>CAOLHI010000793.1:0-600000 GCA_948474755.1 Ctenosaura bakeri
AACATATGTCATAAAATGTCTAATGTGTACCCATACCATACTGCTATGTCTGGTGAAATCCAAATCATGAGATTTTATGTACACTGCATATATGAAGTTAGTTTGGGGGTTTTTCCCTCAGTCTCCATCATTTTACAGTGATCTTGACCCACATTTACTATTTCATTGCCTATCCACCCATTTTGAAGAAATCTTTTAGGAGACATCTTTGCAAACTCTTTTTACCACGTGCAATTAGATGTTGTCAAAACACTTAGCTATTTGACTGTTTAGCTATAATTCTACATCATCTATGAACAAGTTAAAAACTTGCAGTGGCAATACAGATCCTTGGAGAAGCCTACTACTTACTCCTCTCCATCCTCAATACTATTGTCCATTTATTCCTACTCTCTGCTTCTTGTTCTTTAACTGGTTGCTGAGTGTTAAAGTTACCTCCAGACTCTATTGAACCTACTTAGAGATAGCATAGTAGAAAAGTGTCTAATGTTTTATTGAAGAACTGTCATTTCATTTTGGTCTTTCTTTGTGTGTTTTCTATGGCATTACACTTGAATGTAGAAATTATGGCATAATAGCTTGACACTTTTGAAGAGGCAATCACTAGGCAGAACTCAGCTCTTATAGACTGTACTGATGCATGTGGAATCTCAACATAATTACCAATGATTTCAAAGTACGTAAGCACATAATTGTGCACAGGATTCTAATCGAGTTCCATGGATATAGGGTTCTCATTTGTTTTCTGAAGGGCTAAGAGTGCTGCTATAGGGATGGACTAGAAGCCTGTATGCACCAACACACCAAGGCATTCTTCCAACAGCTATCTAGCATTTACTTGGGTTCTCTGTCTTCCAAATTATGTCTGCACTCTGCTAGACTCATTTGGGATGAGAGAAGGCCAGCTGCAGTATCTCTTAATCATCCAGTCCAGCATCTGCTTTCCAACAATGGCTGACCAGATGATTCTGGCAGAATCATGTCAGTGGTCTTGTTACACCCCAGAGTAACCCTAAGAGAGGGTCCCTAAAATTGGCACGACTTCCCCCATATTGAATATTGGTTAGCAAAGGTCAGTTGCAGTTAAAAACAACCTTGGCGTTGAATGGGAAATCCTTAACAACTATACTGTCTCCCTCTGCTGTATGGAAACGTAGACAACGTCCTTTAGGCTAAAAGACTGACCTATTGTTCTGAGTCACGTATCTCTAGGCAGACAATAGACTCGCTCCTGGACACTGTCACACCCCAAGCTACGTTGATGAACTGTGCGTAGCCAAACAAACAAAACCTATCAATTCAGAATTTTAAACCTATTAATCACGTGGACTTTCCCAGGAGAAACAATACCGAGGAGGGGTTGTGATATTTGCCTAACATTATATTCCGCAATCATCACCCATTAACGCCACTTTGCTTGCCGATACTTGGCCTGAGGACAGAAATTGGCTATAGAAACCCTCACTTTTTGAGCCTCTTTGGAGAGCCTCCCAGACCGGACAAGGGCCCATTTCGCTGCTACCGAGGTGTCCCATTCAACCCTCTCAGAAGCTGCTGAGAGCTAAATTCGACTTGTGTCTTTGACCCTCCGCGGAACCCCGCTTCAGCCAGCCTTCCAGCCCCAGGATCCAGCCTCCCCTTGGTGCGTTACACCAAGCCTCCTCTGATCTTCTCCCTCTCCAGGACATCTAGATGAAGGTCCGTATGCCCTCTCTCCCAACTGTCTCTTATTTCCAACTTCATTTCTGTAGCCCTCATGTGATTGCAGGAGTATTTGTTAACGTGTGTTGTGACATTTTCTGTTAGTTTTAATAAAGTTAATTTAGATTGTTTCTTTGACTCTCGTGTGGTTCTGACCCTGTAGACATAGGGTTAAAGATCCCTTGCCCTGACCCCTCGCAAGCTTTGAGTTTATCTGTTAATTCCCTTAATTTGAAGCCTGTTTGGGTGTCCTCAAGATACCCCCAATTTTCAGGGTGACAGTCTGACCCCCAAGCAACTGTTATTCAGAGGAACACAACTGTAGAACACAGAATGGCTCTTAAAAGATCTGGAACCAATTATCAGAATCACATCTTGTAAATTCCATAAATTACCAATGATGCTTCCATAGTTCTGAGTCTAGAGCAAGAGTGGCCCTCCAGATGTTGTTCCACCTCAGCTCCCACAATTCATCAACACTGGCAATGCTGACTACAGCTGGTGGTAGCTGCAGAACAGAGTATCTGATCTTGCCATTGTCTTTTTCACAGGCTGTTGTAAGCATAACTTTAAAGGCAGAAAGAAAACCTTCATCCAGCCAATTTTTACGAAGTTCCCACTCAGAACACAGAAAGAGAAGCTGATCACCCCTTCTTTTCTCTGCATTCATGAACACACTCCTGTTCTGAGGTGAGGGCACTTCCAATTTCATTATGAATACACAAGCAGAAGCACCTAATGCCCTATTGCTTAAGGAACCTGTAAGGGAGAACACAACTGTACTTATAGGCTTACTGTCACAATACTTATTCCTAGACTGCATGTATTTGTCTCCCTTCCAGTCAGCTGGACAACAAAGTCAGAAGTGCCAGATTAAAATGGACTTAAATGCGCAGTTTACCTACCATTGCCAATACATTTAATTTTGTTAGGAAAATATATTGTTGGCGGTAACACTATTGCACAGATACCGTTTTTTCCCTTGAGAATACACACTGACACAGTTGCAGCATGAATGAGCCATGAAAATGCAAGTAGGGAGCATTCTCCTGCCTCCTTTTTATCATTTTGCATCCCAGTTGGATATTCTGCATATGAAAACTATGGTGGGTGAGCTTTGTACAAAAGAGTGATTCAGAAAATAGTATAAAAGGCAATTGTTGGCATCCACGGAAGAACATGGCATGACTTCATCCCTCAGTGGTACTGGTACAGCATATGGTTACTTTATCTAAGCCAGGCTTTACTAAAGTTTTCACTTTTACACTAACCGCATATCAGTCTTTGCAATGAAGACCACAAAGCAGACTCATGTTGAACTGCTTTTCTCTTGCTATCTCTTGTATTAGGTTTCACAGTTATACATACATAGAATCACAGAAGTTTTTTCCTTGACATCACAGGTATACCAATGAATACAACATGATGATTTCTACAGGTACAGTGTTCCAAGTAAAAGCTTGGACATTTGTTTCAGACTCAGAAAGTGATGCTCGATTTCTTTCATTCTGGACCATTGCTGCCTTATACTTGGAATGCAGAGCACACCAAATCACAAATCCCAAGAAACTGCAGACTGTCTTTTGTTTTGTTTTGTTTTTTTCTATAACAAAGTCAGACAAATATTAATCATGAGGCATTAATCTCAGACACTGGTAAGGGAGATTTTAAAAGTAAGCAATTCACGAATAATACTATAACTTATTAGCAGTAAAGGAGCAACAAAGTGACATTGGAAAAGAACCAACAACACTAAGCCTTGCGTCTCTTCCTTAGGCAGCATAACAGTTATGAGTCAATAAATGTGGGGAGAACTCTGCAACATAGCACATTATTACTCAGCATCTGAAACACAGATGGTTAGAGGGTGTCACAAAAACCAACCATTTGGCTTAAATAAATACCTATCCGTATTTGCCAGCATATAGGATGCACCCCATTTATATATCAGCAAATACTATTTGCCGGTGTATAAGACACACTGGCATATAAGACACACCCCATTTTCAAACAGTATTTTTCAGGGGAAAAGTGAGTCTTATATGCCAGCAAATAGGGTATGTTCACCACAAAGGGCAGAAATATTATAGAATTATCTACACATATCTCCTGAAAAAATACTGTATTACAAGGCACAAGGGTTTAATGAGCTTTCCCCTACCAGGCACTCTCCAACTGTGTTGATCATCCTTTGGTAACCATGGGTTATGCTGAATAGGGAAAACAGGAGTTGTAGTTCAACATGTCTGGTGGTAACACGTTGGGGAAGGCGGATATAAGAACTGCTTCACAACCTGCTATCAAGGCTGCCTTTGGAACATCTCTTATGACCATTTGAATGAGTCCTCAAGTTTCATCCATTCAAAACATAAGATTGTCACATTAGCTAAGCCAAACGGAATTATTACTGCTGAAATTTAATAGGAATTCCACTGGCAGGTGTAAGACAGCATATAGAAGGCATAAAGAAACCTTCAAAACAAACAGCTGACAATAAAACTAGTAAACTTGAAAAGACATTCATAACCAAAGAGTGTTCTTGTTGGACAAAATGAAAGTCCACCTAATCCCACATTGTTATTCCAGGATCAGCCAATCACATACCTTTAGATATCCGGCATATTAAGGTGATTAGCTGCCCATAAACTCTGATATCCAAAGAGATACTGACTCTGTGCATATTCCCCTTGGCTACCATGGCTAACAACCTTTCACCTAACTACTGTATTCTGCTTCTATCAAACATCTATACAGCACATGAAGAAGATCCCAGATATATTGAAAGGAAAGGCGAAGACACATAGAGGATTTGTATTAATCATGCCTAAAATTCAGTAAGTCTACTCTATACATGACTAAATTTGGATCCAACCCAGGAGACAAGGGTTACAGAAGTTCTTTCCAAATTGGAAATGCAAATATGGAACAAGCATCATGGAACAATTTGTTTCAATAGAGATCAATCTTTATGTTATTTAGAGAAAGGAGAGGATTGAAAAGCATCCTGTTGAAGTTCCTGCCGAAATGCTAAGGAGATGACAAAGTTTACAGAAAAATCTCCTAGGTAGGTACAATAAGAGCAGGAAAGACCTAATGAGTCTTAGGATGTTAGTGCAGTAATGTATCTAGGAAGTATGCATTGTCTATAAACATAATTTGAACCATAACTTACCATGCTATTGGTGACACAGTTATGACTGTATAAAACCCATTTTGTTTGTAGCTTATTATCACAACAATTCAGATTGTAAGATCAACGGAAATGTTGATTTAAGTAAAAGGATAAAAATCCTGTTCCCAGATCATCTTTTGTGGCATGTTCAAAAATAAGAGGGCCTCACTGTTCACATATATAGAAGAGATTTTGAGGGAATCATCCCCTTTTATGTTACAATGTCTTCTTCCTTCCTACCTTCAAGAAATTATTTCATCTGAACAAGCTTATTTTACTGATCCTAAGTCAGCATTCTCTAACCTGGAGCCCTCCAGGCATGTTGGACTAGAACTATACAAAGAGGGAGAGGCGGGGGGGAGACCTTTCTCAGCCATGAACTTGGCTATGTAATGAATTCCAGTGGGACCAATTAAGGAGCATAAATAAAGAGAATGTGAAACATATTTCCCCTACTTCATCATAGTGAGATTGAAACTTCAGTGATTTGAAGAAGGGGACACAATACATTTCACTTCAATTTGACATTGAATAATAGTCATTTACAGGTAATGGACATTTAAGCCTCAGTTCATGTGGAGCCGTCTATCTCATTCTTTACCAAAAAACCTCCTATTGGCACAGGCGTGCTTTATAACTGAGCCACACGACATTATTCAAAGAGTCAGCTTCCTTAAATTCTGAGTTGTTTTCTGTTTGTGGTTATAAAAGTAGAAAGTCAAAGGAATAAATTTTCCAAGTGTTATTGGAAAGGTTTAGCTACAGCAGCACTATTACTTGTAATAGAGTTGCATGGTTAAATCCCTGTGCATTATGCTGGAAGCTTATCGGATCACACTACTTTAATACACCCTCTTTGGTGATTTAATTTGCTTCTGCCACCAGGTGGCACTTTCAGTGGATTTATTACATTCAAAAATATATTATCTTCAACACTATGAGGCAAAAAGATTGAAATCGATTAAAGAGCAGGACAAAGTTTACATACATGATTCTCATATAAGGCTCCTTTGGTGACAACTCGACAGCACTGAAAAGCAGCACTTCAATGTGTGAGTATGGGTGGATGGAAAATAATCATATTCACAGTCATAATCATAATGACAAGTGATACTTTTATTGTGATTCATAACGCACAGAATGAGAACTATACTAATATGATTATCTCATGATTCCCATTAAATAACGATTATCACATCATGAACAGTAAGAAAGAATCTATGAGTTATCTTTCTTTCTAAAGGCAATATGAGGCATTTTAAAACATTTAATACCGTTTCAGAACAAACAGTAGCTTCAATACACTTACAGAATCATCAAAAATTATCAGCATAAAAATAATATAACATAACCAAACTACTCAGGTCCATTCCTGAACTTCTAATGGCCCTTTAGATTCATCAACAAAATCCAAAGGAGAGAAATATGTTTGTCATTGTGTGCTTTCAACATGTTTCTGACTTATGGCTACCCTAAGGCAGGGTGTTCTGGGGCTGAGAGTGTGCCATATGTCCAAGATCACCCAGTGGGTTTCCATGATCAAGTGGGAATTCAACCCTGGTCTCCAGAATTGTAGTCCAATACTCAAACCACTATACCATGTGGGCTTTAGCTAATGATTAACCAGGAGTAATTTGGGGACTAGCTTTATTTCAAAACATGCCACTTCCCCCAACATGAAAGATGGGGGGAAAGTGCTGCTTTTTCCCCAAGTTAATTTTATCTGAAGTGACTTTAAGTGAAAATTGAATTTAATTCCAACAGCCATCCCTTTCCCTCTGTTTCCAGTTCAAGTTCTCATATGCTGATAAAGGAACATCCAAAATTCTATAAGTAAGAAATACTCAGTGGTGATTGTTGGCTTCCATGCTATTGAAGCAGTGAATCAGCGTTTTAGTCTAAATTGTAAAGGAGATGTCCAAGTTATTGAACCACTTGTGGGGGCTGGGTGATAGGGTTTAGCACCACATCTAGTTTCTTTGAAGTCTGTACTACAGCCTAGAACAGATTCACTGCTCTATTGACATGGAAGCAACCAGCTACCAACTAAGATATTAATATACTCAGATTAACTCCAGAGTGTGGAGATGTTCAACAACTCTTTAGGAAATGGCCAAACTGAACCTCCACCCCACAAATACCAGCTCCATAAGACTTAGTGGCATGGGACATTGATCAAGTGAAAGGAAAAAGAAAAATGTCACCCTGATTAAAATCGAAAGGCTGTAGAGGGAACAGTAAGAACACCACAAGGATATAAAGAGGGCAGAGTAAGTGATCTCTACTTTCCAGTTCATTCTGAGAAACAGTAGTCTGTCTCCAGGGACAAAAATGAAAACTACCTCTAGGTATCAATGGTGAAATGAAAGATTTTAGTGTGGCTGAGACTGGGCACAATGTCTCTCCACATGCCCCCCAAAAAACCAAGCAGAGAAAAAGATCCCCCAAAAAGGGAAAGAACCCCACCCCTCAACTAACATTAGAACTAAATATGATAAATGAGCATAGAGTGATGGATGACTATTGAAGAGGGAATAAAGGAGAAACAGAAGAGGCTGAAATAGAGTGACCAGAAATCTCCCCTCAGAAAAGCCAAATAGAGGAGAAAAAAATTCCAAATGAGGAAGAAACCCATAAACTAATATTAGACTAAACACGACCTTAAGTGCACAGAATGCTAGTTGCTTGTTGGAGAGGGAATAAAGGAGAACCAGAGGAGAGTGGACTGATGTGAATGAAATCTTGAACAGAAAGCATTCTACATGGCAATATTTTGTTGCAAGGACCTACCTGTAAAACTGGACATTGAGTCTTCAAGAATAGTGATTCCTCCTTCCCAAGGCCTGTTTTCTATGCAGCAATGCAATGCTATGCATTTCCATGAAGAAATATATCCAACAAATAAGCTTTGCAGGACTGCTACCTCAAAGAACCAACGGGTAGTAGAAAGCATCTGACTCCCAGAATCAAACGCTGTTTTGTTCACTGTTATATATTTCATCAATATTTTATTAGTCTGTTAATCAACCAGAAAAGGCATTAATTTCCCAAATTGTGAAGAATGTTGGTTTTCCCAGTAAGTACCATCCCTTTGCTCACAATCCAACACAACATACTCCTAGAACCTATAATGGCTCAGCCCAGTGTGTTCCATTACAGTGACTAAATTGATGTCTGTATTTACTGAAGAAATGTCTGAATTACAAAATGAGAAAGTTGACTGGAGATTTGGGGCAATTTATAGGATCTTGACTTAAATTAATCCATCTTGTTCCCCAGAAATATTAACACATTCAAGCTTTATTAAAATAACAATGGAAAAATGCAAAACTAATCAATCTTGTATACTTAAAAGTTTTCATAATTCTATAAAGTTCAACTGCTATTTGTGTTGATCCATAGCAGAAATCAGATACAGACCAATAGTAAACAAAGAACTCTATATACACTGACATTTTGCATGCTCTTGGGAGAAACGCCAAGAAAGAACTATCTGGAACCTACGTGGAAAGGAGTAACATGAATTAACTACACTGAGTCAACAAGTTTATTTAGAATCAATCATTATAATTCACTGAGGAACAGTTTCCATGACCACCCCTGGTGCAGATATCTGCCAAGGAGGCAGTAATATGCAGAGACAGAACAATGCATGCATTAGCGTCTCCCCAGTGCTCCAAACTCTGCTGTACTCAAGAGTTCTGTACCCACCATGGGCCTGAACAAAATTACCTCCTCACAGAGTCAGGTGCATCCTGAAGGCAGTAATGAGAATTTACCCTGTGTTCCATTTGCCTTTAAAGAAATTACTAACCATTGAAGGGAACTGAACGTAACACATCTTACTGCCTCTGTGCATATACTTGGAATCAGGTGTGTCCAAGCATTATTGCTTTTCTTTCTCAGAGATAGTAATACATATTAATTCTTTCTGCACAACACTTTTACAAAATGGAACTGACTTGCATTACCATAAACTATATACAGAAAGCACTTTTCAGGTTGCCACTGTAATTACCAAAGCTGTAGCAGGAAATGGCTCCATGCACAGATGAATCCTTTGCTCTTAAACTGTAACATTCATGGAACAAAGTAAAGGCATTTGAGAACACCTATGCAGATCAACACACTTTTTAAATGAAAAGTATCTTGTAATGGAAATTAGATTAAAGAATGTGGATCACAGTAGCATTGTTTTAGGCTATGCACTCGTACACAGCTAACCACTTGAAAGTACGCTTAAAACTATGGTAATAGATGGAAGAGTTTGTTGAACTAAAAAAACAGACAGGCTAACAAAGTACCAGTTCATCTAGCAGAAATAAAATATGCCTAGTACTACACATGGTAAAATGCAGCAATGCACTAATGCTTTTAGCCATCACCTAACATTGGCAAAGATGGAACACTGCATTTGTACATAATAGCTCCATTTTATGACATGACAGGAAATTGTGCTTTAAGAAGAAATGTATTTCATAGAAATAACACATTCAAGACAGATGTTTCTTTGAAACTGGTCAAAGAGCGGACATGATTTGTAACTAGCTATTCTTAGTAAACTGGTTTTCCATTTTATTTATTAGAAAAAACCCTCACATAAACCATGGTTAGAACCTAAAGATGAAAAATTGTGAAGGGGAGAAGTCAGCTCAAGTTCTTTTGCACAACATCTTTAACACAAGTCCAAGCTCCATTGATTGGATTAATCCTGTATTCTGAATTCTTCTGTATTGTATAATTCTAAAATTTTACAAAAGGAAGGGGAGATGTGTTTTCCAGGCTTCTTCTTGCCTGGAAAAAGAAGATACTACATGTTCCAAGGGATCCAAAAGTAACCACCCAAAAACAACATGAGAGATAGCACTGGGATTTGTCAGAAGATGGAGGAAAACAGAAAAGGAAAAAAAGACTCTCTTCTTCCATTGCTGTTGGCTGTTTTCCAATCAAGCAGAACTTTGCTCATGGGATGCTTCTGCTAGTGGCATAAAATGCTGGATCCAACCCACTGCTGTAAGCAAAAGTTAATCAATCTGTACTAATTTTCAGGGAATTTACAGGGCCACAGCTTTAAGTATGCAAGTAAATACTATGTGTAAAGCTTCCCTTTTAAAGTAGGTTTGGCTTGAAATTTCCTGTTTGTCTTACTGGGCAAGTTCAGTATTCTGCATCTTCATTCACAGGCAGCTTCCAACTGGCTTTTATGCATACAGAACTTAAATGTGATACTGATGCTATAAATATGCTCTCCCTCCCTTCTAGTTGGCAAGCTTTCTTAATTCATCTGGTGCAATGAAGTGAATAGGCTGTTTAAAGCTCCTGGGAAGAATTGTGATTTCTTTCTCTAAACACTGCAGGCAGGATCCCAGCAGCATCCAGCAAACCAGCGGCTGTTCTTAGAGAACCTTTAAGCCAGCTTACGCAACACTTGAATTTTTGTTTCTCCTACTATACAGAAAGCTTGCTCCTTAGGAAAGGAGGTTTGAGGTGATTCCACCCAGCCAAATGAAAGTAGCTGTCCTTGACTGACAAGTTAACCTAATTAACCTGTTAATGAACTCTGCAATGTGGATACTGCTGCTGACACCCTCAGAAAGTAGAAAGGGAGAGAGCCTGTAGGGGAAGTTCTTAAACAGACAGATGGAATCTATCTAAGAGAGATTCTTATCTTAGCCTCCCTTGGATTCTATTAAAACAAGGCAAATTTGGCTTTAAGAAATGAAAAGGCTTTGTTTGTACAAATAAGGACAGCATCTGGAACAAGATGTTTCTTGTGATTAAGCAAGCTTGTTAAAGTTAGGAGACTTGGCAAAAAAGGCAGTAAATCTCAAACAAGATATCAGCTCATCAATATTTATTTCCAATATTTGCAATATCTATAGATCATCTTTCAGCTTGCTCTGACATTAAAGACATCTAAATGTCCTATTCTCGATGAGCATCAAAACAGAACATCAGAATGAGCAAAACAGCAGCAGAAGTGACCTAGCATAATTGCTGAAGATAATGTGAATTAAAGTGAAAGGCAAGTTTCTTCTTCCAGAAAGTGTGTGCATTCTTAAACTCCAATGAGAGAGACTTGTTGCCTAGATGTGATTATTCATGACCCACTTTGTCAAAAAGTATACTGGGAAATCCCTCCTAGTAGCAAATACTATAATTACAGATTATTATGATAGTGTAATAATTTATATAGAAATGTAATATTACAAATTAGAATAAAATAAGTAAAAAAACTACAATGAACATGTAATTTATATAAACATGTTGACGAACCAGAGCCATCTAATAACTGTACAAAGGTGATGTCATAAAATAGACAAAAAAGAAAATCTAAATAATTTTGTTAGTAGTTAGAAATAAAGGGAGTCTCTCTTGAGAGTTTATGAAAACACAAAGACCATAATCCCTGAAGGTTTCAATTGTAGGCACATTAAACTGGGAATAAGTTCAACTCAGAAAACTTTGGAGTAAACAATGCTGCAGATTGCCTCATCACCTGATCCTTTCCACGTTTAGTCAAGAAAGAGGCCCCATGAAATCTATTCTACCTTGGGGGCCTTTTTAAAACTAGATTTCAGAGTTGTTTTGACACAGTTGTTCAGTATGTAAGAATAATACACAGTGAAATGAAAGGGAATGTGCATGAACACTACTATACCACTACATGGAAATTTTTTCAGTCAAGTAATACCCAACTTTGTAAACTTGAAATCATCTTTTTTCTCTCTAGGATACTGATGGGAATTATGTGGTCCTCTAGATATTGTTGGATTGCAAGTCCTAACTGCTACAACCAACAAAGCCAATGGTAAGGAATACTTATTGCAGTCCAACACGATAAAGAGCAACATGGCAAAGCCCCTTTTGTCTAGGAAGGCCATCTGGAAGACACTTCACATATTGCTTACTCTAGGGCAGCCTCACCACCATTTCAACGTATCCTAACTCTACAACTGAAGCACTTAGGAATTCCTGACAGTAAGGAAACCATGCTTGACACATCCACTGGTCAGAGTCGAGACCCAACTCTGTTATGTCCAGTTCTCTCCCATTAACCTGAAGTTTAACCAAATGGCTGGACATAATATGTGAAGATGTATTCTGTTGCAAGGCAAGAAGTCAACTAATTACAGAGTTAAGATTGAAAGGAACAGGCTTATTTAAAATAGTGTATAAAAAAGGATGAAAAGGCAATAAAAATGAGAAACATATATTCATAGACTGACCTATGTAATGTCTAAGCTTCCAGACAAGGCTTTTAGTTTGCAAACTGCCAACCTTGGTCACAGAATATTACAAGGGGTTCACACGAGGCAGGCCAAGCTTTCCCATGTCTTCCTACTTGTACTTCTGTCTTTTATCTTATTAGGAAAAACAGATCAGGATAGGGTGGCATAGAAGCAGCAGAAATGAGATAATGAAACAGCTATCCAGTGCCATTTGACAGGCAGCACTTGGGGCTGTCTGCATGGAAGCTCCAAGCTGTCTCAATGACTTATACTGGTTACCTCAGAAAATTTGGAGAGGATATAGTGAGTGACAAGAACATTTGGAAAATATCTCCAGAGGTTTAGGAGAAGGGCTGTGCAAGATAGGGGATATCCAGCCAGTCAGAGAGTAAATATTTCTTGGTATACCAAAAGGATGTCACATAGATGAAGGAATCAGCCACAGGCACTTTTTAATGACTCAGTAGGTTTAGAGGTGTGAATGGGAACAGTCTCCTCTAGCTGAGCTGAGTCTAAGAAATGAAAATTTTCAATGTATTCATTCAAAAGCATAAGCTGTCTCAAGGCCTCTTTGGACAAAGTGAATCTCTCAGAAGAATTTAGAAGAGAGGCTCTTTTACAGATTCTGTGAAAACCTTGATATACACCCATCTAATATTTTAGGGCATTTCTGATCACATAGATTTATTTCCTTGGTATGTCTCGTTACATTGGAGCCTACAGAAATCTATTTACATTAGATCCTAATGTAAACAGAGCAGATGTTCACAGCAGATGATAATACCATATATCTCAATTCTATTTACAAAATGCTTCAGAAATCTGCATTCAGGATACAATTTGTGGTTTGATTTTGGAAATAAAAAACAGTACAGATATAGCAAAGTTATCTAACTTTTAAAACACTATTTTTCTTTAAGTCTCCTTTTAAACGCTAGCGAAGTGGGAGAAAGAGCCTTAAATGACAGGTGTTGTATTGCCACAAGGAGGCTTGTGGCATCTTAAAGTAACAGTTTCTTTCAACCCAGTTTTTCACAGAGTCCAGTCCACTTCATCAGATGCAGCTTATCTGAAATAAAATGAAAGCTCATGCTGAAATAAATGGGCTACTCTTTAACAGGCTCCGCAAGACTCCTTCCTTCTCTCCATAGTGAAACAGGCTAACACCGCTATCTCCAGAACTTCCACAAAGGAGTCACATATCTTGAACTCTGAAAAACAGGAAATATGGAAAGCAGCTGTTTTTCAGAGGAGTCCTTGTAAAGCTGGTGAGCCTGCTCTGGAATGGGTCTGTAATGAGAGGCTGCAGAGAAAAGGGAAGGTGCTCTTACCACCAAGCGCCTGGCTGCCAGGAGCACATTCGGATGCCTCCTTCTCTGCTGAATCACCTGGCTCAGTCAAGCTGCCTCTTCCCTCAAGAGTTAGCCAGACCTGCAGCCCAGGTTCCAGAGGAGCTGACTTTGCAGGAAGAGCAAAATTAGCAAAGCAGCAAAATGCTACTGCTGCATTTGAGCGTTAACGTGAACAATTTAGAAACCGGAGGGGACGGGCGTAAAGAAGAGAATGAAGGATGAGGAAAAGGGTAGAAGGAAAACGGATAGGGGAAGGGATGGGAGGAGAAGAACATGACCAATGGTCTTAAGCCCTCCTCCCGCCCCTTCAATGCACGCCTTGCAAGCCTTTACTTCCATCTTCCCCTCACCAGCTTGTTTCTGGTCGCCTCCTCAGCGCTCCGTTGCCGCCACTACTGGGGGGTCACATGCCCCAGGCAGACCGGGCCAAGAGGCAGGTCCCTCGCCGTCGCTGCTGTTACACCGGCCGGCAGTGGCCAACCAGGGAGGAAGGAGCGTAACTCGTTGAGGCGTTCTGCTGGAGCTGGAGAGTGGCCGCCAGGAGCGCCCGGGTGGCGAGGTGTCCAAACCACCTCGGCTCTTGGCAGCCGCCGGCTTCTGTCAGCCATGGGCCCTCTCCATGACAGCCCCCCTCCTCCCACTCGGTGGCGGGAGGGAAGGAGGGAAGGAGGGACGGAGCGCGCGAGCGCTGAGGTATTCTCAGTCCCGTCTCTACTTCTCTCCTCCTCCTCGCCTCTTTCCTTAGAAATTCAATATTCTTTTATGGAACCGAGGAGCTACTGCCAAGTTCCGCGTTACCATTACAAAGAAAAAGCGGGGGGGAAAAGAAACGGCGAGCGGAGAGCGCGGCTCGGACTGAAGAGCAGGAGGGTGGGTGGATGGGGTTCCGCGAGCTCCCCACAAGCGGGGGTTGCCTGGCGGGAATAAGAGCAGAGAGAGCCCACTCCCTTACCTGTTCTGGGCTTGTCGCCGGTCCAGGTGGTGGGGGCTGCACGAGAGCGGGGCCAAGTCCAATTGGAAAGAAAGACAGCCCACAGAGCTCTCAGAACTCTGTCCCGTTTTCTTCACACACAGAAAGACTTCGCTTTTGCCGCCGCCGCCGCCCTTTTTTACCTGCTAGGGCGGTCGGGCTCGTTAGGCTCCCCACCTGCCAGCAAGGATGCCGCCCACCTCCACGGGGAGGGGGACGGCAGGGAAAAGAGCTCTCCCGCTCTTCTTCTCCCCGCAGCCCGCCTTTCCGCCCGTAGCGGCGGCGCCGCCGCCAAAAAGAGAAGCAGCTCTGGGGAGGCCGGGCGCTTCCTTGACAGGCGCTCCCCCCAGGAACCTCCCCGTCCGGTCCCCCGCCTCCCCAGCCCCCGTCCCGCAGCTGCCACCCTCCGCCCCGCCCTCTTCCCTCGGCTGCTCAGCGGTGCCTGGGCGCGTGTGTGTGCGCGCGTGTGTTTGCGCGAGTGCGCGCGCCCCCGTGCCTGTTTGAGAGAAGGAGCGAAGCGCTGGGACTGACTCGCCCGGCCGGCGGTCAGCCGAAGGGAGGACGCAAGCGACGCCGTGATAGCAGCAGCGGCGGCGAACAGTAGCGGAGGCTCGGCCCCGTCAGCAGGCAACGCAGCACAGCCCGCCGGCCCGCCCCGGACCAGCTCCGCCCCAGAGTCTGTAGAGCCGCGGCGGCAGCAGCAGCAGCGCGACGCCCGGGAGGGAAACGCGCACTTTCCAAACTCCGCGCTGGGCGTAGGAAACGCCAACTGCTGTTGGACCTGTAACAACAACAACAACAGCGGCGGGGGGGGCACAGCGCGTGCGTGAGAAGAGGGGCCAAAGAACCGCTGGCGGGAGAGGCGAGCGGTCGAAGGGAGCGGAGCTCGTGGGTTCCGTCGGGCGCTCCGCGGAGACACTTTCCCAGGGGGTTTGTTGGAGAAGGAGGAGGAGGGCGACCCGGTGGCGGTGGCGGCTCCTGCGCCTCCCCTCGCCTGAGGACGGGAAGGAAGCCCGCGCGTCCGAGTCGCGGGCACCTCGGAGGAGTAACTGCCCCGGCAGCGCCAGCCCGCCTTCCTTGGCCCGAAGCTCTGCTGGGAGGGCCCGTGGGCAATGGCGGCCCCGCAGAGGAACGGCGGCGGCGTTGGCTCTCCCTAGCCCAGAAGCGAACTTGCTCCTGCCGGCCCCGGAGCCGGAGCGGGGCTGGTGGTGGGGCGGCGCGGTCGGACTGGCGCTCGGGCTCCTCTTCCTGTACCTCCGCTGCCGGGCTGCGCGTCCCAGCGCCGCCGCCGCCGCCGCCCGCGGGCCCCCCAGCGTCCTGCCCGCCAGCCCCCTGGCGCCGAGGTGTGTGGCGGCGGCGGCGGGCGGCGGGACTGGCCCGGCCATGGAGTCCCCCGCGGAGAACCCGAGCAAGGCGGCGGAGTACCTCAAGGAGCTCAACAAGATCATCGAGACGCAGCAGGAGCTGCTGGAGAAGCAGAAGCTCCGGATAGACGAGCTGGAGCAGCAAGTGGCCAAGCTGTACCGCGAGAACGCCCGCCTGCAGGACGAGCACCAGCGGCACCTGGCCACATGCAAGCTGCTCCTCCTGCAACAGCAGCCCCAGCAGCAACAACCACAACCACAGCAGGGCAACCTACCTGCGCCGCCGCCGCCGCCGGGAGACAACCAGGAACACGCCAAGGATGAAAAGTAAGGGAGGCTTGATTTCCCGGGAGGGGGGAGAGTGGTGGCCGAGAGCATCTGACCGTCTACATCCTCTCTGAAAACATGAGGAAGCATCTTGGAACGTCCCGTGGGGAGGGGAGGCCCGAGCGATTGCTTCAAGGCGGAAAGGGGTCCCTGTAGAACTCTTGGGGCGTTCATGGGCCACGCAGGCGGGGGGAGAACAAAGCTGGGGTTGCTTGTATGTGGGTTGCGCGGCTCTGGCAAGGTTATAGGGTTAGCTAAATCAGAGTCTTCCCCCCCCCGCCCCGCTTTTTCTTCGGCTCGATTTCGGACTTAGGGGGGACGCCAGTAGGAGCAGAACCGCGCTTCTCTTTGGCGTCCCTCGTCTACTTAGCTGCGGTAGTAGAACTGGCTTGCGGCCGAAGCCTTCGAGTAATCTGCTCTCGATGCTATTTTGTCTTTATGTTCGGTCCCACGGGGCTTACTTCAGAGCCCGCCGGCCTCGCAGAGTTCGCCTGCAGAAGAAGCAGGGCTGGGCTGAAGGGGCGCTGGCCCCGGAGCCGAAGGTGGAGGAGGAAGGCGAAAGAAGCGTTTGGAAAGGGAGTCGGTAGACGGGCCCCAGGTGTAAGCTGCCTTGTTCTGGAGGAGGGCTGGCTGGGCCTCTCTCCCAAAGCGAGGTGGCGTGGCGAGTAGTGGCGCCGGGAGGCGGCGTGAGCAGCTGCTGATGAAACTGACAGAATGAGGGTCAGTAAACATTGGCAGGTGGCCACTTCTTCCAAGCTGTGACTCGTTCAAATTTAAACTTGTTGATCTCCAGAAACCTGTTTGCTCTCAATCTCTGCGTCTATTTACAGAGTGCTTTAATCGTTAATTAATCATGTACTGCTTATTAGGTACCGGGAGCTGCTTAACTGCATTACTGCTTAAAGTAAGGCCGATTGGGGAGTTGTTAAAGAGTTACACTTCCCCATCTCTCTTGAACTACTTAAAATAGAAGTTATTTAAGCAGGGATGGTATAACCTGTTTCTTGAACAAAGTTGTGGAAGGCTTAAGGCGCTTGTTCCCTGGCCCTTGTAGGTTTTCTTGAGAGAGTAAAAGTTATGGATCCTTAGGGAAGGGCAAATAGATACCCAGAAGCCTATTTGTTTCTCTCATCTAGAGCTGGAGGGGTTAGTTTATTGGATTGTTTTTTAAAAGTTTCACTGTTTTAAATTTGTCTTTATAATTAAGTTACTAATAATTATTAAATAATAAGTATTTAACCCATAAATGGAATCACTTAAATGGAATCACTTAAAACCATAACATCAGTCAAAATATCATGTTTCCTCATAATATACACTCCATGGGGAATGAACATGTATGCAAACATATAGGTAGAGTTGATTACCGTGTTCTTTTTTCTACATGTATAGGAATAATGGCTTGAGATGGTGGACCCCTGGGTGTCCAATTAGTAGCTTGCAAAGAAAGGGGAAAGGCTTGCTTGTGATTTGGTTTATGGGCCTCTAGCCAGAGATTGTTCATGTGCTTCTTAAAGGCAGTTTGTCCAGTTTATATTTTGTATCACACCAGCAAGAATAGTTACTGCCTGCTTATACAAGATGACAAAGCATTATTTCTTTTCAGTTTGGGGTTGTTATTATCTGCCCTAGTATCTTGAATTTTTCCCCACTGTGAATGCAAAGTTCTAGAACTGGACACTGTGACCAGCATGTTTATTCCTGTAGCAGGCAAAGTTTCTGAGGTGCACAGATGTATTGCTGCAAGTATATTTCAGTTGTAGAGGCCATCCTTTGGTGTTTGTTTTTAAAGCAGGAATTTTCAAACAATGCTTTCAAAGGGGCTTCGTCAACTGATTAAGCACAAAACTGTTCTTCAGCCAGAGAGCTTACTTCTTTGTGGGTTACAGAGAACCATGTTTTTATACTTTCTATCATCTGTTACTCAGTGTGACATCCTAGAAAATCAACTGTGTTGTCTGACAGGTTGTTTCTTCAGTCTGCACAGTGCAGAAACATGTTCAAGGGACTTCATTTTCAGCCTTGTGTCCATTCCGTCAAAATGCTGCTTGTTCTCAACCTTTTTTTCCCCTGAGGTGTTGTTTTGCCTGAAACTGCCTGTTCAGGAAAGTGTGGTTTGGAAGAAAGTGCAATTCTACTGGCCTTTTAAAAAATGGGCTAGAAACATTCAGTTGCCTTAGAAAAAAAATGCATCCTTTGAAATAAATGAGCTTGTAAAGGGGTGTGTATAGGGCATACGTTACTGTTCAGGGAGAAAATCTGCTTTCATAACAAGTGGTCTGTCTTTAATAACTCATTTTTAAATGTCCAGTTGTACACAGTAATTCCATGAATAAAACCTGGGAACTGATCCTATACTTGTGCTGAAGAAGCCCTTCTTCATATTCCAGGAATTGTCTTTCCAAGTGACATACTATAAGTAATATAATGTTTGGATAAGGTATTTCTCTTGAATGTTTGAGGAAGCAGTCTATCAGCTACAGCCTTGACGACTCAGTCTTTTTAAGTCACTAAGTGGATTTGATGTTGGGATCAGAATTAATCTGGGATATTTATGGAATAGTTATAATCGCTCTGAGGTATAGTCTGAAGGGCTCATTGGGAAAGTTCAGATTTATCAGGCTTCAGCAGTCCTGTCCAACACGTAGAAGATGAGCAAGGGGGGGCGAGATAGTTGGCGAGGGCTCTTCGATGATGTGAGTGTATGACTGAAAGATGCAAAGATTTAGGCAGAAAATGCCAGCTCTCCTTCTAACTGTCGGAAAGCCATGCTTGTTGAGCCATCACAAATTGCTAGAAGCTTCCCTTTCCATTCCTTGCTTTAGACAGACTGCTGAAATTAATGCATCCACATAACAAAACTTTCTATTGTATATGATGATGGTGACAGGAGCCACTATAATACCTCCCTACCCTCCAACCACCTCCACCTCTACCCTTGATAACTGTGATAAAAGAAACGTTGGCTACTTTTACCTTTGCATTCTATTTAAGTTAATTAGGATCACATTAACTTAGGCAATGGGAAGTTCTAAGCTGAATTTTGATATTCTTTTGAGGGCTGTCTCTGTCCATCACTCTGGTTAGTTTGTCTTCAGAGTGTTCCCCCCCCCCTCTGAAAATCCCAATATTAATGTTGGAATTGGTGTACGTGCCATAGCTTCCTGTTCATTTAAGCAGTTGCAACTCCACCCCCATTCTGGTAAGGCATTCAGACGGACAAGCATGTCCACTGCAACAGGAGCACATAAACCTATGTTTTTGTGTGCCTTCATGTCATTGCTAACTTATGGTGACTGTAAAGTGAACCTATCTTTTCTGGGACTGAGAGTGTGTGATACGCCCAAGGTCACCCAGTGAGTTTCCATGGCTGAGTGGGGAATCTAACCATGGTCTTCAGGGTCATAATCCAACACTCAAACCAATACCCTGTGCTTGATCTCTCATAAAACTTTCCCTAGTGTTATTCAGCCTTTCTACCAAAGCATGCAAGTTGTAACGCTTTACAAATCAAGAAGCATGATACAAAAGCAATAGGCAGGGAAGAGGAGAATAAACAAATTTGGTACCAACTGTTTCCTACAGTTTTTCTGTAATGAAATTACAGAATCGTGAACTGCTGAAGACAGTTCTATGGGGAAATAGTCCAAATAGGAGTTGGTCCCAACAGGAAGCATCATGCGTTGATGTGGCTAGGTTTTTGAATGGTTGTTGATGGATAGAGCAACACTGTTTTATTCTTTTTTTAAAAATATACCTCATTAGTTCATGTTAGTGTATTTTCTTCCAGGTATCCCCAAATTCATTTAAAAGCATGACAGTTCTTTACAATTTATTTATTAATGTCTGTTTAAAAAAAAAAAAGATGTAAGACTCTTCCAAATCCAGTTAAAAAACCCAATAGCTTTCTAAAAATGCTCCCTGCCACTCAGAAGTACTTCTTCAGGCAAAAGTTTGTCAAATTTACAAAAGTTGCAAAAATATTAAGATTTTGCAGAGTCAGTAATTTTGATGCGCAGAGCTCAATGGCCTAAAGAATAAACTGAATTACTCACCACCTAAAAGGACAAGGAAGAGCTTGTGGCCCTTCAGTTGCTGTTGGATTGCAACTACCATCATTCTTTACTAGATAAGATTGAAGAGAGTTACAGTCCCACCACAGATAGAAAGCCAGACATTCTACCTCCCCACCCTAGAGGATCAAGTTCACAGTCCTGGGATACTTCTTGATTCTGCACTGTAATTAAGAGGGTCTAATATCCTCAAGACTCAAAGTCCCTTCGCCCACTTTCATTGCTGTACCAATTTCTAGATGAAGATAAGTTGTCCATAATCACCCATGTTCTGGTAAGTTTCAGTTTAGATTAACACAATGCATTCTGCGTGGAGCTGCCTTTAAAATGGTTCAATAACTGTGGGTGGTCTAAGATTGGGGTACAGATTGCTGGTGGGGCTGGACAATTTGAGCGTATTATACCTGTGATTTGTGAACTGCACTGACTGCCATTCTGTTTCTGGGTTCTGTTTAAAGTGTTAACTTTAAAGCCATTACCACTTGAACCTGGAAAACATCCTATGTAATCTCTTTCTGATGCATTTCTACAAGTGGGCCCCACAAGAAAATGAAATGAGGCAAGTTACTACTAGGGAAAGGGCCTTTACAATAGTGGCACTCCAGTTATATAGAACAGCCTCTTCAAAAAGGTTTGCTTGCTGTAAAGCCATTATCTTTTCCGCATCAGGTAAATAAAGTTAGGTTAATCCCAGTCTTTTTAGTAACTCATGTAGTCTAGGCCTATCAGTTTTAACATCTGTGCATTGAATGTTGGGGTGCACTTAATTATGTTTTGATGTCATATTTTATGGTGCTCTTTGTTTTGTGTTGTATTTTCTGTCTTCAGTGTTTTTATGTGTATTACAAGCTGCCTGAAGAACTGTGTATTACGGAGCAACATATAAACATCATAAATAACCGACTATACTTACAAAAACAAAGAGCAAGTGAACTCGTGTTAATAATCTCACTGTGAAGAAAATATGTGCAGTATTTCATGTATGTGACTCATGTACAATTTTTACTCTCTTTCTGTGCAAAGGTATGGAATGCTTAATCTCAAGAGTGGCAGGGGGAAGAGTATTTCCCTCTTAACTCTCCCCACCATTGCTTTTCTTTTTCTCCTTATGAGAAGCCACATTTGGAGACTATGCTTCACAGATCAGCAGAGTGTGTTCCCAGTTCCATGATAGGGAAGAGAACCTTCATGCTGTTCTTGGGATCCGTAACGGGATGGTAATTCCCTTTTTGGCTGACCTTTGCCAGAGCAGGAGTAAGTGAGAGACCTATTCAGCTTTCTCTTGGCATTTAATTTTCATGCCAGCTAGACTAGTCTCTCTTAATCCCCATTGATGTAAAGAACTATCTGATTAGAAAGAGATGGATAAGTATACTTGCAGCACCATAATATAATCCCAGTAGTGTTGTCGTTGTTCTAATTTGTTTGGGTCTGCTGTTTTGTTAAATCTTAAATGCTGGTTTTTTTAGGATGTTTTTGAATGGGAAGCAGTATACCCCTGCTATAGCCTCAGTAGTTTCAGATTAGCAGTTTTTGGCTAGGAGTCAAGTGGGTCTGCAAGCAAAGGAAAGAGAGTTGAAGGAAGCCGGCAAAGAATAGGAAACTCAATAGGGGACAACAGACATGCTATTAGTTTGGACAATTTGTCTCTTAACCTGTACTTGAAAATGATAAATGGTTGAACAGGATGTTCCTAGCTTGTCCTTGGTCACTTGGCTAAGAAGAATCTTTCTCCATTGAGTGCTTAAGTTTATGTTCATGAACTGTAAGAAAGGAGTATTTTTCCCCCTTTCAAACTTTCAAATACTATTGTATTGCAAACTAACTTTTGAATAAGGAAAAACAGGCCTGGAACCTTGTCTGGTTTTAATAGTCATCGTGTTTAATATGTATGTGTACCTGTATGTATGAAACCAATCTGAATTTCAGCAAATGCATACTTGGCGGTTATGTAGTGGTGTACAGGTAATATATTGACTCTTTGACATTTCCCCACCACCACAATCTCTCAGGTAACTACGTACTTTCTGATACCATTATGCTCTAAGCAGGAAGCTCATGTGGCTCTATTGGTGAGGAAGAACATAGAAATATGAGCCTGTGACTTAAAACTATTTGTTAGAAAGATGTTTGCTGTATGTTCATCTTCCATTACAGAGGCACAGCAAAATTGAAGGCAAAGGAAGACTTACTAAAGAACCTCTTTATATTTAAAATGTATTACTGCATAATAGTAAGATAGTACTGTTTAGTATTGTACTTCACATGCAAAAACACTTAAAAGAGATTTAGGCCGCTGCTTCAGCATCAGAATAAGGGGATACTCCATAGTTCAGTAGTATGACAGTTGGCTAACCAAGGCCCTTTTTAATCTGAGATGCTGCACATGTTGAATCTAGACTATCTACAGTTCCCATATTCAGAAACCATAAAGATTTGTCTTATTCTGTAATTGGATATTGGTTAAAAATAAACATTAATGGCAATTTTTCAGTCTCACGAGATAAGATTTTCAATTCATGCAGAATTGCTTCAAGTTGCAAAGATGTAGATCAACTCTAGGAGTGAGTTGAATCCCCAAGACCTTTTAAAGATAACAGTCTTGCTCACACTTCCACCCATTACCTGTAGTAACTGGAGGTGGAAAAGGAGTTTCCCAGCAATGATGTATTGTTATGAACTATTATTATTATTCAAAAGTGGTTGAGGGCTTTACAAAAGACTGGATTCAGGTAGAGATTAAAACTACTAGAAATTATTTTAGAAGGATCAGCACAGTTACACAAGCACTTCTGGACTCTTCATGGAGGCACTCCTATAGACACTATCATGCTGAGGACCTGCACTTTGAAATTCACCACTATACCTCTGGGTCCTGTTTCCTCCAAATAGCCCCAAAGTAATTTAGGAGATGAAGAAATAGAATTTCAGATAACATTTTATTAGTGCTTAAAAATGTTGATAGCAACAATTCATACTTTCCCAGCTAAATATCAGCTGGATTGCCAAGAATCTTCTGGCTTCTTTCTTTGCTTGGCAGGAGGTTATTGATATGCTTGGAACTGCTTGCTCAATTTAAATGACGGAACTGAATTGAACACTTTTAAAAAGCTGATGACACATTAGGGATTATGTTTACTGAAATGGAATGAATTGTCTCTTTAACAAAAATGAACGCAATATGGAGACAACTTAAGACTACCTGGTGATATGGGGTTCTGTAATCAACAGGCTGTTGCATCAGTTGCAGTTTTTACATGCTACAATAAACAACTTGGTCTCCAGGGGAAGTTTCACACATTACCTTTTTGAATTATGCTGATCTTGTGGATAAACAAGGCTTGATAATATCTGCTAATTGTTTTGTGGGAATGAGCTGTCACAAATCTCAATACAATCATGCTATTCAGTGTTACATCAGATGTGACTTATACAGAATATTAGTTCACTTGTTCAGCTGTCACTCTTAAAGTGTTAAGTAATCAAGTGAAATGTGTTCATTTACAAACAGCTGAGGTAAATTTTTGCCTTTAAGTTGTAACAAACTAGTTCTTGTTTTGTTGTGTGCCTTCCAGTTGTTTCCAGCTTATGGTTACTCTAAAATGAACCTATCATGGAGTTTTCATGGCAAGATTTGTTCAGAGGAGGTTTGCCTTTGCCTTCTTCTGAGGCTGAGAGTGTGTGACTTGCCCAACCCAGGGGTGTTCCCATGACTGAGCGGATGTTCAAACTTTGGTATCCATAGTCCAATGCTCAAATTACTACAGCATACTGGCTCTCTGTGACCTAATTACTTCTCTGAAATCTGATTTTGATAGTAAGTTGTCTCTCAGTGTAATCTATTCTAACTTTTAAAGCTGAGTTTGCTTCAGCTATTATCACAAATTTCACAGTGACTAAAATACATATTTTCATTATGAACATGCCACTTCTATTTAACCATAAAAATTACAGGTCTGAAAGAGATACGCAGAAAGAATTTGAACTTGGCCTATTTAATATTTTAAATTCTGTACTAATTAGATGAAAACCTAGTGAGTACGTTCTTTTCCCTTGTGGAGCACTGCATTTGAAAGTATTAAAACTCATTTTTTTTCCAATTTAGGAGTGAATAATTCTTGCTACTCCCATTCGTAAATAATGTGAGATTACCACAGATGCATTAGATAATGCTATAGTTAAAAAGTGTATTCATATAGATGAAAAAAGACAGTTTGGGAAAAATCAATAATTAATGCATAAATGACACATTAAAAATACACTGCATACTTTTGTAAAGTAAGATAAAAGGAAATAAGGACATAAAAATAATTTTAGGATTCATTTTTAGCAACATGCAGGGTCTAGCTCATCAACTAGGCTACCTATTTTAAAATGAGAGATCTAAATCCAATTGTATGTCAATGAAGTTTATACAGATTTCTCAAGTGTGATGTCCTTCTTGAGTTATGTTGATATTGGTGGTAGACAAGATTCTTATAAATGTGATGTGCTTATTTATTAAGGCAAAACTGTAGACTTGTTATATGTTAGACTTTGGAAAATATGGGCAGAGTTATTACAAAGTTTAGTCACTAACTAAATTGTATTCTGGCAGAATTAGGAGTTATCTTTCAGTGTTCAGTTCTTCAATTCTTAGTTTAACAAGAGCCAGAAAGTTGTTGTTTTTTTTAACTTCCTGACTTGCATACCCTTTCAGCCTTCCATGATACTTGCTGTAGATGAAGAATTGGAGTACTGAATATTTTTGCCTGAATATTTTGATTGGTTCTGCCATTAGTCCCATCTAGAGCAAGACCCATTGAATCAATGTTAACTTACATTAGTGTTAACTTATTAAGCTTGTTTTGATTCAGAGGGTATCTTCGAGTTGATACTAGCAATGGGATTTAGGCCAAAAAGTAATAAATGAAAAGAATATGTAAAAACAGAAGTTTATCTACATTCCAAACACATATACTGAGATCCTCCTAACTGGTCACATAACATAAAATTGCAGAAGTAGTGCTATACTGCTCTACAAGTGTTCAGGGTGCAGAACCCTCACAAAAGTGGGAAAACCGTGAATAACTCGGCCCTCCCTTTTCCTATTCCTTTCTGGGCCTCCCCCCCCCATTCCCTTCCCTTTTGCACACCAGGGCCAAAGGCAAGGGAATGGGAGAAGGAAGGCACTCTCCCCTTGCTTTTTCTCTGAATGCTTCTCCATGCCAGGCAAAATACAAGGGAGTAGGTGGAGGAGAATTGGAGGGGAAGGCATGTGTGGACCTCACAAATAAGCAAATTTCCAAAGGCCTATGAACGTGGAAGGAGGATTGCATTGCATTATACCATTGCAAAGCAGTGAACTAACTCATCATCATCATCATCATCATCATTATTATTATTATTATTATTATTATTATTATTATTTATACCCCACTTTTTCCTGATAAGGACTCAAAGTGGCTTACGATAATTTTTTAAAAATAGTTAAAATTACAGAATACAAAATTAAATGATCAAATAAGAATTAAAATAAAGTTAAAATATGTGATTAAAACTCAGATTTTCATAAATTCTGTGAAGTTAGCAATAGCCAGCAGCTTTGATCAGGCAGGCCAGAATCACATACTGAACATTTGTTGGAATAAAAATGACAACAGGATGCTGGCTATAGACTATTACATATTTCAGAAACATTCCTATCATTGCAGATTCTCATTTGCTTGGAATGTATTTACAATTGTGTTGTGATATTTTATTATAAGTTGCTCCAGGACCTTGTTGTTGGCCAGGTTATGAATATATTTAGTAAATAAATACTTGAGCCATCCTTGAAACAACCAATTTCCTCAGTAAATAAACTGAACTCTCATTTCATCTAAACAGGAAAAAGAAACCTCCTCAGAATCCATAAAATGGATTAGATATCACTGAAGCTGTCCTGTCCATGTGGTACTTTGTGAATCTTGCTTTCTAGAGTTTTCATGCCTTTCAGCCAAAGGTGGCAATCATATGGTCTGTGGGCTGAGTGCAGCCATTTTAACTCCTTTCCCCATCCACCCCCCACCTGCCGTTAAAAATGTGCTTGAAAAAGTGAGGATCATGCTTCCAGAGTGAACAGTCCACAATAAAATAAGTATACCACATGGACTTCATTTTGGACTAAAAAACCCCAAGCCAACCCAAAATGCCATTTTTTCTGATTTTCTTGTCACTTCTAGTTTGTCAGAAAGGGCAGTTACAACCTTCAGGGTGCGGGTGACCCACCACTATTTTAAGCCATAAGAGGTATTCTGAATATTAACTTTCTATTCTCTAATACAGCATATCAGTATACTATTTCTCTTATAAATAAAACATGAAGGCAATTCCTTAGTGAAAAGTCTTTCTACTCTCTGGGCAATTTCAGAATCCCTATGGGCAAACAGTATGCCAAACTATTTTCTTAGAGAGCTGCTTCACTTAGTTCAAATGTAGTAAGTAAATGACTATAAAATTAACCTTAGAATAAACAAAGGGATGGGGTTGATTGTGAGCCCTTTATTAGGAGTAATGATCTAGTACAGAGCAATAACAGTAGATGCTTCTTGCAAGAAAGAGCTGAAACATCGTTTCCTAGAACTAGGAAACTGAGATAACAGCTTCGTCGGCTTAGCCTCTATTTTATACTACAATGTACAGCCAAAAGCTGGCAAATAGAGGTTACTTTATATTACAGGAAGATGTCAAAAAGGCTTAGTCCTGCTCCCAAGCTGCTGCAGCAATTGCAGGGGGAGAGGTCAGAACTGTAAACCTCTTGTTTCTTGTTCCAGTGTGTGCTGTGATATTTAACTTACCAATCTAAGCAGCTCCCAGCATTCTGGGGCAAATGGAGGTTGCAGTCTAACATTGCCCACTCCTGATCTAAAGTCAGAAAGGTATTATACTGGAACCTCCTTCAGACAGTCTTCAGAAAGAAAAATTTAAAATACGTTCATTCTATCTAAAAGGTTGAATCAAGATGATTTTACTACCTTGAAAAGAAACTGATCATTTTCCTTCACCTTTGTACATCCTCATTGTCCTGCTACCACTTCTGAATAAAAAGAGAAAGCTTTGCCATGATTGAATCAAGTAATACATTTATAATACATACAAATGAAAGCATAATTTTGGCAGTGAGTGCACTAAGAGCAACAGCATATAACAGAAAGACACTTACAGTGTTGGTATTGTCTAAGTCAATTGAAGCTTGCAAACCAGTACCTTAAAATTAATTTAACAGCATTCTTATCTAAAGAATGCCTTCAGGCTTATGAAATTAGTTTATGGTTCACATGTCACTATTAGCACTAAGTGCTAACCCTACTGACAGTCTAAGAGACCGCACTGTATGAACAAGGAGATGGCAAAGCAGATTCAGGAACTGGATGTCTCTGTTGCCTTCTTGGTTTTTTAGAAACAGTGTCAGTATTACAGCTGTCATTCTGCCTCATGCCTTTTCCCCTAAGAGGTTGGACAGATGACCCTTCAAGTACTGTGTGTGTGGGAACACGCTCCTTGAAATCTTCATTATCCTTGACAATGTCAGTATATCAAACCAGAAACATCAGAAAATGGTCTACATCACAAATGCAGTATAAACTAAATATAACCCTGCCTAATATGATTTTCTTTAAAAATTCTGAACATAATCTAGTGAAGGGGAAACTAGCATGGCTTTGCATAGGCTATCCCAGAAAAAAATGCTTGTATCCCTTTTAAGTTGCATGTCTTGGCCCTCAGAAATTTCCTTCGGGACAATAAGCTGACATTGTAAGGGTTACATGTTATATTACATTTCTTATGACAGCAAGAGACTGAGAATATTTGTTTACCTTAAAGGAGGCTGTACCTGACCAACTGATACCAAGGCTGTAGTCAAACACTCTGTTGAATTTATCAGTTTGATGACAATTTCTTAACACATGAGCTTTGCAGTAGTGACTTGGCAACTTGACAAACTGTATCAGAGCGTATGAGCTCATACACTCTGGGTTAGGACTTCCATTTTGATCAGATTCTGATGTGTCAGAATCTGAACAATAAAGTTGGATCCTTGATTACCGTTATAACTTACTAATCTTTTGTGGTGTGCCTGGGAGAAACAATTCCATATCACTTTCCAAAAAAGAATACATGGGCTTCCTGTTAAATTTTAATAGATTAGTTAAGTTTATTGTTGATCATAAATTGAACATGAGTCAACTGTGTGACGCTGCAGCAAAGAAGGTGAATGCTATTTTAGCCTGCATTAATAAGAAGCATAGTTTTCAAGTCAAGGGAAGTAATAATTCTACTATATTTGGTGCTAGTTAGGCCTCATGTGGAATATTGCATTCAGTTCTGGGCATCTCATTTTAAGAAGGGTATAGAGAAGTTGAAACAGATTTAGAGAAGAGCAACAAGAGTGGTAAGTGATATGGAGAACAAAATATGAGGTTGAAGGAGCTGGGCATGTTCAGCTTGGTGAAGAGAGAACTAAGGGTGACATAAATGGTTGTTTTCTTTTAATAGTTCAAGGGCTCTCACAGAGAGGAGGTTGCAAGTTTGTTTTCTGTTATCCCAGAGGTTAGGATCAGGTCTAATGGTTTGAAGTTATAGGAGAGTAGATTTTGACTGAACGTTAGAAGGAACCTCTTGACAGTAAGAGTGGTTTGAGAATGGACCAATTTCCTAGAGAAATTGTGAGGTCTTCTTCTTTGGATGTCTTCAAAAAGAGGCTGGACAGCTATCTGCTAGAGATGCTTTAGTTGGAGATCCTGCACTGAGCAGAGAGTTGGGCTCAGTGACCCATGAAACCCTTTCCAACTCTATAATTCTGTGAAGTATATGCTTAAGTCTTTATCTCCTTTTGAAATCAACAGGAATTGTGCTTATCCTTGCCTCATTGTGTCATCTGTGTGTTCACCATATGTATTTAAAATAAACTCACTGGCCTATATTCTCTGTCAGCTACTTAGTCAAATATACTTAACTAAGTAACCTCTCGTGGCCTGACCCTCCCCCAAAGTGACAGAAACATAATTCACTCCTGCTCTGATTGCTGGCAGAATGGACATCCTTCTCTCCATACAGCAGATGCCCCATAAATTGCTGTATTTGCCGGCATATAAGACGCACCAGTGTATAAGATGCACACCATTTATACACTGGCAAATACTATTTGCCAGCATATAAGATGCACTAGCATATAAGAGGCACCCCATTTTCAAGTAGTATTTTTCAGGGAAAAAAGTGTGTCTTGTATGCCAGCAAATAGGCTAGGTTAGGTGGAAGTTATGATTGTGGCAATGGTGCCAAAATTGTGATTAAGTAGCAATCATGAATACAAAGCAGTTATATAGGTAAGTAGAAGTAAGCAATTATTATAGCTTAATGATTGTTACTTAGTCATGATTTTGGCTGGGCCAGAGTTTGAGTTGAAGTAGTTTACATGTTGAGATTCTCTTCTACTGTCATACTGCCATTAGATGTGATTATTTTGAGCACTGCATGTAAATCTTGTTAATGGGACATATGTGTCCATCTGGAAAAGATCACATCCCTTTCATTAAAATAGAGTATGTCTGGCAAAATAGCATGTGATAGCATTACGAGGATATCAGTTGATTGACATAAGTGGAGAAGTTTGTTTGAACTATGTAAATTCGAAACAATCGAAGCTGTTTGGAAAATCTTTATAGAGAGTACTTAGAAAATATTGTGAGGCTAACTGGCTCAAGATGCCTTGCATCTCACCACTTTTGAAAAAAGGATAAACTGTTGTAATATATGTGATACTGTGAGTATCTGATGAAAAGGAAAATTGTATTTCTGAAACAAGTGTGTTCATGCCAATTTAATAGAATAACCATTATTAAAAGATATAGAAAATCATAATTTTGTGTTTGCTGTACTTTAATTCACTTAGTCTGAATGTTTGTTTGTCCTTCAGAGTTGGATAATCCACAACTCAAGCTGATTTGACTGAATGGTAGGATATCTTTTAGTATCTTTATCTAGTATCTTTAGTGTATCTTTTAGTTGATCTACTTTATTTTCTTGTGATATGCTGTTATCCTGCAGTGAACTTCAAATATAGGAAACGTAACTACAGGCCAGTGCAAAATTGGTTGGTTGATTGATTGGTTGGTGTTTTTCCTGGTTCTCATGGAACAACTGTACTGTGAGCCTTTCAAGAAATTACTTTTAAAAAAATGTAAAATGGAGTTGTAGTCATGATTCCTTGCTGCCTGTGGTTCCACTTCTTAGACGCTTCTAATTTGCTTTTCTAATACTAGTTTGCACATTACTATTTGATGATGGTAGCTACAGTATGCTACTCTCCAGTGGCTGATTTGTATACCTGCACTGTAAGACTTGTAACATTTGAACAAATTGGGTGCCCCATCTTTTGGGCTTTCTAATTCTAATAAACACATGATATCAATTAAACACACAATGCAAACATTCCTAATTGCTATTATAGTATCAGAAGGACAACCATTGGAAAGTAGTCCTGCAGCAGCTACCCATAGCAGAGAGGTAATAAATGTGTTAGATTCTACATTTGCAAATGATTGGTTGTGAAATTTAGTGCCTATACTGACTGAATAAAATGTGTCTTTTTAAGGGAAAAAGAAGCTGCAAAGTATCAGTAGCCCAATGACTTGGTTTGAATAGCTGAGTGTACAGCTGCTGGAATCTCTGTTCAGAGATGCAAACCTCCAAAAGCCATTTGGGATGAAGCCTCATAGCAAAAGCAAGTTCAGACTTGTTTTTGAAAACTCTCTAGTCGGGTCAACAAAACACATCTGACTCGAAGGAGGCTATCTCCAGGGGGACATTTCTTTTAATGGCAGATGGTGGAAGCAGTGCAGAAAGTGAGATATTTGTGAAACTAGTTTTTAAATTGATATTGCCAAGGGAAATAAATTATTAATTGTAAAACGTGATGAATTATTAAATTCTTGTTGCAACCTCGCATCACAAAAATGTGATCTCAATAAATACTATTTGAAATTAGGAATGCTTTATTTATGTAATGGTCAAATGATTACATCTATATTCATTACAAGGGTGATGGTGAAGATCCCAGAAGGCAGAAAAAAATATTTCCAGAAAGATTGCAACACCATGTGTAGTGAGTAATGGAACTGCTTGCTTGCCTTGCCAAATAGCTCGTCCAGGCTATGGTAATGTGTCCAAATTTTAGCCTATAACTTGTTAAGGACTGAAATCTGAAATTACTAATGAACTGTATGTGGGTGAGATGTTAACAGTCTAATTACAACTAATAGCGTTCCTTGAGACCTCTGTGGAAACAATGCTGCTGTCATCTTCTTTAGGTAGAAAACAGCAGTAAACAGAAAATTCAGTCAGCAGTCTTTCATTAAAACATGGACAGAGGAGGATTTCTCCTGCTTTGAAACTTTCTCATTAATTCAAAACTTTAATTATATCAATATGTTAAAGTGTCCAGCACATTGCATTTGTCCATCATGCCTGTAATGGAACTCTACTTGGAATCCTATGGCTCACTTTGTCCTTTTACTCTGGATCTAGTATGTGGGCATCAAGATGGACAAGAGATATATTGATGACCCAGATGTTGATCATGGGTTCAGTCTGCCTTGTTATGTATCAAAACAACCAAACAGGGATGTAGGTGATAAAACCAGTAAAGATTTATTATATAACAAGCTAAACATCTAGCCTTATGGTGGTTCCACACACAGTACACATTAACACCTCAGTTTCAAACAAAGTAACATTCCTCCGTGAACTTCTCCACATTCCTAACTCCTGAAAACACTACTCAGGTCTCCTCTCCCTCCCTCTTGCTAACTGACCCTTTGTAATTGGCCCTATCTTTTTTCCTACTTGGCCCTACCTGATTCTTTAACTGGAATTTTCTAGGTTATATCCTTTAATCCATACACATACCTTGCCGCATTCCATGAGCTGTGATCTGCTGGCTCTGTCTAGGTTTGGCCAGCTTCTTACTTCACAGTTCCTATCCATTTGCTTATCCAAAAAGAGGGAGGGGAAAACATTTGGCCCTATTCAGGCTTAACATGGACATGACAATTTTCTTTTCTCTTTTTAAAAAGAACACTCAAAAAATACCACCCCTATATGTTTTGGCTTCAGTGCCAGCTTTACTGTATTATATTTTTAAAAAATTGGTAAAACTGTATGTCACTCTAAGATCATATGATGTAGTGAAGGATATAAATATTTTAATAATACAGTAATGTTTTAAAATCTTAGATAACAAATGCTGCTTGTCTGGAACCAATCCAAGCCAGACTGTCCTTAGACCTACTTTTGTATTGTTTTAGAAGGTGCATTTTAAACAATATAAATAACATAGCTCTGCGATTTACACAGAACTTTGAAAGTTACTCGAAAAGTAACTTATGTGACTCGCTAAAAAGACACACACACACACCAATTTCTTATTAGTGTTGCAAACAATTCTCAGCAATTCATCAACATTATTCTGTACTGTTACTTGTGAGGGGATAATTTAGGATTGATATAAGACTTAAAACTTAAAAAAAGTTACTAAAATGCCTTTTGAAAGTAACTTCAAAGTAGTTAGAAAATGTTACATACGTGTTTACATACCAGATCAGCCATTATCACTTACAGTATATTGCTGTTGAAATACGACTTTGTTCTGACCTCATTGTCAAAAAGGGAGAGCAACTCATTACTTGTAATTTGTTACTTCAAAGCTGTGGATTTGAATTTAGCAATATGTATAGTTTGTAACACATGCTTATATGACTTATCAATTAGTGGTTCATACTCCCTCTGCTGGTTCATTAGCAATATTCTACTGTTTTGAAGATACCTCTTATTTATTGTAATGTAAACATGGGATTATTGTGATTTATTTATAGTTTGACAGTGTCTAGCCCACCTAGGCACTTAACTGACAGGTGGGGAATATTTATATCTTTCCCAAGTGTTATGTATTATGATGCCAATTCAGAGTATGGATGATAGAAGATAAAGCATATTACCTCTAGCTCAATTTGATGACTAGGAAGAAAAGACAACTTGGCATAAGAACATAGCCTTCATTTCAATCAGTTTAAAGGAGGTGAATAACATATACTTTGTTTCCAATATTCAGGAATGCTGGTGCTTACATAGCTAAATTGTCACTATCCTTTGCACAGTTAAGAAGTTTCCTCACATTTGGGGAACCCTTGCCTCAAGGTCCATGCGCAGTAAGAAACTGCTGTTAAAAGAAAGTCCTAAAAATTAGAATAAAGCAAGACAAAACACAAACAAAAACAGGGAGTTGGGCACAGTGTGTGCTGACATGGGGAGGGGGATGGAATTAAACAAGGCTAAAGGAGACAGCTAAGGGGCTAAATAATCCCAAGGTACCAGATCCCGTCTTGGAGATCAAGCAGGGTCAGCTGTGGTTAGTAGTTGGATGGGAGACTGCCACATACTGCCAGGTACTGTGTGCTATATTTCAGAGGAAGGAATTGGCAAAACCACCTCTCGAGTGTACCTTGCCTGAGAAAACCCTATGAAATTTGTGGGGTCATCATAGGTCAATAGATGAGTTGAAGGCACACACACACCCCACACACAGTAGCTAAAACAAGAATGTGGTAGAAAGTCCAGCAAGGAAAAGGGCCAGAGGGACATACCATAACTTTTCCTTACATACACGTATATCCTTATCTGGGTGCTGTGGAGGTTAGTGTTCCTTCCTCCTTTTTCAGTTCCCAAAGCCACTTCTTTCAACTCAGTGAACAGCTTCTGAAGACTCCTGCACAGCCGTTCCCTGCTTTGGTGAGACGAAGCAGGATCACAGAAGCATCTTCCATAGCTGAATGCAAAATGAAAACATCAGTGCCAAGATCTGACAGGATACTCAGGAGCTCTCAGTAATGCTGTAATCATTTCACATCCGCCTGTTGGGAGATTCTTGTGCAATCCTGCCTGCTCCCCATGAAGCAGGCAATGGTCATGGAGGGGGCTTCAGAAGCTGTTCAGTAAGTCTGGTGGTGGTCATATATGGCTCAGTCTAGTGTAGGTGTGCATGCAGACCTACTATGCTATTCTGAGCCATGCAGGATTACAGCCACAGAGGTTAAGAGAGAAATTTCTGTCCACATTTCTGTCTTCTCCCTCATCTTCATGGTCCTCTTACTCTTGTCCTGCATTCCTTGGAATCTGTTAATTTCTGTTCTTTTCAGCCTACACAAATCATTGAGGCAGCCAATCAAACAATGTGCTGGCCACCTGGTACTCTCTTTAATGGGGGAGTTATCTGTTGATTGGCTTGCTTGTTGCTTGTGATCTGGTCCATGCCTTTATGCTCCTTCTCAGGCAATGAGGCTGACCAGAAGCAGGTAGCTTTTATGCATGTGGACACACACACACACACACACACACTACATCATCTTGCTTCAGAGCTCTGCTTGTCTTGGGCTAATGCTAACTTACAGTAGCTTAAAAACCCTTGGTATTTTTCATATTACAGTCAACTTTCAACATTCACTGGGGTTAGGGACACAGGACCCCCACAAAAGTGGAAAAATCGCAAATATCAAAATGTGTGTTTGGGGGGAGAGGTGTGGCATAGTGGGGAAGTGGGCACCTGGGGTCCAAACCAGGTCAAGGAAAGAGGATGGGTCTACAGTGGTCTTGTACTTCCTGTCTCTCGCCCATCTCCTTCCTGGGGTGTGTGGGTGTTTGAAGAGGGTTGTGCTGCTGAGAAATGGGGCTGCGAGCCATCCTTAGCTTGCCAGGCAGTAGCTGGTGGTACAGGAGGAGAAGGAGAGGCAGGTTTTTAAAGGGCTGCATGGTGTGATCCGAGCTGCCTAGAAGGAAAGTTAACCTGGAAACAAAGTGCCTGTCAGAAGGCAAGGACTGGAGAAACTTTCAAGGAATCAAATCTGTGAAAGTCAAACCTGTAAATGTGGAGGGCCAACTCTGTCTAGATTCTAGCATGAAAGTGTAACTTTTTAAAATTTAATTCTACTTATATAAAATCCTCATTCTAAGGAAAAAATATAGTCTCTACAGGTGGACATGAGAGGTAATGACATGCTCCAAGGCTACATGATACATTTCACAGCTTTATGGAGACATATTTCCCACATACAAGCTGAACATTCAAGCTGTTGTCCCTTGCTGACTTTCTTGAACATTTCTTCTGTCTATGTCTCAGTAAAACTCTCCCCTGACCTCTGTTCTTTTCCTGCTGCTAAAAGTAGAGCACAAAATTTTTGACAGGAGTACAAGTCACTAATTTCAATACAAAGATTTTGCTCACTGCTGTTGTGAGTTGAAGAAAAATAATAGCTTTTAAAATTATGGAGGATAAAAACAAGTTCTTTTTATTGCCATTTCAGTAGCTTGGGAGATGACAAACCATAGACATCTTTAGGAAGTCAATTTTCTGTTACTCTTATTTTGAGTAGATCTAAAAAGGTCTTTAGCACCCTGTAAAAGCATGTTGTTGCCCTTTTTTAAATAGTTCCTTAGTTTCTTTTGCTGTCATGTCCAGTCATCAGTATCTACTCTGGCTGTCTTGTGGCTGCCTTCGTTCTCCTTTCTGCACTTCTCAGCCATTCTTTCCTCCATTGTTCATGTCAGTTCTGTGCCCCAGTTCTCCACTCTGAACTGCCATCTTCTCCCCTATTTTTTTAAAGCATCCTCCTCTTTTATGAGACCTTCTAAGCTTTCTATCCTCCCCAACAACTGTTCCCTAGTACCTCACATAACTTGGCAAGATTTATTGAGGGGGGTTTACCATTGCCTTCTTCTTACTCTGAGGGAGCGTAGCTGTCCCACGGCCACTCAGTGGCCTTCTGTGGCTGAGAGGGGGTTCAAACCTGGTCTCCCAGAGTCCTAGTCCGACACTCACACAATTATGCCACACTGGCTCAACTTGTAAATATACCTGGAGATCAATTCATTTATTCTATTACATTTTTATTTCACCTTTCAACAAAAGAACTTCTCAGAGTGACTGAGAACATCACTGATAAGTAATTAAATGATTAAAACCATATGGCCACTAAAAAAGATTAGTAAAAGTATTAAAATCAGTGATCAATAAACAGCATAACAGTTTAATAGGCTCATTTGGAGGAGTTTGTGATCACCTTCCTAAATTCAGTAAAAATGAGAACTGTGGCCATGATTCTAAAGGCAGATCATTATACACTCTGGGGAAAGACATTTTTTCCTTTGTTTATTCAGCATGTTCTGGCCTTCATCAGTCTTTCAGTCTTCATCCAGATTAGTAGCTGACATGCACAAGATCCCCAAACTGCTTTGGCAGGAGTTTCCACTGTGTAAAATTCTAGAAAGATCAACTGTTGTGTTGTACATGCATCTGCCAGCGACATTTAATGAATGCTTACCTGCCTGTCCTATTAAGGTTTTATGACAGTAGTGTCCTTAGCCAGCTTTGTATGATACATTTGTGTTGTTATCCAATTGACTTCTCCTCCTTGTCTAATTCGAACTGAATATTTTTTTTAAACTTCTCTATATATGTTATTTGTTTTGCTTTCTGGTGAGGTCTGGCAGTTGGTTTTCCTGCCACTTTTTGGTTTGCCCTTCATTCATTAACCTCATACTCTTTCTTGTGGTTCATGCTTCCATATTTTCATTTGCTTGGGACATCTCATATGTTTTTAGTATTGTTAGTATTTAGTATTGTAACTACATTGTTTAAAGGCAAGTATTCATCCTTAGTAATTTCTTTTCACAACATGAAATCCTCTCATGAGAGTTCCAGGATCCCACAAGATTAGAGAACTAATCTCACAGGGCTCAAACTGACTGGAGAGCAGGAAGCCTTGTGACATGCCAACCCAGATCCCAGTCAGCAGACCCCCAAGCATTTGCCTTAACGGCTGTATACCACATGCTTAATGGTTGGTCTGTTGGGAACATGGCACTTCACAGATATAGGATTTGGGCATCCCATAGAGCACCAGTATGACACCAGATTCCAAGCCCCCAAATATGGGATGTCCCTATATAAAATGGGATATCTGAGAACCCTAACGACAACTGTTTTCCTTACATTCCATTATTGGATGTACTGGAGTCTTTAGCAGCTATGTGGGACCCAGAATTTTGCTTTGTGAACTGTGCATCCACTTGCCCATAGCAAACTCTGACAAAGTTATTTCAGCATATTCATTCCATCAGGGACTGCACTGTCTCTGGGGCATTGGAGAGAAGCAGCAGCAGGCAGCATCCCTAATGCCACAATAGGGAGAGAGAGACAGCAAAGGTCAGTGGAAGCCAATATGAGAAGACAGGGTTTATTTTAGTGTGCTTTCTGTGGGAAATGAATCACTTAGTATATATTGTGCGTATTCCATCTGTGCTTCTGCGAGGCTGCATACATATGTAAATGGGACAACCTTGTAGAGCCCTGAAAAGATCAGAACCAAAACAAGTGGTGGACTGCTTTCTCCTGTTGAAGCCTGCCCAGTTCTTGAGAATATTTTGATGGGCCTTGCAACAATCCTGAAGAGACATCTATTTGGGACTAGATGGAGAGTCTTCTCAGTGGTGGCACCTAGTCTTAAGAACTCTCATCCAAGGGAAGTCCAGTTTACGTGCACAGGAAAGAAACATACTGCAAGGCAGGGAAAGCATTCTTTTTTAGAGAAAACACTTACTATGAAATTTTAATTTGCTATCATTAAATGGATTAGTATTAATGTCTTGTGGCTTGCTGTTGTTTTTGCAGTTTCTCTTATGTTTTGTTTTTATTTGTGAAAGTACTGACTTCGTAAGGCTCCTAGAATTCCTGGAGATAAGGCAGGATACACTTGTTTTTAAACAAAGTTTGTCATGACATTTGGCTCAGTCCTAAAAATATTTAAAGCTTCACAATACAGTATTACACCCAGGCATTGTACAACATTATTTAAAGACTCTAAAAACTAGAATAAATGGTGAAAGTAAGAACTGAGAGCAAGTCTCAGGTTTGTAACATGGCAGAAATAGGGTTCTGGATGACTGCCCGAGCTGTCTTACTGTTGTTACAACCTGTCAGATATAGTTGCATTCACAGTGACGCAGGAAAGATAAAGTATCATAAATTTAATCATTTCTAAAGAAGGAAGGAAGGAAGAAAAAGGGACGACCTTAGCAATAAATGTGGAACTCGTTTGCAACTTGGCAAGAAAATAAAACAAATCTAAGCATCCTACCAGTATTTAAGGCTTATATGTTACTTAAAGCAAAGAGAAGACTTTACATTTGGTGGTTTTTATCTGAGGGATTCAATCTGCCTAGATTAAAGGGTAATCTTTATTCCTCTAAGTCTTTCAAAGAAAAACAGAAATTTTGTCTTGTGTAAGACTTGTAGGAAAAAATGTGTGTTTTTCATAGGAATATAAAGTGTTAGTAAAGGCCAGTATATCTTAGGTGCTGTTTGAATGAAATAAACTTATTGTTTAAAACATTTCTGGAAAAATGTCAATTTCTAGATTAGAAAAACTGGTAATTAAACATAGTTTTGGATCAGGAAATGGGCAAGTGAGGAGAAAGGATGTCTTCCCATAATTGCATTTTAAAGCTTAGCAAGTACCATATTTGCTGGTGTATAAGTGCACTTTTCCCCCTAAAAAGTACCCTCTGAAAATGGAGTGTTTTATATGCCGGCAAATACAGTAACATTAAAAACATAAGGAAGAAAAGGGGAGTGAGAGGAATTTTCTCTGCCCAGGCAAAACAGGAAGGGAGGGGGGTAGTGGAAGCCTTGATCTACAGGAACCTAAATAGATGTTTCTAAAGTTTCTCCTTACCTTCCCCTCCTCTCCTGTGCATTTTGACTCTGCCAGGAATCTCCGCCCAAGCAAACAGGAAGAGAGGGGTAGTGGTGCAGCACTCTTTTCATTCCTCTCCTCTCCTGGTGCAACGGTCCTTTCCTTCCCTTCCTTTCCTGTCCATTTTGCTCACCAGAGAACTAAAAAAATTTTTCCTGAAAAATACCCCTTGAAATGGGGTGTGTCTTAGCAAAAGTCTTGGAAAACTGTAAAGTTTTTTTTTTTTTTGAAATATTTTTATTAAAGTTTAAATTGAAAATAAAAAAAACCTTCCCCACTTCCAAGCTTTTTTCTTTTTTCTGGTTGAGTCTGCTTGTTTACATTCCATTCATACATAGTTTCTGTTTAAAGGATAATCTTACATTGTTGCATCTTACATTCTTACACTGCTGCTTTGTTACATTGCCTTATTACATTGTTACCTTGCATTACATACAATCTTGCTTTAATCCTTTTCCTTTTCTTATATCTTTATCCAATTCAAGACTTCTCTCCATTCCTTTTCAAAGTTCTGGATAGGCTTATTTTTCAGTGAAAATGTTAACTTTTCTATCTCTATCATATCCAGAACTTTTAATTTCCATTCTTTTATATCAACATAGTTCCTTTCTTTCCAATATTGTGCATGTGTAAATCTTGCAGCAGTTATCAAATATAACAATGTCTTCTGGTGATATCTTATTTCTCTTTGTTGCCCTACCGTATTTAACAAATACAACTCTGGCTTCATTTCAAAATTTAAATTATACATTCTTTGAATTTCATCATGTATTTCCTTCCAAAATTTCCTTGCTATCGTACAGGTCCACCACATATGAAAAAATAACCCCACCTTTTCATCACATTTTCAACATCTTTCATTTCCATTTTTAGTTATTTTTGGCAACCTGGAAAACTGTAAAGTTTTCAAGGCATATTTGCACCCTGAGACTAATTCTGTGAAAAATTTACGCATGGTTGTTTTTCATAGAAAAGGGCATTTTCTGTATGGGAAGTAAGGTTTGTATGCAGAAATATTACTTCCTGAGCAGGAAAAGCTGTTTTCTGTGTAGAAAATGCTGCTTCCTGAACAAAATAACCATATGTGAATTTTGCTCAGAATTAGTTCAGAACTGCAAAAATTCTTGCCGATCGCAGATTCTTCTCATCGGTGTTTATTGACACTCAATTTTTTTGACAACTTTTGGAATATTTTCAAATATTCTTTCCATCCCTATTGCAGAGTGGGTTTTTTCCCCTCAAGTGTACAGTACTTATTTACACAGGTAGGCTAAATCACATATTGCTTTTGTGAGGCTGAAGTGTACTTGCAATACATTTTCTTCTTTGGTTTTCCTTTACAGTCCAGAGATTATGACAGTGCTATTTTATGTGGTATATAATACTTAAGTTGAGAATTAGGTTGTGAAATTAAAAAAAATTCCCTCTATTTTAGGAGAAGACGCAATTTTTCTAGAGCATAGTCTTTCTGCTCAGATTTTGGGAGGAGGAGCAGTGAATATAAGTAATAGCTTAGTATTTCAGGTTTTTGAATAACAGAATCTGTCAAACAGCTCTTACTGTCGAGATACTAATGTTTAAGAGAAATCTCTAACAATCTGAATCCATTGGTTCTTATTCTAGTCTGCGGAGAAGCAGAGAACAGGTTTCCTCCGTCTTTTAAATCTTTTGTTTCACTGTTTTGTCTTATTTGCTAATGATGAATATATGTTATATAGATAACTATATCGATATGTGGTTCACTGATAAAAGGAATTCAGAAATATATTATGTGGGACCCTTTTTTAAAAAACCATATATCTTCTGTGAGTTCTCAGCAGACTAAATGGAAACTTTTGACTAAAAAAACTAAACCAAAACAAACAAACAAAAACAAAACTATCTACCTCCCTTACTCAGTTAATTTGAATGTCAGCTTTGAGTTACCTGCTTACTTGAAGGATGATATGAACCTGCCCATGCCTTGAGATTTCAGGGGAGCCCCTTCTCCTTATTCTACCACACTCACTGGTACATTTGGTGGGAACAGGAGAGAACGTTCGTAGTGACTGCTCCCAGACGTTGAAACATCTTTCTTAGGTGTGATTAGTGACTTTTTGGAGATAGGGAAAGATTTCTTCATTTTGGCAGGTTTTTAAGAGCTGCTTATAGATCTTCTGTGCAGTATCTTCTGTATTGTTTTTAGGGCATATTTTAAATTTGCTTTTAATTCTATTTATAATTTAATTCTGTTTTAATTTTTGTATATTTCAAAGAAATTGACTTTTATCTCTTATCTGTTTTAGTTTCGTATGTTCCCTTAAGTCCCAGGGCTGTTAGCATATAAATAGATGATAAATTAATCAGTGATAGTATTTTAATTGTCATTTGGGCGTATATAGTTGTGTATCTGGAAAAAGGTTTAATGCAGGTTGTCTGCTGTTTTACTTGAAAAGGGCAAAAGATGGCTAAGCCTTTTTCATATTTAAATAAAGCTTTACCCTGTAGACTTAAAATCTAAAGGAATCAGAGTGCCACTTGATTCCATATTTTCTAAGTTCTAGTAGGGGGCAATAGTGTTTTTGGACCAATGGGAAAGCAGATTGAATGTGTTTAGATGTTTAATCGTGCTCTAGTTCTAAGCAAGGTCCAGTAGAACTGTCTGTGGCTTAGCTGTCACTGAGATGGTGGTAATCATCTCAAGCTTTATCAAGCTTCCTCCAGCAGGGAAGTTGTGAACTGAGCAAAACTAGTCATTTGACTGAGGAAGCATCCAGAGGATTGTTTGTCTAGCTAGAACCATCACTAGGGACTAGTGCTGTAATTGTTCATTTTGAAGTACAGGAGCTCATCAGGATAATATCTGCTGCTGTGCACATAGGCAGTGTCTAAAAATGCAATCAGTTGTTGAACCATATCCACAGAAGAGTTGTAGAATTGTTCATCTGCACAGTGACCAAGTCTTTTGTAAAACATATGGGTCTTTAATTGCATATTCAAGATGAAAGTACAGAGTATTTTCTTGCAAGGGTATTTTTCTCCATTAATATTAATATTTCTTAATATTTTCTCCATCCCCTTCCCACAAAAGAGAACTATTGTGTGGGGGATGTGGGGTAGTAGATTACATAGGTGTCCCATCTATCCAGAAATGCCAGCACTTTTACTTGGCAAGCCAGTACTGGCTTTTACTTAGCTCCACCACTCTACTGACTGAGGAGGCAGCTTCATTCAACTGTTGCCTTTCTTTACTAGGAAAAGAGAGAATTAGTCTCCTTTGCTCCATATAAGCCTTTTGTACTTGGAAAAGTCCTCAGCAGTACAAAGTCTACGTAACATGAAGGTTTAAAATGAACAAAACTTTTTGGTATTGTGGAGCAGAGTATAGAAGTACATCTCTGAGAGAAAAATAGATGTCACTTGTAAGCCCCCACCAAATATACAAGGTTCTATATCAGGTTGGCTGGGAAAAATAGGATGACATTTTTAAATGTCTTTTTAGTGCATGGGGAATTTTCAGAGCTTCCAGGGGGAAAAACAGACTGATGAGATTGGTACTGAGATGGGAATTCCTAACATTTATTTTCAGTTAAGATTAATTTTTGAGTGACACATCTAGAAAACAACTGACACATTTAAAATACTAGCCCTTTTCAGAATTCCCTTCCTTTCAGATTCCAACAGGTTTATGTTCAATTCCAGTATTTTCTAGAAATGTTTCACTATTTTCTTTTTTTTTAAATATTTTTATTAAAGTTTTCAAGAAAAAATATAGGATTGGAGACATTTCTTCCAAATGTTTGCCGCCTCCTCCCAACTCCCATAACAAATTTTCTTCTCTTCTCCAGTTTTGCCTAGCTGAGTTAATCAAAGAATACACTACAGTACAATACAATACAAGGAATACAGTCAACATAAAATCTCAAGCATAACGATCATAAATTGCCATTTAACCAATCAATAGATTTTTACCCTTTTTGGCATATTATACCATTGTAGTCATTATCTTTACAGTTGAAGCCACTCTTTTTTTTCCTCTCCATTCTCTATCAAATTGTTGAATAGATTTATTCTTTAATGCATTTGTCAGTTTCTCCATCTCTAGCATGTCCATAACCCTTAATTTCCATTCATTTAAATTTATTTTAATATCTTGTTTCCAATACTGAGCATATGTTAATCTAGCTGCTGTAATTAAATATAACATTTTATGCTTTCTAATTTCTAGCTTTGGTTTTAATATATTCACTAAATATAATTAAGGTATCATTTCAAAATTCAATTTAAATATTTTTTGAATTTCATCATGTAGTTCTTTCCAAAAATGTTTTTTGCTTTTTTGCAAGTCTGCTGCATATGATAAAATGTTCCCTCTTTTTCTCTTCACTTCCAACATTTTGAATCACCATTCTTAGTAATTTTTTGTAATCTCTCTGGCATCATATACCATCTATGCAACATTTTATAATAGTTTTCTCTTATGTTTAAATTTAATGTGAATCTCAGGTCTGTTTTCCATACCACTCTCCAACTCTCAATATCTATTGGATGTCCTGTATTTTGTGACCATCTCACCATCATTTCTTTGATTTCTTCTTGCTCCATTTCTCTCTGTAATAACAGTTTATGAAGCTTAGATATTCTTTTCTTTTGATTCTCTTTCATCATTACATCCAGTTCATTTTCCTTCTTCTCAAATCCAAATAATTTTAGGTCTGTTTTATATCTGTTTTCAATTACATGTCAAAGCAAGTAAATATTATTTGCTTATGCCCCGTGTTGGTTCAACTTAAGCAGCTTTGCCTTGAATCACTTCCTTAAACCTTATGACATTATAATTAATCCTATTAGGTCTATTCCACTTAAATAAAGGGCATCATTATGAATACATGTCTAGTGTCATATACTGGAACTAAAAATGAATCAAAGTCTTCTAAAGTAGGCATTGGAACTGCATGGCTGTTGACATGGTGTTGAACATTATTTCCCTGCAGCCTAGCAAGTGATGATAGATGAGGGGAGCTGCAGTTCAGAAACATCTGGAGGGTACACAGTTTCCCCAACTGTTCTAAATCCATTCCACAATTCCAAATCATCCATTTTACCAGGGTTAGACTTTTGTACCACTATAATTTGATAAATGTTTCTGTACAGTACTCTGACAAGATTCCTAGTGGAATTTTAGCATGATCTAGAGGAAACCAGGAATAAACCTTGAATGAGCTAATGTCTCTATTACCAGCCATGCACTTTAAACAGGATGTGCAGTGACAATAAAATTGGATTATTTAGGCATACTTTAGTATAAGGTTTTGTACTACTGCAGTTGCTACACTGGCTTTTCAGTATTTTACAAATGTTAGACTGTCTACTTTTTATTGCCCCTTAGCCATAAATGGGTTAGACAAATATCTCAGTTGGGGTGGTGAGGACTAAATGAATTTCAAGGTAAATCTTTATACGGTTTTTTTTTTGGGGGGGGGATACCTGCTGTTTGAGGTCTTTTGTTTTTTGATTATGCTGCAACTATGGTAGTGACAGAATTCTTAGTAGTGTCCAGTGTCATTTCTCTGTCCCCAGAATGCCCCCAAAATAATGTTGCCTCAAGACAGAATGCCTCTCTAGGGGCATTTTAGCAAGGCATTGAGTGTGGCAAGATGCTGAGAGGAGTCTGCTATGCATGTGGCAAAAATAAATTGTTCCCCTCCCACTGATCTCCAGTGTGTCCCTGAAACTCATCAGAAAGAATGCCATCTCTATGAAATTCCCACTCTACCAGTCATGTTCCTAACTACCATGAGTGGCACTCTTTCCTCAAAATCCCCACACTTTTCTGAAGGATATACTGAGATCAGGTTCTACAACTCCTGGTTTTAACACAGTATACAATCCACCCATGAAGTGTCTCATTGGTCACATTCAGACCCTCCCTTGTCTCATATTCCTCCAGACTCTAATCTTATGTGACTCTCATCCTCCTCACTCTCATCAACTCATGTTTGCAGAACCTCCCACTCACCCTCTGCACCAATCGCCATCCACTTAAAAAAGGACACATTCAGCATACTGAACCTGTAATTTAAGTCAGTATTTTTTAATCTGTCTTATGTGGCGGACTGACAGGGTTTCTTTTCCCCAGTGTACCAGGGATCAACATCATATTTGTGCCCTTTGATTACAACTTTTCTTTCTTTTCTGGAAACTTGCTGTGGACTGGCAGCTAATAGCCTGCAGTCCAGTGCAGTCATTTGCAGAAAACCGCTTGTGTTGCTCCCATATTGTGGAACATGCTCCCCCCAGAGTTGTGATCTGCTTCCACTATTACTGCTATGGGGAAGGATATGAAGACATACCTGTTCAAATATGCTTATAAAACTATTTGATGCTTATTTATTTTTGTAATTATTTTAATTGTTTCATTTGATTTATTTGTTGATGTTAGTTGGACACTTTGAGCTGGAAATGTGTGATAAAATATAATACATAAAATACATAATGAAGATACAATAATCCTTCCTGTCTTTTTGCCACAAGTAAATACTGATGCTCTTATTTTATTTGTCTGTTTGACTTATGTCCTATCTGATATCTATCAAAATTGGGACTCACAAAAAATTAAAATAGGTATGAATAAAAGCAGCCAAAAGGTGTATTGAACTGCCACAAGTTGTCTAGCTTCCCTGTAGAAAATGCAGAGAACAATAGGATATGTGATGAAAAATGAAAGGAGCAAGACAAATACTTCCCCCTCTGTCTTAAATCTCTACTTAAGTTTTCTTCATGGGAACCCCACCAAAGAAGTTAGTTTGCAAGGGGGAGGGAGAATGGCCTCTGAACCCAAATAAATTTATCTTCTCTAATTGATTCTGATCAAACCCTGATCATCCACACCCAGAGTTTTTTCCCCTGGGGAGATACTGATCACCTAACCACCATAATCAACTCACAACAGCTTCATTCAGAATCACGTTCAGTGGCTGTATTGGAACATGTTACGAACAGATTTTTAAATTTTCCTATGTGTTGTCTGCAGTCAATTTGTTAGAAAAGCAGAGCAGGAGAGACAGCATGTTAGTAGATGGCATTCATCAGCTTAACTCTTGAAATAATCATCATGGCCAGGTGACAAAAGTAGGTTATTTCAAAGCTGAGGTGCCTTATCCTAACATTAACATGTAACATTCAGTAGTGTTTAAGAAAAATATTAAAATAAAGAAAGCAATTTTCAACGTAAAGTTATACTTTTTATTTTGCCTGAATCAATTATTTACTAAACATAAAAAGGTGCTGTTAAGTTGTGTAGGCAAGTTTAATATTTTACTTCAAGCAATAACTTTTAGTGAACAGATATTAAATAGTTCTGTGACTCTACAAAATACTGTGCTTGTCTACCAGCAAGTCCTTTATGTGTCATATTGCTCAAGCCCAAGATAAAATTATTAGCAACTCACTAATTTTTGCACTGCAGATCCCTGTAAAACATTTGCTGTGTACAAATGCAAAATGAACTGCTTGGATATAGGATGACTACTCACTTTAATATTGTCCTCTTTTTAAAAATGCCTTTGTTTTTCTTAACAAGTGAGGTCATGACTTCTTGACATCTACATTTTTTAAAGGATTCATTCAAAAATCAGTTTTAAATAATGCTTTAAACTGTTTTTCAACAGATAGGAAGAATCCTTTCCAGATAGTAATCCATTGTGGAAAATGTGTGTTTGTGAATAAACCCTTATATAAAATATTTTACTGCATGCTTGGCTTAGATTTTCTTTACCACCAAATAAAAATACTTATGACATTATTTTCATAGTTCAGCACTCAGTGGTTGAGAGAAAGCAGTGTCACACCTTTTTCCTTTTTCTCTATAAAGTGAAAAAGAAGGGAGAAACAATCTACTCTCAATAGGAAAACCAACTGATTGTGGTAGTCCCTTAGTGGACTGAATTAGGTTTATGGACTGAAAGGTTCCCCATCAGCATAATGTCTCAATGTAGCCATAATCTCAGAGGCTGCTGAATCAGAGAAATGTTCAGGAAGTGTTGAGACCAGTTATTGCTATGCCTGGACACAGTCTGCTGCCTAGCCAATCAAATACAACTTCTAGAAGTTGTTTTATTCTCCTGCCTGAAACTAATGCTAGTACTTTTTGCAGCGGTTCAAATTAATAAGAGATGTATGCATTTGCCTAGTAAAGCATGGTCTGTGACCCTCTGAAGTGTGGTCTATTGTTTGCTTAATCCTTCAGACATCTTATTCCTTTTGATTTGCTGAATTCTTCTTGCTTTATTTCAAAATTGAAACATTTCTCTATTGCAATGTTGACATTTTTTCCCTGTAACTGCAGGGCTCCTTTGAGTATTTTGATTAGCCTACATTTGGCAATTTATCCTTTTATCCAGAACTCCTTGGGTGTGCATTCATATATTCTGTTGGCTTGGTGTTTTGGAATTCTCACTAAATAAATGTTCCACTTGAGGTTTTAGCAAATCCCACAATTATTATTACACTTCTTTTTAAAGCAGACGTGTTAGAATATTATTAATATTTTACTATCTCTGCAGTATACTTGAAGTTTGTATTTAAACTGTGTGTTTATTTTAAAAATAATGCAGTCTTTTAGATGTTATTATTTTAGATGCAAGATGGGAAAGCCAGCCATAGTTCACATCATACTGGCTCAGATATAACTAAAGGTATTGCTTGCTTTCTTAGCTCAGCCACATTGTAAATAGGTATGGGGGATGCAATTAGGATTGGGGAAGCAGCAGGAGAGTTTAGTGCTTTTCTCTTGCTGTAATTCTAACAAATATCCCCCAATTACACTATTTGCATTAGTACCAAAAAACTTTCATCCGAATGAGTACAGTGCAAGCAGTTGTGTGTGTATATATAAATGGAGGGGAGGGGCATTTTTATCATGGTTACAGGTGAGTTCAGGTCCAACCAGCCTCCCCACTTGATGTGCTCCTCATGGAGTACCTCATGTCTAGTTTGATTATTACTGTACTTGGCATTCTTCCCATAAATGTTGTTCATCTTGTTTGTTTGCCTGCTTGCTTTGAAACTGGGTGACAATGGAGTTGAAGGTTTCTAAGTAAAACTGTTGGATGAAGGATGAAAAGGTAGATTTTCTATGGAACTCTAATATTCTGTTTTATTTACTCAGTGTTTTCATCTGAGCTGTTACATAAAATTTTGTTTAAAAAAAAGAGAGCTGCAAATAAACAATTTCCAAGTGACATATGAAGTAGTGTCATTGCTTACATGAAGGCATCTTTGTTGCTTTCCTGGTTTAAATGTATTTAAATCAGCTTTGTACTTCCCTTCATCAAATATGATTTCTGGAAGGTTTACATGATATAAGAAAAAATATATACCTATTGCTAATGTTCACCTTTTAATGCAGGACAGCCTTTCAAATTCAACAAAGTAATAAACAATTCGAGGCTGCTTGTACATAGATGCAAGCAACCTAGCTCTTATATGGTATAATAATAATAAACAGTTCACAGGAATGTTATTTATATGCCCATATTCACTGTATGGAATTTCCACATTTTACAGATCTCCTATCAATATGTCAACTTGACAGAAAAAAAGATTGCACCAGAACAACTCTGCATGCAAAGTACATTGCTCTGTTTTTAATACCATTAGATGAATACAAGTACCTTTGGGATTATACATGTATACCTTAACTGACAAAGTAGATGTGTTCCTATTACTTCTTTAACAGAAAATTTGGTACCAGGGGCAGAAGTAATCTGGAAGGAAATAGATATAGGTTCCTACACCACAAAAAACAGAAGAGCAGTTCAGCATCTTTCACCACACTTTTTATCCAAACTAATTATATGTGTGTGTGAAATGAAACAACCAGGGCAGGTGAGCCTTGCATAGACAGACAGACAGACAGACACTTTATTTCGGTCATTGACCAATAAAACAATAATAAATACAGAATAAATACATAAAAAAACTAACAAAAACAAATAGCAAAATTACAAAATTAAAAACGGCTCGCATCAGCCACTATTGCTGTTATTAACCATTTGAGAACGTATCTTACACATGATATAGAAAAACTTTGCTACTTTGAGCATAACAGTTTGCTCCTGATTATCCAGCAGATGGCGTAGATAGAAACCATCAGAATGTCCTGGGAATTGGGTTAATAGAGGAGTAATCAGCTCTTGACGAATGTCTCGGTAAAACTGACAATATAGGAGTACATGAATTGTAGTTTCTACCACACCGGTATTGCAAGGGCAAAATCGCATATCATAAGGAATTTTCCTATATTTCCCTTCCAATATTGCTGTGGGAAGAACATTAAATCGAGCCAGTGTTAAGGCTCTCCTGAATTTGGGCACAGTGACTCAGTATAAGTATGCGGCCGGTCTAGAGATCATCAGTTGATTATTGGCAACTGTATAGTTAGTAAAGGTAGCAATTTCTATTTGACCTTCTATATCTAGTATCCTTTGTTTTACAATAGCTTTTGCTTGATCTAATCCTAATCCTAGGATATAATTGCTCGAAAGTCCACAAAGGTTCAACTTCTGAAGCACAGCTGTTTCCCATGAGGATTTATACTTATCGACCAGAATTAACTGGGTCAGTCCATTCTGATTATTGTGTAGCTTTAGCCAATAGGTAAAGATGTTCAACCAGATACTTGATTCCAATTTACTGACTCCTGCCTCCCTTCGCAATACAGCATTTGGAACACATCGAGGAACCTGAAATATATTCCTCAGAAACTTTGTTTGGACTCTTTCTAGACAGATCGTGTTACTATACATCCCCAGCTGAGCTCCATATAACAGTTGAGCTCGGGCTTTAGATGTAAACAGTTTAATTGCAGCTGGGATGAACTGTGCTCCTTTACTGAAGTAATAATTTTGAATGGCTACAGCAACTCTCTGTGCATTACTGGACACGTAATCTGAGTGGGCATTTCTACTTCCTGAAGCTTGAAAAACTATCCCCAAATATTTAAAGATCTTAACCTGCTCAACTAATTGCCCTCCTAGGACCCAACTTCTTTGCTTAGGGTGTTTTGAAAAGGTAAGGATCTTAGTCTTGGTGTAATTTATTATTAATTCCTCTTCAGCACAGTACTGGATAAGTGATCTAAAGGCTCTCTTAAGGCCAACAGAGGTCAATGACAAGATTACTGCATCATCAGCATATAATAATAAATTAATATGCCTATGAGCTAATTTAGGGGGATGGAAGGAAGAGTTACTCAGATAAGGAATCAATGAGTTTATATAATAGTTAAATAAGAGTGGAGCCAGGACACATCCCTGTCTGACTCCTTTCTTTACTTGTACTTCCTTAGTGACATGTCCTTTATTGCCAAACCTGACCTTCAATCTGGTATTCTCATGAATTTTGATGAGCAACAGAAGTAAGCGCTTGTCTATTGTGGAATTTTTAAGTTTGAGCCATAATCTGGATCTAGATATTGAGTCAAATGCTGACTTAAAATCAATGAATGCTGCATAGAGAGATTGACCAACTTGATGAGTGTACTTCTCTACGAGATGTTGCAGTACCATTGCGTGATCTATTGTCGATCTGCCTTCCCTAAAACCCGCTTGTTCATCCCTCAAAATATCCTCAGTTTCCATCCAGTCTATTAATTTAACCTGTAGATGTTTAGCATACATTTTACTAATATGACTTAACAGACTGATTGGGCGAAAATTTACAGGATCATCTCTTTTACCTTTCTTATAAATTGGGATTATTATAGCTAAGCCCCAGTCTTTTGGAATCATAGCTGTACGGTCAATTACATTAAAAAGTGAGGTTAACACCGGGATCCACCAGTCTAGGTCATTTTTTATTATCTCATAGGTGATAAAATCAGCACCAGGTGCTTTCCCTGGTCTGAGTTGTTTAATTAAGTTCTTGATTTCTACACAAGAGACTGGAGGCCAGTATGGAAGGGAAGATATATCCAGCTCCAATTCAATCATGGAGTATTCCTTTTCAGCATACATAGATCTAAAATGGTCTTCCCAGATATGGGCTGGAATCTGGGATGACGGACTATAAATATTTCTTGGGAAAGATGGTGCTACCACTCTCCAAAAGAGAGTGGAGTTATTTGTACTAGCTGCTGCTATCAGACGTTCCCAAGAAACTCGCATATTATCCCTTTTCTTCTGGCGGATCAGCTGTTTGTACTGTTTTTTCAGTCTCATGAGTTCTGATATTGAGCAAGAGTTAGTTTCCTCTTTATACAATTTGAAAAGCCGCTTTAAAGAATTCCAGGCTTCATGGCACTCTTGATCAAACCACTCATGTCATGTTCTTAATTTTTGCCCAACGAAATTACGTTGGGGAACAGTTAACAAAGACTGAATTAAATTGATTAAGTTGTTAAAACTATTCAATACCTCATCATCTGACTTTGGGCTTACTATTAATGAGTGAAGGCATTTAGCTGGTTCCCTTCCCAGGAAATCTGTAAATATTTCCGCTTGATGTGGTGACCATTTGGCACGTATAGGACAGAGGTCATCAGACATCACTGTAATATGGCGTGTAGGTACATACATCCTATCGAAGGCCTTCATACACAACATAACAGGGAAATGATCACTCTCAGGACGGCTGACAACTGAGAACTTAGACAGGTAGGGTATTAAACTCATTGAGATGCCAACATAGTCTAAAAGGGAGGGCTTACGACCAATCCAGTGAGTGTACTCAGCTGGATAATCATCACTTGTAGACCCATTCAGAATCACCAAATTCAATTTGGAAAAAGTTTGCATTAAGCACAATCCTCTATAATCACTATATGTATCTTTAGACTGGCGGCACAGAAGGGGGGGTACAATTACAGGGGGTAAGTGTTGGCAATGAAATTTAGCAAAGAGCGATCTATCATCTGCTCCAGTTCTTGCATTAAAATCACCAGCCACTATGGTATGTGCTACAGGAAATGCTGCCAATATGTTCCCCACATATATGTTCAGTTTATCCCATACATGTTTTATCTGTGCACGAACATATAAAGGTGGAATATACACATTGATCAGTACAAGTTGGGTCTTATTGAACTGAAGCAAAACTGCCAGTGTATATTGGTCTAATGAAGGTAATCTAGTTACTTGTACCTGTAATAAGGTAGATATCAATATACCTAACCCCCCACAGAGCCTCCCACGTCCTGTGCCCGGTACAGCATCTAACGTAATTGTCTTATACCCTTCCATGAACAAATGTTCCGCAGCCCATGTCTCCTGAAGAAAAATTATATGATATCTAGATATGTAAGCTGAGAACGAAGGGTCTCTACTTCTAGATTTCCATCCTGCAATATTCCAGGTAATAAAAGCCAGGGAGACAGCATTTGTTGAATGTCATTCAGCTTCATCCATCATGGGGGCTAATGCAGGCAATTCTTGTTGTTGGCTCATGGCTCCTGCATTGCCTGTTACTGAATTATGGTAGCTTGGAGCAGGTGTCTGAATATCCTTTGACTTCGTTAAGGGGTCATGTAGGGACTGTTGACCTACTGTCTCTATTTTTGGTGAGTCATCACTCTCATCTCCTATCACTGTGGTCAGATCAATTAGATCTCCAACCGGCTGGCTAGATAAAAATGTAGTTGGGCTCTTTGAACTGGAGCACCTTCTTCTTTTTTTCCTCTGTATTGGATTTGAGGATTCAGGAGTTGTACATGTCGGTGGCCCACCAGAAGGACAGCTGGAAGATAATAGGTAGTTAATAGACACTGCAGCAGTAGATACTGACTGCAGCACAGTTTTAACTGCCTCTAGTTTGCACAATATGGTTTGTTGTTCCTCAGTGGAGAGAGTACCAAACATCTTGATAAGGTCTTCCTCATCCTCCATGGGATCATCTGTTATTTGCATTTTCCTGATGATTAAATCATTAATGTTATTTCTCTGGTGTAAACCTTCTCTTGGTCTTTGGGCTGCTGGGGTAGTCTGCTGTATCAAGGATTGCTTACTAGGCTCATAATCTTCGATGTTTATATCAGCCTCCTGTACATGTTTAGATCTCTTCCTATAGCTTAACAGCGGTTGTACAATATTATTATGAAAAACACAAGTAGGTATAATTAAGAATCTCCTTAGCAATTCCCTTCTTTCCAAAATTAATGCAGGAAGGGCAAAATGCTTACATGTCAATATTATTCTTTCAAAACCATGCCATCTGGGGAGCCAGGAGATTCCAGTTATCTCTCTAGAGTATATCCTTCGTTGGAGGAGTTGTGAGAGTGAATAAAGTACTACTCGTTTGTTGAACCATTTCCCCTCATTAAGAGGGTTGATTGCAACCTGAAGTAGAATCCTATGCCGCTGTAATGTTAATCCGTCCCTGTTATTTTTCTTACATGTGATATCTCGTACCACATGTGTGGGCTGGGGATATTCAGCAACCTCAGAGGTTGGCTTCACAGAGGGTTTTATTACATGCTTTCCCATTATGTCCTTGAGTTCATCTATTTTTCGATTGATATCTAGTAGCTTTTCAAAAATTGCAATAACTGTTTTGGCTGTTAAAAGGCAATTCTTAGCCACCAGTTCCAAGTCCGCATTTGACTTACTTGTGGTTTTTAAGGTATTCTCCCCTGTAATTTCTGAAGAGGCTTCTTCAACAGAATAAGAAAAATCATCTGCTTCCCATTCAGACGAGACATAGGATTTATCCATAAGGTTTGTATGTGTAGGTGAGGAGTACAAAAGGGAAGAGGGCTTGTTTTTTGGATCTTCATACTGGAAAAACTCCTCTAGCCTTTGTTGTCTAAGAGTAACTGCCGCCTCTGCAATTTCATTAGGCTCAGAACTCTCTCTCTGTGACTTCTCAGACTCACTCCCCATTTTAAACAACTCCTTTTTTCCTTTTGGGCTCTTTCTCTTCCTCTTTAGCCTTTTTCCCATTCCTGCCTTGTTGCAGTCGTTATTTATAGTTATTTATAGTTATCCGAGGCTTAACTCCAGCTATCTGTCTCCAATTAAGCCTGGATACACTAAAGTTTAACCAAGAAACTCCTACAACTGATAAGCCCTTTTAAAATCATTAAAATTAAAAAATCAAGAGCTCACTGAAACGCTGAGACGCTGCCTGCGGCCATCTTTTTCTTCCTTCCTCTATTCCCGAGCCTTGCATAAATAAACAAAAACATTTTTATTTTGCTGCATACTACTTGAAGATTTCTTCCAAACTGCATCCAACAATGATGTTTTCTTTCACTGTTCTCCATTTTTCTTATGATTTCTACTTTGATGACATATAGATCTGTAGTTTTTTTAACATGATGGTGCAAGCTGGTGAGGCAGGCTAAACTCCTGTCCCCTTTTCAAGCTGCTTTGCTCTTGCTCTTCGTGCTTGCTGAGTAAGGGATTCTGAAAAAAGCTGATAAAATTTTTAACTTTCCCATTGCAGGGAAGTACCCATGGCTGCAGTAGGATGGGCTACAGTAGAATCCCATTCTTTCCCAGCTCAAATCTTCCATATTTTTACTGCCAACATGGCTGCTTCAACTCTCCACCAAAAGTCTGTTTTTCTAGTCCTCCTTCACCATCCTTCCCATCCCATTGCTGCTAAAAAAAAATCTTCCAGGGATTAAAAGGTTACTGACCAGATGTGAAAATACTTTGTGAAAAGGAGTTTCTTTGTCAGAGGCTTTGTTAACTGAGGTAGGCTTGTATAGGATGAAGATTCACTTGGTATTAAATGTTATCTAATTCTGTCTTCTTTAAAAAATAAAATTGTGTACACAATTGACTGTGGCAAGAAATTGTCATTATCTGTTTTGTTTGTCTCTAGACTACTTCCCTATGGTAAAATTTTTGGATATCAAATTAGTAAACTACAGATCAAACCAATATGCTTTGTGAATTAGGTTTCTGAAAGGAACAGAGGTTGGTGAAGTATGCACAAAATTGTCACAACTGTCATAATTTTATTAAGCTTCACTTTATTTATTTATTTTATTTATATCCCACCTTTCTTCCAGCATGAATTTCAAGCAGCTCAGAATATAAATTACTAATATAATATATGTCACATTGTAACCAAATGTGATTTCTAAACTTCTTACTATAACACAGAAAACATATATGGGAAATCATATGAGAATGGCTCCTTCTTACATGGGAATGTACTTGGGGCTAGGGCATTATGGATTTTCTTGAATGCATCTTAAACCCTTCATTATAAACTATAGTTTTAATACCTTCACATGAGCTTTTTAACCATATTGCCTAGGTCTGTTCATAACAGTGCTTTAGTTTATTGTTAAATGAGTGATAATTACAAATCTACCTTTCACGGTATAACTGAAGGGAACACATTTTCTCTGCCTGAATGCCAGTCTCCAAAATGGTTAACTCTGCTAGCATCTACGGTGAAGGATTATTTTACTTACTTCCTCCTGAATTCACTAGTCAGACCATCATAGGCTTTGGTTGGTCTGTGCTAGGAGTTAAAAATTAATCACTGTAAGAATGAGCAGGTTGATAATACCTCACTGCCAAACAAAAGTTGCTACTGTTCCATACTTCTTTAAAGGGCTAGCTTGTACCATTGAGTTTTAGAAAAATTTTGACTTTGAGTGTGTCTTCTTGCCGGCACCTAGCAAGAAGTGTACATATCAGGCTACAAGACTGATACAAGTCATAATCAGAGATATAGTGGTTGTTCACTAATGGCAAGAAAAGAACAAAGAAAAGTCATTCACATCTCATGGACCCCTTCCTACTCCTGTGCTTCATCCCAATGGTGGCCAGCTTGCACTGTAAAGAGATAGTATGAATTGTGTTCTCTGAGCTCTGTTTGCCAAAACATCCTTTAGCTATCTTTAGGAAGATATACTATTAGTAGGGCTACAAAGATGAAGTTGGTGCCACAAGTTGTGTGGTGCCTAATGTTCATATACAACTTCTTGACCTTACTGCTGAGTGCTTTTTAAAGGTCCAAATTCCAGTTTAGGGGAGAGTCAGTAAGCAATTTTAATGAAATGTGTATTGCTTGATGGCTTTTCTGAAAATCAGAATATGAGTAGCATTCAGTCTCTACTGAGAGCCACTGATATACCCAGCTCTCTTTAAAGAAGAGGTGGGAATTATGTGGCTTTCCAGATGTTGCTGAATGATTCTGTACATGTGGTTGGGTAAAGGCTAGGGGAGGAGGAAGGAATGGGGCACCATGTCGATACAATCTTAGGTAGAGGAAATAATGGCCTTGAGTGGTGGTTAGCAGTCTGCTTCTAGGCACAATTCACAATGTTGGCAATTACTTTTTACAGCTCTAAATACTTTGGCCTAGCATACATTTTTCCATTTTATCTTGCCATCTCCTTGAGATGAAGAGCCACTCACAGTGTCTCATCTAGGGTGGAAGTATATTGGAGAAGAGTGAGAGAAACAGTCTTCTCAGTGTCTGTATCCTGATTGTGGAATGCCCTACTTTGTAAAATAGTGTTGCCCTCTTCACCAGCTATTGAAGACTGCTGTATTTTGACAGGATGGATAATGGGCTAAATTCAATGTTAATTTACCTAGATTTGTTGAAGTAAATGGGGCTTGTTACTTGTGCCTAAGGCACATTAATGTTAATAGTTCTACTCTGGGTATGACTGATATTGGGATTTAGCCTAAAGCAGTGATAGATCCTCTGGATGTTACTGAATTGCATCCCCCAGCAAACCCAGCCAGTGGTGAGGAATGTTGAGAGTTGCAGTTTAGTAACATCTGAAGGGTTGCATGATTCCTGTCTCTTCTATAAAGCCATTCCACAGCTCCAAAGCTGCCATTACACTTGTAGAGTCTGCACCCCTGCTTTTAGCTTAAATCCAGCCTAAACTTTTTATATTTTGGTTTTGGCTGCTGACCTTGTCTCCTTAGTTGATTGATTTGCATTGTTGTTGTTTTTTATAAAACCATAATCTTCCAGTGTTAAAAGCCATGTTAGGTGGTACATTTGTATCAGGAGGGTTGGATATAAATGTTTTAATCATGAGAAAATATACATTTAGCCTGCATTTTTTGTAATTGAATCAGAGACAACTCTAATTTCCTTGCGTAATCTCACAGTGTCAGAGCTAAATAACATTTATGTAGATTAGTGTGAAAGTCTGGCCAGTGATGACTGCCAAGAACCATTTTACTTCTGATTACCCTGTGATTCTTCAGAAATAAACCAGAGTTTGTTGACATCTACTAAACTGCACTAGTAGGTTTGAAAATTTTAGAATTGTTCTGACAGTAGTCGCAAAAAAACATATTGTTCTCAGTATTTTCAAGGGAAATGCCAGGACATATTAGTTTCACCAAAAGGGGCTGTAGTAACATTGTCTGCTATTTTATAGAAAATTTAAAGAAACATTATATTAGAATTCATAGTATCTCCCTAAGAATGTTGGCCCTGGACTTTTGGAGAGTGATACAGCAGTGAATGTACAAATTTACTTGAGAATTTTGGATGTATCAACAGTTCCTAATGTGTTTTAGAAAATGTCTTCATGAGGAGGAATTATGTTTGTTAGTTCATTAGGCATTTAGTTCATTAGACACTGAACACTTCCGATTATTATGGTAGTATTTTAACATATGACAGAATAATCTTCCTCATTTGTTTCTTGGTTTGTTTGCTTTGTTTGCTTTAAAAAGGCTCCAGCACTTTGTAGGAGAAATGAAGGAAAGTTTGCCACATTCTCTTCCAAGCTGTGTTGGGCTGTGGGGCTATTGTCAAAACTGGATTTGACTTTGTAATCTTGGAGTCCTAAAGCAGGACTGTGAGGGGAGAAAGTGTAGAAGACATTGCCCTACAAGCCCAAAGAGGTCACAAACCACTTTTTAAAATAAGAAAGCTTGTGGGATATTAGGGGGCATGGAGTGGATGTGACGCACTGTGAGTGCTTCTACTTATGCTGTGGCTACCACCAGATGTGAGGACATCTACCTGTACCACCACTATTTCATCAAATGTAGAGACCTTCTAGATGACCTCATGGCTCCTGTGTGAGACTTATTTGTCTAATCCTACCACTGGACACCACCTGGGTCTGTAGAGTTGGTACGTCTTTGACTCCAACTCTATTTTTCTGCTTTTTCACTCTGACTACTTCATAAGTAAATTATTTGCCTGCTTAGACAGATAGATCATAAACTATATTTATTTGATTAAAACTTCTGAACAAGAAAACCGTATGAAGGTAAATACGCAGCAAACTGGGCATGTCATATTATACAATTTTATATTGAAGCTGAGAAAAGCAGTGGCGCAGCAGAGGCAGCAGCAGTATGTGGGACTTGCTCCTCTTCCACCTTCTGCTGCAAGCCATGTCTGTATCTTGATTTGTCTGGGCAACAGCAAGGACGCTACTGGCTGTGGGGAGGGAAGGTTGAAGCAGTGGCTCCATGGAACATGCTCAGTTCCCCTTTCAGGATCAACAGCAGCTCTGGTGGGTTGGCTGCAGGATGAGGAAGAGGTGATGGTGGAGCCCTGGCCCTCAGATGCTGCCTTCATGGATATGTCCAGAGTCACTACTTGTGCACAAGAGGGAGAAGAAGAGGCAGCAGCAGAAGGAGATGGAGATGTGTAGCTCTGGGTTGGGCTGCAGCTGCAGCAGCCAGACACGGGCACTTCCCCTCAAAGAAGAGGTCCCAGTAGAGTGGATGCAGCCTCTGTGGCAGGTGAAGGTGAATGGGGGAGGCAGGGTTGACAAGGTGCAGTCACTTTCCCTCTGTGCCATTGCCCATCCAAGAGAGAACAAGGAAAGAGACTGTTCAGTCAAAAGGTGCCGGCCACCACCTCATGCAGGGATAGGCACACACACTGGTGAGCTCCAGGCTCAGTTGAAGGAGGAACTGGACTGTGGAGCTGCCACCCTTCCATTCTCACCCCATCCCAATAGGGAAGGAAAAGAAGAGCCCTAGCAGGGAAAGAGGGCTGCCCCTCTGGGGCAGCCAAGAACCAACCTCTCACCAGTTTGCTCCGTCCCTTCTGGTGCCCACCCACCAGGCTGAGCTTATTTGTGAGCAAGGGACGAAGAGAGACAGTGTGTTAAATGGGGGCAGTGTGTTAAATGGGGGCAGGGCTCAATGTATTCGTGTTTGTTCCACTTTTGTGAGGATCTTGCATCCCTAGCCCTAGTGAATGTGGAGGGCTGACTGTTTTGTAAGTAATATGACACACATTGGTCTTGTATTTTTATCATATTCCCTTTAAGAGTATTTCTACTGAATATATCATGCAAAAATGGTTGATTCTGGATAGCTTTGTGCTGCTACTTATTCTTACCCATTGACCTTTGCATTTGCTCATTTAATTTAATTGCAATTGGATTGTTGAGAACATTGGTTTTAGAAGTTCTTCTTGCCTTTTCTCCTTCTTGGTGAATGAGAGCAGAGGTGATAAATATCCTGCTGGGCAGAATATCTTTTTCCATCTTAGTTGCATCTATGAAGGTAGAGGGTAAGCGAAGCAAGCAACCATTTAGCCCAGTAATATATCATTAGAGGAGTCTTAGTTCATAGGAGCCAGACTCTTCATTCTGGTTTGGCAGTTACTACAGCCTCTGCAGCTCATAACTGTTGTTTGCCAAAAAAGTACAATATAGCCAATTCCCTGGCTTATAAATCAGATGATAGCACTGTTATGGCTACGCACTTTAGATTTAATTTATAGATGGATCTTACTAAAATTGCGGTGGCTGTATTCATATTTGTTTGCTACTTTTTATTATTTTGGAAGCAGAGTATGAAATGTAAGCTCCTATTGTAAATTACAAGTAGAATTAATTGTGTATACTTTTACATAACATCTTCTTCATTGTATCAGCTGTTCAAGTGGGTGAATGGTTAAACTGAGTGCCCTTAAGCCATCCACCCGCATTCTCGAAGATCAGCCAACAGCTCCTCTTCGCTGTCATCCATATGCCAAGCTGTATCATGACAAGCTGTAGAGTGGGTTGCGTGGTTGCTCTGCAATTATGAGGGTCACCAAAGCTCAAACAACTTTAAGAAATAGAATCTTGGGTGGATTGTTGATGCTGTCATGTAGCCAAAATCTAATAGATTTTTCTTTCCAGAACAATATATTTTGGTTTGGTTATATCTCCTTGAAAATTATTATTTCGCCAAAACCTTCAGTGTGAAATACACTTAAAACACAAATAAATATGTAAAATCTACCAGTAATACCTAGAATTTTAACACTATTTAATCTAACCCATTGCAGACATTCGCTGTAATGACAGGCCAGCTTGTGCCAAGTACTTGGCAGTAATGAGTGCTGATTTCAGACTAATAATAGTGAATGACAGGAGTGAACTGGCAGGGCTTGCAGGCTCAGTGATTGCAAACTGCTTATAATTCTCTTTATGACAAACATTTTAAATGCTGTAATCTATATCTTGGGATGTAAAGTAATTTGAAATCCCATGTAGATGAAAGAACAAAATGTTGCTATCAAAAAAGGTAGCAAGCTGAATGCTGTTGGACACAAAGCCTCATTTGCTGGTAGATGTCAGGGGGTGGAATCATGTGTGATGTCTGATTAGCTAAGAACAATTAAATTCTTATTACTGGTGGCAAGTACTGCAAGCAGGGAATGTTTCATTCAAAACTAAAATCTGCTTCTGTTTGAAGTTATACCAGATGTTAAATTCCAGACCAATGTTTTATAATCCAATATTTGTTTTTAAAATACGTAGAAGAAAAGAGAAAACTTCTATTTATTTATTTTTTAAGTGGCTGATTTTAATTTTTCGTTTTGGACTGCGGTCTGATTTTGCTTGGACTTTGTATGTTGCTATCGATGTTCTTACTGAGGTTCAGAATGCAAACCTGCTATCACATGGCATTACAGTCTCACAGTGCAGGAAGCCCACAGTGATGGGAATATTTATTTATTATTGATTTATTCAAGCCATTTATTTATCACCTCTCCACCAACCATACCCTATGTCTGTGGTGAGCTTTCATGGTATGTTGGATGACAATTAATAGTTTTCCCTGATTGGCAGTGGTTTGATTCAATATATATTCCAGTTAACCTTTGCTAGAGATATTCTTTGACAGTTGACTTCAGCTGAAGCACCCTACCTGGAAGACTGCAAGAGCACATTCACTGAACTGTGGAAGACTTTATGTATGCTAGCAAGAAACAGGGAGGGTTATTATTTATTGTGAACCTTTCTTCATGCAGTTAGCAAGACAGTGGTATTCTCTGTGTCAGTTATTTTATCTTTAATGTTGTAGTTTTAAGTTCCATCTGAGTGGTGTTGATTCTACATGCTACCTGGGAGTTTGCAGATTAACAAAACTGTTGCTTAACCAAGGATTAATTAATTGAGAAGAATTAAACTAAACATTGAAAAGGTCAGACTAAGGTTTCCAGATAGTATGCACTGGTGGGATTTGAATTACACATCCAAAAGTCATTAATGCTATGAGAAGTTAAGAACAGAGTCATTTGAAAAATCAGAGCTATAGCTAAAATACAGAGAAATGCATAGCAAATAGTGTAACCAGCCTTTTAAAGCAAATGTTATAGATTAGCTGTGGGTATATGTGTGGCTAGCAGTGGAGAAAGAAGAGTATAGAGGAAGGGGATGGAATGATTAGCATGGGAAGGAAACAGGGTTGGAGGAGGTGACAGTACTTTTGAGGAAGTTAAAAGGAAAGCAGTAATCTAGAAGGAACTAAATGGTAAACTTTCCACATAGAGCTCCAAAGGCATAAGTGATGGGGGATGGGGAGTGGGTGGGAGGTAGAGGGGGATGACGTTTCAGAGGGAAAAGCAAAGAGAAGAGAACAAGGAAGAAAAGTGCTGAGAAAAGGTGAGCCACAAAAGAGAAGAAAGAAAGATCCAATTGTCTTATAAGTTGTGGTGCAGGAATACAAAATTCTCAGGGAATCTAGGGGTTTAGGCTCCTCAGTTTTTTAATTCCTTTTGTAAGGAATAATCACTAAAAGAAAGCATGCTCAGATTAATGGAATGAGAAGCCCATCAGATTGGAAGGCAGATTTTAGAGTCAGGAAGATGAGAAGAATGGAAGTGGTTCTTCTTCCTCCTTTCTAGGAGTAAGGGGAAGGAGAAGTAGAACCTTTTGCATTGGTGTCTCTGGCAATTGCTGGACAGCTTTGGCAGGTAGAGGAGGAACATCATGGCTGCCTTAAAAGATCTCACACACGCTGCAAAAAATGGTGACATTGGCTTGTGTTTATCAGACCTCAGTTTTTAAAAACAGTGCTGAAAGTGTGAAAAAAAATTAAAAGATAAAGGAAAGTGAATTCAGTTAATAAAATCAAACTAGGATTTTAATTTTATTTTGTTGATTTTTTTCCCCTTTGAGTAATATCAATGGAGAGAAGAAACAGGGAGGGAAGAAAGAGATTATGGTGTAATGGCTTGCCCACAAAGGTGCTTGCAGAAAGTCACATATGCAGTTTTGCTTTTGACATGTGGCTGATCTGCGTAGTCCTAATCAAGATTGTATCCATGGTATTTGTTTTGTCTTTAGTCAAGATTTTATTGAAACTGCATGGTGCCTCCTTCAGAATTTAGGGAGGCATCCAGTACTTCCTCAGAAGCAGATCCCATGATGCTTAATGAGAGTTTTTCAAGTAAATTGGCATAGAATTGTAATCATACAGACCAATCATATGCCTGTTTACACAGAAATGTGATGTTGTTCAGTTGGGTTTACTTACTGGCAAGGTTGCATGGCATTACAGTCTCGCGGTGCAATCTTTCTCCCTCAGGCTCACTTACTCACTCAGAGGTTCCATTCTGTAAAGCATCTCACTCCCAGGTAAGTGAGTACATGAGTGAAGCCTTACTCATCCACATCAAAACCAAATGTTGTTTTGTTGTTGTGTGCCTTCAAGTCTTTTTCAACTCATGGTGACCTTAAGGCAAACCTATGATGGAATTTTCTGGGGCTCAGAGTATGTGATGTGCCCCAAATCACCTGGTGGGTTTCTATGGCCAAACGTTTTGAAAACCCCAGTTTTCAGGGCTGTAGTCCAACTACTACACCATGCTGGCTCTTAATGTTATGTTTCTGTTACAGCAGTTCTCAACCTGTGGGTTGCGACCCCTTTGGGGGTCGAACAACCCTTTCACAGGGGTCGCCTAAGACCATTGGAAAATATCTATTTCCGATGGTCATAGGCTCCGTTCCCTCCTTGGTGGTGGTGTGCAAGCGCGAGCCACGCGCTCGTGTCCTCCTGCCCCCTTTGGTGGGAGCGCATGCGGCCACAGCATCACCACAGCAGGAGTGGTGGTGCGCAAGCGCAAGCCATGCGCTCACATCCTCCTGCCCCTGTTCAGAAGGGACTGAAATCGCTCCCCTTCTCCACTACCGGGAGAACCTCCTGTCTGACAGGCCAGCTTGGGGGGGGTGGCAGCATGGGGGGCAGGCCCCCTCCTCATCACAGCCCCCGCCCCACTCGCCACGGAGGGGCTGCTGCAGAAGGGCCGGGGGGGCCACAAGGCGATGCTTTTCCGGGGGAGCGAGCTGCGCCCGGCGCAAAAGACAAAGGCACTGGGATTCCTCCCCACCACCTAGCCAGGGTCGACACTCTGGAAACTTTTCCCACACTGCCCCCCCCCAGCGGAAACGAGAGCAAAGCAGAAGCAGAGCCCAGGGGTGTTCTCGGAGCTTTTCTCGGGAGAGACACATGGATCCTCTCTCCCTCCCTGCCCGACCCCTTCCCCGTTCCTGGCCGGCGAGGCAGCCTTTGCCAGGGGGGAGGCATTGTTAAGTTTTTCACACTTTGGAGGAGAGATTAAGAAATTCAGAAATCCTTTTCATAGATTAGGGGATTTTTTGGAAATCACAGAGAACATGCAGTCTGTTTTAAGTGCTGCATATCTGATCCAATGGCACACTTCAGTATGCAGTGGCCATGGATATTTTGCTCCCCATCCTCTCCACCTGTAGCCTTCCATAGCCTCATAAAAATCTGCTTCAGTGGTTTTCCCTGCCCTTTGAGTGGATTTTTGTGATGCACAGGGAGTCTGCAGCCATTGGAAGTCATTGATGTGAACACTGCCCCCTTGTGATAGTAACAGATATGTAAAAAAAAACAACACAATTTCATTTATTTGTAATTAGAAATAAATATTTCACAATATATAATTACATACTGTTTTTGTGATTAATCACTATGCTTTAATTATGTTCAATTTGTAACAATGAAATACATCCTGCATATCAGATATTTATATTACGATTCATAACAGTAGCAAAATTACAGTTATGAAGTAGCAACAAAAATAATTTTATGGTTGGGGGTCACCACAACATGAGGAACTCTATTAAAGGGTTGTGGCATTAGGAAGGTTGAGAACCACTGCTCTATTAAATACTAAACTAAACTGAAATGTATAGTGCTGTCTGGTGCGCTATATATACATTGGAGTTCTGTTCTAGAGATTCATCATGACACTTATTAAAGCTTCTTATGAACTAAGGTAGTGATACGCACTTTTATGTGTCAACATGCCAAGCTTATTTGAGCCTGCTCATTTGTAGAAAGGATTGTGATATATTTTTTCCTTTTATGTCAGAAAGCCTACAGATGGGAAACTGGGCAAAATCTGGTAGTGGTGATTGTGTTAGTTCAGTACTGTACCATTTTTTCATCTACTGTTCTAACAACAAAGGCAGAGGAATTGTTCTTAATGCATAACGGAATGCAGTGCAAGAAAACTTTGCTAACCAACTTTTTGGAATGCTATAGGTAAGGTTTCTCACAGAAGGAACCTAAAACAGTAAAAAGCAGTCATCTCTTGTATATGGGTTGAACAAAGACAAAGAGGCCATGATGTTTTAGGAGAATGAGGACAGTTTTCTTGTAGTGAAGAAAAAGTCCAATGTTGGCCTGTTCAGTCTCCCTACATAATAAATTATTGCGAGCTTATGCAAGAACATTGTACTTCATGTATATACAAATAGATAAAGAGAGAATCAAGAAATAATTCATGCCTCACCCAGCAACTACCTATGTCTCTTTAGAGAGGACTACCTTGCAAGAAGATCATATTTCTAGTCTCATGATTTTGTCAAAAGTTCTGTGCTACATGTGACTTAAATCCTAGAGAAATCTGAGTAAATTTCCCTAAGATTTAAGTTGTGGCGAACAGCTGTCATAGTAGTGTTCTAAATCTAGCTCCCTTTAGGGCCATTTTGAGAGAAAGGCAGTTTACAAATAAACAAGCAAATAATCTAAGATAAGATGAAAAAGTGAATCTACATTACCATGCAGTCATCTTTTGCTGAACCAAAGTTCCATTGGGTATGTTTGATAAAAATAACTTTTAACAAATTTTGAGCAAACAGGCAACATCAAAAACAGAAGATACAACAGAATCTAAAAACCACAAAACAGTGATAAGATAAACATTTTAAAACATGAAGGAAGTGGGTTTAACACATACTGCTGCATTTTTCTAAGGGCAGAGAATGTGCTTTTTTTGTTATGTGAAGTGTGATCAAAGTAACAGATTCTCTACTTTTAGGACAAATGGATTAAGTGTCTGTTTTTCTGTCTTCAGTGAAGTGCCCTAAACACTAAGGCTTGAAAGTATCTACTCAAGTTTGTGAAATCTGGAAGAAAAATGAGTACAGATTTATATTTTCTTAAAACTGACACCATGACATTCTGTAGATGATAGCTAGTCTATGTAGGTGGATGTGGTCTCAAAAATTATGACGTGTTTGGTTGCTTTTGTATGTGCTGGTGTTGGTGAGGAAAACTTCCATCCTTACCACTCAGACCTTCTTATGTAAGGGTACTTAAGCATGTGTATTGGGATGATAATTCAAGCAGGACCACACGTTCTACATTGATTACCTTTTGGTAGACCAGTTCCCTAAGATTACAGCCAAGGTAGCCAGTTTTTGTGTTGCAGCAATACCTTGTTGGTATAGGATGCTCTCTTAGTATTAAAGATAATATCATTCTGTGTTGGCTTTTTATCAAATTACTGTAATTTAAATATCTTATATTTAATATTCTTTTAAATTTTCTATTTAGTGTTCAATTTACATTGGGTTTTATCATTCTAGTTTGTTCCTTCTGTCTGCTTGATTGTTTTGCTGGTCATCAACTGAAATAAATATGCGCTCCAATAGAATCATAGAATCATAGAAATCTAGAGTTGGAAGAGACCACACAGGCCATCCAGTCCAACCCCCTGCCATGCAGGAACACCCTCAAATCAATCCCGACAGATGGCCATCAAGCCTCTGCTTAAAAACCTCCAAGGAAGGAGACTCCACTACACTCCAAGGCAGCATATTCCACTGCCAGACAGCCCTGACTGTCAGGAAGTTCTTCCTGAGGTTCAGGTGGGATCTCCTTTCCTGCAGCTTGAATCCATTGCTCCTTGTCCTGGTCTCTGGAGCAGCACAAAACAAGCCCTCTCCTTCCTCTACGTGGCATCCCTTCAAATATTTAAACATGGCTATCATGTCCCCTCTTAACCTTCTCTTCTGCAGACCAAACATACCGAGCTCTCTAAGTCTATCCTCATAGGGCATGGCTTCCAGGCAAATAAAGGCTGAAGAACAACCATAGTGCAAATAAAGGCTGAAGAACAACCATAAAAGCTTCATGAGAGGGAAACTCTAGCCTAGTTAGATGTTCAAAAAATAGGGATGGATGGTAACGGCAATGTGCTAGCCCATTACCTTTGTTGTTGTTCTCTGTGGCTGGGAGGAACATTCTGAAGAGAAGACACTTAGCTGCATGTGGAAACTCTGGAAGCCTGAGAAATCCAAATACCCAACTGTGCGGATAGGCTGCATTTGTAGGGGGCGTTTTTCTCTTCAGACTCTCTCAATGTTGAAAGGTATGGGCCTGGCATACTGTCTTTCCTGTGTATTTAATCATATTTGTGAATGCCTGCATAAGAGAGTAATTGGAATTCAGAATGTGGTGTTGAATGCTAAGTTTCGTCCCACTGGAACTCTAAAGATATTATACTATGTTTAGTCCTGTGCATTTGAGGTTCAAACTTCTTCTCATGCCTACTGATGGAACTAACTGGAAACAGAAATGTGCTCATTCCCGTGTACCTACGCTGAAACATTTTGGATGTTCCACTTGTTTCATCAGAAATATCTTGAAAGTCTTACAATTTCATTTCATGATTCCCAACTATAAGTGCTATCCAGTGACTACTCTGTCAGGACGAAATGGTGTGGTCTGAAGAACCAGGAGATGAGTGATCTCTATCCCTTGTCAAGGCACTATGCACCCCCAAAATCAAATCTTAAGGCCTATAAAACACTTTGGAGCTTGTTTGAAGTGACATAGACTGTTGGGGAAGGGAGCACTGTAGAGGAAGCTTTGGCTGCAACTATCAGCAATTGTTGGATTTGGCCTGTTGTGTTTTGTCTGTCTCTTATACATCTGATGGAAGACAAGTTACCCACATATGGACTTATGCTGCAGATTGTGACAAGCTAAAAAATCTGGTGGCGAGCTTTCTAAAGTCTGTTATTCCAGCTTTTTAAAGTCTCAGCAGTAACCTTGGGAGACCTCCGGGTGAGGTCTAATTGTAATCTAAGGATTCCTAAGGTCAACTGAACAGAAGTAATGGATCTCATGAAGCAGGTTATTAAGATTTATAGCCTTTGTACATACTCTTGAGCTTGTAATTTTGAGCTGCTTTGGTGATATATAGAGCATGTCTGAATTATCTTTTACCTATATTGAAGGAATTACTGTTGAATTTATGAGAAAAATAGGGCAACTTTTAAAAAGTAAGCAGTGTTTCCAAAAGCTGTAAATCTCATTTAAAATTGCTAATAGTATTTTCAAAGCATGGTTTTCTTTTTTATTATACAATATTTATGACATATAGTTAATGTATCAGTCTTTTGGTAGTGTTTTGAGTTCATGGAATTTTGATATTTTCTGTGTACATGCATTCATAGGAAACTGCACAACATTTCCTGAATGAAAGATCAACTCTTCTTTAGATGGACATTGTTATTTTTGGTTTACACAAATCCTGTATTAGAAATAATAATTAACGGTTAATTTTTCAACCTTTGTTCCCGCTAATCAAAATGCCAGCAGTATCAGTCTTTCAGAATAGATCCTTTGACCTTTCATGTCATCAATAGTTACATTTTTGTAATATCTGTTGTCTATCAAGTCCTTTGAATTATACCTCTCTTTCAAGATTAGTGGGGTTTTTAATAGAGATTTCCTAGTAAATCTATAAACTTTGCAAGTTATATTCTCAATGGCAATGTACACAGCTAGAAAATTCATGATCACAGTCCACAAATGGATTGCGTATAGAGCTTCGTGTGTTCAGTGCGCAGACAAAAAGACTATAGGAATTGCCTAAGTTAAGAACCCAGCCAATTCTCTGTACTCCTCCAAGTCAATGAATCATTCTCAAACCATTTCACTGCCCCAGAAACTTCTCTCATATTATACAATACAAAGAATTTATTAGTTGCAACAGGTAAAACATAAGACCTTGAACCAGAATATAAATATCATCAGAATTTCCTGTTCCATCTTTCATGGTGTATGTAAATTGAAATGGCATTATGTGCTTAAATAAGGGTTGGTGGTGATGCTGGACTGCAAGATCTAGTAGCCCTAGCCAACATAGCCAGTGCTGGTGGTAGAAGGTCAGGAGAATCTGGAGAACCCTACAGATTATATCCCTGTCCTAAATTAAGGGCCAGATTTCTTCTCCCTGTGGAGCAGTAAGCCATTCCTCTGCCATTATTTTTTTCTCTGTGTTTCTCCTATTCTCTTGCTCTTGCTCTTGCGCTTTGTCAACTGAAACGTTACAAGCATAGACCCTTCTAGGATCCCCTAGCAACTGGTGCAAACCAATTAGTTAAAAGGGACTGTGTATATTCAAGATATTCATGTATCACAAAAACTAATGCTGTGATCTATAACCTATAACCAAGAATGTTCAGACTGGAATATGAGGCCCTCACAACTTGCGTGATTGCAGCCGGGTAATTCATGGTTGCAGTATTGTTTCTGTGGGACAAACTAAGGTTGTATCAGAATGTAGCAAATGTGGCATCTTTTTGTTCTTATTGTTGTTGACAGCTCTTGGACATTTAAACTCGGTATTATACGTATAAGGACAAGAGCTTCAATCAGTTTACAACTGAGCATAACCAAGTCTTTCATATATTTTTTTCCTCTAACAGTTGTCTCTTCCCTTGGAGAATATAGGAACTGTATTGTCTTCTCTTGGATTGCCCTCCCACTTTCAGGACAAATGCTCATTTGTACTAATTTGTGCTAAAGATGCTGCCAATTTGCTGCAGGATGTTCTGCCAGTTCCATAAACCATGTGTGGAACTCTGTAAACACAACCCATCCCAAACCCCCTACCAAGTATATTAGCATATTTGAATGTGCTTTCTATGAAATTAATTCTTTGGCATTGGTTCCGTACATACAAATGCTCCCTTACTCTATGTTGCTCCCTTTTCTCCCATCTGCTTGTATAAATACAAACACTCCTAGGACTGTAAGGATAGAGAAAGAGAGAGAGAGACAGAGAGAGACAGAGACAGAGAATAATGGGGGCGAGGAGAGACAAGGCCCGTGAAGAGAAGAGATATCTGCTGGCTACCATTCTACATTGTAAGGATGGGCTAATCTATATGTTTTGGATTCTACAAGTTTCAAACTTACTGAAGCACAAGGTAATTCCATTTTGTGTCCATATTAGTTTGAAATTGTTGTTTTAAAAATCCACATGAGAGTGAATATGCCATTCTGTATGCCGCATCCTCCACACCATGCATTTTTCTATGCATTCCTTCTCCCACAAGTATGCATTTGTGATTTCCCTCCTCTGAGGGATACATTTATGTATTACTTGTAACTTTTATTTATAGTACTTGTATACTGCTTTGTATAATCTAATCTTAAAACAGAATGCATTTCAATTTGTAAAACATAAAAAATAGTGGAAAAACACTGCAAAAAACTGTGACTGAAATACTCCTGGTTGTTCCCATATTTGTACTGTTCAGACGCTCCTGTAAGGAAGTGTCAAACACCTTCATGTAAATCATTGCCCCATTTGCCTACAATGCAGTGGTTTAGTGATGGGCACACCTCTGCCTTTCCATGACCTGAAGGCTACAGGAACATCCCTAGAAAGTTGTCCAGAATGGCTGGGAAGCTACCAACTACCTCACCCCCTGTTGCCATCACCTCCATCTACATAAGTAGACTGGGAGAGCTTCACCTTTTGTCAACATGAACCAGAATCTTCAGCTAGAAAGACAGAATAGTTATCATAAGCTGTTAAACGGATATGTATGAGCTGATAGTTTTCAACAGATTTTTAAAACTGAGTATAGTCTCTGCCTCCCAAACTACACAGGGGAAAATGTATATCTTCTTGCAGCTGTGTGCGTTTCCTTCCTGGCCACAGAGATGCATTTGGCATATGCACTTCCATTAGCATTTGTGTATGCCTTCTCGCACAACTTCTTCCCCCGCCCCCACATTTGGGGGAAATGCATTCATTCTTTGTGCACATTTTTCCTAAGGATGTATATTTGTATGCGTTTTGCTGAGTGGAGAATATCATCACAAAATTCAGCAACTGAAGGATAATTGTGTTCATGTATTAGTTCATCAATTAACTTGTTTCATATTTAAAAGTGCATTGGACAAACTTCTTCCCATCTTGACTACAACAGTGTTATGCCAGCAGCATAGATAAAGTTGGTGTCTGTCTCCTGGAGAAAGCAGTTCACTCCCTGAGATATGAAGTTAGCACTGTTCACAATGCCAGTCCATTAAATACTTGCACAGAGGCAGGTCAGCAGCAGTTAGAATTTTTGTTGAGAGAGAGCACACAGTATTATAGAAAGCTAGGGAATAGATGTGCTGCAACATTTGTGGCTAAGAGGATATGAATGAGTATAGTTAAGACACCATTGTAACTTTGAGCTGGATTAACTTCATATGTCTAAAAATAGTATTCATGGCCATGAAAAGCAATCCACTCTTTTGTCAGAGTAAATTAAGTGCTCACAGGAAGTAAATATGAATGCAGAATGTTTTCTATGAGATTACTCTGTCAGACCAGGAACAAAAGTAGATAAATAAGGATGCCTATATTATTAACAAAGTATTTTGGGAAAGCCAAAATATTCTGTAAAAATGCTATAAAAAGAATACCAGACAAACTCATATTTTATGTTATACGAATACAGTTGTATCAAGCCTCACTTAACCTGGGTTGTTCAGTACTCTACAAAATGTGACAGAGAAGTGAGATAGCATTTCCTGTCTGCATACTTGTACAAATTCTCCAGCAAACCAGAGGTAGTTGCAGCTATTTAATATGGCACAAATGCATAAAATTCAGAGTTGCCAGGCCTGAACATTACAATCAGATTCCTAAAATGGGCTTTATGTGCAAACTCTAATAAAATAAGGTACTCTAGTCTTGTTTATATGTCTAGAAGCCTTAGACATTGGATAGCATAATCAGTGAATGTGAAGAGAATGCTCACTTTTCCTATGCATAGATCTGAGGAAGATTATCATTTGATCTGGCTTGTAGGAAACTAAAGGAGGTGGGGGGAGAAGTTGGAATCATTTCCCCTAACGTAGTTCTCGGTAAATAACTATTTTAAAGCAAAATTCAGTGATAGGATTCTAGACTCTGAATTGGTGGATGTGTAGGGTTTGTTTGAATGGGCATGGACACCAGTCTTAGAACACTGTAATGCCATCCTTTCCTAAGATGAATTGCAACTATTCTTAAGCTAGCCACACTTCAACCAAAGCAAAAACATCAATATCACATGATATGCATACTGGCATTCAGATAGTTCAGTAGTTTACATTAGTGACAATGAACTTGAAATCAAGTCCCAAAAGTTCTTTGTGGCTTCTGGTGATCCTAAGGCAAACCTATCACAGGGTTTTCTTGGGTCTAAGAAGGTGAGACTTGCTCAAGGTCACTTAGTGGGCTTCCATGGCTGGTCTACCACTACACTGTGCTGGCTCTCATTGATATCAGTAGGTCAGTCTAAATATGACTAAGTCTGAATACAACCCAGTGTGGACAGGTGAGTCCATTTTTAGCATTTTTGCATGAAATTTATTATGATAATGATCAATAATAAAAACAAGGACAAAATGCTTTCTCAAAATAAAGATCCAGGATACATTGTCCTCACATACATTCATGTGATGTATATTCATTTTTGTGTATAACTGAATCTAGAGGTAAGGATATATTAAACTGTACTTAATGTAGTTTCTCACTGTGGACTAAAATAGACTGTAACCGATAGCTGTTGGTGAAGTTCCTGCTTCAGTGACTCTCTTAGAAGCCTAATTTGAATAGTCTCTTTCAATAAAGTCTCTTCAAAAAATTTAACAAAATATATTTTCAGTTAATGAGATTTTGAATTCCTGTTAAACTGTAAGGATAGATAATTGTTTAGAATACAGATGTCAGTTGGAAAATGTAGTGACATGCGTCACTTCCAATTTGAGGTTTTTCTTCCTTAATCATATATTGGAAGGATTTTAGAGAAAAAAAGTAACTACTACTTTTTTTTTTTTTTGGCAAACTCATCAAGACTACAAAATGTCTCAAATAGTATTTAATTTTAGGCATGAAAAGTTTAGCAGAACAGTGTGGTGAAGCACAGGGATTAAATATGAAATTCCAGTTTTTATCAACTTCTGCTTCTATTTAAAAGTCATGGAGAATAATTGTACAGTTTCTACAGTATAAAATGTGATTGCATCAAGATCATCCAGGCCACTGAAGAGCGACCTCATCATTTTTGGACAGAAAAAAAAAAGATAGGATCTGACAGTATGCTGAGAAGGAAAAAAGATAAACTCCTCATTTCCCAGCTTGATTCCTATTTGTGTCTAATTAATAATTAACTGAAGATAGTGGCACATCACAGGAAGGTTGGTATGTGGTTCAAGAAGCAGTAATCTATTTTGCAACTTGCTTTTTGAGCAGGAATTAAAACATAGCATGTATTTACAAATGCAACAAGAGTTGGTAACATAAAGTACAATAAACGAAGGAGAGCTAACATGGAGACTAGGGTTCAAATCCCTGCTTCACCACAGAAACACCCAGGATGTTCTTGGGCAAGTCACATTCTCTCAGCCGCAGGCAAAAGAAAGGGAAAATTCCCTCTGAACAAATCTTGTCAAGAAAATCCTCTGAGAGGTTCACCTTAGGGTTGCCATAAGTTTGAAATGAGTTGAAGGCATACAACAACAAACAACTAACAATATGAGATAGCTGAAGATATCAAAAAACCTATTATTAAAAGAAAATATAATTTCACAGTGTAAAAGGTGAATCTCAGCCTCGTTCAAAATGTCCAGTTCATAGAAATGGAACAGGGTGAATAGCGGATGTTGTTAAGATTTGTGGCGTTCCTACCCAGGTGGGAGTAAATTATAAGGAAGCAAGTAATTTGTGCCTCCTCTGCTTCATTGAAAGTGACTAGAGTTTGTTACTGTCAATGTGTGATACTTGGTCAGATGGATGATTTCTGTGTTCAAGTAAAGCATTGTGTGGGTTTGTAGCTATTTCCTTTTCAGTTTATAGTTATCTCTCTTTTTTTCTGAGTCATGATTCTGCTTATTGTAGTATTTTTATAAATCTAAAGTTACGGTGAGGGTTACAATAAAAAATGAGTTACAATAAAAAATGAGTTTGATCTCCTCTTATTTTTTTCAGATGGCCCCTAAAAATACAAAGTATGAAGTTGTGAGACTGGCTAGTTTTTATTGATCATGTGTTTCTTATAGAGCTTGACAAATTTGCCTCCATCAGTGTTGAAAATTTGGTGTCCCTTTCTGTTCTAATATTTCATAATATTTATAAGTTCAAGTTGTATATTCTGGTATAACAGTGTATGGTTCAGTGAAAAAGATAACCAAGAGAGGAGTAGGTGCCCTTTCACTGTTAATGGGCTCATTGGCTACATGTCAGTAGTGTGGCTAATTCTGAAAACTACTTCCACACGGTCAGAGTTTCTCATGTGGAACATATGAAAGGACCTACAGTGTTGTTCATGACCATTATCTTCCATCTCTTGCTTTTCGTATTCTCCTATTGCAGTACCATTAGCAATAATAAACTACATGGGACATTGGCACTTTTGAGGCTGCACTATGTTTTTTTACTTGCTTTTCCCCTTGTTTTGTTTATTTACATAGTTTTTCTCCTATCGTCTTTGAAGACACTCCAGCATTAAAGAGAAGTTAAGGATTAATAGGTTAATTATACAGTACATAAAACTTTTAGTCCCATATTCCTGAAGTAAATCTATACTATTGGGTTCAAATACCTTAGTAGAAAGTCTGTTTCTTCATAACTTAAAAAAAAACACAACTTCATTGGTAGGGGCATAGTGTGTGATATGGACAGTGTACATAATCCCTACTTTTTAAAGAAGCTATTTTTGGTTAAATCACATTTGTAAAACACACATGGTAATAACTCCAGGTTTCTTATGCATCTGCTATGATTGATACTTTCTCTCATTATTTCTGCCACTTTACTTTCTGCCTGTCAAGGAAACCTGCCAGCTGTAGCTATCCATCTGGCTTATGCTCCTGCTAGCTTGTTCTTTTGCTGGCAGAGTCCCTGGCAAACATTGGTGGGGACAGAGGCAAACGGAAGGGATGAAGGACATGGCTACAGGTGATTAGGATATAAGAAGTTGAGGAGTGAGTGGAGGATGACTCATCTTCACTCATTCCACTGATGTTTCCCAGCAAAGTTACTCTTTTCATGCATGGTCACCAAGATTTTGAAATCAGTAAATAAATATTTATATATTAGTATAATAACAATAAGTTGTAGTAGAACCGGTTTTTCATGTTACTGATAAAATAAAGGCCATATTTTGTTCTGATGTGGTTGCATATCAGACTAAGCATATCATGTGCTTTGTTGGATATAAAGAAGGATTTGAATAACTTTTTAATTGTGCATTTAAGTGGTATCTGATATAATATGGTCTGGTAAATAAATTGTGTCTTCTCTACACAAAAGTTTTATTTTCTTTTTATTAAAAATATTTTAAATAGTTCTCATGTGGTGGGACTTTGACATTCACAGTAAAATATGTGACTTCTATTGAAATGTTTAAAAATTAAAAATAATCTTAAAAAATTCCCACACAAGTTTAGCACATCCCTTGAAAAAGATATTGTGATTAGAACACTCTAAATTGGGCATGTCTTTGGGGTATTTATTGCATAGTTTTAATAGAGGAGAAAAGTCGGATATATGCTGTTGGCTAGGTTGGCATTTTGGCTTTACCTAATCTTGCAAAGGTTAAATAAATATCCCAAAGCAGCAACATTTCACCTGCATGAGAAATAACCATTATGTAACCTGGAATGTCCATCATCTTCTGTAATCTCATTACCAGTCTGTTCTCCAGATGGTAATCTATGAGCCATTTGTGAGTAGATTTGTTTCACACAGAGTAAAATGGAAGGAAATAAATTAAGATGTCACTCCTCAGGGCAACTGTCCTTCTGTTTCTACCCTTGAATTTTTGTTGTCATTGCTGTGTGTTTTCAAGTTGTTTCCAAATCATGGTGAACCGGTCATGGGGCAAGATTTGTTGAGAGCACTTTGCCATTGCCTTCCTCTGATGTGGAGAGTGTGTGATTAGCCCAACATCACCTGCAAAGGTCCAAATCCTGGTGTTCCATAGTCCTATACTCAAACCACAGTACCACTCTGGCTCTAAACCAAAGCAAATGTTTCCTCTCTCCTCCTTACCAGAATGAAGCTCCCATAGAAGGACTCTGGAACATCAAACAAAAGTGAAATTAAAGCTGTAATAGCAGTAGCAGAAGTACTCTAGGCTAACCTAAGCCAAACCATGCTTGTTCACGCAGTTTAAGTAGCACCACATTAGAATTGTTTATTAGGAGCAGAAGCCTCTGCTGCCCTTTTGAGTCCCCGGTGTATCAAAGCATTCTGTAAGAACTCATTGATGGGGCTTACAAGTGTGCGAGCCCAACCCAATCTGCACCCTGTTCCTTCTTTTTGAGCAGTGAGAGACCTCTGCCCATGTAGATTTTCAGGTATTTATAAAGAGGCAGAGTTCTGTGTGCTTGTGAGTCTTTGTGGATAAGAACTTGCCTATTGAGTTCCATAAAGAAAAGATCAGAGAGAGATACTAAAGAGGAAGCTATGTTGCATACTGCTTTTTATGGACGAATGAGATGGCTAGAGGTAGCCTGAGCAGGGATGGAGTCAGACAGTGTACCATTATTTCTAACAGACCAGTATCCACTGCCCATACAAGTAAATTTTATCTAGACAGAGTATACTCTCAGGCATATTTGATTTTTTTTTCTTCCTTACCATATCTTGAGCTGTTTCTCTTGCAAAAATATTCTTTTGGTTTACAAGTGAACCTGTCAACAGACATTTTACCATACTTTGATTAAAATATGGTAGGTGTAAGAGACCAGACAAACTTATTTGGGGGATGGTTGCAGCTGCTCCTCATACAGCCAGTTAGCTGTATTTGATATAGGATACCTAAGAAGACCCTATGAAATTATGGGATTGCCAAAAGTCCACAGGCGACTTGAAGGTACATGAAATTTACTTAAATATATAACAACAACTAGACAGAAAAGACAAGCTGAAATAGCAATATCATTCACTATAACTATTAAAACCTGAGTAATAGGGTTAAATTAATACATGGTATAGTGATCACAAAGAGCCAGAATGGTGGAGTGGTTTTGGCATTGTACTACAACCTTGGAGACCACAGTTTGATTCCCTGCTCAGCCATGGAAACCCACTGGGTGACTTTGGGTGCATCACACACTCTCAGCCTCAGAAAACCACATGATAGGGTTGCCATAAGCCAGAAATAACTAGAAGGTACACAACCACCAGCACCACCACCACAACAACAACAATTGTGGCTCCATTCTTTCAATATTGGCTACATAACTCAGTGATTAATATTATAATTGATAAAAGTGGATGTCTAAATGTCAGCTTAGTTTCTTGCAAATCAGATTCTGTGTGTGTTCAATTGTTCACATGAGGCATACTGGATAAAAACATAAATAAAAGACATTTTCAGAAATTAATAGTGATCTCTCCATGGCTAACTTTGTTTTAAAAATGTGATTGTAAAGTGTACACAATCTATTAAGAATATGTTTTTTCTGTGTTATAATTAGTGGGAACACTCATATTCTGAAACTTAAGATCATATTAATGGCATAATTTTTTATCATTAATTGGTCTAGTAGATGAGAGTCTTGACACAATGTTCTTTATACTGAAATACAGAATAATTTCATCAAGTTCTGCTGAGATTTTGTCTTTAAAGTACTTTGCAAAATGACATTATGGAGTTTTTCCTGGGATTTTTTGTTAAAAAGAAAGGTGATGTAACAATTTCTTGCTGTTTCCCTTCAGTGTAATAGAAGAGCTCTGTCATTGCTGCCTTTGATAACCTAGTTTAAGAATGGTGTCTCCAGGATGCCACTGTTACAGCTGTAGTGATGTCAGAGGGTTTGCAGCTTTGGGGTTCTGCTGCTGGATATTTATGTCGGTGAGGGAACATGTTGTTTGCACCTTGTGAGCAGGGCCACTTCTGCCATTAAGCAGAGTAAAGCATATTCCTCTGACAGATTATCAGTGCCATGAAATGGTTACTTACTTGGGTATTACTGTATTTGTACTGTCAGGATAGTGAGAGGCCCATGCCAGAATCGTTTCCCCATGTACTAAAATAACTCAGTTGGCGTTGAGCTCTCAGATGCTTTGGACGTTAGAATGAGAGCATGTTTCACAGGTTGATCCAACAGTCTTGGAGTCTTTGTCAAAAAGGGATAGACTTTGTGACTGCAAGGAGTTGTCTTGGGGAACCTCAAAGACTAACAAATCTTGTTTGGCATAATCTTTCATGGACTGCAGTCCAGTTTATCAGATGCAATCTGATGCAGTCCCTGAAAGCTTATGTCTCATAAAACCATAATCTTTAAGGTGCCATAAGACTCTTTGTTGGTTTTATTGCAGCTGACTCATATCATGCTCCCTATCCCTGCAGTGTTTAGCTGTATAGAACAAGCCACAGTTTACAGTGTTAACAATGTTACTAGAGGTTGGAGAAATTATCAGTAACAGATTTTGATGATTAAGACCTGACTTGCACCTATTTTCCTCAACTTAACTTTAATTATTGACTAAGATTTTATTCTTGTTGTAGAGATCTTATTTAATTTACCTATATTTCAGGAGTTTATAATTATAATTATAAGAAAGCATGCAACAATGATGGGGTAGGAAGTCACTCTATTTATTTGTGTCATTTTTCTATATTCTTTTTAACATGTTTTCCTTTTTGCTTTTTCATCAGTGCATGTATCCTTTTTTCTTTGTTATGTTTTTCTACAATATTTTTGAATACTTTAATTTTTTTTTCTCTTAATAAAAAGGTAACCTAAAAAAAAGCCACAGTTTCAGATAGTCTATTGCATTGCAGCTGGAAGAGAAGTGGAATGTGATAGCAAACTTATTCTGTGTCTTTTCATAGCAAATAAAGACGTTTAAATTTAGTGGATAAACTTAGTATGAAATTAGTATATTTCCAGCTTCTTCTCACCAATGAGTAAGGCTGTGACAATCAGAAGCAGGACCCCTGCCACAATTGCTTGTTGCAGACTTGCTTGGTGGTGGGAAGAGGTGAAAACATTGTCTTCCTGCGCCCTGATTGCCAACAAACCTCATCTCATGAGGTGACTGCTGCCTGGTAAAGTATGTTTAGAGCGGTTGGCCCAGGGGATGTTATTTAGTTATACATTTGTACCTAAGTAGATGATATAGAATATGGGCTCTTGTGCTGTAAACAGTCTTGACCTTGGTTATGAGAAATCTTCATAGAACTGAGAACTTGATTTGGCTGTAGCCTCATCACTAAAAGCAAAATATTGGACTAACCTGAACCTTAAGTTCTGGAGTTTACAGTTCTTGCAAGCAACTGATTTGGATCTGAGTTTGATAGTAAGAAGAGTATAAGGGGGTGCTGAATAGCACATCTTTTTGAAATGAATTACTGGAATGTTTGATTAAGGCATCCATTCTAAATCATATAAAAACAATTTTATTACAATATACACTCTCTCTATATACATTTTGCAGGCAATTTCCTCTCATAAATACATTTTTTAGGTAATTTTCTTGAATGGATGCATTGCAAAACTTAAAGAAGTGTTAAAATCATAAAATAATAGCATTCTTTTTCATATATTCATTTGATAAGAGTATTCAATCAGTTTATATTAAAATTTAAACCATACTAAATCCTTTCCAGCTGTACTATCAGTTATGATATCTGAAATGAGTACTGTTAGCCTGTGCTAAAATATTTGCCAATACTGATCCTGCCATAAGAGGAATTAAGTACTGTTCTCTTCTCCACATTGCATGACAAAAGCTGAAGTATTTATATTTCAGTAATGCTGGTAGTTGGCATTGAGCAGAAATAATCATGTGAATTGTCATCATTGAGACTTCAATCCTGTGCATACTAATGAATGTAACTTTTGATGGTACAGTTGCATTGTACTTACTGAACATTATAGATACTCATTATATTTAATATATCTTTTACTGAAATCAAATTTTGGCTACATGCTTATTCTGAATTGTTGATCTTTTAATCCTCTTAACTACCCCTTAGACAGGAAAAAAATGACTGAATGCTGATAGTTGTTTTGCATTTTTCTATTAAATGCATATCACTGAGACAGAAACCTCATGCCATTCTCTTTTCTAATGATGTATTTTAAACAGGTCACTGCCATACTTATGGGAAAAAATATAAGTAGGGTGATTGAGCAAGAGATAATAATGGCTGAAAGTAGTGAACACAGAGTATTTCTCCTTGTCTAGAGAGTGTATTTGTGTACCAACTAGAAAATGATGAAACTAGATTGAGTACTAAAGGGTTGAGAGCCAGCATTGTGTGAGAGCCAGTGTAACATAATGGTTTGAGTGTTGGACTACCACCCTGCAGTCCAAGGTTCGATCCCTCACTCAGTGATGTAAACCCACTGGGTGACCTTGGGTACGTCGCATACAGTCAACCCCAGAAAACCCCATGATTCATCTTAGGGTCCCCATAAGTCAGAAGAAAACTTAAAGACACACAACAAAAATAAAGGGTCTCTTTGTCATAACTCAGCCTCTGAAATCTGAAAAATCGGATGCAGGAGTCAGATTACCCTCCAACTCCTTTCCCTACAGTAACCCATGTCTCAGATCACTTGCTGACAGTAGTACAGAACACACAAATATTATTCAAATATTTAACTTTAAACTTTAATGATCTACAAGGGGAGGATCTTGAAGTAGGTTTCAGCTGAGCTGGGGCTTTCAACCTGACTCTTACCCCTTCCACATCTGAGTGAAGAACCCAGATTCTGAGTTCCAGCTACCATTTGGCTGGGCATCCAGTCAGCTGTCAAGAAGGGAATCCTCCTTCCCCCATGTTGTATAACATAAAAGGAAAACATGCCTGGGCTGGCTCCTAGGGTAATCTAATTTCTCACTTCATAGGCCCCGCGACCCATAGGAGAAAATGTGGAGATGTCCCCTACAAACAAATTGGCACCTGGAATGCTCACCATTAATTTCCCTGACACCAAGCTACCAGTGACATGCTATTTATTATACTGCCCACACCCAGTGCCAATTATCCCACTATTCCTTGCAGATACAATAAATGTGTATTATTGCAGCCTTATTGAAGCTGTTAATATAGAATGATCACATCTGTAACAATTTTTCAGGTAAATTGTTCAGATAAACAGTGTTCAATTGAGCTAAAGCTCTCACTTTCAACCTATCCCACTGGTTCATTTTGCTTATTCATTCATTACCTTTTATCTCACCACCACCACAACAAAAATAGCAAAATGAAAAATGCCAAGAGCTATTTAAATCAAGAGAAGGCTTAAATGGTTAAAATTTAAAAACTGGGAGAAATAAAATAGCTTGCTCCTGGTGTTGGGGAAAAAAAACTATGTGCTGGGCTTGGTCTTTGGTGAAGGCTTTATATTACTGGGGTTCTAGCAGAAAATATCCTTTCCTTGGTAGCCAGACTATACACCTCATTTGGTGAGGCCATCTGGAAAAGGGCCTCCAACAAGATCTCAAAATCTGGAGAGGTATATGTGGGAGAAGGCAATTTGGCCTAAGCTATTAGTGTTTTCAGGATTGATTTTAATTGGTGATAGTTTATATTCTGCCTTTTCTCCTGCTCCTCCTACAACTGAAAAGGGCTTACAAAACTTACTGCTAAAATATAATAAAACTGTACATCAAATTAAAAACATGTTTAAACACCCCTTTAAAGGAAAGGAAATAAAAAATACAAAACACGATTAAAAGTCTTTTCCTTATTAACAGTCCATTCCCAGAAACCTGGAAAAATATAAAAGACTTCTCCTGCCAATGGAAGGAAAATGAGAAGATCCAGTCTCTCTAGAGAGAGTGGCAGAGCTCAGGAGATGTTTCTGTGAGAGTAGTGGAGCAGAAAATGTGCCTTCCGGAAAGATCTCAAATCCTGACAAGGTTCAAATTGCCTAGATCCATATTATATCATCCTAAAGAGATAAAATGAGCTTCTAGCCATATATTGTTTGAGCTGTAGTGGCTAGATCCAGATGTCACAGGACAACCCACTATGGCATTGGTGAGGATTGTGTGGTCTTCAAGATTCTTCTGGGCTGCAGCTTCTGTCAGCCCTGGCTAGAATAATGAATTGTGAAATGTCCAATAACATTTGGAGAGCAGTGATATTTCCATCCTTGTACTATGAAAACTTACAAGTATTTCAAAACCAAGATGTAGAAGTCTGCTGTTCAAAGAAGGAAAATCTAGAATAGGTCTAAAGTAGGTCTTTGGATCCTGGCCCACTTAACAGGTTAACTGCCCACGTTTTATGAACACAGTGTTACTACCTCAGCAATGATATTCAGTAAGGAATACCTGCCACCTTTCTGACTTCTGAATCAGCTTAATTAGCTATGCTAAACCCATCTTGGTAGTAGTCATTGCTTCAGTACAGAATATATGTTTTTAAAATCCGTGAATTCCTTGTTTTTGAAAACTACAAAAAAAAATAGAGGCAGACTTATATGAAGGTCTTACAGAATTCCTGTTCGTAGGAAAATTTGCTTTTAGTCAGTAGTCTGATTAATTTAATAGCAATTTTCAAGGTAACATGTTTTCAATCTATCATCATCATCATGTGCCCCACTTTTTTTCCTAGGTTGGGGCTGATATCTAAAGACATAGTTAAAAACTCATAAAATACATAAGTTATAACGTAATTGAACAATTGAAAAGATTAAAACAATGGTGAAATATATAATTAAAATTCAGTTATTAATCAAAACACAATACCAAGCACATCATATGTTGAATGCATGTCTAAATAAAAACATATTTATCTGATTACAGAAGGATAGTAGGGAGGGTGCTAGTCTGACTTCTCTGAGAAGGGAGCTCCAGAGCCAGGGGCAGCCGCTGAGAAAGCCTATTTCATGAATATATGACTTAATATCCATATATCACTGTACATCTCCTGCTTTATCTTTAGTTCTTTATTAAGGCATGCTCTTTCCATATTCTAAATAAGTTACAGCTGAAAGAAGTGAAGTGGAAACATCTTTGTGTAATTCTGTAGGTATGTAAGTATTCTGCTTCAAAATTTCATTGAAAGAGGGAATTTGATGGCAAACTTCCACTTCTGTCCAGAGATGAATTATGGCAAAGTTCTATCAGTTTCAAAAATCTGGAGGCTTCCGAGATGTCGTGATGACTTGTCTTTAGCATCAGTAGGGCTGCGTATACCACTATAATGTACTAATAATAACATGGTGCCATGTGAGCTCAGGGAGCCTCTGTGTGAGTACAGGTAAGTGAGCTTCCTGAGGACTTTTGAGGTACAGAAACATTTTATGACTTCTTGTTTCTTGACCCCTTCCTATGTTGCGCATTCTGCAGCATGCCATTTTCTAAGGTCTCAGAACTTACTTTTACACAGAAAGGAACATAAGTATGTCTAGTTGAAAAGATCAGACAGCAGACTGAATTTTATGACTTCCTAATACATTTAGCAACATTTAGTGACATTTACACTGACATGACAGACCCTGAATATATCTCTGATTTCCTTTGTTGTAATTTTTAAAAGCATTGGCAGTCTCTGAAAACACCAGCTGTTCTTGATTCCTAACAACCTAATATAAACAGCTGAGTATTAATACTAATAAGGTGGTTGTTTATTCACACTAGTGGGCACACATTACAGCTCCATGGAGGTTGGTGTGACTTGTGGATTATGCCAGTTAACAGGGTTATAGGCATGTGGTAGGTGTGTCCAAATTAATTCTGCACGTAACTATGTGTTTTTTGCTGTATAAACAGGTAATACTGGCATTGACTGCATAAATGGACAAATTATAGAGTGATAATTCTCTTCTTATCAAAACATTATGTTCCAGAAGCGCATGCATGTGCAAAAATGAAGAATCATAGTACACATAAATGGATGTTCAAACTTTCCAAGTGATTCAGATGCATGTGACTGCCTACCATGGAAGAAAACAAATCAGGAAGCTAGAGCTATATGTGCTTGCAGCTGGAAGTTAATGGCTATGACAGCAGTATAGGCAGCATACGTTCTCTAGTGCCCAGACACACCCATTTGTTTATTTCCATGTTGTTTGCCTATTTGGTTGCTAGGATAGGATCTGTAGCAGAAACAGAACATTGGTATCCAAAGCAACTTGTTTACGTTTTGACTTCAGTCCATCAAAAGACAATTACTTTCTTCCTGTTATGTTCATGGTTTATTATAGCAATGAGTGCCAGATTGAGCATTTCCTGATTGGCAGTGATTAGCTGGATATGGCATCTGTGGCTGCAGTCCAGGCCCTCAGTCCCTGAATCTGGACATTAATACACAGTGAAGGGCAAATAAGAGGTGCACAGTTTAAATTACTACATGGGTTGCTAATGAGTTTTCATCATAGATTACAAAAACACAATTTCAAACAGTGCAGGAAAGCAATACGTATGCATGACATTGCAGATCTAAGAGGTCTCTAGTTAGAGAGAGTGTTAGTGACGAATGCTGAATCTAGGCAGAGGAAATCATTAGTAAAGGATTAATTCAGCAGGCCATCATGTTACAGTCTGCCCTCAGGGAGATGGCAAAACCCTTTCAACAGCTCATTGTTTCTTAGTTTCAAATCTGAACATTAAAATTAATTGTATAGTTGAAGTGGTGGTTCTAGAAAGTAGAAAAGAGTCAAGGTGTACCTTTTCTCTTCTTGAAGTAGGCCTGTATAGTACAAGCCCAGGGTTCTTATCTCTCAGCATGCATTCTCTCAGACTTAATCTCCCCCTCGCATAAATCCTGTAAAGTCTGTTTTTAATTTACAGCCTGTATTCTTCTGCACATCTAGGGAGTCCCTCAAACAAATAGAGACCACTCCCTTATTCCAGAGTGATCCTTGTAACTTGCAGTCTAATAGCACTACTAAGTTCACTGTTGGAAGCAATGAACTATACCTACTACAAAATGTAGCAGATGTCCTCACCTCTTGGCTTCTGTTCAGCACCCTAGTGTTCCTGCCCAGAGTTCCAACTCCATAACTGTAGAGGCAATGTGGTATAGCGGTTTGAGATTTTGGACTAGAACACTGGGAGACCAGTTTTGAATCCCTGGTCAGCCCTACTGGAACCCTGTTGGGTGACCTTGAGGAAGTCACCCTCTCTCAGGGAAGACAAGGGCAAACCTCCTCTGAACAAACTCTTTCAAGAAAACCCTGTGATGGGTTTGCCGTCTGGTCACTATAAGTCAGAAATGATTTGAAGAGAGAGAACAGCTACTCCAGAACTGTACTACAGAAGATTAATGCATGGCAATCTGTAACAGGATGAAGTAGGCAAATTCATCTCTATCTTCCACAACACTGTTTTTATCCGCTGTTCACTTTTGCTGGAGAATGGTGACAATGATCACGAATATCCTTTTAAAATAACTCCAAGGCACTTGCATTTTGTAAAGGGCCTGGTAGTTTGTTTAGACCCTCTGTGTGTCTGAACAAAAAGAGATTGATTTTTTCCTCTTCACAGGCCACAGGGTAGAATATATACAGACACCATCCTGTTTGTTGAGTAGTTGGTTCAATAGTTCAGTTGTCTGAGGGGCTCCTGTTTGTTGAATAATACAAAATGTATTATTCCAAACTCCTAGGTAACAAAAATTTCCATTTATCATGTTTTTCTCTGGAGCATAGCAGACAGGTTTGTTTTCTTAATCTAAATGTGAATTTTAATTATTCTTGTCCTTCAAAATTGTTTCATATGGGATGTGTTTATACTTCTTGCCTCTAAGACTGTATGATACATGTTTCATTTGGCAATTCTTTGTATCTTCATTCAGGAGGTGGTATCTTCTGTCTGCCTACATAATGTGTAAGAATCATGTTCTCAGACTCATACTCCATCTAGAATAACTAATATTAAGGGCTGGGATATCTTTGTTTCTGATATGCATATGTTTTCTGGTTGTATTCCACAGACTCCACACCATTTTCACACTACCTCAGAATGTTTCAAAATCCTCTCAAAAACTACTGAGAATTGTATCTCAGCATGTAGAGAACTGTAATCCAGAAAGTGGATTTGACACGGGTAGAAGGGTATTGTTATATTTTTGTATGTATGTATCCTGCTTTGAGGATTCGACTGTTTGGCTATTCTGGAAACAGGGTGTGAGACTAGATAGACTGCCTATGGTGTGATCTAATGTGGCTGCTCTTACGAGTTTATGTATAGATCAGGTGATTTAATTTTTGAATTCACAGAAAGTGGATTTGTCTAGGGTCTTTCACTTGAGACAAAGGCATGGGTCTCACTGTCCCCAAAGCTATTTATTTATTGACTTTATATCTTACTTTTCTCCCAAAATGGGATACAAGTTTGTATAGCTAAATAGCAAAGCATTTTCTGCTGAAATCTTTAACACATTAGGCTAGATTGCTGTGGAAGAGAACTTCTTAGCTCAGCAGTTTTGAAACTCAGTTTTGAAACTTATCAAAAGGATGCAGTTGTGATTTATTTTAGTTGTTTTAGTTCCTCCTGTGTGAAAGATATTCTTGGCAGACTGACTGAAAAGGAAGTTAGAGGGGGAGGAAAGTTGTCAATACTCCCTGTTCTTTAGGGAAAATCAAGAGTAAGAGTAAAGAAAAAGGCTATCTATGTACAAGAAACTTCTGTGGAGTATTTAACTTTTATTTGACCGTAGGGGGATTTATGCTCCAGAATATTTAAATAAATCAATGTTGTGATTGTGTAGTTTCGAAAAGTCTGTTTCTATGGAATGACTTCATACTGTGAAGCTCTGAGTATTCTCAATGTTAGTATTTTCTCTTCAGCCCCATATGACTGTGCTAATATTGCCAGATAATGCACTTGTAATCATTGCCCCAGTGTGTGAACTCTCTTAGCACTGCATACATATGTGGCTTCAGGCCACCTGTTCACTTACAGTGACCTCATGAATTTCATAGGGTTTTCTTAAACAAAGAATACGCAGTAGTAGTTTTCCCAGTTTCTCCCTCTGAAATATAACCTACAAGACTTGGTATTCATTGGCAGTCTCCCTTCCAAGTACAAACCAGGCCTGACCTGGTTGGCTTCCAAGATCAGGTGGCATCTGGTACCTTTAGGGTATTTAGGCTCTGGTCACTTAGTACTAAAAGTAGTGTTATCCTGTATGTTAGGGGTCCTGGGAGGGGTGCCCAAATCACCAAATAAAAACACAAGATGGGGGAAATTAGACTCGAGCACTCTCTCAAGCTAACGAGAGGCAGGGTAACTCAGCTGGGATCTTTAACACTATGTCTACAGCATCAGGTCAGAGAGCGGTTAGACAAGTTCTAAAGCAACAGATAATATTTTTATTGGAAACAAACAACAAAAAAGACAAGACATACACTAACTAACTGAGAAATACAAATGGAGAGTTTCGGGGGAATGGGTGATGCGACACCTTTTCTCGTAGTCCTGGAGAGAAGTGGAGGTTGCAGGGAGGAAAGCTCAGCACAGTTCGCTGAGGGGACAACTCGCTGGGCAAACCGACAGCAAGGCAGGATAGCAGTCTGGAGCGTTCTGAGTGGTCCGAGGAGGACTTGTAATCGGGGACTTTTTATAGGGTGGATTTTAGCTACAGGCTATGCCATGCTCAGTAAGAACAAAGGAAATTTAGAGCGGGACAAAGGCGTTGGAAAAGGTCAGGTTTTACATGATGAGCTTAGCGCTGGATGACAGTAGTATGGCCAGTATGCAAATAGCCCAATATAAAGGATTGGCTCGGCACTCAGCCGGGCGTCTTTGTGTAAAGTCGCGCTGAGCAAGGCGGGTTTGCAAGAAGGAATGGTCCCTGAAGCATCGGAGAGGCATTAAATTGCCTGCCTAAATGAGGTTTGGAATGTACAACCATTAATGGCCGTGCCTATTACGTGCCCGTCTGGTGGCCCTTGCAAACACGTGGAGTAGGGTGGCAGAGAAAGGTCAAATAAAGGCCAAATTATTTGATATCAAGAGATATCTAGTGCTCTCACCAGACCCAGCATAACCATGGTAACAGGAGCTGAATGCATCTTGTGTTCTGCATTCATACTGAAAAAAATCCAGGTTCCAGGGATCTTCCTCTGATTCTCTGTAGCCTTCTAAACATCACAGAATGTAATGCTAAGGATCAAAGTATAAAGGTGCAGGCATGTTGTAGCAATATACACATGTACACAAATTGTGCTCACATATTGCTCTGCAGCTTATCAACCCCACTGAAAAAAATTCCAGATATCCCCGAATCACATGTATAGCAAATGGGTTCCACTAGGGTGGACTCCCTCCCCTATTACTTGCCTCTTAGCATTAAAGTAAAAGAGGAAAAGAAGAGAGAACACAAATGAGGAAACACAGCACTTAAGAATGAATTCAGTATTTTCTGGTATTCTCCCCTTCACCTTCACCTTCAAAAGGAAACCTTTTCCAGAAGTTTTCATTGAGAGTGCAAGAAGCTCATGAAATTAGACAAAATTTTAAAACTCAGCAAGACCAGACAGCGTATTAGGGAAATTGCAGAGTCCCTTGCAGGAGACAGATTTATTTGTGGGATCAGAGAACATAGTACAATATTAGCTGAAGAAAACACCATGGTAGAAGAAGTCTGTACCTGTATCAGTGTCACAAATGTGACGATACAGACTGAAAAACTGAATGCATCTACATTTATGATCCATGTAATAAACAGGAAGGAATATATCGTAAAAATGTAATATCAGATTATAAAAGGCTGTGGTGTAAATGCAATTACAAGATGCTACAGGCATGCCTGTAGTAGCTGTTCAATGCACCATGGCTTCAAGCAGTGTTTTCCATTTTGAAAGACTTCCCATAATTAGATAAAAATAGCTACTTTGCACCATGTTTCAGGTCCTCCAAACAAACACTTTACAAATTAATTAAAAGATTAAACAGAGGACTAGTATATGTGTGCTGATGTAGTTGATCAAACCAGACTGGAACAAACCAAGGGTGTTTCATAAAAGAATAAGAGAGCATAGTACCTTTTAATATTTTTTTCCACATGAGACTGTAAAAAATCAAGACTCAAACTGGTATTCACCAACAGTAAAAAAAAATTTAGTGTATTAAAATGACACTATTAGAGACATTCTCCTGGAGGAAAATTGTTTAGAAAAAGGGCATCTGTTGATAAAGTATCTTTGAAAATTAAAAACAAATATTAAGCATAAAATACCATTTTATTTAGTGTTTTTTTTTAAAAAAATACTATAATTGACTCTTACCTAATGACTCCAAGGAACTTATGCCACAGCAGTAACAGACTTCTTGTGCATGATTTTTAAACTTTTAAAGGATGATCCAGTGAGCTACTTTCCCATCAATACTTTTTGCCCTTGCCAGGGGAAAGGGAGCAGTTGCATGATTGAAACTGCACACACCTCTTTGATTTAACTCTCCTGATTCTTTGAACAAGTTATCAGAATTATAATTAGTAATTTTACTGAATTTATTTGCATGGTGTGCTGGTTTCGGATTTCAGATATCAAGAATTGTGTGTCCGTGAGCTAATTATGGCTACGTATGTAGACATACATGTCCTAAGTGAATTGGAATGTCCATTACAAATCTGAAGATCAAGTGTTATAAAACTGTATATTGCACCATACCAATTTAATGAGATACTTCTTTGAATAGATATTGGACCCATAGTTGCTTCTTTAATAGATAGAATAGAATAGATATTGGACTCATAGTTGCTTCTTTAAGTGGCATGGTTGGACTATAGAGATTAGGGTGAGAATTGTGGGGCTCTCTAAATGTTGTTGAACTCCAGCATTCCTCACCCTTGGCTGTGTTGTCTAGGGATGATGGGAGTTGCAATCCAACAATATCTCAAGGGTTGTATGTGTCTATTCTATTTTTGACCTGTTTTTTAATTCTTTAATTCTAATCTTTCCCACTCTGCTTGCTATATTTCTGGAGACATTTTGTCTGCATGCTGTGTAATTATCACAACCGATACAAACTGTGTGCAAACATTATAAGTATTACCAGTAGCCAACAAGGACTGGCAACCTAAAAGAGGCTGCAAGATCTATCGCCCACAAAGGCTGGACATTAATATCTCAGATATAAAGCTAAAATGGATAAACTAACTTTATTAAAGATAGAGAAGTACAACAGCTTTGTTAATGAGTTCTTGATATGCTTTTTTATATCCATCCATCCATTACTTTATTTAATACTCCACATTTTTTCCAGACTGAAACTGATGTCTAGGTCTGCTTCTACTCATTTCCCCCTCCCCCTCCCACAGAAAATCCCACTGCCAGTCAGAGCTATTATCCTAACAAGATGCCAGGAATGATCTGCTTAACAAAATGGTTTATGTAACATGAAATTGTATTTATGTTATTATAATTTTTTTTATTAAAGCCATGGTGGTAAGTGAAGAAAACAGTAAATTTTCAACAGAAATCTAAGAAATGGTTCTGATTTTTCAGTGAGTAATGCCTGTAGAGCCAGCATAGCATAGTGGTTTGAGTGTTGGACTATGTCAAAGGGAGACCAGGGTTAATATCCCCTCTCAGCCATGGAAGCCCAAGGGTGACTTTGGGTAAGTCATTCTCTCTGACTCAGTTATCAAAAGTTCTTTCAAATGTGAACAGTGCAAAATTTCATTGTGCCCTACACGCTGCCCCCTTTACCCTACAGCCATTTTTACCGCCGCCACCACTCACATTGGGAACACAGAAAAATAGCAGCTCTGTCCCCTTGTCTTCCCAATATAATCTTTAAACAGGCATCCGAGAACCACCAAATTATCTGAAATACCATTAAGCAGAATAAGCATGTTAAAAATCATGGCTATTCTAAAGCTTGTTTTTTTCTTTCTCCAAGCACTCCCTATGCGTATGCACCAAAAGGTTTTGGAATCATGGCAGTGATGTATAAAAGTTAACTTGTTAAAGAAACTTCAAAATCATATCCATATGAGAGGGTGGGAAAAAACACAATAAAAATATTTTGAGCAAACATGCCTGTCATAGTCATTATTAATAGCGCTTCCTATTGATCATGCCATTGGTGTTGGCTGAGATTTGAGATGCATTTCCATGCTAGTGTCATTTGCACTTCACTGACTCCAATAGACCCTGCACAGGGCTGCACATTTTTAAAAGGCTAGTGAAACACATTATATCCACTTTGATTTCTGCTGATTCAAAAGCCAAGGACTTCAAGAACATAAATACTTAAACTCTCAGTTCTGGATTTGTGCAATGTTTAGGCCAACTTGTGCTGTTATTGATGGTGTGATTACACATAAAAAACACATCAGTGAAATTCCTCTGTTAAGAGAAGCCTATGAATGTCAGAGCATGAAGCTGTTGCTACTGCAAAATCAGGTGAAAGTATCTTGTTTGCAACTGGTGGAAATCCAAGTCTCTTATGTTCAACCCTAGTTGTTTGTGTTCAACTGGAAGTACTTGGTATTGTTCTGTGTCTTCAAGTCATTTTTGGCTTACGGAGGCCATAAAGCAAACCTATTATGGGGGCTTCTGGGGGCTGGGAGTGTGTGGCACACCCAACGTTACCTACTGGGTTTCCATGGCCAAGCAGGACATTGAACTCTACTCTTCAGAGTCATAGTCCAATGCTCAAACTGCTACACTGTGCTGGCTCTATTTATAGACCTGTTTATGGCCAATATGTTGCATTGTGCCATTGATATCCTCTCAGCAGTCTGTGCTGTCCTCTTGCGGGGATCTTCAAGAACATGGCTTTTATTCTACAGGTAGTAGCAGAGATCCTGTTTTGAAGCTGGCAGAACATACTTACACTAAAGGTATCTGCACTGGAGAGAGAGAAGCTGAAGGTCACCATCCTGTGGTGGCATGAGGGAGTTTTTCCAGGTCATGCTTACAGACAACCAATGGCTGTTGGAGTTAGAAGAGAGGGCTTGCCCACACACCCTTCGACAGCCACTGCTGAGCAAAATTATTGCACCAGGAAATATTGGATACCAGATTAGGTTACTTCAGAAAAAGAAGACCAACTAAGTCCCTAAGAGTTAAGATAATTATTAGATACAATTTTATTGAGTCAAAAGATCACATGAAAAACAGATAATCCATATCAAAAAATAACCAAGCACATATTGTATTATATGTGAAAGAAAATAAACTTTCAAGAAAATTCTGGCTGATAGTTTCTCTTACAACCATGAAAAATGGGGAAAAGTTGTGTGAATGTGTTTAACTCATCAACTGGAGAACAAAGGAGGATACCACCGTTCTCTTTTGCACAACATCTTCCTATTTCCAAGTCCATTCCAATTTAATTGAGCTTAGGGTATTTAAGGGTTTTCCACACCAAAACAATAACTCCAGGCCTCTAATAGGTTCTCAGTACTGAAGAGTTGAAAAGCAAGTAAACATTATGGGTAGAATATAATAAATGTGTCATGGAACTTTTCCAGTACTGGATACTTTCTATCTGGTCCAGGGACTAAAGCAAGGCTTCCCTAGCATTATTTCCTCCTTGTTTGTGTATTTATGCTGGTGCTGGGGTTTTTTTAAAAATTTCTACCAATTATGATTATGTATTTTAACTTTGTTTTAATTACTTGATTGTTTAATTTGTGTTTTAACTTTTATACCTTATGGTTTTTTACAATTTTTTTAAAGTACTGCAAGCCTCTTTGATTACTTCCCCTCAAAAGAGTGGGGCATATTTATTATAAGATAAATATAATAGTCACCACCACCACCATCACCACCTGTCATGGGTTTTTCTGGGGCTGAGAATGTGTGATGTGCCCAAGGTTAGCCAGTGCATTTTCATGGCCAAGTGGGGAATAGAACCCTGGTCCCCAGGGTCATAGTGTAGCACTCAATCTACTACATCACGCTGGCTCTCCCATTAAAAATATATTAAATATATTTCAATTTGAAAACAGAAAATGTAACAAACATGTGCAGCCTGGATAAAATCATTTGGGCCCAAAGGCTTTAATAAGGACTTATGTCAACCCCATGGATTTCATTGGGTTTTCTCAGAGGTGGTTTTGTCAGTTCCTTCCTCTGAACTATAGCCTACAACACTTGGTATTTGTTGCTGGTCTCCCATCCAAATACTAACCAGGATGGGCCCTACTTAGCTTCTAAGATCAGAGAGGAGCTGATACCTTTAGGGTATTTAGGCATATTTTCTCCTAAGGTAGCATAATTATATCAAGCTACTAGTAGCTATATGGCACTTTGGAGTGTTCAAAATACTTAGCATGCATGCACCATTTTACTGTACAGCTTATAGTGGCCTTGTATTACAGACGGAGGGGACTGAGACTGAAAGAGAATGGCTTGTTTAAGATCCCAAGATTGTTCCAGAAGTGAAGTTAAGATTTCTTCATTCATAACTTGGTCTGTTACATACACTAGCTTGCCATCAAAAGAAACCATTATGTAACATTATGAATACTTCTCTGTCCTCCTGAATTGGAAAGGGGCTTCTGAAGTTTTATGTACATTTATGAACAATAGGGAAATAAATGCAAATGTTATTAAGCTAAGTAATTCAGCACTTACATAAATTCCATTGATTCAATGCATCTACTCTATTTAGAATTAACAGATTTAGACCAATAAGAATAATTTGGAGAACATAAAAAGGGTTATCATATGAAAGAAAAGCTCAGTGAACACTGTGTCTTGACCAAGAATATATCTCTTTAAATCTCCAACCAGCTGGGCTGACATGTAGTGTAATCTTCTCTGACAGTGCCCCCTAACTGGATATAATTGCATCTTGTGCCTACTTAGGTTATTAGGTTTTATGTTTTTCTTTTGACAAATTTCTTCATATATCTTCAATGTACTTATAAAGCAATTCAAGTAAAATTTATGTCATTAATTGTCCTTTCACAGTATTCCTAGTAGTTTTGTGATCTGGTTTTGTGTATTGAAAATTCCTCTTTATCTCAGTAGTCTCCTTAGTAATTTATTTTGGCAAAATAATTTGCTGATTGTTTTAAGCCTAAAAGCTCTTTGACACTTAAGAGATTTGCAGCATGGATTATAAAGTGCCATTTAATCTTCACCTATGAATCCATTGTCCATGGATTATTGATGCAGTTAAGTCATTATGTCTAAGTCTCAACCTTTTAAGTTTGAAGATCTGAGAATGACAATACAAATTGAACTTACAAACTGAAATATAGAAAGATCCTACCAAAGGCTGCTCTGACACTAGTGTTTCAAAGACCACCAGATGTCTTTATTTGCATGCCCACATAGTTCTGAGTTAAACCAGCTCATGTAGCATTTAGTTACTGCCAAATAATATTTACTTGAAAGTTTTGAAGAGGTCTTTCTGCCTTTCAGATAAGCTGGGTAATACAATAAACTTTCTGTAGTCAACAACCTTTACATTTTTAATCTCTTTAATTGGGAATGAATGCCCATGTGTTCAAAGGTGTATCCTTATTAGCATAGATCCAACCATGAAATAATATTTGAAATACTTTTTTTTGTAATGAGGAAACACGGAGTTTTTTTTTAATGAAATAGTTAAGATGTTCTTGTAACTTATTATTACATAAAAATAGATTATAATGACAATAGAAAGTAACATAGTGGAGCTAGTAATTTCTTATTGATCTCTCACTGTGAATGGACTAAATCTTGTGCCATGGTCTTTGTGGGTGGTCCACAAAGGGAAATCCATTAAGAGAGGGATCCACCACAGTTTTCCATTGTGCAATGAGTTATGCAATGCAGACCAAATGTGCACCTGAGCACTTGTGCCATGTCTAAATTCACATCAACAGCGCTAGCAGACTTCTTACTCATTTCAGAGCTCAGTTTTCAACAGAAAAATCTCAATTAAATGATGGAGTAGAACCTCAAATAGTTATGCTAGAAATGGGTAGTGGTGGATGATCTTTTTCCTAATAGATATGAGTCTGTAACTCATATGCCCATCATATATTTATTTGCAGCTAAGAATCACTTGTGTTTATCTGGGACATTGGTAATGAAGAAGCTGTTCCCAGAGCTTGGAACATTAGGTGTTAAAATTAATTTGACAGTGTTAAACACTGGAAAATAATTTACTGTGGTGAACACTAATGATTGCATTCGGTTAGTTAATTGAATTATCATTAATCAATTCGTTGATCAAAACATTTGTGATTGGCCAGACCATGAGATTTACAGAGAAACAATCTTGATTTTAGGGGAGCATGTTATTGGCTCCTTTAAAAGGGCTCTTTTTCTCCTCCCTCCAGCCTGGACCTTCTTTCCCACATGGGCTATGAAGCTCATAGTAATATTGTTCCTGGGAGATTTGAGGTTCCAGTATGTATTGGAACTGTCAAGTTGGGAAAGGCTGTCCCATGGCATGAGATCTCCTTTTGTCACCTGCCTGCCTTTCTATTTAATTTCCATCCCCACCAGCATACATACTTCACTCACTCTTCAAATGCCCCCTTGGTTAAAGATTAATAAATTTGTTTATTTCAGCTAGAGGGCCCTGATCAACTGTAAGTACAGCAGTAAGTATGTATAAATACCAGTCACTGAATCAAGAGTGGAGAATTCTTTATCAGAAATCTTTTGAGAACCTGTAAACATAGCCATGACCGAATCTTTTCTGCCCCTTCACTGCTTGTCAGGAAAAGTGGTCTGGAAAGATCAGTGGTAAAGGATATTATTTGCGCTCAGGAGCTGGAGATCTCAAATTCAGATTATGCTGTCTCTGGTTTAAAAGATCTAACAACCTCATTATTCTCTACAGTCATGTTACCATAAAACTTGTTTAAGACCTTGAAGCTTGTAAAGCGAATGAAATAACAATACACTTCCACTTATTCTGAATGCATGAATCTTCGTTCAATAACTGGTACTGGCCTAAGTGTTTAAAGGAAGGATTATACCTTAATCTTACAGATCTAAGTTGATCCTCTGTTGGGAAAATTTGACTTATTGGAAATAGATGAAGCAATCCTGTCCTACTTATCTGGCAGTAAGTGTCACTTACTTGAAGTTAAGACTTACTTCTGAGTAGTCTTACTCCTGGTTAGATTTTAAATGAAAGATTCAGAAGCACAGTAGGACTTGAGTTTTTCATAGCTTTATGTTTTGGCTTCAAGCTGCAATCTTCCCAAACTCCTCAAAGTGTATGAAAGGAACTACTGAAGAATGAGGTATGTAAAAACAGAATGGGAAGAGTGGAGAAAGAAATAGGGGAGGGTTTTAAGGAAGATTTTTTTACTTAATTATTCAGAAGCCTAGCACTATGTGACATACTTAAGAAATGCACAAAGGTTGCAGGTCACCCCAAATAATATATGATCATTTCATATTATACCAGAATACATTATAGAGACCCATCAAGAATATAATCAATAGAAGAGAGGTTACTGAAGAGAGTCACAATTCACCAGTGCCCCCAAACCCCAGAAGGACTCCAAATAGGTTCCTATCATCCAGGGTGGAGGGAGACACCAGCCTTTTAAGCCTACATGACCTTACATTCTGAAGGAGTCTTGGCTGATTGAGGGTCTTAGTCTACCACTATTTTATATCATTAGTGTACCACTATTTTATATCTTTTTTTTTCTTCCAGTATGAGACCCAAGGGAGTTCAGAATATAAGTTAACACCAAATACAGTTAAAACAGTGGGTAATATAAAAGGCGAAGAACAATTAAACAACTATATTTTAAAAAATGAAACAGTTAAAGACCAGTTAAAATACAATGATAACAATGATTTTTTTAAAAAAATACAAACCACCCTATTAAAAGACCTTTTCCAGTGGCCAGTTAACAGCCAAAGATGTGGGTAAATAAGACGGCCTTTACTTGCCAGCAGAAAAAAAGTGAAGAGTGGCAAGAAACAAACCACTACTCCAATCCCCTTTCCAATCAATTATGCACTTTTTCCTTCTTTCTATTCTTTTTTCTGCTTTCTGAACCCAGCTGTTCTTCAGCTCCACAAATCCTGCCCTTCTGCTGCTCCCATCCTTCACTTTACAGATTACCTAACAGCAGAATCACGTGATACATTTTCTCTCACTCTCTTATATTCAGTGATGTAGACTTGAGTCAATTGTCTTGGACTCAAGTCAGACTTAAGTCACTTCAGTGACTCAACTTGGACTTGACTTGACAAAATCACACACTGACCCAACTCAACTCATGACTGACTTGCTGCCCTTGCTTTAGTAACATAACACATTCATCCAGAAACCTTCCAACTTTGCACAGTGCTTCCTTCTCTTTTTGCTTACTGATCGCATGATGATCTGTCTCAAGCCCAAAGTGTGGACGACTTCTCAAAGAGGTACAGCAAAGAACTAGGTGATGAGTTTGCGACAGGGTTGAATTCTATTCAGCAGCCTGTCGTTGCTGCATATCGGAAGAGCCTTCTAAAACTCTTCCTAAGAGCAGAAGACAAGACTTGCCCCCAGAGCACAGGGTGCATTCTCAGTGGGGAAGAGAAAATATACTAGGCAGTGGGCTTGAGGAGGAAGAACCTTCTTTCTAAAGCTCTTGAAGCTTCAGTAAAGGGGATAAGAAGGATCCTTTCCCCCTCTTCTGAAAAAGCCTCCAGCTTCAAAAATGTGAAGTAAAAAGGATCCTTTTCCCCACTTCCAAAGCTGCAGATGGGAAAATTGCAAATGTGGAGGGTTAAGTCTACATAAATAGTTAAAACTGACTTTATTTGACTCTGTCCATAAATTCTGGAATGTAGGTTGGGGTATAAAGTTGGCTCCTAGAGTTGAGACTTGACTTGAAAGTATATTGCAATGACTTGAGACTCATACAGAGACTTGAAGATAGAGTCTTGAGACTTGGAGTAAAAGGCTTAACTACATCACTGCTAATATTTCTTCTCTAGAGGCAGTAGGTCTTTCTGTTTTCGTGAATGTGATTGAGGGAGAGGGACTCACTCTAATGAATTCTAATCTATTTCACTAAACTTTTTTTTTAACTTCAGTATTAATTGGGAGATCTAGAAATTTAAATAAAATCACCAGTAACATTAATTCAATTAATAATTTAATGAATTAATTCCAAGCTCTGTCTGTTCCATAGGCAGAGAGAGCTTGGTTGTGAACAGGATAACTAACCATAGTACTCTGTCACTAAAGTCATTCTATTTGTGGTCATGGCGTCATGTGTGTGTCAAAATAGCTTTAGGCCCACTCCTGGTTATTTGAGGCAGAATTGGCATATGTCTGAGGGTTGTTTCTTCCTCTGTTTTGAATATGAAGACTATAGTATAAAGAGAATCTTCAAGATTGATTATTGTGGAAGTTTAGATAGAGATAAGAATAAGTTAATATTTATTTTGGAGGGAAAGGGATGTGAATAGGTTTTGGAGCAACCTGGAAAAAATAAAGGAAGAGGACACAAAGACATATTTGGAGGCTGGTTATGGTGGAGTTTGGTTTCTTCTTTTAAGAAGTCTTTACATATTCTTAACCTTAGTTTTGATTATTTTCTGTTGTCTTAATGTTGAAAAAGTTAGATTGTGATTACTTGACAGCATCACAGACTAGCACCAGGCCTGATGGTTACACTAAACTGATGTGGCCATTGTGTCTGGAGCTGCCTTTCCAGGAGAGGAGATTTCCTAGAGAGGATAGAGAGGTAATTTCCACAAATTCTCCCTTTTCTTACCAGACCCCCACCTCCCATGGCATCCCATCCTGGGACAGATTTGGGGTAGGTTGTTGCAGTGGGAATGGAAAAGGAATGAAAACCACTTCCGTGCCCTTTCTTTTTACAAATTGCTGCCACATCCAAAGAGCCTTTGATAAACTGAGAGTACACTGGGCCCTCTACATTTGCTAGGGTTAGGGGCGCAGGACCCTTGCAAAAGTGGAAAAATCACAAATATTAAAATGTGTGTGGTGGGGAGAGTCGGCACCCAGGATTCAAACCAGGTCAGGGAAAAGGATGGGTTGGTATGGTAAGCCCTATACTTCCTCTCTCTCATCCATCTCCTTCCTTGGGTGTGTGGGGGCACAGGGGGAGGGTTTGTGGCACTGAGAAATCTGGCTGCAAGACATCTTTAGCTGGCCAGGCAGTGGCTGGTGGAGGAGAAGGAGGCTGCATGGCCTGATTGGAGATGCCAAGAGGGAAAGTTCCCCTGGAAAAGAAGTGCCTGAGATGAGGGCCGGAATTGAAGAAACTTGCAAATAATTCTGTGAAAGTCAAACCCACAAATGTGTGAGATCAACTGCATTTATTTATTTATTTATTTATTTATTTATTTATTTATTTATTTATTTATTTATTTAGAGCATTTGTAAACCTTCCTTCACTCGAACTGCTTACAACTTGTTAGTTTGACAGCTCCTTGTTCTCAGGCTTACAGTCTACTAAGACAGAACACACAAAGAAAAGGGAGTAGCAGTGGGGGAGTGGGATTAAGTCCAGCAGCTACCGTTTCTTTTGCTCTCCCTCCGAGGCCAGAGGAGTGCCAGTTGAAATGGAGAAAGAGACTCTTACTGGCAGCTGGGACCAAGGCATAATGGAGTTGGGCCTGGCTGCTGTTCTCTCCTTGGAGGCCAGGGGTAATGGAAGCTGAAATGGAGGGGGGGCTTCTCAAGATACCGTAACTTTCCTTTGCATTCTGCTTAGTTACATGTATTCAGTATGTATTTTTATTTTATTTTAGATTTTTATTTTATTTTTTGCAATCTCCTGAATACTCTGAAGAACCAAGTGTGACACTGAAGTACCAAAAGGAATCCAAACTCTCCCCTGCCACTTTTTGAAGCAACTTCTACACATTAGCAATGAAATCAGTGTTGTGTAATGCCACCTCATTTAGTCCTCTCCTTACAGATATGTTTAAGCATGACCCTGTAGCGGGCAAAGCTTGGTTAAGCAATCCATACATTGAGCTTTAAACAAATGCTACTATAGTTATTAGCTTCAGGCACTGCCACTCACTGAGTACTATTTAAATGCTGCATTCAACTCCCAACAGTAGTTAAATAAAATATTTAAATTTATGTTCACATTTTGGCAAAATGTGTTATCATTTACTTGAACAAGCATTGTGGCTGAGCATGTCAGATAACATTTGCCAAACTTTTGCTAAAACATTAAATGTCTGTTCTGTTTTCTCACTACTCTTTTACTGGTTTTTTTCATGTATTACTACCTTTATTGTGTCTATCCATTATCCTAATTCAGTAAATATTTCTGTTGGATAAAATGGAGGTCCACATTTCCAGTCTCAGATTCTTGCAGGGTCTTAACTCAGGAAATTCTAACCCAAGAATTAAGGCAGTGATTAATGCTGTATTCCTGTACTGAATGAATTGTGCACCAAAATATACTGAAAGAATAGGTATTGAACTGCTGCAGTGAAAAGGATAATAGAAAACAATGCAGGATTTTAGCAATGGGTCCTTGTTCCTAATTTGTAGGATGATCTTGCTGCTGGCTGAATTTACTGCCCTTTGTTTGCTTTTGTTTTTAAGATTAATGTAGTGTTGTGAGCCACTCCTAAGCACTTTAGCCTTACAGGTAGGGTACAAATGCTTCAATAAAATAAAAAATAAAAAAAAATACTAACCCTAACATGAAAGGGTTTCAACTCTGAAAGAATAACTACTCCTGTGCTTCACTTTAAGGAAAAGAATTTATTGTGGGAATTGTGCAGTTCTTCAGGTGTAGCTGAACTATAATAGTAGCAGCCATGGCCAGGATGGCCAATGGCTCCAGATGCAGTTCAGCGACAAGGAGAGACATCCAGTTCCCACCTCTGCTCTGTGATAACTTCTGAAGGCTAACTGGATGTATGTTAATCAAATACTGATTTTTCTGTTTTTATATTTACCTTAGATTCTTAGGCATTAGGGTGTTTGTTTGTTTCTTTGTTTTTGTTTTTCAGTAAGTTTCTCTGAAAACCCTTTGTAGCAGGCAGCATGTAGATGTTGTTATATGAATTAAATATGTACAAGTCCATCTCCCCAAGGTTCCCTGAGGAGGGCTAATGTGGCCTTCTAGCTTTCCTCTTACTTGGATATAAACCCTTAGCAAGGACTATTCTACAAAATTTGAAATTTATTCCGTTACTTGTATTTTCTTTTCTAAAACTTACAAGCAGTATTTTTGTTACAACGAGGAAGAATTTCTGGGGCAAGATTGGTATTTAAAGACTTTAAAGTATGACAGTCCTATGAATGAGAGACCTTTAGAGACCCAGTCATCCACAGCCTTCTTCAGGTTTTGCAAACTCCGGGATGATTGAGTCAATCCATCTGTAATGTACTCTTTCTCTTTTCCTGCTCTCTTCAACTTCACTGTGTGCTATTGTCTTTTCTAGTGATTATATTGCTTTGACATTAGGTTTCTGTTACTGTAAACTGTGTTGATAACTCTTGATAGTAGAGGAATACCTAAAGTAAAATAATTACAATAAAGGTCTACCCTAGTTAACAAAGTACTGTGGATGTGTTCCTAGGCATGACTTCTTAACAGAAGATTTGGTACCAGAAGCAGAAATAACATTGAAAGATCAGGGATAGTTGCTAAATTATGCAACAGAACAGCACTTCAACAATTTTCAGAAAACTTTTTATCCGAAACTAACAAACAAATAGCGTGCACATGTGAAAGGAAGCACCCAAGTCAGGTAAGCCTTGAATAAGTAAACAGACCGTTTTGAACCTACAAGAGACCACCTGAAGTTTTCTTCCAAAAATGCATCCAGGATGACCGTTTCTTTCCACAACCTCCATTTTGTTTATGATTTCCATTTTGGTGGCCAAAATGTTGTTGTGTAGCTCCAAGTCATTTCCAGCTTCTGGTGACCCTAAGGTGACCCTGTCATGGTATTTTCTTGGAAAGATTTGTTCATACGGGGTTTGCCTTTGCCTTCCTCTGAGGCTGAGGAAGTGTGATCTGCCCAAGGTCACCCAGCAGATTTCCATGATGAAGTGGAGATTCAAACTCTGGTCTCCAGAGTCCAGTGCACAAAACCACTACACCATGTTGACTCAGATGTATAGACCTATGCTTTTTTAAAAAAAACACAACATGTTGGGAAGGTAGCTGGTGAGGTAGGCTTACCTTCTCTTTCCTTTTCTCTCTGTTTTGCTATTCATAGTGGAGGTAACTGTTGTTTACATTGCCTGTTTTAAAGGAGCATACACTGATACATAAGGATCAGTTAGAGTAGTATCTCATTCTTTCCCTACTCACGTGCAATTCTGCTGCACCCCAACACTGGAAGTCTATGTTTCTATAGCCCTCCTACACCATCCTTTCAGAACTTAAGGCCATTTCTAGTGCTAGTGCTTTGGAAAAAAAATTGCAGCTAGACAAGACAGGGAGAAAAAGGCAGTGCTGGACAGGCATAAAAAGACTTTGTAAAAAGAAGCAGCTTTGTCAGAGGGTTGTTTTTTTTTTTAACTTAGATATGTGTCTATGTAGTACCGGACATAAAATTGCCTAGGTGCTAATCTAGCATCTGCACCTGTATACAGAAATGTTAATGTATGTTACAAAACAGAATGAACAATCAAATATGCTAATTTAACATCTTACACTTTATAATCTTTTTAAGAAGTTTGTTCTTTTAATGCATTTTTGTGCATTAAAAAAGAATTATAGAGTCATAGACTTTTCTTAGCATTTTCATTTAAACATAAACAACTAATCAGGTGTCCTAAAAATGCTCAGCTTCTACATTTTAAAGCACAATTATGAAAACGTACGTGAGGATTACATTTCTGGTTTTAACAGTGTTTTAATATTTTAACACTGTTTTAACAGTGTTTTAATGAACAGAAATATTTTAATACTTTCTGCTGTTGCTGTGTCAGATTCATTTGTGTTAAGTTGTACCATGTAGATAAATTAAAACATGACAAACTAAAAAAAATGTTATTGTAGTCAGTAAGCATAGGAGTTTGTAGCATATAAGGGACAGGTCCCTGCCCTATGGAGCTTGTAGTCCAATGAAAAGAAGGGAGGAAAGCAAAACCAGGAATACACAGAAAAAAATAATACTGTGCTACTATTCCAGTTGCATATGGTTTGCATTTGTTAAAAGTTTGTTTATAGCATAGCAGGGTGTTCCAAACATTGGACTACAGTGGCATCATCCCTAGTAAGTGTAGCCAACTAATGAGTTATCATGGGAGTTGCAGTCCAACAGCATTTGGAAGGCTACAAGTTGTCCACCACTGGAGTGGGATATGGAAAGTTAGGGTCTGTACCAAAGACATCAAGGATAAGGTGGCTTTTGAGGGGGCATTTGAAAAAAGTAGAATCAATAGTATCACAAAAGTGTTCTGTAAGTCTATTTCAGGCATGCATGGCAAAGAAGAAGGAATGGCAGAGGTGGCAGGCGCTTTATTCACACTCGGATTGGTATGGCAGTTCCACTCCAATAAGACACCCTGTTACTTTATTTTGACTCTACCCTTTTATCACAGCCTTTGTGTAACAGGACTAGAGTTTTAATTATTCTTCAGAACCAAACTGTTGATTTAAGATAACATGTTCTCTTTATTACAGTGACTTTAGGTAACCCAGGCTGACTCTGTAGTTATAAACCGAACTATAATGTTTATTATAGTAACAGTGGAAATAAAGTATCCTGTTGGAGTTCAGTTGTAGTACAGTGTTGATAAATTAGCAATTAAACTTCTGACAGACCTTGTCATTTAATTCCTGCCTCGGACACCAATTCTGTATGTCTTTTCCGCAGTTGATTAATCACACCTGAGTCAGCCTGTCTCTGGCTAGTTTTCACTGAAGACTCAAAACATGCACAGAAACTTGTCCTTATATAGAATTCCTCTCATCCATAAGCACTTCTCATGAACACCACTGTGCTGGGTTTCATTTTTGAGGGGCTATTCCAGGTGCCTAGTAACTGGTATCAAGTTGTTCTGGCATTCCAAATAGCTAACCCCCAAAACAACTTCATCACAGCAGAGTACTTTGAGGGAGCAGAATACCTTTGGACATCTGATGGTGAATGAACAAAGCTTATGAAATGGAATATACTGAAATGAAGGCTTTAAAATTAAGGATTATAACCTGGTGCTGAATCAGGAAGTAGACAGGAAGCTAGTGTAATGATTTAGAGAAAGGCACCCTGTGATCTGACAAATGAGAGAGTTGGAAGCCAGACAGAGTAGAGAGCACTGAGAGGAGACAATGGAGACAATGAAACACCAGAAGTGTGTACCAGAGTTTTCATCCCAATTGACAGCAAGGCCTGGCCACTTTTTTTGTAATGGTATGAAGAAAGAAACATGACTTGGCAGATTGCTGAACACAGATAAGGGAGGGCGAAGAAGAAGAAGAAGAGGAGGAGGAGGAGGAGGATCCAAAATCAAGGCTTCATAGCTGTTGCAAGATCACAAATGGTGACATTGTTAACAAATATGAAAATTATGAGGAGAGGGTGGCTATGAGGAAAGGTGTAAAATCCACTTTTAGATATAACCACTTGATGGTGAAGGATGGAGAAGGATGCCTGGCTTAAAGAGTTAACAGCGCTTCTTACTACTTAGGACTCTCTCTATGACCAAATGAACAGTACAGAGAGGGTTAATTAAATCAGGGCAGGAAGTAATTCCACACCTTTTTAAAATGTAGTGTGGGGGTGAGATTTACACTTTCAGAGGAAGTGTCGGCAAGAACTGAGCATAATCTTGCCATACCTTTGCCAGGCAAAATAAAATCTTTGGGGCACCAAAGTCCTGGGGAACACACAAAATGATACTGAAATTGTTCTTTCCTGTCAAGGAACTTTTAAAACCAGTCACTTTTTGTTTCTGAGATAAAAACTTATAGCAAGTATAAATATTCTAGAAGGTAAATTAGACACCTATCTACAGAGGAAATATTTCTGATTCTATTTGTTCCTGACAATTCAAGGCACAGATTACTGTATATGTAGTCCCTGTGTATATGTAGTCACCTCTTTCAAGAGACTAAGCATTTAACTTTAGTTTCAAGGTTGTTGGCATTATAGTTGGCTGCAGTTGTCTTTATCCTGTTTTTATTTTTTGGTCCTTGAGACATCTCCACTTGAAATGGCCTAAGTTCTGCTAGGACAATAAATGATAGCTTTGGAATGGCTGTCACTGTAATATTATATTTTGTTGCTAACTTGGTTCCTGACCAGCTGAGGAGACATGACAAAAAATGTGTTCTGTTCGAAAGGGCGTCTGTCAGTAGTATTTAATTTACAGTTAGATTGCGCTTCACTGAATTGGATATTTTCAGTTTGGTTCTTTCTAGGTGAGGAAGGTGGACTTTGGATGACTGTGAATAACTTGGCCAGAAAAACAAAGCTGATGGTTAAGAGGTAATAGCAGGAGTAAATAGATGGTGACAGTGCTGTAAACATGAACTGCGAAGGGAGTAGGATAGCAAGAGAACAACATTGTATCAGCAGGACCATGGACAGCTCTAACCTAGCAGATCATTTGCTTCATCTAGTTGCAGAAGACAAATAAGACAAAATAGCCTGTCATGGCTTGAATCTCTCCTTGCTTCCAAATAAGGAATAGACTGGGTCTACTGGGATGGAATACAAGTTGCATATATAGGATTTTCTTGCAGTTTATTTTCCATGCAGTGCTGAAATCCACTCTGGATAGCTAGTTGCATCATGTAATTCAAACCATATGCCAGATTTGACATACTGATAAAGCAGGGAAAGTTAGAGTTGTTGTTGTTGTTGTTGCTGTTATTACAGTAGCAGAATGTGATCGGGAAGATGCTGTAGGAAGAAATGGACACCTGCATTTTAAAAATAGAAGAATAAGGAGACAACAGCAACAAAATTAAGGAAGGGAGTTTCCTTGGATTGAAGAATTGGTTTATAGTACTTAAAAAGTGGAAGGAGGAAATTTGGAACACTTTCACTAAAAGATTTAGCCAAACAAAATATAGATTAAAAAAAAAAAGAAAAGAACCAGACTTATGTAAAGTACAATCAGCAATCTCATGTATTAATGTGATATCATTCTTCCTGCTAAATCAGGCTCTTTTTTAATGCTACTCCTGTTGGAAGTATAAAAGGAAGTAGTCAGGAATAAATTAATATATGTTGATCGTACTGTCTTCAGAAGTTGAAGACACAGATACTTTCTTACTGTGTCACTAATAATGTATACAATTTTTAATATTTCATGAGTGAGAGGAACATCCAGTGGGGGATATGTAAGATCTTTTGCCTGATTCTGTCAAACGGCTGCATCAGCATTCTATTTTTATTTGGGAACATAGAAGTTGTGTTGGTTTGAATGATGTTAATCTCCATATTAGAAATTATGAACGTAAGAGGAAAAAGAAGGCTGTCTGGATCAGAATGGCCTGTGGTTACCTTTTGAATATGCTATCATATCCAAAGACATCCTGCATCCTTTCCTGGCCAACTTTTTGGAAAATAGGTTTTGGATGCAACAAGGGTATAAACTGCTGCAAGGGAAACTGCTGTAAAAGGACAAAAAGAAAAATCTCTCAGCATGTTTACAAAACCTTGTACATTTGGGGGATTAAGTCCACTTTGCTACCTCTTTGTTTTGGGAGAGAAACATATTTTTTGTCCTTTAAGTTTGATCATACTGATTTCTACTCTGTCAGTTTGAGAGGTGTAACTGCTTAAAATCCTTATTTTTGTTGAAATGTTTCATAATTCCATTGTGTTATATTGTGATGTATATTTTCATTATTTTTGTATACTGTGCTGATACCAAAGAATGAAAGATGAGTTTAGAAATTCTTTAAAATAAGAAAATAAATAAATAAATGAAAGAAAGAGAGAGAGAAAGATTTGTTTTGTCTTCATAGGCACTTGATAAGTTCTTCCAGAATCAAAGCAGGGGAGTAATGAAACTACATATTTTTATTTGTGACCCTTTAATGCTGTCCACTGACAAGGAGAGAAACATTTATAGTTTATAGAAGAACTTGGAAATGTTACATTCTTGGACTTCAGCTCCTAGATTACCTAGTCAGTATGGTATATAGTAACCATATGTGCACTGTCTGAAATTAATAACTTTATTCAATAGATCCTAATTTATTAGCATTGCATAAGGAAGTCTGTGAATGTTATTAAGCTGGCATCTGTACACATATCATTCACAGGATCAGGAACTGTCGGAATAAATTAGATAAGCTTTCAAAAGCATATCCAGCTGTGGATGCTGTCATCCAACTGCATTGCATTCAGCTGGATGCTTATTGAAATGCATATCTTGCTCCACCTGGTCATGTATAACTAGAGTACATACATTTCAAAGGGTTCACTATGAGCATTTCTTTTTAGTTTTCTAATTTTTGCTATTGTCAGTATCTTTTCGTATCAGTAGTAGTAATCATTTGAGAGCAAATATGTTAAAATATAACAGTAAATAAACATTGAGCATCCCCCCTCTGGTAAAGGATATCAGGTTAGTATTAGTAAAATTAGTATTCTAAAGTATTTATTTATTTATTTATTTATTTATTTAACAGGTCTGAAGGCGAAAGTTCAAGAAGCATCAGGTATGTACATGAATTCTTCACCCTTGTCATATGGTCTCTGTGAAACCAGTTGTCTTAAGGAACCATTATAAATAAACAAGAAAATGTTATTTTGAAGCAATTTAAAAGAAGAAGTCTTTTGACATTGCAGTGTTGTCGATGCAAGATTATTGACATCTGGTTTCTTAAGCATGCCAAAGTCATTGTGCTTTAGTTAGAAATAACAAGCCAAGTTATTATAAGGATTTTTTTAAAATACATATGAAGAAGATTTTCTGTACTTGATGGAAGAAAAGATTCTGAAGCTCTTTTAAAGAGGAGCATACAGATAACATCAGAGATGTGCATATATCCCATGACCTGTCATATACAATTGTTTTCTCTGTGGGTTAGATTTGAGTTGCCTGCTGTCTGAAAGAAAAGGAAAAATGCTGTGCTCTTTAAAAGTAATTTGATTTCCAGGATACTGATGCTTGAGAGATTTTAATGTGTTTACTTCCAGCTAAAGATGTTTGTTCAGAATTTTGTCCCAACTGATAAATTTAACATATTTTTTTTACTGCCAGGTCTCTGTGATAATCATGTTTCTTTTTGTCTATAAAATCATCCCAACTTTTTGTTCTCTGAAGTTAGATACTTTTGTGTCCTATTCAAATGAAACATAACTCAGTGTTTTATTATTGGATGTTTACTAGAAGTGGTGGGCAGGTCTTGTGGGTCTGGGAGCCAGATTTTCACCCCAGTTCCTGACACAGCCACACTGGGTCCAGAGGTGGGCCTGAGTATTGAGGTCTGGCAGAGAGGCCCTCTGCTGTGGTGGAAGCAATACCTAATGGGAAGATACAAGAGAGGGCTTTGTCTGGGCAGTACAGTCAACTTGAGGGCCCAATAGACACTGACCTCATTTTAGTGCCAAATGAAGGCTTAGTTGTTCACCCAAGCCTGTTTCTGTAAACTGTGCCCTACCTTGAGATATTTATATATACAGTGGGACATAAAAAATTATGACACTAACTAGCACTGCATGTATATCATTGGTAAAAGAATATTCAAGTGCCAAGCATTGAGTCAGGGACTGGGTTGGTTTTAGTGTGATTCAAGAGATATGTTCAGGCTACAATCTCATTAAAATAAGGGGGTAGGCAGTATGACAGCCACATTGTACACAACCTTAGAGGAAATTTATGGAAATTTATCACTCGCAGCTCTTATTGCACAGATATTGTGAAATGTTGTGCAACTAATCAAAAGCAATGTTACAGCAAAACAGGTAATATTCAGATAGTGAGTTTAGAAAGTATAGAGCCTTCTCTACAACACAGAAAGTATGTTTGTGCAGTTAAACTAGGAACTACAATTTTGGGGAGAAACACTCGTGCTATGTTATATTGTATGAAACATACAAGAATTCCAGTTTCTGAAATCTTTGTGCATAGGCAGAAAGAAGTGAGAAGGAGAGAAATGGAAGAGAGAGCAAACCAGTGTAATAGCCTCAAAATATGTGTGTATAATTTTCTAGTTCACGAGTAGCGTATCTCTCTGAAACCTTTTCCTATGAAGTATGTTTCTGCCAAAGAGAATGAACTATGCCTCATCTTATTAAATATTTACATCCAAATACAAACTCCACACCAAAAACACACCTGCAACTAATTTTTAGTGGAATATGTATACCTTTATGGATTTTTTTGTACATTAGCAGTGATGGTGCCAGAAGTTATAAGAGGTGTCAGTGAGCTACCATGCATTAAAATCTGCAAGCATTCTACTGTGAGGCTTAAGTATTTTTGTCTAGCACACGTTAATATGTGAGGAATACTGACTTAAGATGGACAAGACATCATTTTTTTGCATTCAAAAAGGTACAATAGAGACAATATTGATTAGTTTATAAAATGTTTGCAGCTGTGGTGGTCCATGGGGGGCAGGGGGGAGAGAAAAATATTGACAACTTTGTTAAGACCAATACAAAAGTTGCAAAAGTAGTCCACAAATTTTGAGGTATCCTCTTTCAGGTTGGAAGTCATGTTAAAAGAAAACACACCAAAAAAAGTACAAAAAAAATTACCCAGAATCATCATCCTATAATTTCAGAAATGTAGAAAATGTGATTCTAGGATTGAAATAGAAGGTTTTATTTCATGATTTGTGGAATGATTTGTATATATGTGTGAGCTCAAGTCACAATTTTGTAGTCTCCTCTCCTCAGTGTTAGGTGCTTGAGAATATTATGCAGATTGCCTGTCCTTCTGACTGAGTTATTAGATAAGTACCACTATCCTACCTTGAATATGCCCAATCTCATCTGACTTTGGAAATGAAACATGGTCAAGTCTGGTTAGTATTTCAGTGGAAATTGATAATACTGAGCCAGATGGGGCAGTGGTCTGATTTAGCATATGCCAACTTTCTGTGTTGCTACCAATGCAAACTTGTGTTAGCTCAATTTCAGCAAAGTAGTTTTAAAATCAGTTGTTCTTGACATTAGTGCACTGATAGTTGGAAGTTGTAATAATCTATCAAAAATGAATTTTTAGCTAGCAACACTGTCCGATATAGATTTGAATTTACACAAACAATTTGTTACAAAAGAATTTAGTATGTGATATGTGTTAATACTTTAGAAGAGTTATTCTGCCAGTCATGCAATCCTTTCTGAATCAGATATTTTAAGTTTCTGCATATGTTAAAATGCCTCTGATTTGTGTGTGTGTATTTTACTTGTAATCTATGGTTTAGTGCATGTTAAGCAATGTTTTTAATATTTAATGAGATTTCATTTCTACCACTCAAGTCTTGCTTTATGGTGGATGGATTATACTCCAAATTACCAACCTGGCTGTCATGAAAAGAAAAGAAATGGTATAGGAATGCACCCAGAATACTTTATCAAACAAACCTTGTAAATGATTGTTTAAACTGTCCTTATAGCTGATGTAGCATTGTGATGTGTTATGTTGTACATCCACAAAATTGCCCTGAGATATTTGGGATGGTTTGTGGAATTTTTTTTAATAGGTAGTGGTGGTGATTTTTAATAAGCAAGGTCAAATTCACATAATCCAAACAGTAGTAGTAGTAGTATTAGTATTATTATTATTATTATTATTATTTGATGCCAACTTTGACTTAGGACGAGCTGTGAATGAAGGATTAGAGTCTCTAGGCTGAATGAGGTATTTTTCACACAGAGTGGCTGACCTTACTCCCCACCTCTGAAGAGTATTTGCTGCTTGCCTCATCTAGAGCAGCTGAATGTTCAGGGAGAATGGTTGAGACAGCTCCAACTGAGTAGCAGGTATTGTGAGCCACTTTTGCACTGCTGGCATATGAGAAGGAGGCATAACATCTTTTTAGCAGCTCATAGTGTCTGTACAGCTCTCCTTCCAGCACTGCATTTCAAAAGAGTTGATTTTCTTCCTGTCAGCATTCTTCATTGTCCAGCTTTCACAACACTGCATGGAAGACAGCAGTGGGGAGAAGGGGAAGGGAAGCTACTATTGCTCGATGGGAATCTCATGCCCGTAATATTTGATTTAGTCTTGTGAAATATTACAAGAATGCTATGTCCCTGAAATTAATTTCGCATTTCAGCAAATGGAAATGATGCCCATGAATTGGTCATGAACCATGGAATAAGACTAGACACAGAGAATTGCATTGAACAGAGGTCTCCTTATTTGACCTAAAACCCATTTAAACTATGCTGAACCTGGAAAGGAGCAAGAAAAGGGAGCAAACTAGCTTAGGCCCAGTGTCACCTTTGACTTCCTCAGTCTTCTCCTGGCGGACCATCTGAGTCCGAACGGAAATCCACTAGCTGAGTTGCTCTCTTTCCAGCTATCTGCTAGAAGGCAGACCCAAGGCACCACCCCCAAATCACAGGACTTAAAGTGAGGAAAAAGACCCCAGATCTACCCCAAGGGAAGTCTCTCTCCCCCCACCTCCAGGCCACAGAATCTAAAGAAACAATTCTAGGGGCCTCCCTTTCACCAAAAAGGTGCTAAAATGTTCACTGAAGCTCTTAGCTTATCTCCACCCACTCTGCCAAGTGACTGCCTATTTAAAAGCAATCATCAAAGTCTCCCAGGTACTTTGGGTAGGAACCAAAAAGAGCGGGGGGAGGAATTTCTACCTAGTCTTGAAGCATCCAGCCTTATTCACACTACAGTAGAAGGGATGGGGGGGCAAAAATGGCGTCCATAGGGGGCGAACAGATCTTAAAAACCCCTCCAGCTCTGCCCCCCAATGCATAATGTCATGATATTGTGCACCTGATGCAAATAACTCTGGCCCCTCTTCCATGGAGGCCTTCAGCGGTGACCCCTACCTTGTAGCATCTTTTACTATGTGCCGTGCAGGTCCAGAGCTGCAATACCTTGATAGCTCAGAGGACAATGAGCTTCCATTGGGTTTGCTCTGTGGATGAGGGATATTGTTGCTATCTTTAAATAACTCATTTAATCCAAAATGTCCATGCACATAGTTTTCAACTGTTTTTAAATCTGGTTTAACTTGTAAGTTTAGTTAGTATACTTTTAGTCTGTTTAAATTATTTTTATAATTTCAAATTGTTTTAGCTGCTTAAATAAATTTTATTAGTATGCTGCCCAAAGTTCTCAGCATACAGGACAGGATTACAATTTATTAAAAATTATACAAATATTAATGTATATGCCTGGCATTGCCTGGGCTTTTATTTTTTTCTTAAGAACTCACCAAACTGTCTTGTCCAGTACCTGTAAGTTTTCCTCATATTCCCCAATACAATCTGTATCCCAGGGTTTTATTTTCTCATAGATAATACTTGTCAGTAATCTCTTAGGAATTACCTTACCTTACTTTACCTTAGGAATTAGATGCAGTTGAAATACACAGATTTGAGATCCTGTGTGTCTTAATTCCCCAAACTGTCTTGTCCAGTGCCTGTAACTTTTCCCCATATTCCCCAATCCAATCTGTATTCAGAGTTGTTAACATACAGAGGTTCGGTTTCTGAGGGAATACACTGCCCTTCTCTTTGCTGCTAGGCCTGATCTCTATAGCAACTGGCCAGGCCTAAGAGATTCTGGCTGAGGATTCTAAAGGCGGGTCCCTAAACTGCAAACCCCAGGATTCCACAGAACCTTCACAGGCAGCCAATCATATGAGATCTTCTCATCTGACACGGACAAACAGACAGACTTTGACTTTTATATATTAGATTTAAAAACTGAAGGATTTTTCCCTTGATATGAAGACATGTTGTTGTTGCTGCTGTTGTCTTTAGAGAGAAATTCATTAGTTTGATTCTTTTGTAACACAATTCAAAATATAAATATAAATATAAATATAAATCAAATAAAATATAAGTGCAATAAAACTAGCAATGCTTTGGAAGCTAATTGACCCAAGTGTTTTGTTTCATGTATCAGGTTATTAGTCTAAATTCCTGGACATTTCTAATGCAATGCAACAAAAAGATATCAAATAATCTCAAAATCATCTTCTGTAATTTGTTCCCTTATCTAATGGGTTCTAAAAGTCTGCCTTTTCCTCAGAGCCAATGTCCAAGCTTTGTTGAATCATCTGTGAAATGGAATTCTTTGGGCTTTTGCAGTTTCAGTTCTTACTGCACTAAAGAGTATCAAGAGTAGATCTTAGTGATTTTGTCCCCAAATTTTGCATTAAAAATTGAGAGTATCTATACAATTCCATTAGGTTCTATGATTTTGTTTGTCATGTTGCTTAAACATTTAACAACTGTTTCCCAGTATTTGGTGACTTTTGAACAGGTGTGGGCAATGTGGTCTTTGGGAGACTGGATGAATTGTCTCAAATACCAAAACAAAACAAAAAAAACCTGCAAATGGCTGGAAGTTGACTTCTGGTTCCTACTAAGCATTTTATCTGTAAGCGCTATAATCTGTGATATCTAGAATCACTGTGGCCAAAGGTTGTCAAGTCTGCTTCTGTCAGGTAGACCTGACTGAAAGGTGCAGCTGATCTAAGACTACACAGTGGGTATCACAGCTGAGTGAGGATTTGAGCCTGGGTTTTTCCAGTCCTAGTTGAAAACCCTAACTTGCTAGTTCTCAAATAAAGAAATAGAAAGATAGATCAAATAATTGAAATGATAAGAAATTAAATGTAGCTCCATGATTTCTTGAGCATGTGTGGGCAATTTGGATTTTAATGTTTTTGTTTTTGCTTTGTTTTTTGGTTTGCTGACAGAATTTAGTGCTACATTGCAAAAACCATTTGAAACCAACACTTTCTACTCTATACTCTAGTTCTTTAATGGCTTTTCCTACTTTACAGCCCAAATTTGGAAGGGGGATTTGCTGTTGAATTTTGGTAACGTGGTTTTGGGTCACCATGGTTGGCGCATAAAGCCCACAGGTCAGATGTTGTCCATTCTTGTTTAGGAGCAAGGAATATGCTAAAAAAAGTAAAAATGGAAATTCAAGCACAGCCCTCCCTTAAGATTACAAAGGTGAAGATGAGAAACAGGACTGGTCCATTAGCTCTGCTGAGAGACTAGATCCATATGAACTATTTCCCTTCTAGTTTGTCGTTTGGAAAACTAGCAAGAATTGTTGTTGTTAATTGCCATCAAGTCAACTTCAGTTTAAAGTGAGCCTATGATAGAGAGAATTCCAATAAATGCTGTTATTAATAGTGCTGTTGAGATTTTGAAAACTCAGGGCCATAGCATCCTTGATTGAGTCTAGCTACCTGTAATACAGACTTCCTTTTTTCATACATCCTTTGACCTTGCCTAACATTATCGTCTTTTCTAACAAGTCACGTCGTCCAATATGTCCAAAGGACAGTAGTTTAGTTATTTTGTAGTTATTTATTAATGTTTTTATTTTATTTTATTAGTTATTTTGTAGTTATTTATTAGTTATACAGTTTCGTTGTTTTGGTTTCTAGGGAGAGTTTTAGGGTTGATTTGCTTTAGGACCCATTTATTTGTTTTTTTGGCAATCCCATTATATCTGTAGAATTCTCTTTCAGAATCATATTTCAAATGAGTTAATTTACTTCCTGCCATCTTTCTTTACTGTCCACCATAAATAGACACTGTAAATACTATGGCCTGGATGATTCTTACTTTTGTATTCAATAATATACCTTTACACTTGAGGATGTTGTTTAGTTCTCTCATAACTACTGTATCAGTGCCTAGCATTCTTCGGATTTCTTGACTACAGTTTCCATTTTAATTAATGAACAGGCCATAGTATATTTGAATGTCTTTATCATCCACTTTAAAATTATATGAATTGTCTGTGGTCACTAATCTTTTTAATGTTCTGCAGTAGCTCTGCTTTTGGTGGTGTAGCTTCCCTTTTTGTCTCCCCTCTTTACTAATTTTCTGTTTGTGTAGTGGACTTTTTAAAATTGTATGCTTGCAGAAAGGCGCTCTGCATTCATCTTTTAAAGGAGTTTTTCTGGGAGTTTTTTTTTGGGGGGGGGTGAAAAATGTGGCAGATATATTCCAAACAAATTAATATTATTTTCCAGAACCAAAGTAGTTCAATTGTATTTAAATATTATGTATGGTATTTCCTTATGGTTATGAAAAATTTTGTAAAGTTTGATCCAGCTCTGAAGAAGTAGGCTGAAAAACAGTGTTTCCTTTAATAGCATTGCTAAAAATCTGTTAGCAAACAATGTGTAAAATGCCTGTGATAGTTTAACAAAAAACTTTTTCACAAGCATTAGACATTATACTACTTTCTGTTAAAGAGATATCAGTTTAGCTAGAATAACCTCTTAAGACTATTTTGAAATGTCAGAGTTCCCCATCAGATACTACTCACGTCACTAGCCACCTGTGCAGATTGCTGATGGTACCTCTTTATAATAATTAGAAGAGGTCTTGTCAAATTTCCAGTCTGTGTTCATATTAACAACCCACGCAATTTTCCTAGGCAAAAATATTTTTTGTATATCATAAGCAGTGCTGTCCAAATGTGAAAATAATTGTCCAGGTGGCTGATGTCACTTGTTCTAACATCAAAAGGCTGAGAATAGCTTTTGCATTTTAAAGTGGCCACGTTCAAGTCTAAGTTAATTGAAGTACTGGAGTATGAGAAAAGGAGGTTGGGTAGAACTGATAGGAATTACAAAATAATAAGCTCACTTTCTATAAAGTGAGTGACCAACTCATTGAAATAACCATTGCTTGCTAGGTGCTTTTGTACAGTTTTAAATTAGTGCTATAAGATAATAATAAGATAGTGGTTTTTTTAAAATGTTTTTATTATAATTGTATTTTTTATTGATACATTGTTTTAATCCGTGCTGTTAGCTGCATATTAGAAGAATGGTGGGATGGAAGGAAGGAAAGAAGGAATGAAGGAAGGAAGGAAGGAAGGACAGACAGTTGCAAGTTTGTGCTTTTTCACTATATCTCCCAGTAATATTCAGTTGAAACAGATATGTCAACCTTATTTTCAACATTTCCTTTCCCTCATTCCAGTTCATTGTCTGTTGTTTGGGAGTAGGTAGGTGCTGCTGATTTCCTTCTTCTTTATCTGTAATAGGAGGCATACCTGGAAGTTGGCCTCTGAATACAACCTCAATATAAAAGTAGACTTTTGGTCCTGGACAATTATGGCCTTTAAATTTAAGACTTTACACTTCAACTGAGCCCAAAAATAGATCAGAAGTGAGTGTGAATGTTTCAGCATTAGCAAAATGTGTTCTCAGTGCTTGGTTTCAATTAGCTTGATATATGAAAACTTACTGGATTCCACTTTGGATTCTTATACTGGACATTCACTAGCTTCAGTGTTACTGACTTTTGATAACCCCATAAATGAGAGATACTAGGAAGCCCAGCTCAATTCTTGCAAATGCAAGGCCTTAACTTAATCGATGTGTAATGTGGTCTTACTCTTTTCCTACTGCCTTCCACTTTAACAAGTATTACTGTCTTTTCCAGTGAGTCGTATCATCTCATGATGTGTCCAAAGTAAGATAAGCTCAGTTAAATCTTTTTGACTTCTAGAGAGAGTTCAGGCTTAATGTGCTTTCAGATCCATTTCTTTATGTTTTACACAGTCTGTGGTATTTGTAGAACTTTCTTCCAGCATTTCAAGTGATCAGTTTTCTTCCTGTCAGCTTTCTTCACTGTCCACCTCTCAGAATGATACACAGAAATCAGAAATACTATGGCATAGATGATTCTCCCATTATTCAGTTTATCAAAGAAAAAGCCTTCCTGTATATATATATACGTTTTGATTTGTTTTAAACTAATGGAAAGGCAAACAATACTACAGCATGTAACATTCATTATCTTTATTATGTGTTGGTTTGAAATTGCCTGTTTTGGTATACGTGAGTTGTTTTTCTGCCTCCCAGTTCTAGCCCAATTTAATTAAGGTGTTTTATCAGGATTATATGATTCACTACTTGTTTGTGATATTGTAAAAAGACTCAATGGGATTATTTTAAAGTAAATTTAGAGGAAGCAATCATCTTCATGTAGTTTAGTTCTTGATAAAATGCTTTATGATTACTCATTCCATAGCACCACAGCAGTTTGTTCACCAGTTAACTGTTCATTTTGTTTAGAATTTGTCCCTTCTTTTACAAAACATTTTAAAGTATTTAGGTTGGGAACCAAAGAAGCATATAGCTAAGTATACACAAGGCCTTACATGCATCCAAATTCTTGACACTACAGGCTGCTGTTATGATACTGTTGATACAATACTCATAATAATTTCCTGCTGTCTTAAAATTTATCAGGAAAATCTTTTAAACAATTTAAATTTTCCCTGAATGCTAAATATAAATTTTTAAGTGCTTATTTCTGTGTACTACCTGAGTATGTACTAGCCTGAAATGTTCACTTTTTTGTCTTTATTCACTGTTTCTTTGTCTGTACATCTATCCCCACCCCTCACTGTGCCAATTAACAATGTCAAGACTTTACCACCGATATTTATTAAATGTGTGCAGTTGAATGGAGTTATAATTATGTTGCTTATTAAGGGCAAAGATCAGACTTCTGTTTCTGAATAATGACAGGGCAATACAGAAGGTTTGATTGCAGGCTACTTTTTTAAAAAATGGTACCAACTTAGCTGAAGGAAGTAGAAAACTAATGGCCCTGAACCAATATAGAACAAAGAGATATAAAATACTGTCAGAATAGTATGAAGAGGTGGCAACTTTCAGTTTTAAAGAGGAAGGTGAGGAAAAAGGACACATCACAGATCTACGCTATAGCACTCCTACACACTTTTGGCATGGTATAAGTATACACCAGCGTAGTTAAGCTGACTTCCACACAGTGGCCTTGAGCTTCCCTGATGGGCAACAGTTGATCAGCCCTCTCCATTACCACCAAGACAAAAATGAAGAAGAGAATGCACACTTGCAGAATGTAGCTGCAAAAATCCACATTTACAAAACCTTTGATAAAGGGTAATAGTGTCCCAGTAGGATTCTGGTATGTGTTTTTGTGCTGCTTACTGACTGCCAAGTAGTATCTAAGACAGTGGTTCTCAACCTTCCTAATGCCGCGACCCCTTAATACAGTTCCTCATGTTGTGGTGACCCCCAACCATGAAATCATTTTTGTTATTATTTATTTATTTATTTATTTATTATTCCAAATAGATTGGAAACACTGCCCTAAATCACTGCTCTAGGTAGACTTCTAATGCCTAAAAACTGGTAACCCTCCTCCCTTTTTTTAAGCACAGAAAGCGTCCATCAATGCCAGAATTAAGGCAGTAGTTCTAGTTCTGAATGTTGGGTTTCCACAGTTCAAAAAGCCAGTCACTCCCAAAGGCAATGCCGAAACAGCCCACATTTTACACGAGGCGCAGGGAGGAAAGGACAGGGAGAGAGGAAAGATGGTGGCGGCATAAGCAGATGCATTTTGGCTCCTCCAGTGCTTTCCCACCAGCCAGGGAAAGACGAGGAAACGCCCAGCATGCCTCCTCTCCCCTCCTCCCAGCGCAGGGGTCTCAGAAGCACTGCTCCCATTGGCTGTGAGGCCACCTTCTTTTAAAATGGGGGAGGATTGAGAAGCAGCGACCCCTGTGAAATGGTCGTTCGACCCCCAGGTTGAGAACCACTGATCTAAGAGAAACAACTCAAGTTGAATCTGTCTGGGTGATTACAAAGCTGGGGTTCAGAACTGCATAGAATTGAGCCTTCCACACTAGAGAAGCTTCCTACTGCAAACATTCACCATCTACATCTGTGGATCAATAAAGAAGATAATGAACTGGGGAGGAGCATCCCTGCTTTCTCTTCTCGCATGAAGACTCTATGCGCTATTTAAAAACAAACAGAGAAGAATGTATACGTGAAGCTTGATTTAGTTCAGACAGTGAAGTGCAGACAAACCCTAAGTGAAGGAAGGAATGTCATTCAAGAAGCAGTAGGAAGAGGTTTGGTTAATTACAGCTGTGAATAGGTATTAAAGTGTGATTTCAAACAATGGCTTTTCTCTCTGCCTCACCATGGGAAAAAAATCTTGGTTCTTCAAACAATTTCCATGTTTGAAATTGCAGTATGAATGTACTCTCCATAATTCTGCTGATGGTGTCCATAAATGTATCTTAACTCTTTAAAAACGATTGTAGTCAAATTCTCTGTCCATCACCAGTTGAGTGTTAGTGAATCAGGCTATAAAAAACTATATTTTGATAAATTTTAATATAAAGAGATGGAAAATATTATCTCTGTCTTCCTAATAAGATGGAATTTAGGTTTTTCAGTGCTCTGGCCAAGAACCACTGGGATTATTCTATTCTATTCATTATTCTATTCTATTCTATTCATTATTCTATTCTATTCATTCTATTCTACTTATGACTCAGGATGGTGTTCTGAGATCTAGCAAGCTTACTTTGTTCCCTCCAGAATATTGCAGGCCTTTCCAAACAGGTGTTTTAGGAGGTAGAGAAGTTAGAAAATTCTGTTTTGCTAGCCACTAGTAACTTGGATGTAGGTCTTTCACTGTGCCCAATAATCATGTACATAGTAAATCTTTTTCACCTCCTAGCAAAACTGTGGCTGTTTCAACCTTGAATATTCAGCTGTGTTTCGCTAGCTAAATTCAGATGATCAAATATTTGCATGTACAACCAAAGAAAAGATGAGTAAGCATTTTCACTTCTTTGGGATGCAGCTCAAGAATATGAAGGCACCTTCATGCTGCTTGAAAATCTGGTCATTCATGTGTGAAATAAACAGCAGTATCACATAGCCAAGATACAGGTAGAATATTTGGAATACTCTTATTAGTGAGTTCTCTTGAGAGCAAGTGAGATACAAGGTCATGCACTTCACATAAAACATTCGTTAATACTAATAATCCTGAAGTGAAAGGCACAGGTACTTCCTCTCGTTAATACTACATGTAGCTGTCTGAATAGAAGTTTCTCCAAATGTATGTTTCCAAGCTTAGTAAGCTATTGATGGAAAGGCATGCTTTCATTCTTAGAGCTGACCCACTTCCTGATCCATGCAAACCTCTTCTGGAATCAACTTTGTAGAACAGAAAAAAATTTAAAATAAGTGATTCTTTTTCAGTTGAATGAATGCCTTATGAAAGCATAAAATCTACATTTTGTAGAATCATAGAGTTGGAAGGGGCTCCATGGGCCATTGAGTCCAAGCCCACTGCTTTTAATGCAGGATCTCCAGCTAAAGCATCCCCAGCGGGTAACTGGTCCTGCCTTTTTTTGAAGATGTCCAGTGAAGGAGACCCCACCAGCTGTCTGGGCAACTGGTTCCATTGCTAAACTGCTCTTATTGTCAAGAACTTCCTTCTAACGTTCAGTCAAAATCTACTTTCCTGTAACTTTAAACCATTGGACTTGTTTCTATCCTCTACAGCAGCAGAGAATAGTCTCGTCCCCTCCTCTCTGTGAAAGCCCTTGAGAGATTTAAAGAGTGCAGTCATGCCCCTTCTCAGTCTTCTCTTTGCCAAGGTGAACATGTTCAGCTCCTTCAGCCTTACTCATATGTTTTGTTCTCCATACTTCTTATCATGCTTATTGCCCGTATCTGAATTTGCTCCAACTTGTCCATGCCCTTCTTAAAATGGTGTCCGGAACTGAATGCAGTACTCTAGACAAGGCCTGACCAATGCACAACATAGTGGGATTATTGCTTTCTTTGACTTGAAAATTATGCTTCTATTAATGGAGGCTAAAATGACATTTGCCTTCTTTGCTGCAGCATCACATTGCTGGCTCATTTTCAACTTCTGAGTAACAATAATCCTAAGATTCTTTTTGCATGTGGTATGGCTAAGCCATATATCCCCCCATGCTATACCTGTGCATTTGGATTTTGTGACCTAAATGTAGAGTTTTTATTTGTCTTCACTGAATTTCATTCCATTAATTTCCACCCATTTTTCTAGTTTAACTAGGCCGTTTTGAATTCTGTTCCTATCTTCCAATGTGTTAGCTTTTATATCATCTGCAAACGTGATAAGAGTTCCCTCCATCCTGTCATCTGAGTCGTTGATAAAAATATTGAAGACTAATGGTCCAAGGACAGAACTCCGAGGCACTCCACTGGTGAGCTCCTTCCATTTTGAAGTGCAGCCATTGATGACAGTTCTTTGAGCATGGTTTTCCAACCAATTGTGGATCTATCTGACATCTGTTCACATCTAATCAGTTGCCAGTCAAAATATTGTGGGAGACATTATCAAATGCTTTACTGAAAACCAGGTAAATTACATCCACGGCATTCCAAGCAGCTACTTAAACTAGTGACCTAATCAGAAAAGACCTAAGATTTCTTTGGCAGGGTTTGTTCTTGAGAAACCCATGCTGGCTCCTGTTGATCACTGCATTGTCATCAAGGTACTTGCTGACAGACTCATTTCGAATCCATTCTCATAATTTTCCTGATATTGAGGTCAGGTTGATTGGTCTGTAGTTCCTTGGATCTTCTTTCCTTTCCTTCCTTCCTTCCTTCCTTTCTTTCTTTCTTTCTTTCTTTCTTTCTTTCTTTCTTCCTTCCTTCCTTTCTTTTTTTTCTTTTTCTTTTTTTTTGCCTTTTTTGAAGAGAGGGACAACATTTGCCCTCCTTTAGTCCTCTGGCACCTCACCCATTCCCCAAGATTTCTCAAAAACAATAGCAAGTGGTTCAGAGAGTACAGCAGCATGTTCTTTCAGTACTCTGCCTGGCCCTGCAGATTTGAACTCGTGTAGGTTAACTAAGTGGTTCCTGACTAACTCCCTAGTAATCTAGATTTACTGTCAAGACCCCTTTCCATGGTCTCTGCTGCTGCATGAAAGTGCACAGCTCCCTTTTTGGGAGAAAACTGAAGCAAAATAGGTATTGAATCTATCTGCCTTTTTGTTGCGATCTGTTAGCATTTTACCATCCTTACTACACAGCAGCCTCACTGTTGCCTTGATCATTCTCTTGTCTCGAATGTATTCTATTTGTCTCCCTTGGCTTGACCAGCCAGTCCTTTGTTCTTGCAAGCTTCACTTTATGGACAAACTTTAAAAAACAAGATTATTCTGGCTTTTCCCTCCCTGTTCTACTAATTAGAAGGATGTGAAGAGCAGGTTATTGATTTTGCATCTATAATAGATATACGGCACAACCCAGCACAGGCTTCCATTGATTTCAGTGGCAGAACATGGGAGCTACATGAGGCCCTGACTCACAGAGGCCACTAGGTAAGCCAGACAGGTTGCTAACAGCCTAGGCTGCCCGTAAGGATCAGCTCAGCACTAATACCCTAAATTGTAGATCTCCTGCGTGCTTTGATTTTACTGCTTACATGTTAAAGAATTACTTTGGGAAAACTAAATGGGTGCAGCAGCGATACAGTATTATTCTATAACTAGCATATTTACCCAGCGTTGCCCGGGATTTTTTCTCATAGGTAATACTTGTTAGGAATACCTTAAGAATTACCTTACCTTACCGTAGGAATTGAATTGATGAAGTTGAAATACTATCAGAAATTATAATGATGGATGATTTGACAATGGCACTTAAGGGTGAAACAAGAGGGGAAAATAGGGAAGAATTGAAACCAATTAATGAATACATACAACGAAAATGGGCAATTCAGAAAGAAACATGAAAAAGATATAGAGCTATCTATTTATGTAGATTAAGATAGAAGATCAATAGAAGAAGAATAGAAATAGAATTAGATGTTGGATAGTTATATAAATTTATAGGTATATAGGTATATAAATTTGATTGTATATATTTCTTTGCTTTCTGTTTCTTATATATTTATAAAAAGAAAGAATGATTATTTGTAAATATTATTTGTTATAACTTTAATAAAAATAAAAATACGTTAAAAAAAAAAAAGAAATACATAGATTTGAGTTCCTGTGTCTCTAATTTTCCAAACTGTGTTGCCCAGAATTTTATTTTCCTCTTAAGAACTCACCAACTGTCTTCTCCAGTACCTGTAACTTTTCCCCGTATTCCCCAATCCAATCTGTATTCAGAGTTGTTTAGATGCAGAGGTTGGGTTCCTGAGGGAAATACAGTATCCTCCTCCTTGTCTGCAAGGCCTCGTCTCCGTAACAACCAGCCTGAGCTCTCTGGCTGAGAATTCTAAAGGCCCCTCCCTGAACTTCCAACCCCAGGATTCCATAGAATCTTCACAGCTACGTATGAGGTCTTCTCACCTCACTCAGCCAATCATATGAGGTCTTCGCCTGCCTGACACAGACGAACAGACAAACTCACTGACGAACTTTGACTTTTATATAGTAGATTATATAAGATATGTATCATTATATTGAATACTGCCTGCACTTCTTTGGACCATCTCTGTTGGATGGGAGAGTTAAGAGGCACTGTGTTCCAGTGGTTCCGTTCTTATCCGTGGGAGTGGTCCTAGAGAGGAACTTATTAGAATTTCTGTTCATCCATACTTATTAAGCTGTGCGGTGCCACAAGATTCCATCTTCTCTCACATATAGTTTGATAGCTATATAAAGCAGCTGGGCAAAGTCATAGTGGGCTGATGACTTTCAGTTTTATTTCTCCTTGTTAACCAAGTCTACCAAGACTGTGCAGGTGCTGAATCAGTGCCTGGATGGTGTAGCGGGCTGGATGATGGCCAATAAACTGAAGTTGAATCCTGATAAAACAGAGGCTTGAAGTTCTTGAGTCCAATAATTGGGTATATAGCTTGTGAATACTCTTAGATCTACCTTTGCCTCTGGAAACCAAGGTGGACTTTGTGGCTTGGAGTGCTTGAGGTCAGCTCTGATTGGCATGCCAACTATGGCCTTTCCTGGACTGGGATAACCTAGCCACAGTAATCCACACACTGGTAATCTTCCGGTTAGATTACTACAATGCACTCTACATGGCATTTCCCTTGAAGATGACTGAAACTGCAAGTAGTGCAAAATGCAGCAGCTAAGCTGCTGACCAGAATGCCATAAAAAAGGCATATAACCCTGAGTATAAATGATTTATACTGGGTGCCAGTATATTTCTGGTCTGAAATCAAGATTCTGGGAAAGATATTTAAAGCCCTAAACATCTTGGGACCTCAATAATTGAAGGTACACTTTTCTATATATATCTGTCTGCTGGGAAGGTCCTCCTCTGTGTCCCATCAGTCAGGGCAATCTGCTGTAGAAGGATGCAGGAGAAAGCCTTCTCTGCTGTGGCACCTCAGCGAGTATCAGGGTGGCTGGTATTTTCAATGTCAAATGAAAGAGTGGCTGTTCACTGAGACCTTTGGTGCCTAATTCATTTTACGAAAACTTTCACATATACATGGTTGGTATAATTTTAAACTACTTTAATTGCATTCTGCCTTTTTTAGTCTTTAGAAATCATTTTATTTTTACACTGTTTAAATTAGTCACATTGATTTTATTGTGTGCTGCCCTGAGACCATTAGATAAGGATATTATATAAAAATGTTAGTAAATAAATATAAAGTTCAGTGGTCAGAGGTTTTTAAAATAAGTAAGTATTTGGATAGCAGTACAGTGTTATTCCACAGTTAACAGTTTTTTCTCCTGTGGCACCCAAGTTGTGCAATATCCTCACCCTTAGATGCCCAGTTGGTGTTATTTCAGCACCAAGTGAAAACTTAGCGTAAAATGTTTTTAGCACAGTCTTTGAGACCTAATTGATTTCAACCAACTCCATATATGTGCACGGTTTTGAATTGCCTTACATTATTTTAAGTGGTTCCCAACAGTCTTGTTTTAACTTGTCAAATTGTTCAATATGCCTTTAGTCTATCCAAATTATTCTTATCACTTTCAGTTTTTTAAACTGTTTAAATTGGTTTTATTGTAACCATTCCTGAGATCCTTGGATATAAAGTGATATATTTGAATAAAATAGATCAATGAATAAATACTATAGTTGTGTGTGTGTGTGTGCACGTGCGCACGCGCTCACTAAGATTAAAATTCCTGTATGACAACTTTCACCTCAAAATGCGGTGTTGGTTTGAAAGAGAAAGGAGAACGCCCCTGAAAAAATTCAAGGATGGGAAAATATAATTTGGGACAGCAAATCTTGCTATCTACCTCTGGGCTGATGGCTAAGAGAAGGAGCTTTGGAATCAGGCACAGTGGTCCTCAGCATATGGAATGAAATGCCCTCTTACTATCCATGAATGGAGCAGCCAAATAACAAGTTGTTTCAGCTTCCCCATAAATATCCTTTATTCATGTAAAAAAAATCACAGCTTTTGTTCAGATAATCTGTCATATACTGCTCTTGCTTCACAATAAAAAATGAAACTGAAATAAAATATATGAGGACGACTGCTCATGTTTTTTCGTTGCAGGAATGTGTACCAAACTACAGAAGACCATTAAACTCCATTAAATTTACTATGGAAGAGTACAGTGAAAGTAGAGACATGCCCAGTTCATTAAACACATTTTAGTGCTTCAAATAAAGCATAAGATATGAACTTGAGTAGATGAATTGATTTGTGTTCTAGGAAACTTGAGAGTTTTATGTGACACATAAGAGGGCACGTCGTGCAGAGTAATATAAACTGCCAGTAGGATGCCAAAACACTAGCTTTTGGGTCCTCATTTGCTTCCCTTCTCAACTGAGGACCAAAATCATGTGGGTCAAAAAACCCTCTTTCATCTCCAGGATGTAACACTCTTTGTGTGCTCTAACAGAGAGAATTCCATAGGCCTCTTTTAAGCCTCCCTTCATCCTTGCAAGTGACCCTCTCCTTCTGTGCTTCCAGTTACAAAAGCATTGTCTCCCCAGCCTAAATGCACTATTTTTGTTTGTCGTCCATCCCTTCCTCTGAGAAAATCAAGCTGATATTGCCCTCTCTCACACAGCAGAGCATGAAGACAAAACAGGGTTTAAACATTCTGAACAGAAACAATATAGAAAACAACAAAGAAAAAAATCATCTTTTGTTTTGTTGCAAAAAACCAGACTGGGAAGCCCCACTCAGGGATGGGTACTGCTGCAGCCAGAAGTCTTCCATTTGGGGCAGACCCATCATTGGCTAACTTGTCCCAAGATGGGAAAACAGTCAATTGTGTTAATTTACACACACCTCCACAAGTGGGGAAGGATGGCGAAAGCACCCCCTCCCATCCATGTGAAGGAGCAGCAGCAAACATGCATGTGAAATAATAAGAGAGATAAATCAGTATTTTTCCTGACTTCCAACAGATATTAGTATTATTTCTGCCTCTAGAGTATTTCTCACATAGCTCAGAGGTAGCTATAAATGAGATATATAGCTGCCTGGCTCAATGTACATCTGATAAATTAAAGTTCTATGTATAGCATACTGCAGTATATAAAGAGAGCAGGGAAGTTAATCCAACTCTGGCGTGGATGTGAACCTGGGAGTTTGAAAGACCTGGGTGAAAAATGAAAGGTGAGTACTTGCCCCCTCCATACCCCCATCTATTCCCTTTCCTTCTCCCTATTTGGTAATAGAAGTCCTGTAGCTAGAGACTGGACTGACAAGTTCATTCCAGCCACATCAGTTTCATGGGGACCCATTCTTTTAATTATTATTTTTTGATTTGCCACACAAATATTTGTAAATCACAACAGAGAAAATAAAGTAAACTTTTGACAAACATACCACAGCCAACATTTGGCCTGCATTTTTTATTTAAATAATCAGAATAAAAAATATTCTTAACACATACAAAGAGTTGTTCGATGAATTCCATCCATCCTGAGTGTATTTTGTTGATCAGTTGTTTAATCCTCATCCAAGACAATACACAAGACAAATATTCCATAAAATTCTCATGATTGTTGCAGCTCAGCTACGGTAATGCACATCTGGAAATCTGTAACTGGTCTGATGGTCTAGTGCTGGTTTGAAAATCTCACTACACTACATTAAAGAAGCTGCTCAGCATAACATAACTCCTTCAGCAAACTTCAGAATAAGTCTGTTTCCTGGTGTTTGTTCAATCTTAAGTTCTTTACATTCTCTTTCTATATTAGTTTCTGAATATCTAATTAAAATACAAAAAAGAGCAGTATTCCAATGTGTCTTTTGTTTTTATGTACTTTTTGTATATTTCCCTTGTTGTTGCTGGTGTTATTGTGTGTGTCTTCAAGAAGTTCCCAACTTATGGCAACTCTGTGACGAACCTATCATGGGGTGTGGCAAGATTCATTCAGAGGAGGCTTGTTATCGTCTTCCTCTAAGGCTGAGAGAGTGTGATGTGTCCAAGGTTGCCCAGTGGATTTCCATGGCCAAGCAGGGATTCAGACCCTGGTCTCCCAGAGTCCTAGTCCAATAGTCAAACCTATGTACCACTCTGGCTCTCAGTGCTTCATTACCCCACAAATATATTTTGGTGTGTTTTTTCGGCTGCAAACTGTACTGTAATATTCCATAATATTCTAATAAGTATGTAATGCCCACCCAGTTATCTGCCTTTCTTCTTTCTTGCTTGCTTGCATGTTTACACTGCCTTTATCCTAGGGAGGGACCCAAGGCAACTCACAAACAATAAAACAAATTTGGCTAAACCAATTGACACAATTAAAATATCACTATTGACCAATAAAACATCATTAAGAAACAAACAAAAAAGTCAAACTAGAGTAACTCCTAATTGGTTCCAGGAAATCAAATGTAACTTAACCTCTTTTTTTTTTGTTTTTTGTAGACAACATATTTTGCTGTCTTTTAAATACAAGCATCACAGTATATTGAAAGATTTCAGTTTATCAAAGAGCAGGGATGGTGGTGGTAAAAAAAAAGCCCAGCTTCATTCTATATTTCCAGAGCTCAATTACCTTTTCTCCAACTTTTTGTTACCCCAAACATGAGTGACTCAGGGTCCACCCACAATGCCAGTACCTCTATATGACTGAGGGGAATTAATTAGCTTAAAATTAGGAGGTCTGTAAGAGAGTGGTAGCTTAATAAGATCTTTCCATCCAATGTTTACAGGGTCACACAGGAAAGAACCAGCCAGAGAATCCAAAATGGAAAATAAAAATGTGTTTTGTTGAAAGATTCACACATGGATGCAAAAGATCCAAGCACTCATGCATTCACACAAGAGCTAACTGAAAGTAAAAGGAGGAAAGTTGTGGATAGAGAAAATTTAGGGTTTGGGTGGTAATTATCGGTCTGGAGAGCACAGAAGAGAGCAGCAATGTGGCTTAGGCCTGCACCTAAGGACAGTTCTTGTTTGGGAATCTGGGCAACAGCATAGCATTCAGTGTGGAATTCAGCAAGGCAAGAGACTGCACTGAATCACTCATATTTGCCAAGTAAACCATATCAATCTTGGGGAAGTGTGGAGCTGTAACATTGTCTAGAACCAGATTCCATCTGATCTTGGAAGCTATGCCAGGTCAGCCCTCATTAGTACTTGGATGGGAGACCATCAACAAATATCAAGTGCAATAGTCTATATTTCAGAGCAAGGGACTGGCAAAACCCCATCTAAGTATTCCTTGCCTAAGAACACCCTATGAAATTCATGGGGTCACCTTAAGTTGATAGGTGACTTGAAGGTACATACACATCTCTGTAATGTATACACCTCAAGGACAAATCTGGCAATTTAAATGCAAAATGCCAATGAATAAAGGTTTACACTGGTCAGGAAACTAAAAAATTGCACATACTAAGAGCCAGTTGTGACTACTTTCAGCTTCAAAGAGTGTTTACCTGTCATTTCCCTTGCCAGGAGGAGGGACACTGACAAGCAGTGGAAAAAAAGCACTCTGTCTGTCTCTTTACCTCTTATCCTTTCCATTCATTGTCCTACCTAAATGGTAGGACATGATATATTATGGTAGAAGTAGTTCTTCCAAGAGACACTTCTTAAGGGGCAATAAAGACTTTGAATGAATTTTATAATTTAATTTAACTTTAAGAATAGTATTTCAAGGACTTTGAGGTAAGGGAGGCTTTAAGAGAATTTTAATATTTTTACAATGAATAAATAATGTCTTTCATGTTGTTAACAGTGGCTGATTGATGTTCTGATGTGAATGGAAAATTGGCTGCCAATATTTAATAGCTCTTCCTTGTGGACAACTCCTAATAGAATAAGAGTTTTCAAATTCGAAACATTATTTGATCTTTTCCAAGTATAAGAGAACAATAAAACTGCAGAGTCAATATTCACGGAACTACATGTGCAATGTTTCAAAAGAACAAATTAAACTTTTTTCTTATCTCAACCAGTAAGTCTTAGGAAATAAAATTAACTTGTAATAATGAGTTCATTGCACAGCTCTAGCCCAGTGTTTTGCCTCTGAGAGTTGCCAGCCAAATTACTCTAATATTAGCGAGTCATGATGATCAGATCTGTTACCAGCTACTTTCCTCAAGAATCTAACACAGAGAGGAACACTGGAAGAGAACATCAATACTCCATTTTCAATATACTGGTTGCCGTTATCCAGAATTGCTAACTTGAATGAATTTGTTGAATTATCTGAAGCTACTAAATTGTTATATATTATTCATTTTATTACATGGCAGTATTTCATAAATATGTGGAGTATCATGTGAAGGAACATGATTTTATTTGCCCTCAGGATACTTCTGACTGATCTTACTTCATCAACTGAATTCTAGTTTTTTGAGAAAATAACTTAGCTGTATTTCTTCTTTTCACATAACTCACAATTTTATAAACAATTTTTATATTCTCCACCTTCGATATATCTAACAGTTTTAAATAAAGCCTCTTGTTTATGAACAAAACCTTAGGGACTTCAGTCATTTTCTATTTTCTACTTCCTCCAGGTCTAGAACAGAGCATATCTAGGGTGGGGCAAGTAGGTCTCTTGCCCTGAGCGCCAGTGCCAGAGGGTGCAAAAAAACCATGCCAGAAGATTTAGCACACGAGGAGGAGCAGGAGGGGAAAGCAGCCCCAGAAGAGGACATCCCTATCCAAGAGACATGCAGACCCTCTGCTGCTTTTAACCGGTTGCTGTCTGTAATTGAATGCTTTTATTGTGCTGCTTTTGATTTGGTTTGTATAGATTTGGGATTTTATTGGTGATTTTATGAGATTTACATGTGCTTAATGCATCTTACAAATAAACAAATAAATATGGAACATGGGGCATTTTGTATTTGCCTTTAAACCAACTGAGTAGTTATATGCCCTGTGAGACTTTGTGAGCCTTCAGTTGGAATGCTAGTAATGCTGACTTGACACATTACAAGGCATGGATCTAATTTCTGTTTCTTTCAATGTCTACTTCACTCTGTCTCTTTTCTCAAATCCTTCAATATCTGACATATGGAAGGTAACTAATCTGGTGTCGTATCCCCTTGAGAGGAGAGCCTCTTCATTAGACGTCAGCATCTACAGTATTGTATTTATTAAAAATATGTATATGCTGCCCTTCTACTGTATTAGTAACATTCAAGTAGCATGGTTTACAGTGCTTCAGTTTGTTTTCATCATTTTTTTAATCCATGGGTTACAGTTCCAATTGAACCACATAGCTCATTTGGGGTGACCTCAGGCCAGTCATCCTCCCTCAGACTCATGTAATTCACAGGGCTGTTTTGAGGAAAATATGAAGAGGAGCTATGTGTGTTTCTTTCTATTAAACCTGAGCTTTGTCCTGCTGCCACAGAAATGGCCACAACTTTTTATAAGAAAATACTTCAGTATGTGTGTAGTACTTATCAGGCAGATTAGTGATTTGTCAAATGTAATCTAAGTTAAAACTCTAAGCTTTGTTCTCCAAAGATTACAGAAAATATGAGTTGAGTATACTGTCTTTAAAAAATTTTCTTTGTGATACATTGCTGGAAAAATTCTTTTGGGAACATATTCTTGTTCATATTCTTCAATTTCTTTCAATTTTGTTGCAGCTATTTTCAGTTGCAGTTTTAGAATGCACAGTCCCATTTTTTATTATTATTATTTTTTTGGACACATTAAAATGTCTGCATGGGTGGTGAGCACAATTTTATCTTCCATATTATAAGCTCAGAAATGCACAGATTTCTGCCCTCAGTTGCATCTGGATCCATGTCTATTTTAAAAAGGTACAGATCAGACAACAGTATTTCTTTTTTTTAAAAAAAAAAGACTGTGTAAATTCATCGTAGGTCTCTTTTTTGGTAAATATTGCTGTTTTCTTCATTTATTATTAATAGGCCATCTGAATGAGAAACAGAAGCAAGAAATGGTGGCAGAGTGCTAGGAATTCTGGGAATAGCCCCAGACCCAAACTAGCAGAGGAAGAAGGGACAAAGCCTGGCTAAGCTTCCACTTCAAACAATAGCTGTTACTGCTTCCTGTCCCACTCCTAAATGACCATGTTAGTTTTGAAAGCAAATCCAGCCTTTAGATTCTTGAGCAGCCAACCTTACTGGTGCTGACTATTGTATCAATTTATATAGAAGTATGAAATCCTTCACAGGAGGAAGAAGAAAGAAAACATTTGATGTGATCAAAATGTATATAGTAATTGTCATTGTTGGTGCTGTGCACCTTCAAGTTGGTTTTGACCTATGGTAATCCTGAGGAGAACCTATCATGGGGTTTTCTTGGCAGAGGGGTTTTGCTGTTGCTTTACCATGGGGCTGAGAGAGCATGACTTGCCCAAGGTCATGGGTTTCCATAACTGAGTGAGTATTCAGATCCTAGTCTCCAGAATCCTAGTACAACATCAAAACTACTACACCATTCTGGCTCTCTTATACAGTAGTTTCTGATGTTATAATAAATTCATGGGGGGGGGAAGTGTGAAAATTAGGCTGTATACTCAGCTGCACAGTGTAAAATGTATGTATTCCATATGGAGACATTGTTTGATCTATGACAATTCTACTTAAGGTGGTGGTCCCTAGACTGGTGCTGTTCCCAAGCTTTTGACTGCAGGTCCATGAAGAGTTTCCAGGAAAAGAAGAAATAATTGCAGCCAGTGGGCACCAATATGGTGTTAGTCTCTGGCATGCTGGTTCCCCAAATCAGATAGCCTGAGAAGCACTGATCTAGATGCCGATGTCCTATAGGGAATAAGTCTAGGTTCATCCTTGGAGTCCGCTCCTAAACTGCTGAGGACTGTCAACAAAAATATTCCTCATACCTTTTCAGTAGCATTTTTTCCCCTCTAAACACTGTTAGATTGCTTGCAAGTTATGTGTAACTTGAGACTAAAGAAAGCAGTACCAAAGCAAATGCTTTTGAGTGATGACTATTGATCTACTGTTCTGGGACAGAGAGTTGCTTCAATAATCTCTGTAGAGTTTTGTATCTTTGTCAGCGGGATGCTGTGCTAAGAATGGCTTTTTCATTCTGTGTACTGAGATCTGGGACCAAAGTGCCAATTACATCTGTTCAGGATCTGGTGTAAAGGACTGCGCCAGCTGTGATATTCCCAGCTGGCCAGCGTTTAATAGGATTATTGACGTTCAAGACTGATGTACAGGAGAATAATATTTCCCACCATTTATTGCATAAGCTGGAATGAGACTATCAAGGGAGGTGTGTGATATGGATAAATTTTCTAGATCCACACAATTTCCATGAACAGTGGGACTAAAAACTTGGTTTATTAATTCTTTGCTTATTTTACTGCTTTTCCTTAGGCAAAATTTGTTTGCAGTTCTACGATTTAGTGTCTTAGAAGAAACCAGTTTTGTTTTTCCCCTTGTGTATGTATAAATGCTAAGCAAGAGTATCACTAAAAAAGACATGCTTTTAAAAAGAAACCTGTTGATTTAGATATTAGCTGCTGTTAATAGGTAAAGGCATTTTTTCTAAAATAAAATGTACAATTCCATGCAAATGTATCTCTTACCCCTATCCCCAGTCTTTGTCTTTTCCACATATGGTTGTTATATCCTGGAATTGAAATGGATGTTGAAATAGATGTTGTAACCACTTGATGGACACAAGATACTCAACACTGGGAAGATACAAAATACTGCATTATGGTCCAAATTTAGGCAAAAACTGGCATTCGTGGTTGCATAAGTATTCAACCCTTTTGCTTTGACATGCCTAAATAAATTCTGGTCCAGTTCACTGTCTCCAGAAGCACATAAGTAGTTGGACTGAGTCCACCTGTGTGTGCTGGTTCTAGTGCTGTGTGATCGCATATTAAAGACCTGTTTCCAGGTGGCCTCAGACTTGATGGAGAGTGTATCTCAACAAACAGTGTCAAGTAACTACCAAAACAAAGCCAGGATAATGTTGTGCAGATATCATGGTTGCATTGCTTTTTAACAAAAAAGACTGGTAATATTCCCTGAATCACAGTTAAATCTTTTACTACAAAATGGGAAGCATCCAACGCTACCTAGAGAATACTGTCCTCTATCAAAACTCAGTAACCAGATAGGGAAAGCATTAAAGTAAATTACAACAACAGAAAGAAATACAATTTGTCACTAAAGCAGCAAACAATAAGAAGTGGTCTGCTGAAATTAATGCCAGAATAAACAACAGGGTTTTTTTTTTTTTAAAATATGAATGATTTCATATACATTTAAAAGGTGATTAGCTCCTATGGCCAAAGTTTGACAGGTGAGGTTATGGGGCACCAGTTGACTAGGAGAGTTCCAGAACAAAGCTTGTAAATAGTATGCAGGTTGTGGGGGAGAGATTGAAATAACTTAAAAAATGTATCTGTATAGGTACTCTTGTTTGTTGTTACCTGTTCAATCTAATGTTTGGATTAAATCCTATATTTATATTTTAAAAATGTTAGGACTGAAATATGTTGATCCCAAATAAGCATAGTGCAGAAAAAGCAGGGGAACCCAGAGCTCTTTTCAAGAATTATACAAGAGGAACACAGCAGAGTCTTTATGTTGTGCTCAAAATGGATTTGTGCTCTGCAAAATGGGACCCGGAGGGCTTGCCTCGTAAATTAATAGTAGTATGATTCACTCTCTGTTGCTAAATATGAATTTGAAGAGAACATGGAGATATTAGCTGCCTGTCCATGCATATAAAGTTAATGATTCTTAGAATGCTCTGAGTGCAATGCAAACACTTTCTATCCAGTTGAAAAATAAAAAGATGGAAGTAACTAGCACTGATGTTTATGACTTACTCATTGTGACTTTTCTATCCCTAGGGACAAAAATGTATTTCCATTGAGCATTAGTTAATATGTTTTGGATTGTACTTGTGTCCATGTGCAAACCCTCATGTAAATAACAGGTTTGTAAGCCTGGCCTACATATGCAGTAGAACAGTACGAGAACGAATGTCAGAGTGAAGGTGGAGAACCGTAGCTCCTATCTGCAGGCTGAAGAGATTGAATGCATTCTACCGCCTCAGGATTTTCTCATCTCCTTCTGTATGAGGAGACCCAGGTCCCTATCACACTACACAATTATATCACTGAGGTTTCGGTGATCAGAATTTCAAATGTGCTACAGCAATCACAGTATACTCCTGAATATTACAGAAGTAGCTGGAGTTACTGTTACTGCGGTTGCTGGAGTAATATTAGGTCCTGTTTCAGCAAAAAGGCAGGATATAAATAAAATGAATTAATAAAATACTTTATAACCTGTGCTCTTCTGGCTGTGTTGTACATGTTTAAAATTACTTCTATAAATTAAAAAAAAAGCACCAGAATGGTAGGTGGAAAAGTCAAATTATAGAATAAGAACAGAATGTGATGAAAAATTCCATCACAAATTGTCTTTCATCTTCCCCATAATTAGTCAACAAGAATATTCCTTTTAGAATACTTGTTAATGATTCATTTTAATCCTAACAGATGGTCCAGCCTTGAAGTCATTGAACCCTTGCCCTTTTGTACTTCACAATACTGACTTTGGATTTCTGTCTCTTAACAGAACTGGACAAGTTACCTTTGAGCAGAAAACCTGGTTGTGAAAGAACTGCTGTTATCTGTAACAGTTGTGCACGTATGTGTGCATTTTTTTTAATGACTATAGTTCTTCAGTTTTGTAACATAAATAATATTAAGATAGTGAAGAGGAGAGAAATCCACCTGTAATTAGGAGGCTGGAATACTGAATACTATCTCACTAAAGATTTTGTTTATGAATGATGGTTAGATAAAAAAATTCAGTTTTCAGTGTGCCATCCTCAATCCTGTATTCTTAACTTACACAGGAAAGTGTTTCTTTGGTTTAATTCTGTCTCAAAGGAGTTTTCATTCATTAAATTTTTAAATGGGCAAATTAGTTATTTTGACTGGATATACAAAAACAGTAAAATAGAATGTAGTATGTTCATGAAACATTTACATCAAACAGATAATAAACTCAGGGAGAAGGTGGATCTTGGCAAAGTGACTTTTTGAACCATAGCTCCCAGAAACCCTTGGAAAGCATGAGTGTGCAAGCTGGGGGACTATGGAAGTTGTCGTCCAAAAAGTGACTTTCCTAAGTTCTGAGAATAGCAGCAGTTAAGGATATACTTGGGGGCAAGAACAGTTTATGTGCTTTAAAAATAAAAACAAAAAATCTTGGGATTAAAATACTCATGAAGTAGTATTAGATGCTTATCTGTCTGGAGATGATCCATAAATATTTTACATATAAAACTAGTAACTGACACTAGGTTTTCCCCAAAATTCAACTATTTATCGTTACTATTTACCATTACTACCATTACTGGGAGAGCCTGGGGTGGAAAACTGGAATGGGCAAAAAAAATAAAGGAAAACTAATGGAGAATTGTTCCAAGCTGAACTTCATACACTGCATTTATCTAAGTTCGGCTGGGAAATATCTTCTTATTCCTCATGCTTCCCAGTTTCTCAGCTGCTTTTAAAATGTCCTGCTTTCTCTTTCTTCCCCTATCCCTCTCTGTCTTTGGCTTGGTTCAGTTCCTGCAAACAATGTTTCAGTCCATTAACTGAGCAGCCTGTTTTCTTAAGAGGAAGCAGCACAGTTTTGCCTTTCTTAGTAAAGTCAAAATGAGAGTAAGATTTGCTGTAGCAGCAGCCATTTCTGAGCTTTGGAAAAGAATGCTTGTGCTTGTATGATAACAAATTACACTTTGGGATAAGGAAAAGAAATATTACCTTTTAAAAAGCCAAGGAAGTAGAACTTTCCTTGAGGAATTTCCCCTTAAATCATAGCACCCCTCAAAATAGTGTACAAGTTTTTCTCATTCTCTTTTTCTCACACACAGATTTCCATTTGTATTGATTTAAGATTTCACCCTCCACCTTTAATTTTTCCTACAATAAGATCAGTGTCATAGAAGCAATCCAGATTTGAAAATATTTTTTATTTTCCCTTTAGTTGTGAATGTTTGTTTTTTGAGATTTGGATTAACCTTATATATTAAGGCTTAGTTTTGCTGGTTTTCTTCACTCCCTTCTCTCCCTTTTGATTAACTAATCCTCTGCCTCTGTGCAGTCGCGTAGGGACAGGGAGGTGATGGGGGCGGTTCACCCCTGGTGGCAATGATTTTAGGGATTTTGGCTTGTAGCCCTGCCCTGCATGCCACGGCCATGCCCCCACACTATAGCCCCACCCCCCCATTCCCCCTCCATGCACTCCAAGCTCTGCCGCTGCCTCTGTCTGTGTGTCTGCAGCTAAGTTCCATTTATATTAATGATATAATCATGCACATATCTACCAGAAATAATCCTTAATGGTTTCAGTGAGACTTGCTCCTAAGTAAAGGTGTACTATATTGTAACCTAAGGGAAACATTCTAAAAGGGCCAGTGGAATGCATGCATTTCTCTATGACAGACATAGTTTTTTCTCCCCAACTGTATCTGTTTTAACTTCATTTATCCACTGGAGTTAAAATTACTGTACATTCTTTTTCCCATCTAATTTTCATCCAAACAAAAGCCTGTGAAGTTAGTCTGAGAGGATGTGATTGGCTCAGGGTGAACATGTTGAGAGCTATGGGGAAAATGAGACTTGACCTGATACGTAATGTGCGTTAGTGAGAGGGGATTTGGTGTGAGCATAGAGTAATGCCCATTGATCTGAGAGAAAATAATTATTTTGAGTAGAGTCTGAGGCATTTTGGCTTTACAGTAATATAATACATTTGCAGTTAACACTGCTGCTTGTGTACATGCACACATGCACTCACACATATATGAACACAAACACAGAAAGTATATTTATTGTTCTGGGTTCCCCTCCTTCTTTTTCAGGACTTCCTAAACTCAGTATGTAAATTCCAAGGTTTATCTGCTTAGTTTCGTATATTTTTCCTCATTTAATAACTTCCGGCCTCTTGATGCCTGGCCACATCCTTTTCACCATATTCTGATGGTCACTTGGCTACACATATCCCTGCTTTCACCTGTGAAATGTGCGCAGCCGTTGATCAACCTAAGCCCAGGCAGAAAATATGCAGACCCTGCCAGTCATTCATTTCCTGCTGCAAAACACCAAGTGTTCAATCCAGTTTATTCACATGGTCTTCCTGTGTTAGATCTCTTGATTTATCTTGTAAAGGGACAGAACTCAACAATGAAAACCAAAAACAGTTTGCTATGCTATGCATATTTTTAAGGAGGTAAAGCTGCCAAGGAAAAAGTTCACAAGATTTTACTCCCTTTGTAACTGCCCTCTATTTGTATAGCATAGGTTTGTGCAGCTTCTGGAAAACAAGATCTACTGTGAAATTATAAAAGGGTAATATGTATCTGGTTTGTTTGCAGTTGGATGTTGCTAAAGGTTGCCTATCTTCACATATACTTGCCCAGAGCTTCAGAACATTTTCTGAAATCTTTACCAAGTTTCTTTTTCAAATGAAGTGGGATAAGTGTGATAAGAATGAGATAGTCTTTTTCATGGTGGACCTATTTTTGAAATATGCTCCTGGCAGCCTTTCCTTTGGATTGTCATAATTAGAGTCCTTTCAAAGGTTTTAAACCTTAGATATTCTGGGAATTAGTATTTGTATTGTATTAAGATTTGTATTGAGGTGTTATTGTGAACTTGGGTTTGTTATGCAGATTTTATCTTCTTGTTTGTCCCATCCAGATGGACTGGAAAAATCAGAATGACCCTGGTTTTGTTCGTGCTGTTGCTGAATTCTTTGTTTGTTTGTTTGCTTTTGAGATCTACGTGATATTTACCCTTTCTTGAAATATTCCCTCAAGAATTCCCAGCACTTACAAAGACTTTTTATACCCACTAGCCAGGTCAGTTTAAATTAACCCAGTGTTTCCCAAAATGGAATATACTTCTCCATGACCGTCCCGTCTCGATTATCTCAGAACTAGTTAAGATTACTGCCACCAAGAAACATAGTTACTGTTCCAGGACAGCAGATTCAACTGAGCCAAGTGAGGAAAAGAGGGCGCAGTGGATGTTTGTAGAAATCACGTTTCTGAAATGTTACCTGAGTCTAGAGGTGACATGTGATCAGTGGGAGTGCAAAGAGAAGGAACACAAGGGAGGAGAGAGTCAGAGAAACCCAGGATTTTCAATAAAGAGTTTGGATACAAAATCATAATATGTAGGTTAAATCAGAACTAAAAGGAGAGATGAGGTTTAATCCTTCTTTCCCCAGCTGTAGACCTCTTCACTGTCTCCCTTTCACAGGCAGTTTCTGATAGTGAAAACACTATAGATACTTCAGTTTGGTGACTCATTGGACTTGGTTGCTCATCACTGTTGGATAAATGTGGCCATAACACAGAATGCCAATTCTCAGCAGTGTGGCTTAGACATTTTATGGAGAGCAAACAATTAAAATGTTGCTATAAATATGCTGCCCAGTTATTCTTTTTTAAAAAGGTGTAATATAGTTTCTCTATGTAATATGCCAATTACCCATTTGTTGCTCATTACTGAAGATGAGAGAAACACATCAAAGTTACCAGCCTGAGTGGAAAAATAGGGTTTCAGCCATCTGTGATACTGTCGTATTATAGAGAGCAATTTATTATTTGGTTTTAAGCAATTCTTACATCTTTTTACCTTACATAAAATCAAACGTCAATATTTTTCAAGGACACACTGCCAAGATAAACTACCTTTGAAGAATCTGAAGTTATACATATTAGTACTAGCATGGATTCAAGTAGCTAACAAACTGAACAGATTGGATATAATGGGCTGGATAAAGATTATGTAATGAAATTGTTCCTGAGGATGATGAGAAAGATTTTGCTTACATTATCAGAGGATCTTGCATTCCTTTCTTGCGTAAGCTTCTGCTTAGCAGCCTTCTTTTAGTGGATACCTAATAGTAAAATTTTTAAAAATATGTAAGTCTAAGGCTTTGGGATAGCAAAGAGACACCTCACACTTTAAGAATACTTTCTGGAAAAGAGGCTCTCGTGATCAGTATTCCTGATTAGACCTCTTGTGCCATATTCGTGTAATTTCAGTGCTTTGCACCAGAGAACTGAGTTCATTCTTGGGCATAAAAATGCTGTTTGTGAGGGTTTTTTTTTCCTCTTTCCCCTTTTGGCAACTTTGATTCTAAGAATTCAAACTGCAAAGAGAAATATTAAAGTTGTATTATCTGGCAGCCTCAAACTAAACTCTCCTGGGATCTGACTTACACGAGACCTTGTTTCAGCATTCATGACAGAAATTCATGTTGGGCCATGTAGGGAGTTGAAAAGACTGGAAAAAATAGTTTTATGCATCTCTTTAAGTACTAACACTGGAAAGTGTAACATACTGCGCTCTCCATCATCATTCTCATATTGTTAACGGCTGTCAAGTCAACTCTGACTTAGGGCAATCCTGTGAATAGGAAACCTCCAAGAAACCCTATCATAAACAGCCCTGCTCTGGTCCTCTCAACTCAGGATCATGGCTTCCTTGGTTGTGTCAACCCCTTTGTAGTGCAGTCTTCCTCTTTTCGTGTTGCCTTCCACTTTACCAAGCATTATTCCCGTTTCTAATGAGTCATGTCTTCTCAAAGTGCAACAGTCTCAGTTTAGTCATTTTGGTGTCTATAGAGTGTTCAGACTTAATTCTGGCAGTCCACAACATCTGTAGAACCCTTTTCCAGTACCACATTTCAAATGAGTTGATTTGTGTTTTCCTATCAGCTTTCTTCACTGTCTGGCTTCCACAACCAAGCATTGAAATTCGAAACATGATGACACAGACAATTCTAATTTCAGTATTCAATGATATATGTTTATACTTTGGAATCTTGTCTAGTTCCTTCATAACTAAGTCCTAATGTTCTTCTGATTTCTTGACTGCAGTCTCCATTTTCATTAATGATTGAACCAAGGCATGGAAAAACTTTAACTATTTCAATGTCTTCAATGTCTACTTTCTTATACAGTCAGCTCTCCCTATTTGCAGATTCTGCATACACGAATTCAACCAATCATGGCTTGAAAATATTTTTTAAAAATTCTAGAAAGCGAACTTCAATTTTGCCATTTTATATAAACACCACATTACTATACCATTGTACATAATGGGACTTGAGCATCCATGAATTTTGGTATCCATGAGGGGGTTCTGGAACCGAACCCTATTGGATACCAAGGACCAACTGTATGGAGTACCTTAATTATGAGGGGGTGGTGGAAGCATGTATACCGGATGTATCCTGGGACGGGAGACAAAGTTGTTCTTGATTAACATATGGGCTGAAATTCTATTGTTAGTCCTGACTAAAGAAGAGCTATTGAATCTACCTGTGTGTTGACTCACCATCCAACGATTAAGTCAATGAATCTATCCAAATTGGAACTAACCACCAGGAAGTAGGCCATGTGAAGTAGACACTTTCTACATGGCAAAGCAGCTAATAATTTGCTTTAATACCTCTTCAGAAAGTTGCCTTGATACAATGAAATACATAGGTGGGGAAGTAGCAGTTCTGACTCTGTGTGACCTGTGTTCATTACTATTTATGGTATAAAATATTGGTGGAGGGACACCACTGTGTGTACAGATGTTTTCTGCACATGATTGGAACCCTAGAAAATATGATCATGATATGATCAGCATTTAGCGGTATGTGGTAAGATTCTCTATAAGCATTACAATGAATTTTCATGTTTAAGGTTGATGTCTACTGCTGAAATGCCATTTGCCCTTCATTCTCTCATGTCCTTGTTCATTATAATGAGGCAGATATCTGAAATTTGAAGCTTATGGGCTACACGTACATCTTTGAATCTTCTCCTTGGTTCCTTAGTTGCAAACCAACAAATCTGTAGCAACCATTAATTATGATAAGAGGAGATGGGTGACTCCAGTCAGGCCAATGTTAGCCACAAACTGATTCCTACTTCCTTTGCTTCCAGCAGCCTCAGACTATATGAGATTTACAAAGAGGACTAGGCGATTCTTGTTTTAGTAAGTACAAAATATATGCAGTATATGAGAATCAAAGACCAATTCAGAATGAACATTTTTGTCATTTGGCTTGATTTGGAGGAAAGTGAATGATTCTCTTCCTACCTAGGGCTACCATTTGGGTATTTTGCTGTACTGCCCCCAGCACTCCATACATAAGCCAACAGGAATATTGGTTTGTTCTTATTTCATTGCTGAAAACAGTGGCCTTCACTACACCTGGGGGCAGGCAGTGAGGCATAGACAATTCTGTCTTCTAACAGAGGGAAACAGTTGGAAGCATTAGGAAGAGCAGGCTCCTGATGTCCTTATGTACTAGCATTTGGCATAAAAAGCAGCTACAGGTGTACCTAAGTTAACAAAGCTGCTGACAAAGAAGCTTCTTTTTACAAAGTCATTTTATGCCTATTCAGCTCACCCCTCCTTTTCCTCCATGCCCTTTGTTGAGCTGGGAATTTGGTGTTTTTTTAAAAAACAGCATTGGCATTAGGAGGATGGTGCAAGGAAGAGCACAGAAATACACAGTTTTGGTGGAGAAGTGTATCTGTAGTAAACAGTGCAATGAAGTTTGAACTGGAAAAGAATAAGATTCAACTCTATTTGATCATACTGTAGCCTTGAGTTTACAACTACAAAGTAAATAGCAGCTGTCTCCAGAATCTTGTACAAAGTATGCATGAACTGCAAAACAGAGAGGAAAGGGGAAAGTAGATAAGCCTGCCTCACCAGCTACCCCCAGCATATTAAAAAAGCATAGATCTAGACATTTGGCCACCAAAATGGAAATCATAAGAAAAATGGAGACAGTGGATGAAAAAATCATCCCTGGTTGGATTTTGAAAAAAGAAAACTTCAAGTAGTCTCTGGAAGGTTCAAAAGGTTTTTCTTTCCACATACAAGACACACCTGACTGGTTGTTTCATTTGACATGTGTATACAGTTGGCCCTCCACATTCACTAGGGTTAGGGGTGTAAGAGCCTCGCAAAAGTGAAAAAATCACAAATACCAAAATGTGTGTGTATGTCTCTGGGAAGGGGGCTGAAGCATGGTGAGGAGAATGAGTACCCAGGGTCCAAACCAGGTCAGTAAAAGGAGAGAGAAATGAGGGAGGGGTCAGCATGGTAGCCTGATATTGCCATTCTCACCTATCAGCTTCCTTGGGTGTGTTGAAAGCAATGGGAGATGGTTTGTGGTGCTGAGAAATCAGACTGCAAGCTGCCCTTAGGTGTCCAGGCAGTGGCTGATGGAGGAAGAGGATGAGGACGAGGATGAGGGGCAGGTTTTTAATGCACTGCATGGCTGATTGGAGTTGCCAAGAGGGAAAGTCCCTCCAGAAATGAAGCCCCTGAGGTGTGGGGCAAGGCCTAGAGAAACTCACAGTTAATCAAATCCGTGAAAGTGAAATCCGCAAATGTGGAGGGCCAGCTGTAATATTAGTTTTGGATAAAAGGTTTGCTGTAACATGTTGAAATGCTCTTCTTTTTCGTAAGGCAGGAACCTGTCTTTCCATGTTACTTTTGCCTCTGGCACCAAATCTTGAATTAAAGACGTAATGCTCAGGAACACATCTCCTTTGTCAACTATTCTACTGCTTTCTTCCCTTTCTTCATATTTAAATAAGCCGGGGGGGGGTTTGCAAATCAGTGAAAGGTTATGATAAGTTGTTTTAATATCATTATGAAGTGTCTTGTGAAACAACTATCATATTCTCAGGAATTCAGTGTTTAAAAATGTACCACAATAATCTCATAGTGTGCTCTTTGTTTCATTTCTGCCCTAGAAAGAGGAAGGAACAAGATTTAAGAAAATTATTAAGCTATAAATATGCTTCCACAAAATGTTTAATAGACTGTCAAAGCACCAAAGTATAAAGTTCATGCCAGTGAAATTAAAAAGAACCTAGAGAGAAAGCAACTGTTCTTAGTGGCTTTGTTTTAAATCATAATTCCCTGCCTAATTACTTTGTGTCAGTCATTCTTTACCGATCAAGCACCAGTGTGCCCTGAGGGGTTTAACTGTGATGCCTATGTACGTGAAGAGATGTAGCTTTCTAAAATGTCCCTTTTAAAACTTCAGCTACTGAGCTAGTTATCTCTAGTTGGTGGCTTCATGACAGTTGAGAGGTGAATCAGCTCCAGGCTTTAGTCTGATCTTGAAATGAATTATCTAAGGTGGGGACAGGATTCAGCACCAACTGGTATGTCACACCCCATGTTTTTGAAAGAGAGCTTTTCTGGGACACAAGGGGCTGCCACAAGAAAGACAAAGTGGAGAGAATCCCATTTCTTGTAGAGATCCATGTTTGCATCTCTCCAGGTCCAAGCCTGTCCAGGTCCACTTACCTTTTTTTTGGAATTTTGTTAGTCCCCAAATTGTGTCTGGCAGAGCTATGAATAGGTCTAATTTCCCCAGAATAAAATAAATTTGTGAGCTGTTTTCATTTGTAAGCAACTAGTTGCAATAGCCATATACAACTAAACTAAATTGTGACGATGCAGCATGCTGTGTAGGTCTGTTGGCACTTATGCTCAAAAAGCATAACAAAAACAAAGAGGAAAATACAAATTAAAATGACCCAAAGGCAACAGAAGGCACTGATGATGGTATAAATGGAGAACAGATTTGTTGGTATTTGTTTACTTACTTGGTTATTAACATGTGGGCCGTTATGCTGGAAAGCATAAAGTTACTGGCCTGCCTAGAAATCATACTAAACCATTGTTTTGTTTTAGTGAAAAACATACCTGCTTAAGTTGCACTTGCTCCTTCTTGCCCTGAAGAAGGAAGTAAATAAGAAGTAGCATTTTCCTTGTTTAAACCAACTGTGGTTTGTCGTTAAGTCAAGCTGTGTTTAGTTTACACTGTGCTTTACTGAAATATTCCCAGATCAAACTGTGGCTTCTGCTCTTGGAATGTTTCTCTTGGTCTTTGCTTGGTTTAGTTAGAAAATCCTGAGAGAGACTTTTAGAATGAATGCTTGTTCCGTCAAAATTGGAAATAAATGCACATGAGTTTTTCTTCACTATTTCTAAATTGCATTTGTCTCCTTCCTTGGTTGCACTGTATCTTTGCTTATAAATTTCTTAAAAAATAAATGTAAGACACTTTTTGTTTTTGGTGCTATACTGAACAAGCACTAATCCATCTCAGCATATAATATATCAGTATTGCAGCCCTTAACAATGTGATGTTATCCACATGTATTGGACTCCCACTCCCGTTGCCCCAGACAGCTTGGGATGATGGAGTCTGGTACAATTGGACCTCATTAGTTTGGGAAAGCTGCTTTATTATAGAACAATTATAGAAAATTTGTCTTTTCAGCAGTTGAATTAGAGCAGTTTTTATGAGATGACTGTAAACTGATTCAGCATCTATTCTAATATAATTTATCATTATTTCAATGTTATTCTAAAAGGCTTTGATAGTTAGCTCCGAAGGTGGGGAGAGATATTCTGTGCCTTTCTGTGACTCTCTTTTCTTTTTAACTTTTGTATAGTCTAGATTCATTCTACACAGTTTTTACAATTGCTTTAGATATTTATTTGCTAGAAAGGAATGATATGAAAGTTCTTTTCACCTGTATATTTCCCAAGCTGGGTAGAATTTCTTATATCAAGAGAACAGGTTCTTTGCTTCACTTACCTTAAAAAAAAAAGAAAGAAAAAAAGAAATCTGTCAGTGTTGTACCCCAAAGTCCATCGGGAATGTCAGATGAGTTAAACATTAAAATGGAGGCCAGGTGCAGTATTTAAAGTTGTAAAACTCTGTTAGTGAGATTACATGCTGTTTAATTAAAGTCTCCATTAAAGTGCACAATTTTCAGGTTAGATTATACTTTTCACTCTTCTCTGAACTCAATGTCTTGGAACTGTGTCTTGATTATTTGAGTTAATAATTTTATTATTTTCCTTGAGTAGAAATGCCATGTTGTAGGTTATAGTCCAAGTGTTTGGCATGTGTTTTGTTGGCTGAGTATTTGTTTTATCCATGGGAGATGTGCATGCGAGTTTCAAGCTTGCCTATAACACAAGAGCAAAGAGCAGAACAAAGAATAGAGAAAATAGGGAAAAACAGGTTTGACAACAATATATACAATATATAGACAACAATAAGGTCAATTTAAAAAAACAAAGACATTGATACAGGAATGATGATTACTTTAGCAGAACTATCAGAACTGAAAAAGTACTAGCAAGTAAATTGAAACAAAGGATTCTAAAACATAGTTTTACATCATTTAGCGGAATTTTGATGCTATTATCCTATGTAACAGTTCAGGATTTATGCAGTATTAATTGTACAATGACTAGAGATGTCTAGTAAATCCCTATGGGATCACTATGCTGTGTTCCACATATTCTTTAAGCATAGTCGTTGCCTAAAGAGAGACGGGATTGAATTCAGCCCTGGTTGCACATTAACAGGGTCCAATCATGCAAGGTGGGGCACCTGATTTGGTCGATCCCTCCTACCTGTTGCAAGTCTAATACTCTTTAAAAGCTTCTTGTCATGGCTGAGTGATTTCCAAAAGTAGTATTTGAAATGAAGCAGAGGTCTGTAGCCAACAATGACTGGGAACTGAGAAAAATCTTGGTGTCTTGCCTTGCATGGGTGGAAGCTCTAGTATCAGGTTATTATTGACTACAACCAAATGACTAGTTCCAAAAAGCAAGAGGAACTTGTTACAGAACATTATATGAGACTTTTTCACAGGGTATTGATTTGACCACATGGATCCTAAATACTGTAAAGGCACCAGCTCCCATCTTTGAAGCTAAGCAGAGTCAGCTCTGGTTAGTATTTGGATAGGAGACCTGCAATGAATAGCAGGAAGGAACTGGCAAAACCACCTCTAAAAGTTCCTTACCTAAGAAAATTCTCTGAAATTCATGAGGTCACCATAAGTCAACAGGTGACTTGAAGGCACGTACATATGCATGCACGCACACACAAATTTGACCATTGTTGTCTTTAAGCATCCACAATAATTTATATTTAATCTTAGCATCCATAGCAATTTAATCAAAATATTCTATGGACAACTTAAGTGTTCTCGTCAACATAGACAAAAATGATAGTTTCTGAAGTGTGCAAGAATTCCCATTTGATATCTGCAGCACTGCCAGAACAGTGTGTCCGTGATAATGAAAGCAAACTAAAGTACAAGTTTCTAAAAATGTTTGGCAATAAGTCCTGCAATTAATTATTTCTAACTTTGAATGTATAGCAGGTCTGCAAATTGGCCAGTCCAGCTTACCATGGAAGTCCACAAGTAACAAACTCATGTGGAGGGTTTTTTTACCATTGTTTTTTGTTCCAACCTAGTTCAGGCAGCGCAGGGGCATTTACCTCAGTGACAAACAGCTTTGTTGTTGGCTTTTTAAAATATCTTCTAAATAATTTTTTCTTAATACTGCCTCTGGTGGCATGGGGCGCATATTTTAGTTGGAATATTTAATAAAATATCAATTATCACAGTTCTGTTAATGAAAGTATATCTTATTTCAAAGTTTTAAATGACAATCAGCAGAGAGAACTTTACTGCTAATTACATTTTTGTCATTGGATTGGATTCACCCAAAGTGAAACACTTTTGAAATCCCATTATCTGGGCTAGAAAGACTGAAGCAGTTCTTCAGCTATCCCATTGAATTCAATTAGATGCTTAAAGCTTTAAATGCCTCATTTGGCTTTCCATTTTGTGTCCCTTTTATCTTTCCCATGTCAAAACAATCAAGAGTCTTGTGATACCTTAACAAGTAATGTTTTTCATTTGGGATAAGCTTTTGTAGACAGCAGCCCACTCTACCAGATGTGAATTCTTTTATCTTTAATAGAACATAGTAGTCTTTAAGATCTCATAAGACCTCTTGCAGTTTTTCCTGCAAGACAACAATACAACTACTCCTCTGAAAATTTCTCCCATGTCAAAGTATGTTTAATAGGTTGTGCCGCAGTATAATGGAGTCACTTATGTAGTTGTTTGCTATATAAGAGATACTTTAGTCATCAGTGCAAGGGAATTATTGTCACTTTGATTTCAATATTAATAGTAAAATAGTGTACGGTAAGCCCTCCACATTTATGGGTTTGACTTTCATGATTTAATTATTTGCAAGTCTCTTCAATTCCTGGCTCCCCACCTCAGGAGCTTTATTTTCCTGGAAGGGGGACCTTCCTTCTCTGTGGCTCCAATCAGGCTGTCTCTGGTGCTCCTGCTCCTCTTCTACCAGCGGCTGCCTGGCTATCCTTAGGGATGGCTCACAGCCCAATGAGTGAAACACTCTCTCAATGCCCCCCCCCGAGGAAGGGCACAAATAAGAGTGAGGAAGTATAAGGCCACTATGCTAACCCCCCCTTCCCTTCCCTTCCCTCCCCTTCCCTTCCCTTCCCTTCCCTTCCCTTTCCCTGACCTGGTTTAGACCCTGGGTGCCTGCTCCCTCCACTGTGCCTTGGCTCCCTTCCCACAGACTCTCTCTCTCTCACACACACACACACACACACATACATACATACACACACATTTTGATATTGGCAATTTTTCCACTTTTGCAAGGGTTCTGTGCCCCTACTCCTAGTGAAGGTGGAGGGTCAACTGTATTGTTCTATGGATGTTGCATTCTCAAAATAATATTGCAATTATTGAAAGCTCAACAGAACTAATTTTTTTTTCAAATACTGGTTTCAAATTATAGTGCCATAAATTATATACAATATGAAAAGCAATAGATTTTATAAAGTAAAGAAATGGGATTTTTCCATGTGTTAATTCTAAGACAGCACTACTCAAAGTGGCGGTCCTTGAACTGGGCCAGACTACAATCCACTGGCTGATGGTTTCTGGTGAGTTTCTAGGAACCACATTTTGCCCCTGGAGAGGTCTCCACTCCATACTACACCCTCTGGGGAAAAAAAAAAAACCACATTGACTTTCTTATGCCAGGTGCCCCTGACAAGGTATGTAAGCAATTTTGCCATATTTTTTGCCATCTTTGAACCATTTTAGTCCCGGGTGAAACCTTTTGTTTTTCAAAAGGAAGTGAGCTGGAACTTGATTTCCAGATTCCTTCCTGTTGAGAAAAAAACTCACCTTATATTAAAAAGGTGAGGGACCAGAAACATGGCAAGATTTCTCCCTCATACTCTTCAGGGAGTTTAGTGGCCATTTGGGAGCATTTTTCCCCAATAGAGGGGGAGCCTAGAGGGATCACAGAAATAGCTCCAGAAGCCTAGTTTTCCTCACTCTTGCCAGAGATGATCATCCTACCTCCATCATATATTCCAGTCTCATTAAAAAAAAAACTTTTGTTGTTGGTTTTCTTTGCATAGCCTGACCAGAACAAAGCCATATTGGACATAATTGGGGCACAGCTGTGTGGTACCATTAAGATTTTTTTATATCCTGTAAAGCATCCTGTACCATTGTTAGGAACAATAGAGGCTGTTCAGATTCTAACCCTAATATTAAATTATAAGCTCCATCCTCCTTCATTGCTCAGGCAAAGTTAATATCCACATTAATCATATGAACAGTTGACAGATCCACTGAAGCTTTAATTCAAGGCAGCAAAGCGGAGTTTTAAGACTTCAGTTTGAGTTTTTCTTAATTCAGAATGGGAACATACTTGTTTTCTGAGAACTGTAGTGTATAGTGCTTTGATCCGTTCAAATCTACTTCATAAATGTTCAGTCTTTTATCCTTTATTGTTTTCTCCTTGCTTTAATCATTGGCTTGCTTCTGACATGATGGCAACTCTGGATTGTTTGCATGTCTAACTTGATCAAACTTACTAACCAAAATTTGTCTGGGGCCAATAAATCAGGATCATTAGCCAAGGTTGGAAGTTTGCTCCAAATTTCAGTGTCAACACCTGTTTTTTTGCTTGCTTGCAAGTAAAGTTTGGGTACAAAGAAAAATCACTATCTTTATTGAAAGAGTGGTCACAAGATGTGGTGGAAGTCTGGTGTTGGTTTTCAGGTATTGATTGATAGATTGATGGATTGATTTGATTTATATCCTGTTCCTCTCTCAGGGATCAGATACAAATTGGGTCACAACATAATTTAAAAAGTTTCAGTAAAAACTCCATATCATACTCATTAAGCCAATGTACTATTAAAAAACATCAATTAAAGCAGTTCAGCAACACCAATCGAATAATAAATAAGCAGTGAAAAATTAAAAAGTACAGCACTTCCCTTTCGTCATGTCAGAACCTATCACTTTCAGCACATGTGTTTGGCTGTAGAAGGAAAACAGAGAGGAACCTAACATCCTTTGGAAAGGAATTTCATAATCTAGAGGAGGCAGTGAGAAGGCCCTCTGTTATGTCTGCACCAAACATACTTCTGAAGTTGATGGGAATGAAAGAAAGGACTGCTGTACAGATCTCAAATCTGAACGTGCATGTTCTTTTAGATAGCCTGGATCCAACCATATAGGGCTTTGTAGGTAATAACCAGAACTTTGTATTGCAACTAGAAATGGACTAGTAGCTAGTGGAGCTGTTGTGAGAGCAGTGTTGTACATTCCATGTAACCAAATCTGGTAAACAGTCTGGCTGCACCAGTTTGGACCATTCAGTTTCCAGGCAGCCACGTGTAGAATGAATTACAGTAATCAATACAGGATGTAAACAAGGCATGTGTCACTGTAGCTAGAGGAAGAGGCCAGTTGGTACACCGGCATGTATTGTGTAAATGCACTCCCAACCATTGCTAAGATCTAGGATTCTTGATTCCAGGTCAAACCCATGAGTGAACCGCCTCTTCAGGGCATGTGTAACTCTGATCAGAACTGGTTGAATCCTTGTACCTACATCTACCTTTCAGGTGGCCAGGAGCATCCTGTCTGGATTATGTTTCAATTTGTTCTCTTGCATCTAGTCCATTACTGATACCAGATAATGGTTTGTGTGGAAAGAAAAAATAAAGGTGTGTGTCATCAACTTATTAGTTGAACCGTAGCTTGTATGTCCACACCCCTTATCATGGCATCTTCACGTAAATATTAAATAGCATAGTGGACAAGACAGAGCCCTGAGGGATGCTACAGGATAGCATCCAGGAACCCCCAGCACCATCTTCTGGATCCATCCCTCCAGCAATGACAAAAGCCACTGAAGAACAGTACCTCCAGATTTTACCCCACAGAGGCTGTTGAGAGGAATACAGTGATCAGTGGTATCAAAAGCTCCTGAGAGCTTCAGCAGAGCCAATTGTGTAGGTTGCCTTGAATTCTGCTGGTTGCAGGGAACAGCAGGTTGTTTGCAACATGCTGCAGCAAGAGGGTTCTTTGGTGTGTCTTATATTTGGCAAGGCTGATGCACATTTGCAACTCCACTGTATCTCCTGAGATGGTTAACAGTAAAAAGACATATGAGTTTCCAGGTAATCTTATTGGAACTTCCAATCCTCTTATGCACTGTGTACACTGAGTTATAGAACATGCGTGAAAGATACTTTGGGTCTCAAAGCTTCAAGGTACAGTGATAAATACAGGGATGAGGAATGTTTTAACCTATGGATTTTTTTGGCATATAACCACCACAAATCCCATCCAACATGGCTAGTGATAAAGGGTAGTTGGTAGCTATGATCCAAATCCTCTGAAGTTTTCCACTTCAGCTCTAGTATTCATCTCTGTTGCCCATTTACATTTGGGACAAGCAGAGGTTGCTTTTTATGTTTAGCTGATAGTATAAATAGTTCCAATGTGTGAGAGAAGGGGGTACCTAGTATGGAGAGAACTTTCTAGGTACAGTTTTATGGAAGTGGTTGGGGGGAAAAGGCAAGGAGGCTTTCTGGGAATGTCTGCAAAGGGGAAAAGGAAAAGATTTTTAGGACAGTGTTTTGTTTTAGAATGTGGTAAGGGTAGCTGGAAGTTTCCAATATCTGTCCTACCTTCTCCTGTCAAAAGCTAAGAGAACTGACAATACTTTACAGTCTGTTTGTATTACAAATAGCTTCAGTGCAGCAAATCAGAAGGAACAGCAAACCAGCATTGGTGAAACAAACCATTTCAAATATTTGTGACCCAGATCTTGTTGTGTTCAACAGACCATAACTGAAATAAATCTTGGCTTAGTATTATATACATACATGTTACATACAAACATAGCCATTCTCTTTTGCCACTAAAGAGTTGATTTAAGAAAAGCCTGTAACTGCATAAAACATTCTTTGTTTTGGGTTAGCTAGAAAGTGCTGTTATGAACCGTATATAAATTCAGCCCTCCATTTTCATGAATCCTAGAGGTGCAAGACCCTTGTGAAAGTGGACAACTGACCCCTGCCTGCATGGGTGAGCAAATGTGCATGCATGCCCTACTCTGTCCTGTCCTCTTCCCTTTCCGCCCGTGCAAATGAGCAAGTGAACAAATATATGAACCTTCCCTTCTCCCTTCCTATCTCTTTCCTCCTTCTCACCTGTGCAAGTAAGCAAATGTGTGAGTGAACATATATATATGCCTTCTCTCCTCCTATCCCATACCCTTCCCACCCATGTGAGTAAGTGAATGCATGCACACCTTCCTCCCATCCCATCCTCTTCCCTCCTACTGCCTGAGTGAGCAAGAGAATGTGTGTGTGACCAGGCACAGACACCCTGCCAGTTTGATTTCCTCCCAGGTCCACAATCCGTGAATAATCAAAGCCAAAAATGGTTAACCCACAAATGTGGAGGGATGACTAACTAGCTAACACATTGTAAATTGCTTAGAGAGCCCTTAGCTGATAAGCAGTATAGAAGTACACATGCTATTGCTATGACTGTGTTTGCCTTGTCTCTTGCACATCAAATTTAAAAACTTGAAGTTTGCAGGAACAGCCTGCAATTTCTCATTTCTTTCAGATTTAGGAAACTGTGGCTTGTACAAATTAGGATCAGTCTGGTTATGAACTGGTTATAGTTTGTACAAACCACAGTTTCATGTATCTGGATGAAGGGGAAATTGCAATTTGCTGTATGTTGTTCCTGGAACCTTTTTTTTTCTCTTTCTATATGCAAACAGGAAAAGAAGTAGCAAGCAAAGGCTTACACAACACATTCACGGCTAGCTTTTTATCTGATTTCAGCCAAAACAGATCTTACTTGTGATACTATCTTGGTTATGAAACGTGCCTCATACAGTAGTTGATGCTGACCTTAAAAACATGCATATCTGCTGTATTTCACACAGCTCAACCAACTCTGTTTGCATTAGAATCAGGTTCCAAAGAAATTCTTTACCTATTATCATTATGATTATGCATCTATAAATGAAAAGCATGAAAACAAGTGGTATATGAGCACTGCTTATTCATTGACAGCTCATGTCTGTGCATAACAGCTTATTTTTGCCAGGTTCTTTTTCCTAGGTTTTAGTAGCTGAGTTATCATAGTAGGATGTAAACAAACTGGATGATGTGAAATTTGCAGCAGGTTCCTAACAATGTTTATTCTGTGTTCAATTTACTTTTAATGATACTTACTTGCAAGTAACTGTACTTGGGATTGGAGTGTAAGGCAATCATCTGCAGTTAAAGGCAGCACACCTTCATGTGGATAGGCTGCTTAGAATCCCAGTGTATCAAACAGTAGATAAGCTTCCTAAATTTGTGTGATTGCACAAGAGAACATCTAGAAAGTGACCTGTAGACCACTCTGTTCACATTTCATTGGATACCCTTTTCACTGTGAGAGATTATCCCACAAGATACAGAGATTTGTCATCCTTTTGTCAACAGAAGAGAACTAGATAAAAAATAAATAATTTCAGTACCAGTCTCTAAATATTTATGGTATGTTAATGCATTTTACTGTAGTCATCTTCATGTTTATAATATAATATCTTGATGTTTTTTAATCTAATGTCATCCCCATATAAGTTACATAATGTCCCAGGTAATGATTTAGAAATAAAGCAAAACAAAAAACTTTTGGGTTTCGTAATATTTGACTTGTATAAAAGAGGCTCTTGATTAATTAGATATAAATGATACCTCTACAACAATAATGATTATACATTGATATAAATGTTAATTATTTATGCTAATTTTTGTATGCTATTCCTCATTTGAAATGGTAAATCAGTGTTTAGTTTAAGATATAACCCTCTCTCATCTTAATAGTACAGATGGGCTCAATGATCTTTTAGTAAATCCTGCAAATCCTCCCTCCACCCCCAGCTTTCATAATACACCAGATTTATCAGAGTGGAACAAGCAGAAAGCTCAACCATTCCTTTTCCCTTCCTTCTTCTTCCCATGTTCCTGCTTACAGAGAAGACTTCCCTAGTTCATTAAATATCAGTTTCTCTGTGAAGGCCAAATTAAGCATTATCTGCAGTTAGGATTACAAAGCACAATTTAATCATGTTTTGCAATTTCTGATTTATGGCAATACAGGACTTACATGATGTTTTCCTGGTTTAGATGTGGTACAGAAATAGCGGTTTAACAAACCAGAAGGTTTCCTTTAAAATGTACTAGGCTGTTCATCTTTCAGAATGAGGTGTCTAGTGTTTAATATGAGGCTGAAAAGGAACCAATATGTGAGATAACTGTTCCTGTAGAGAATACCTTTGATACAACAACATGAAAAATACAAGCGTGAATGATCACTGCCATCTGTCGGTAGGTAGAATTTTTAACACTACTTAGATTGAATTTATCAATATGAAGGCTGTATTTCTTGATGCCATTACACTGATAAGCAAAGTGAAAACATTTAAATGCACATGGTTCAATAGGACACTTTTCATCTTATAGATTCAATTGTATTTTGTTTTGTAAATTATATAAGCTGAACTAGTTCTATTATGGAGTTATCTTTGCAGATAAAAACTGTGAGAAAAACAAAATATTATTTTTCCTGGAGGTGCTTAAAAGCAGCAAACTAGTTATTCCCAAGCACACACATCTCCCTAATTAAACAAAACAAAACAGAAACACTTCAAATCAGATTTCCAGTTTATGGGCTGGATCAGTTTTTATTAATCTGTCAGCATTTTGTTAATCTGCCACTATATTTCCATACTGCCAGTCCATAAACAGTATGCTCATAGTTCCATTATAGCCATAATAATGTATAATATATTTATACTGGAAAAAAATTAAATATGTTCTGTGACGAATAGGTAACAGAGTATTGATAACACAACAATTAAGAAATAAGTTTCTTTTGCCATTAGAAAGTCAAGAAAGAATCCTTTCAGCCTTACTAGTTGGTGGTGGCAACAGAAGGAGAATATGGTCAACCAAAGCATTTTAGAGAGGCAGGCCAGTTTGTCATGCTAAAAAGAGGGTAAAATGTCATCTGGCAGAGCTGGTCACCAGGGGAAAACAGAAGGAGGATGAACCTAGAAAGAGGCTGGTGCCATTCCAGATGCTGGAAGAAAGAGGATAAAGCATTCTTTGGAAGGCCATCTTCCATAAAACCCCCAAGCTCCACTTAGTTCCACTTAGAATGTTTCTGCTACCAGGAAAGGGAGAGATCTATGCCTGTGTCCCCCCAGCTGCCACAACTGCCTTCCTTGCTGCTCCAACAGAGTTGTAGAAGAGACTTAATAAGATAGCAGGGGAGGGAGGAATTGCCTGCTTTCTGGAACCAGTGGGATCCTCCTGCTGTATCCTCTGAAGGCAATAATTAGAAAATAGGCATCTCTGCTGTAGAAGGAATTTTGATTTAAGAAAGATGTGTGTTGCTCATGTTTTGTCATTGTTCCACTTTCTTGGGTTCTGTGAGGCCATCTATGACTGAACACTGCAGACACAATGATAGTTGTTTGAAGAGATCCTCTGAAGATGCCAGCCACAGATGCAGGCGAAACATCAGGAGAAAATACTAATAGAACATGTCCTCAAAGCCCAGAAAACCCACAACAACCTATGGATTCCAGCCATGAAAGCCTTCAACTTTACAGTGGTTTAAACAGTTTGAAATTTTAAATCACATCTTAACATCAACAGTACAACACATTGTATACTGGAAACACCTCATATACTATCTCCAAAAGTTCTTGTGCACCCCACAAACTACCAGTTTAGGACATGTTTGCAGAAATGTTGCTGCTCAGCAATTGTTGTAGGCAAACTCAAAGCCCTAAATAATACTGTATTTGCTGACGTATAAGACCTGTCATGAGCCAGGCTGATCTCACTCCCGATTTGGACTTGGACTCTGAGCCTGGGGTGGGTCCCTGGGAGGGGCCTTCTGGAGGGGGGGTCTCCTTCAGAGCCTAGGGAGGAGTCTGCCTGCGACTCCACAGCTGTCCCTGGCACGGAGCCCGGGCCAGCACCTGCAGCAGACATTTGCGCTCCAGAGGCAGAGGCCGGGGTTTCTGACTCCAGTCTGGAGTTTGCAGCAGACCCTCCCCCCACGTTCCTCCAGAGGCGACTGGAGAAGGGGGTGGTCCGGAGGTCTCAGAGACTACAGGAGAAGCACTTGATGAATTGGCTCTGAACTCTTGAGAGGCTCCAGCTGTGAGCTGGGCCAGTGGACATTTGCCCGGCCTCAGCTGGGCTAAAACTGAGTATTTGAGTCAGACGCTGTTGGGGTGGGCGCGGGGCAACAACCGTCTACCAACCAGGAAACTGCGTCCCGCGTCGGGAGCTCTTGGTTCCAGTCTGACCTCGCTATTTTGTGTTTGCCGCTCCTGGAACTTTGCTATTTGTTTACGTTGACATTTGGTGAAGTAAACTCTTTGATTTATTACCACTAAAGCTATAAAAATCCAGCTTCTGCCTCCGTGTCTGCTTAGCCACCGCCTTGACATTGACAAGACTCATTTTTCCCCCCAACAGATACTGTTTGAAAATGGGGCGCATCTTATACACTGGTGCGTCTTATACACTGGCAAATACAGTAATAGAAAATAGATATAAACAAATAATATGAAGTCTACTATAGGTGTTTTACTGTTCCCTTTCATCCTAAACCTAATTTAAATTTAAATCCTAATTTAAATCCCAAATTCAATTCATATTGCTTAATGCAAGGTGACCATGACCCAGTTCTTATCTCTGGCAAATAAAGCTCCTCTCCCCTTCAGCTTTCAATGCAAATTCAACTGACAAGTACAACTCTTTCCTTCATGGGGTTCTTACCCACTAGGCTAAACCATTAATTCATAGGGGTTACATTATCATGTTCTCAGAAAGAAATAGGTATGAGAAGTAATGCATGAACTTGTTTTGTTTATTGAGAGAGAGTTACTCAGAAAGAGTGTAGTCCATAATTTTTCCATTTTATTTTCCAATTCCCACTTTTAAATTAAATTTGGACACCATCTGTTCTGTCAAAAATGACACTCAAGGCATCTATCAACATGAGGTCAAACAAAGAAACAAAGTGGATTAAAATACAGCTATAATGCAACCATATAAAATCAGTACTCAGACATTCACTGCTCCCCCAGCAAAATCCCAACACTTGTTTAAAATAGCAGAAACTTAAAATTTCTGTGGAACTTGAGAACTTCAATTTGTAGTTTGGAACCACAATCAAATTGCCTATATGGGGCACAGTAAAGATATTCTTTATTCACAGTTTAACTGTTTGTTTGTTTTTTAATTAGGGCATGCAAAAAGGTCAGAAACAGAGAAAAAGTTTTCATCTGCATGGAATAATTCAGGAGTACTTGGATGCTTGTTCCCAGGTGTTTTGTTTTGTCTTTGACATTTTGGCTGGCTATAAGAAAGTTGAGAGTGAGAGTAGCGGTATGAGCATCAGATTAAAACTCTTGTGAGTGAATCCCACACTCAGGCAGGGAAATCTGCTGGGTGGTCTTGGGCAAATTAGTCTCCTTCAGCCTCAAAGGAGGGCAATGGCAATCCCTTCCCCCAAATAAATCTTGCCCAGAAAACCCAATGATACTGTCCCCAAAAACAAAAGGGGGGAAAGGCAAAAACAGCCAGTCAAAGAAAAACTCTTTATAAACAAGCAGAGATAGCTACGCACCGCTATGGAAGCGTGCCTAGCAGCAGAGAACACCATTAGCAGCACAAGCACTGAGCCAGTAACACTCACCAACTCCAAGTTGTAATCTTCCAATATGGAGGCTCTTTATTCTTTCTTACAACATATATACAATATTTACAAAGTCCAGAAGGTGATCCAACATATCTTGCTTGCTCTTTCTGGCAGATACAGTCACTATAAGTCAGAAATGACTTGAAGACACACCACAACAATAATAAAGTCATTGCCCAATTGTAGAATTTGTAGTAATTATTTCTTCTTATAAACAGTTACCTTTTTTTCCTTTTTGAAATAAAATAGTTAAAATAATTTAACATTTGAAATAAAACAATAGGAAAGAAAGCAGTGGAATCATATGCAAATCTGTTGTTAGAATTAGACACAGGCATTATTTTATGAGTGCAGGCACATGGTTGCTCTTGCAAGGCAGCCTAATTCAGTCCTGGTACCCCATCCCTTATCATTCAGGTTGTCCCTTGAGGCTCAGAGGTGGCTTTTATGGGCAGAACACAGTGGATTGAAGAAGAGAGAAGTCTTGTTCCGTATGCAGAGTTCTGCTACTGCTTCTCTGGATTCAAATCACAGTGTTTTTTCTTTAATTCTTTAGTAATTTGTATCTCTTAAAAAATTCCTTTTTCTTGTACTTACTTAAAACGGTGGAATTCTGATCCTCTTGTAGCCAAGTCTGTTCTGTGCTGTGCTGTAAGCAAGCTTATGGGCATACTATGAATTTTATTAAAATGGCTGCTGGTTAAAGGCAAAAAAAAAAAAGCTAAAGGCCATTAATAAGATCAAAAAGATGTTCTGTCTCTGAATCCTTTTGAATTTCAGCAAATTTGTGCTACAGTTTTATATTAATGAATCTGTGATTAAGTATATATATTTAAAAGTCTTTGGCAAGTCTTAAAACATTTTTCTGTGCAAGTCTCAAGCAACTTGTACTAGAATCTCTTGCACAATTCAAATGTTAATAAAGATGATAAGCAGGAATTCCTTTTGGCCCACAAATATTTTCCTTTATCCTTATAAGTGACTGAAGTAAGGTCTAGTTTAGACATGTATCTCAAGCTTTCAAGTGGAGACTAGAAGGTTCAAAATGTTTTTTGTTTATTTATTCAAGGTTTACCTGGCCTGAGTCTTTCATTTCACATAGGCCTATTGTTAGCTTTTTTTGGTGGGTTTTTTGTTTTGTTTTTGTTTGTTTATTTTTTGGTGGGTAGAAGTTTGCTGAAATATGCTGAACTGCTGTTCATTTTTTGGGTGTAGGAGCCTGCCCCCATTTCCTTCCATGTTATTTCTATCTCTTGCACAAAATTCTCTGTCAAAGAAGTAATGCCCACAAATACATCTGATGTATACCTGTAAATAAATAAACCACAGATTCCTATGTTTGCACATTCACAAAATACATGTGCATAAGAATGAATAGTTTACCACTCTGGCATCTGTTACTGTTACTGTTACTGTTACTCTGGCATCTGTTACTGAAGGAGCTTATATAGAAAGATGGCCAGGGCAAGCTTTTGTCACCCAATAGTCTTCCTCTTCCTTTTTCTGTTTGCATTAGGGAATAGATAGGCTTTCCGTTTCTGGGAGGACCTCAATAATTGGCTGCGTTAAAGATTTCCATTAAGAGGTAAAGCCTGCTATGCATAAAAAAATGTGATAAATAAAAGATACATTGAATGCAATTTGCTAATCCATGTATCTTCACAACCCTCTTTAAAAATCCTTTTTAGATCCTTTTAAATACACTTCAGGTCTGTTGTTCTTTCTAGGTCTCTTGTTCCTCCTCCGTTTGCTTGTTCAACTATAGTTTATTTCTGGCTGTTAAAGCCAAATGGTTCTCTTGTTTTGTGAAGCTTTCTAATGGATATTACACTCTGGTAGTATGGTAGCTGATTGCATATTCTCCTATGTAATCAGCTGTTTGTGCTTCTACATCTGTAATTTTTATGCAAATTGCTGATATAAATATACTCTATCTCTAGATGTTTGCTTATAAAAGTTAGAGGGTTGATTTCTTAAAGGTACATGATTGCCTTAAACACTGTGGTTTGAAAACTATGAACATATTTTTTGAGTTTGCAAAAAATACATTCAGAGATCACATTAAACTGTAATGGTTTATGGGATGCCAGGGATGGTTATTGTGGCTGTGGCAGAACTGTTTATTTTGTTTCTGATTAAGTTGTGCTAAAGAATAAGAAAATAAGTTAATGAACTGACATTTGGCTTTTGTAAATATTTTGTGTTGCCCTATAAGTGTGTTAGCGAGAGTGTGTGTATGAGTGGAAGAAGCCTTCTGTTACTGGAAAAATAGCTTTGGATATGATCCAAATTCATTGAAATTTCCCCCTAACCATTTGTTTAAGTCCCTTTTTGAGTGTATTGTCTGTATATTACATTTATCTCCTGAATTCTGTTCTGAAATATTAACATAGAGAGCTCAGTGTACTTGACTGAAAAGATAATCAGATTTCCCTTGAGCTCAAAATCTTTGCATTCAGTTTAAAGTAGCTACAAGAGAGAATTGCAGAAAGTTAACTAGTTTTTCTTAATAGTTTGAGAATCTTTCAAATGGGTTGGCACAGAGTCAAACAGATGTAAACCAAATGCTTTTGTTTGTTCTTTTAGTATTTCCTCCTAAATACTAAGGTGTATAGTCTGGAACTATTAATAGGCAGCTTTATACCTGCATTACCTAGTGGTAGCTGTGTCCCGCTCTGCCCGTCCCTGAAGTGATCAGAGCTAGATATGGTTAGCACATGCCTTTGTCCAAGGTTTGATGTCCTACACCAAAGCATCTTTGAAGAAATCTAGAAACTTCATTTAAAATCTCCATTTGATCTAAAATACAACTGTGAGGTTCCTGGTTGGCCCTTTTCCATGAGATTGTATTATATCAGCCCTGCAACCACTGTTCTGTGCACTGGTCAGCTTCCAGGCACAATTTGGAGTTCATGAGTACCTTTTAAGCCATGTCATCCTGGCCTCTCCCTAAGATTGGAAGTGGAAATCTTTCTCTGTGCCTGATCTCAGATAGATGCCATATTGAGCTGTGTCAAAAAGAGGACGTTCTCAGTGGCTACACCTAGATCAAGGCATGATTTGCTTCCTGGAGTGTGAGTGGATGCTTCCATTACTTTTTATTCCAATTGACTTTTGTTAGATGTTTTGTTAGATGGTTTGCCTGCTGCTCTGTGTTACTAGTTAATTGTTATATATTGCCCTGAGTGGTGCTGTTGCATCAAAGGACGGGATATAAGTTGTTGAAGACATCAGTAAAATAAGGCTTGGCAAGCTGTGAATGACGTTCAGCCATCCAGTGACCTCTTGAATGGCAGCTGAATCCTGCAGCAGAAATTGCAACCAACCGGCTAAGGACATAAGAATTAGGGCAGATAATACAAAGGCCTATCCAGCATCCTGGTCAAACAGTGGACAACCAGATCCTACAAATACCCCCTCTCCCTCACATAAACCTCTGTTCCACAGCAACTGGTTCTGTAAATAGAACCATACTCTTTCAAAACCAAGAGACAGTATTTAGCCATCACGCCTAATATCTATTATCTTCCATGAGTTTGTTTTATTCCCCTTTAAAGTAATCCAAGTAAGTAAATCTTGTGGGTAGAAGATTCTATCATTTAAATATTCATGATGTGAAGACCCATTTTCTTTTTGCCTGTCCAGAATCTCCCGCAATTCGTTCTAGATTGACATGTCTTACTTTCATTACACTGTATAGAATTTTATAGATGACTATCATGTCTCCCTGTACTTGCTCTTTTTTAAATAGCTGAGTATCCCCAAATGTTACAACCACAGGACAATTGATTGTTTTAATTGCATTCTTATGTTCCTTTTCCAGCTCCACAATATTCTTTTTTAGTTGTGGTGACCAGAACTGTACTGATTATTCCAAGCGTGATCCAAGTGTGATGTTGGTGGTGTTATTTTCAACTCAATCTCTTATTATACTCAAAATGTAATTCCTCTTTAGCACTTGAACATAAGAGATCCAAGAACTACTTCTCCCTTTCATCACTTTCTTCTCATTGAAAGTGATGGGCCTGAAGCAGAGAGGTTGCAGTTGGTATGGAGTCTACCACATAAATAAGATCCTTGATTTTCAAGGGTTCTTGCTTGCATGGAAAACTTCCATGTGAACGAGAACCTTTTCTTTTCAGTTGGATAGCTTTCCGCATATGGAAAGAGGTGACAGAGGGCTGAGGTGGGAAGATGATGATGGAAGGGGCATGTTGGACTAAAACAAGGTGAGCAACACTTGAATATGGCTATAAGGTTCAAAAATCTTTTTAACTTGAACATGTTTTCTGCAGGAAATTATACTGTAGGAAAGTGTTTCTTGCGCTCATTGTAATTTTGTGGAAGTATTTGCATCTTTGTGTTGTTTCATGATCTTAAGAACAGTTCCCACTGATACCTTTTTCTGAGATGTCTTTCTTATTTTTTTAACAGATTCAAATCTAAAATATAATAAGATTTCAGGGATCATAATTCACACTTAGGCATCTGATATGAATTGTTGTAAGCATCCCCTTGGGTGTGCAAATTATCTTCACCTCAGGCTTGGATATCTAGGGTGATCGTAGGAGGGAAAGAAGAAGAACCTTGGGGAGAAAATTCCAAAAGCTCTAGTGAACTCCTTCCTGCCTTATAAGTTAGTGCTGTCTCGTCTGCACAGACTTGCTCCTTCATGCTTAATTAGTTATTTCATGAGTAAGAAGAGATTAATTTCTCCCCCCCAAAATCATAACTCTGTAGTGCACCTGGCTCACAGGAGAATTGATCCTGCGGAAGGCATGGAATCCCTTAATGGAGTATCATGGAATGTCTATATGCCTGAAAAAGTGGGGAACATGAAGTAATACTTTATAATGAGTTGCCCTGATGATTGTGGAGTCCGTCAGCTAATGGGAAATGCAGTGACCTATGAGGAGTAGGTCAGTGAACAACACTACTGTTGCGAAGTCTCTCCACTGTACAGTTTTGAAGGCACTGTCAAAGATGCCTTTTTTACCTACATATGTTTCCATTTTGAACAACAGACCCGGTTATCTCCACTGCCATATTGGAGTCTAGACATTCTTGATACAATGTGTGATTTTGGGGTTTGGACAGAGGTTTAGGGAAGTCACATTGTTTAGGAATGTGATTGGGTTTCTGTGTTATATTTTGTTGGATTATGTGTGAGTGTGATGTATAGAATATGTCAAATGTTTTTATGTTTTTGTTTTGTTTATTGAATCTTTGCTTGAAAAATAGTAGAATAAAAGATCAAATTAAAATTTATTTGTTACTGTGATTAAGATTGTAATTTCATGTTACAAAGATTGTCCTTGTTTCATTTGTCCATTGTGAATGTGCTTAGAGAAGCAGGCAGTAGGTAAATTCAAGCAATATTGGATAAGGAAGTAACTCTATAAAAAGAAGGAACAAAAGGCTCATGTTTCCAGAAATACTTTCTGACAACATTAGCATGGCAAAAGGATGCACAGTTCAATAGGCAACATTTTAAGGCCCAAACTAGAAGCTGTGGATCTAGCAGCGTTTTCTGATGGACCATGACAAAATAAATTATAAATGGATTTTATCTGTTTCTAATGTGTTCTGATCAAAGTTCACTTGCATCAGTTAATTCATGGTGACATTTATTTCTGTAGAATACAGATGAGGCATATAATGAATGTTTATCTACACTTTGGTTCCATGCAAGCCCTTCCTTAATATTGTATGTTTATTAAAGTGTGATAATGGAAAAAGAAGGAAACAAAAGGGATGTGCCTGCTATTTTTCTCCCTCCTTGCCTTCAGGGAATGTGATTAGTCCTCCAGAAAGCAGTTTCCCCAGACTCAGCCCTCCAAAGCTACCCTTTTGCAAATTATGGATTTACAAACTCTGGGGACATATGTTGGGGCTTCTCGAAGGGCTGCCTAGGAAAAATTAGTGAATTAACGTTTGACTGGAATTCACCCAAGCTATTTCCTGATTTGGTACAGAAATAACATTGCTCACTTCTGTGCCAACATAAATTGAGTTGGAGAGAGCTCACCCGTCACTTTCTTATGATACACTGTAATACTGAGGTGCATCAGTAAGTGGGTACATCCATGAAGGAGAATCAAACTGAATCAGTTCTTAATCCTAAAGGTTCTCAATGGTGCTGGGTATGCATGCACCATTTTTCACTACTATCTGATAATAGCATCTTGTTACCTGATAACCCACTTAGAATCAGGCAGTGATCTCTGCAGAGATCAGTGCCGGATCCCATAGTTGCTTGATGACACCAAGAGTCCCAAATTCAGTCCCTGCTGTCTCCATTTTCTTATAATTGAGGGCTCTCCAATCTTCTTCCCCCTCCTCCTCCTCAGACCCAGCCCCCTACAATAGATAGAGAAGCTTAACTTCTTAGTCATTAAAACATGGGAATAATACATGTTGTTAACCAGCAAATTTACTGTCAAGCATCCTTGAGGAAAGAGGGAAATAAATCAGTACATAAATCAGTACATTTAAATAATTATTCCTAAATGCCAAGACTGAGTGGCATTAACCAACAAATTAACTAGTTATGCTTCATTGGGCTGAAGGCATTAACTAATTTCCATGTTGTTATTGTGTGCCTTCAAGTCGCTTCTGACTTATGGCAACCCTAAAACAAAGCTATCACAGGGTTTTCTTGATAGGATTTGTTCTAAGGGGGTTTGCCTTCCTCTTAGGCTGAGAGAATGTGACTGACCCAGTATCACCCAATATGTTTCCATGGCTGGGCAGGGAATCAAACCCTAGTCTCCAGAGTCATAGTCCAACTCTGAAACCACTACATCACATTACGTTTCAGTTTCTGCATAACTAATTCCATTTAGCTGGTTTCAAGCTCTGTTACACAACATAAGAAAAATATCAAATACAGCAGGACCCAGAACTGAGTGGGTGACGTGATCCTGCAATTCTACTATGCATTTCCTATGCCTACTTTCTTCAGCATTTTGCATGGTGCTTTAGTTTTAATTTGACACATCTTAATTGGTAGACATCATTGGCAATCTCAGTTGACAACTCTGTCATGAATGCTTTCCCTTCAAATATCTGAAGCAGAACTGAGAAGAAACTATTATTTTTCTGTGCCATGTTCTGTGACAGAAATGAAGCACATTTTAAGGTGGAGCACAATGTTTAAGTTGGTATCAATTTGTGTGGAGCAGTCACGTAAGTTGCAAGTATTTCGATTTTGGCTTTAATATTCTTAGCATTTACACAAGATGCTTATACTAAAAAGCAGTAAGTTATATTTTGTAGTAAATGTTCATATTAATGCAGATTATTTGTCTTAATGACATTATTTGAGGTATTTCGAAAGAGAATAGTGCAAAAAAAAAAATCCATAGGCTCTTGGCAGTACTAGCTCCTTGCTGTTTCTGTTAGCTTACATTCACCTTGTGGGAAGGCTTCAGTCTTTTCCATGAGAATTGACTGCCCTCTTGTGGATGATAGATGCATTTCATATAAGGATTAGCATGCTCTAACAGATGCTTAGCAGATACATTAAAAAAAGTCAGACCACTTTTTAAAAAAAATAAAAATTAACTACAATAAATGGAGTAATTAATTTAAAGTCCTCTCCTGCAATTAATAACTTATTTATTGTTAGAATAAATATTATAATAAATAAATATTGTTGAAGTGAAAAAAACCTGTTATTTTAAGCATTTCTATCGCTCACTTACAGCCAAGGCAACCTTTGTGGTTAGTATTCAGCAAATAACACTAAAACCCCTAAAATGCTACAAATAAAATAAAACCCATAATTATGAATTAGCAAAAATTCCACACTAAAAACTCAAAACCATTCAACCGAGTTGAGGGAGACTGGAGAGAAGAGGCACTAAGCAGTACATTAATCAGGAGAGCCAGCATGGTGTAATGCAGAGCTTTCCAAACTTTTAATGTTGGCGACACACTTTTTAGACATGCATCATTTTGCAACACAGTAATTCAGTTTTACTAGCAAACTGGAGATTAAACTAATCCCTTATAAGAGATACAGACACATACATAAATTGTAATAACAAAATGTGTGGGGACACAACATAGCTCATGAAAACCTTTCATATATTTTTAAAAATATATGATTTATGAATAATAACATAAATTTCCAAGATCATAGGTGACACACCTACACGCTTCAGGCGACACACTAATGTGTTGCAGCACACCGTTTTGGAAAGCCCTGGTGTAATGGTTTGACTGTTGAATTATGACCCTGGAGACCGGGGTTTGATTCCCCACTTGGTCATGGAAACCACTAGGTGACCTTGGGTGTGTCCTACTCTCTGCCCCAGAAAACCACATGAGAGCATCACCTTAGGATCACCATAAGTTGAAAATACTTGAAGACACACAATGGCAATAACAACAGCGGCAACAGCAACGGTTGTATATTAATCCACATCACTTCAGACCAGATATCTTCCTTTTATACAACCTACACCTACCAATTCTAGTCTATTGCGTACAAATTCTGGGCATGGTGGACATTCCTAGGAAAGCATTCATGATTGCATCGCAGCTGGAAAGACCCAGTTCTCTGTGGATATCTGAATTTCCTCTGAAAAAAACACTCAGTACCAAAATATTGTATTAGCAAAAATATATCTTTTGGGTGCTCAGATCCCAAACTGATTAGGTTTTCAAAAAAAATAAAAACCATCATTTTTAATTGACCTGGATATCGAAATAGATAGATAGCAGCATAACATGTTCTCTAACTAACAGGGCAAACCAGGACCCTGACAGTGGTAGTCTGCACCAATGTGAGTTTCTAAAGCCAGCCTCAGATTGAGCATTACAGTAAACAAATCTATAGCATTAATTATGATGATGAGGTCTGAGTAAATCAACTGAAAAAACAAAACAGTGATTTACTAATTTTGTGGTTTCATCCAGCCCCAGTTTAGCACTTTTCCTAAGGACTTAGATCCTATCACATATCTTAGTACTCCTCAAATAAATCTTGTAGTTGGGCTGATACTTGCATCCTTAAGATCAGTACCTTCAGTAACACAGGCATCAAATCAGTGGAGACATCTTAGCTAATACTTTCCAGTGGAAAGGGCTGCATTAACATTCTGAATGCTCCTGTTCTCTAGCTAGGTGTTTATGAGGCACGGAAACTTCTCCAGTGCACAAATCAGTTTAATGTCTTGAAAAGTCAAAAGGAATAAGTGTGGCCTATAAAATCATCTACCCCACCCTATGGTACAATCAGCCCAATGGCTACCCAGTTTGCTCAAGGAACACAAGATACTCACTATGGGAGTATGGGGCAGAAAATCAATGATGAGATGTGAAATAAAATGGAGTGACCCAAAAAAGGGTATGGCTGACTGACTGACTGCTTAGCAGTCTGAACAGGAGCTGTCTGCACGGGGTGGAAAGAATATCTGGGAGTGTTCCCAAAAAGGGTCAAAAAATATTTTTCTGGGTATTGGAAAACCATGGCAAGAAGAATCCTGGACTGATGAAAATGAATTTGGGACTTATTCCACGCAAAATTTGCACACGAGTTTTTGTTTTGTTTGTTTGTTTTCACAAAAAACAACATTTTTTGCACAGAAATACTTTCTGTCACCTGTACATAAAGAAAATTATTTTTCCATTTTAAACAACAATAATATTTCAGAGTGCTTCTCAAATAGTTAAACATCATGATTGAAGAACTCAGTAATGATTCTTAAATGCTGAAACAGTAATTCAACAACAGTTCACAGAAGATTCACTACTTGAAATTTTTAATGTGTGTAAGACTTTAAACTTTTGGAGATGCATCAGTAAAATTCAAGGAAATTTTAAAAAGTATATCCTTGGCCAGCTTCCTTCAACTGCAGAGTCTGTAGTTCATGCTGAGCTGCGTATGACAAATAAGACAATGTTCTATGACCTGTGTGGAAAGTTGATCTTAAATGTTTAATATGTTTGTCATTGTGATGCAGTTTTATTGCTCTTAGGACTGGATGTGATGTTGGTTGACAACAACATCCAACAGAACAATCATGACAAGTCTGTCTGCATGTTCAGAAGTGTAGCATCCTGGGCTAGATCAGATTTGTGTGATACAATATTACAGCTGAATATTTCCTCATATGGAAAACAACAAACCCAAAGAATTGAAATGTGGGAAACAGCAAATAGGGAGGTAATTCTTCAATAAGCTGCTTCTCAAAGGTAGTGATGAGTAATTTCTGCAGTTCTTGTCCTACTGTAAGAGTCTTTAAAACTAAGTCGTTGAAGGCTGTTTGCAATACAGGACTTAACTCTGTGCAATAAGGTTGTTTTGTGCAGAAAACAGCATTTTCTGCACATGAAACAACATTATCTGCATGGAAAAATATTAATATTAATTTCTGCACAGAAATTGCTGATTTCTGCACAGAAAAGGTTTTTTCTATGCAAATCAACTACACGCAAATTTCATGTAGAATAGATGCCCAACTGTATCATTTTCTGTTCAGAAAACAGCATTTTATGTGCAGGAATTAACATTCCTACATTGAAATACTATTTTCAGTGCATAAAATGGTGTTTCCTGCACAGAAAATGCTGTTTTCTGTGAAAAACAATCACATGCAAAGTTTGTACAGAATATGTCCCAAACTGCGAATATTCCTACCAGTCAAGGATTCTTCTCATTCAGGTTACTCAACTCCTTTTTTAAAAAATATTTTTTAATATTATTTCCATTCCTAACAACAAATCTTTTCCCAAGTCTGCAGATTGGCATTATATCACATGTCAATTGGCTGGGTGAGGCAGGGAGGCTTGGGAGGCCAGGTTTGCGCCTCCACTTTCATTATAACAGCACAATTCTACCGTTTGCTGATCCAGCTTAACCTAGTCCCTGTGATTTCAGTTTTTACATTTATTACAGTTTTGCAAAATAAAGATGATTGTAGGAAACCTATCCAGTTCTACAAGAGAGCAAAAACAGGCCTTTAGTAGCTTGGGTGCTTTATTGTCAATAAATAGGACCCCAGAGCAAAACATTGCAATTCCATGACTTAATTGTAAAATGCTTGTGCAGTCTGCCTTGACTATAGCTGTACAACTCCATCATCAGCAGAAAAGAACTGTTAAAACTGAACAAAATTTTCAGTTCTTCCTAGAAATACAATTTAGCTGATAATGTTCAGTTCTTTCATAGCAGGGCTGTCTTTCTTCTCAGACAAAAGGATGGCAAAAATGATTTCTACATATGCACAAGGATTTGATGTGTTGCATACGGAAATGCCATGTTTTGATTTAAAATTGCTGAACAGATGAATGAGTCATTATAATTACGCATGCAAATATATCTAGTAAGGCTTCCCAAAGTGTCCTTGGCATAATAATAATATAAGCTCAGAGAGAGCAGAATGATTTGTGTGCTGTATATTTTGCTAGGCTCCCCCCGCCCTTTCAGGGATGCTGCATGATTAGTCAGTGACTCAGATCTCTATAAATAAATGCTAAATATAGGCAGTGTAGTACCATCTTATAGCCATGTTTCAATAAAGGCTCAGACTCTGAATACTAGTAGCAATGCCAGTCCAAAAAAAAAAAAAAAAAGTAAGCAACTGAGCCGTATCATCTCAAGATATATGGAGACATACTTGAGAAGGAGTTATGATGATGTTCTTTGAATCATCTTGTGAAATAGAATGTAAATTATAAACAGAATGACAAGTAGGATAATAATCAGAAATATTAAACAGTGAAATACTAAAATAGTTTCCTCTTGCTGAAGAACAGTTGTTTTATCATAGCCATCTGCCAAGTAAACCTTTCATATCATTCATTACATTAAATTATAGAAAAATGTGTTAGCACATATGACTTAAAGCAGAAGAGTCATGCAGAAGACAATTGGCATGGCTTCTCCAGAGGTAGTCCTTCCTAATTGATCTCGTAGAGTTTGAGAAGGCTAATAATCACTTGGACAAGATTGATACAGTAGAGATACCATATCTGTACATTCAGAAACGTGCTGCCACTGTGTCTTACCAGAGGTTTCTGACCAAATTTAGCCAATATGGGATAAAAAGATAACTTTCTTATAGATCAATAAGTAGTTAAAGAATAGGAAGCAGTCAAACAGACAAAGTAGAGGGTGAAAATGGGTGTTTTCGGAAGATCTGCACTAGGACTGGTCCTGTTCCAATTATAAATTATCTGATGCCAAGCATGGTGGCTAGGTTTGTGGCTACCATCAGATTATTCAGGGTGTTGAAAGCCAAAGCAGACTGAGAAGATCACGCAAAGGATGTCTTAAAAGTGAATTAATGGAGGACAAAAGGAAAGAGGTCATGGATTCATGGTAGGCAGAGGAATGAAGATATCAGCCAAACTGTAAAAGAAGGCAGATTGTTGGGCCTTATTAAGTTAGCAAGCAAAGGTGACTATACTTTAATGTCTTTTATACAAAACTGTGTACAGTTCTGCAGACTGCATCCAACTGCAACCACTATTTCATCCAGAAAGAATACTCATTTGTTGTTATTCTTATTGCTGCTGCTGCCAAGGTCAAGAAATGGTTCTTTATGTTCCATTCATGTCAAGTTTGCTTGCAAGTATTTGGTGACTATTTTACTTCTTAATCCCATTTATTCAGGTCTTTCATGGAGAAATACATTAATATTTTATACCAGAGCTTACAGTGACATACTGTACAAACCATATGGCAGGTCAGGAAAGGAATGGTGCATGCATGCATATGCACCTACACACACACACACACACACACACACACACACCACTAATTTTGTACTTAAAGCTTTATAGATAGAAAACAATAAGTTTGGAGGGGTGGTTGAATTCTTTGCTTGTAATGCAGGGGGCAAAAACTGCAACACAAGATGTTTTGTTGTACCACCATTACCCCTTTTCTTTAGTGCCTTTTCTCCATCCGGAGCCTGTGCCTTTAAGAGCTGTTGGACATGCCTCTATTCAGCAGGTATAGTTTCCCCAGTAATGAGCACGCTGCAGAGTTTAGAAAAAAACTTGCTTGAGGCATCTAAGTAATCGCGCCTCTGCTTAGCCTCATGCCTGGAAATCAAAACATTCATACTGACCTGCAAATCCTGCCTGCAAATTGGAACGTCCATGCTAGCCTGACTCAGAGAGACTATATGGTTTACTTGAACTAATGTAAGAAAAGTGCTGTCTGTGCACCAAAAAGAGAAAATGAGAAAGAAGGGAGGGCGAAGGAATTGTGCACTGTAATTCCCAGGATTTCCACGCTAGAATGTTTGCTGTAGTGCAGAGACTCTGTTACAGAGTCTAATTTATTCCACTGAACTACAGTTCCAAAAACATTCTGAATGCCTGTTTTTAGTACAGAACTATACTCATTTCATCCTCAACCCTCTTTTCTCAGGATACCTTCATACCACACAAAATATACATCCCAAGCTTCTATTAAGGGCCATTGGTGGTATGAAACTGATACAGTTGTATACTACAGATACATTTTTCTCTGCTTTCTAAACTATATGTATATATAAAAACTGGGATTGAAGCCAACTAATAGAAATGGAAAAAGTATTCAAAAATACATCCATAAAATGGTGCAAACATGTTTTTGATCGCCAAAACAGTGATGAGAAGAATCCTGGACTGGCAATACTCTTTGCAATTCAGGACTTATGCTGTGCAAAATTTTCACAAGGTTGTTTTGCTATGCAAATGTCATTTTTGGTGTAGGAAATTGTATTTGTGTGCAGAAGTTTTGATTTCTGCGCAGAAAAAAATTGTTTCCTATGCAGACAAAATAATCAACTGTAGGCAATTTTTTGGCCCATTACATGATTTTCTGCACAGGAAGCAGCATTTCTGTGGAGAAAAGGCTGCTTCCTGTGCCAAAAATGCTGTAATTGCTTACTTGTTCTTTGCAAAAATTTTATGTAATTAATTGGCATGGAAAAGAGTATTTCTGACTTACAATGTTCCAAGACAAACCATCGTGTTTTTTTCCTTGGCAAGACTAGTTTACAGGGGGTTTGCCATTGCTTTCCTCTGAGGCTGAGAAAGTGTGACTTGCCCAAGGTCACCTATTTAATGCCCATCGCAAATGGAGATTTGACTCCTTGTCTTCTGAAATCCTTATCCACCACACAAACTATGCTGGCTCAGTTTTAAAATGTGTTAAGTAAACCAATGTCCTTCCTAACTCACAGCTTGGACACTTGAGGATTGTTTTGCTGTTTGTATACCCTGCTGATCTCAGGCCTTTGTCAAAATCTCTGGAACTAGTATCTCTTTGAAATGTTTCCTGAGTTAATGTGGTTACCTGAAAACTGAATACCTGCCCTAGGACTTGTATTGTAAACCACTCACTGTCATACTTCACAAAATTACAGCTTTGCCAGAAGAGATTAAGCACTTGTGGATAAGGGGTTAATTCCTCTCTCCAAAGCATCCTGGAATTCATGGATATAGTGCCTCTTCTCCACTGCTAAATAACTATAGCTAACACACAATGACTACTTTAGTCTGGCTCTACCAGTTTTTCTAGCTTTAAAATTATTAGGTAGGTCCTTCCTAACCCTTCAAAAACTGTTGGCCAACATCTGCCATTGGTTATGCCAACTGGGAATGATGGGAGTTGTGATCCAGCACATCTGGAAAACACTAGGCTTAGGAAGGCTGGTTTAGATGCTGTGCTTCAGGCAATGTTGTGTCAAGCCTGTTAATGTCCTTCATAGTGCATGCAATCTCACTTCCTTATACTGGAGAATAAACACTTGACCCCCCCCTTCATAGCACTGATATCCCATCAGTCGATCCTGAATCAATTATCGGTCTTTGTATGAATGAATATTACTAAATGTTTGAACGGCAATTGCAGCCCCCCAAATATTTGAAGATGGCAGTTTCATCACTTCTTAGTTATCTTTAGCTCAGAGAAGAAACCATTAAGAAGTGATTTGACTGACATCTTTATATAGCTGAAGGATTGTCACATAAAAAATATTTTTTTCCTTGTTGCTTCAAATTCAGGAGCAAACCATGCAGGGGTTCAAATCACAAGACAGATTTAGATTAAACATTATGAGGAACTTACTGACTGTAAATGCTGTTTGACCATGTAACAGATTGACTTGAAAGGTGGTGCTTTCTTCATTAAAGGTTTGTAAGCAGAAGCTGGATAATCACCTATTCAGCATTCTGTAGTACTGGATTTCTTACATTTAAAAGGTAAATGAACTTCTGAGGTTTTCTTCTACTCCGTGACCAGCCTTCAGCATTTCTACTCACCCACAGCCTTGAACAAGAAGGTATTTGAAAGCAGATATCTTCAGGGAAAGAGGTTGCGTTAAAACTGCTAAATTAGATTGGCAGGGGGGAAATGGGAAGTTCAGTTCTTAGCTGTCCAAGCCAGAATGGCCAGTGGAGGAAAATGCTGGGAGCTTAAATCCAGCAACATCTAAAGGACTGCATGATTCCCATCCCTGACATACCAGAGGACAAAGAAGAGCTGCTGCTGCTGCTGCTGCTGCAGGGAAGACATTAAAATCTGGAGTGGATTTATTTGAGAGAGATAGGCTGTCTCTTACCCTTTCAACCCATGTAGAAAATATATGCTTGCTATGCTGCGCTGTAGCTTGCTAGGGAAATGAGAACATTGTCCACTTTTTAAGGGAACGGGAAATTTCAAGTTTTGCTTGAGCTGTTGACAAACAGTGCCATTTGTGCTATAAGCTTTCCTTCTCCTTAATTTTATGGGAAAGACAGGCAGCTACTTAGTAAATGGAAAAAGAAAGGCGCTCTGCTTGTGTTCAGAAATGAACTTTTGCTGTATTCTTGTTAATAGAAATTATTTTTGGCTTCTGAGCCTGGATATCTAGAGATCTCTATGTATGATTTCATTATTAACTCCATAGTTGGAATACAGGATTTCTCATATTCATTCTTAAGTAACATTTTAACTTCTATTAAACATTGTAATGTGAGTTTCATCTCGCCTTTTGTTTTCCACAGAGCAGGAGCACATGAAAAAGCAGTTGTCTGAGAATTTGAAACAGTTCTAATTTGTTTTCCTGGTCAAATATGAAAACTGTTCTGAAGACAGATATTCACTGCCCAGCAGTTGCTGCTTAGTAATGTGAAACTGTAACTTCATAAAACAAGTAAGGTTAAGTAGACCTCCCCTTAAAATAATACTAATTTAGGAGTGAAGAAGTTAAACTTCCTTACTTCATTCCATCCTTTTTGCTAAAACTCTGTTTTTTTAAAAAAAATACAATAAGCACTGTGACAATTTAACAACATTCTTTTCTGGAAATGGTCACTGGTAGTTAACCTACCCATGAATCTTGCTCACTTTTCTAACTAATGGAAGAAATGCTATTATCTGTCAGAAATTAAAGGTCAAGTAAGGCATAGATTGCTCAGTTGTGTTGGTTTGTCCATTCTGGTAGCAGCTGCAGTAAATTGTAAAAGAATTTTGAATTCCCTGTAAAACTAAGTAGTCAACTTTGACTAATGATCAGGTCTTAACAGGAATTTTGCCAGATGGTTGCTCAAGATACATGTATCAATCACATGCCTGAACCTACTTTCAAGTTCAGAAACAGTAGATAAGTGGGGAGATTTAACTTAGCGCACATGGAAAATCTCTTTCCTGTACAGCCTTTGTTTCTGACCCCAGAAAAATGGCATGTAGTTATATCTCTGGCCTGGAAAATGAAAATCTCTGGTGACTGGAACAGATGTTAGCTTAGGTAAGTTAGGACTATTGGTCTGCATAGTCAAATGTCACTGTGAGATTTCTAAGAGTGAAAAACAGCACCAAAACTTCAAGACTTGACCCCTGCCCAGGAATTTATTAGAAGAATGGCAAAATAAGCATTGATTTATGAACCTTGTTACAAATGTGATTTGGAAGGCTGTGCCAAAAGAATACAGAGGGCAATTGTGTCAGAAGTCCTCCACTGTCTCTTCCACGCTAGCTCCTCTGCCAGAAATACAGCAAAATGTAGCCATTTTGCTGTATTTCCTTCAATGCTGTGTTCCCTTTGATGTTTGGGTGATGGGAGGGGGAGCTGGGCTGGTGCATGGGAACCTTGGTCATTCAACAAACTGGGATGGACTAGTGCATGAGAACGGAATGTGAATGGGAAACAGTGGGGAGGGACAGAGGTGTTCTGAAAAGCTAAACTTGCATTGTATCTCCAATTCTGGCAAGAATGTTGTCTGTGCGCTGAGCTTAATCTCTAATAATACTGGATCTCTCCATGAAGATGGCTTATTGAGTTAGGATAAGACCAGACACACAGACTGAAAGGTCTGTGGGGAATGTTACTATCTCTGGGTTGAAGTTTAAAGTATCAGGCAGAATATCATAGCACACCAAACATCATAGTCTGAAGGCTGTAGTACTTTAAGGACGGGGGGAAAACATTAGAGTAGCAAAAAGTAGCATTGTGGGCAAATTGATCCCAGAATTGGTTTCTGGATGGGGAGTTCTATACAGTTCATGTACACATGCAGGGAAAACAGTACTAAAGATGAGGGCAGTTGGTGTTTATTCATGAATTGCAGGATGTTTCATCAACTGCATGAGAGTATGGAGGAGATTGGCTTAGGACAGCCAAGAGTCTCATGGCCAAAGGCATCCATATGCTAAGACTATCTCCTATTTCTATGAAGAGTGGTACATCCTTGTCAGCTTGACAGCTACAGGGACAATGGCAGTTTGAGAACAAATCAAAACACTCATGCAGTATGTAGCATAGAAAAGGGTGCTCAGCTGGGATATCTATGTTGGATAGACAGAATACCCCTTGATGGGACATAGAAAATCTTCAGTTCATTAGGCAGATGCTAACTATGGACTACCAGCAATTTCTCCATGGTATATGCCTTTGTGTGTCTGTTCTCTTTTATGCATAACTCGGGTTTTTTTTTTTAATTAGCCTGAACTTAATTTATTAAAACTTCAGGCAAGTTGTAGGTAATAGAAATTCTGGTTGATAAGATGACAAATTAAATGGAGAGTGTGTGTGTGCACACACATACATGTGTATTCTCACACACACACACACATATATATTTCTTGTGTTGTTGTTGTTGTGTGCTTTCAAGTCATTTTCCATTTATGGCAACCCCTGAAGTGAACCTATCTCACAGGGTTTTCCTGGGGTTAGAGTGTGTGACACATAAGGTCACCTAGTGGGTTCCCATGGCTGAGTGGGGAAAGGAACTCTGGTCTTCAGAAACCATACATCATGCTGGCTCTCAAATATTTATATGTTCACACACACACACACACACATAATGTAATGTCTCTTTTGATTTTTTGCACTTAAACAGAATGTACTTGGTTTAGAGGACACAAGATAAAGTAGATACAGCATATATCCCTTCCCTCCCACTGTTATTATGGCTAAAATCAACCTAATATATCGATTCTACTAAAATTTACTTCTTTCATAAGTCTGCATACGAACTTAGACTTAAAGTCTATTAACATAAAGAAAACATCAATACTTTATTTAATTGTACCAGAGTTTAAACTGATTTGTTTTCTTCCCCCAAAATACTGCAGTTTATTCCAAAATTTGTCCAGTGTTTTAAAGATGATAAACTACTCTATTAATGTGTGTTTGCCTATATAGGTATCAGCAATAAACTGAATGTTTTTCTTTCGAAGCATGAACAAGAAAAAGTCAATATTAGAACAACATTTGCTTACAGAAAGTGTCTATTTATCATGAAAGAGGCCAACAATGAAAACTGAGCCTGCATTCTTTCAGTTTATTTGAAACCTGGGCTATTTTGTTTTCGATGGAGCGTGCCCTGCAGCACACATTGCGATCTCATAGTTTTGTTATTAGATGTGTGGTTTAAGTATTAAACAAAATAGTCATTTTAGATGTTAAAATGCCAACCTGCTAAACAGTGGTTTAGCAAACTGGAAATATCAATCTCATGTACTCCTTCTCCACAGCATCTCCATTTGCATCAGCATCTCAGTCCTGATCTGTTTAAGCCAAAGCTTCTAGTTGTGTCTACAGTGGAAAGCTTTAGTTTAGTACAGCTTATTGACCAGGGACTGGAACACAATTTCAGGTGCAACAGAAGGTATCTCCATTTCAGATATTTTCCAGTTTCCCATATAACAGGAAACAGATCATGGCAGAAGCACCAAAGACAGGTAGAAACAGATGAGCAATTTGTAAGTCTGATACCTGTGTCTGGCTTGCTAAATCACAGTGTTCATAAGACATGTATAGAACACGAGTGTCAAACAGTTATCTTTACGTAAAACAATCACGGCATGAAATACAAGCAAGTATCTATGAGCACGATAATGCTATGCCAAATAATTTTTAAAAAAAAATAAGCACAGAGCCCAATCCAAGATTATGTAAATACTGTGTAAATCAGTAAATCTCTCTCCCAAGGGTAGTCTGGCTGGTTCCATCCCTTCTGAATTTCCAGCAGGCAGTGGAAACTGTGCTGTTTTCATTGGCCTTTGGACCTTAAAATTGGGGAGGCGTCTCCTCTGGCTGTTAAATTGTTTAGAGCTTTAAAAGGTGTTTAATTTGGTTTTTAATTATTTATTTAATGTTTTAAATGTCTTTTTATCTATTGTACATTCTTCAGGGGCCCTAATATTTCAAGATGTGATTTTAAAATGCCACAAATAAATACAAAAATATATAATAGGAATTAAAATAAGAAAGTATTAAAAGGCCATGAGGAATATAAGTGTTTTAACTAATGGCAGAAAAAGCAAACAAATGAAACCTAATGTTGATTCTAGGAAGATAAACATAAAGAGAATTTTAATAACAAGAACAACAACTTCACAGTAGCAGTTCATCCAGCACTAAAATTGTTATATCTAAATCAGGACAAAGACTTGCACTTCCAAACTTAATTGGTTCTACTGAATCCTCATGAATTACTTTCAAGTAGCAGTTAGATTAGCACATGTTTTGAGCTGACCTGTAGTTGTTGGGAATGTGGAAATGGTATTACTTCCTTAAGGCCAGATCATTGTTATATCTGCCTTTATGTTCCTATTTAAATTAGTTGGATTCATCTGCTTTTGTGAAGGACTAGCAGGCCTGAGCTGGGAATACTAGCACATAAATGTGATAAGACATGAAGAATAGCTGGGAAAGATCAGAGGTTTTAGCATTCAAAATTTAAACTCAAGGATAAGTAGCCCAGGTTCTGTCAAGTTCTTCATCATCATCATTCATTCATTTATATCCTGCCTTTCTCCCAGTATGGAACTCCAGGCAGCTTACAAGATATTTATAAACAGTACAGATAAAAAAACTGAATGAAAACTTCAATAGATGAGAAAGTTGTTTAAAAAGCAATTAAACAGTTTATAAAGTTAAAACATTAAAAACATTAAATTCATCAAAAAACAATATAAACCATAAAATAACATAATGCATCATTAAAAAGTCCATCCCATTCAGTTTCTAAAAGCCTAGTGGCACAAAAATATTTTCAGTTGCCAACAAAAGGAGAGCAAGAAGGGAGCCATGCTGGCCTTCCTAGAGAGGGAGTTCCAAAGACTAGGAGCAGCCACTGAGAAGAGAAGCCCTCTGTCTTGTACCCACCAAGTGAGCCTGAGAAGGTGCTGGGACATTGATAATAATGGCAGAGCTTTTGTCCACCTACTCAGACAAAAAAGACAGACACCAAATGTATGCGTAGACTAAGGGCCTCTTTAATAGCTATTTAAATCTAATCTCATGCAGGGCTGCATAGTATGGTATATTTTGAAGCAAATGTGTATTTCCTTCCTCTTGAGCATGCCAGGGGCCCAAGGAACTCAGGCCTAGAGCCAACACAGTTTGCTCCCAGCTGACCTGCTCCTAGGAAATTGATGTACATTGACTTCCTTCTCACTCCCCAAGCCCTAAAGGAAAACAACAACAACAGTCAGTTGCAGCCCCAGAGGTTGTTCCTTTCCATACTCCCAGGTTCCAAACACCAAAGGCCTTTCCACACTATACTATTATAGCGCTCTTATTCCACTTTCAACCTCCTATGGAATCCTGGGGTTTGCAGTTTAGGGAAGGGCACTTAGAATTCTCAGCCAGAGAGCTCTTTGGCCTCTGTAAACTACAAACCCCAAAATTCCACAGGATGTTGAAAGTGGAATAATAGCACTATTAACAGTGTAGTGTGGAAAGGCCCCAAGTCTGAAGAAGTCCCTTTCATCAAAAGGTGCCCGCGAGGATTCACTGATAACTGCCCAAGGACCACCTTTCCCATACTAGCCTGCCAAGAAGTGACCAATTAATGCCAATTATAAGCCAATTAAATGATCATTGAACCAATGATGTCAACAAATAACCCAACCACTCACTGATGGATTTAATAAAGTCTATTGAACTAAATCATTTAAAGCCAGTTGTCCTATAGTTGCCATGGAGGGACAATACAAGGTATGCAGAACACTCTCCCCTTTGTGAAAGCCAAAAAGGAAGCAAAATTCTTACCAGCCCCTGAAAGTGACTCGCTGAAGCAGATAACTTCCAGGGAGAAAGGATGATGAAAGAGGAAAAAGAAAAGGAAAAAGAGGAAACAAGGATGAAAGAGGGAAAAGGAAGAAAGCTGGGTTATGTAGCCATTCACTGTACCCTTCCCCCCTGTATTCTGACTCTTCCTGCCTTCTCTTCCTTCTTCTGGAAGGAGAAATGATGCTCCCTCCTTTACAGTCACTGCAGTATGCAGTGTGGAGGCAAGGGGTAGGATTTTTTCTTGAGTGGACATCTACTGATGAAATCACTTGTATCAGCAGAATCAGATAGAGCAATCACCCAGTTGCCCACCGTTCCCCAACAACCTGCACCCCCAGGGGATGAGGAGAGAAAGAAAGTTGCATTATACTGCTGTGGCAAGACCAGTGTAATGTTGAATTGGTGTATTGAGAGGCTGATCCACAAGATTTCATTCAACTGATCAGTTGCAACAAATTGAAAATAGAAAGATATGTGGTTTAGGGTAGGGCCACACTGATTAGTCCCAGGTTCATTGCATAGCCCAAATACATACAACATCCTATATATTTGACATTGTACCCTCATTGTCAGAAACATCAAAATATACTGTGAACATAATTATTTAAATAAAAACAAACTCTGGATGATTGATGTTTAAAGTTTTTAAAATACTAGAAAAAGCATGTTCAAATGAGATGGCTCAAGAAATGGAGAGATGACATTAAGAGGTTACTAATAATGCTCCCAAAGTGTAGTCAGATTTCAATTTCAGATCACCTTTCCTCACATCCTTCTGTTCTCCAGTTCTGGTTCCAAACTGTAATGGAAAGTACAAGAAACCTGAGCTTCTTTGTCTTTTCACTTCTCTCTGCACAGAGAGGAGGGTGCTGTCCTTCAACAATATACTGGGTGAAGATTGAAAAAGATTCCCACAACAGGTTTCTCAATGCCTTACTATATACACCATGTATATTAAGAAACAAGTATGAAGAAAGAAGGTAAGAGTGCCATGTTCTTACCTTCTATCAGCATGTGCAAATAATTATTCAAGATGTGAATTCTCAGATTAATACAAGGCTTGTAATGCTTCAGCTATTTACTGTTAAAATGCTTGGTTGATTGTGGTCTTCTGCAGTCTACATTATTGCAAAATATAAAATAGTATAAAATATATAGCAGGCTTACAGTTGAAGCGGTAGTATACTTATTCGTTTAATCCAATATTTCACTCAGACTTAGAGGAGTGTCTTTTTCTCCACTTCATTACATTTTACTAAATGGGAAAATGAGAGTTCACTATATCAATGTTTCATGGTATGTGCTGGTTTAATACCACCTACAGGACACCTGTTTTAACATATTCTAAACAGAGTACATTTTGTGTATCTAACAACATTTCTGTTTTTGTACTTTGATTTCTAAGGCCAATGAATAGCATTTTTGGATCCTCTCGTCTGTTCCTTTTGTTGTCACCCTTGTTTGAGACATGTGCATCTGTGCATGTTCTAAAACTACTTATTTTATTGTTATTTGAAACCATTCCAGAAGATGAAAGACAGAGGAAAAGAAATTAATTGTGGCTTCATTCTGCTGAATAAGAAGCTAATGTGTGTTACCAGGAGCTAGCTCATAAAAGAGCACATTTTACAAATACACAGCATAAGTAACTAATTTAGACAAGGGAGCAGAGTGCCTCTGTAATACCTTTAGAAAGAAGGGACAGAAATAATATTTGGAAATATTTTTAAAGGGTTGAAAAGTATAAAGAAATGCCAATAGAAAGAATTCTGGACTTAAAAGAATCTTCACAGCTCAGGACTTAATTCTGTACAAAAATTGCACAGAAAAAAATCTGTGCATAAAATAATATTTCTGTGCAGAAATATTACTTTCTGCACAGAAATTTATGTTTCTGGCAGAGCAAATATTTTCTGTGCAAAACAACCACATGTGAATTCTGCACAGAATAAGTCCTGAATTGTGAATAGTCCTTGAAAACTGTGCAGTTTCTGAAGACTCTCACAGCAGGAAGAAATCTGCTAAAATTACTTGCTGCTTGCTTCAAGAAGAAAATTAGTAAAGAATTACATCTCCATTTGAAATCAGTAGATATGAAATCAAACCTTTTGTTGAAATGAAGAGTTATTGTGAGATTGCTACAGAATGACAACCTACATTAACTATGTAGGCTGTCCTAGAGGTGGCCACTGCCAGCTATGAAGGCTGTGGTGGCTGTTTCACTGCTGAGAAAATTAAACCCAAAGAGATAGGGTTGGCAGATCTCAGGGCCTGGACCTAAGTTTCCAGTGTACATGAGTCATCTCTGGGTGGGAGACAAGGATGCAAATTATCCAGTTTTTACAGGGTCACCTCCAGGCAAGAGAAAACGATGGTGTGCAAATCTTCAGCGTAGTCAGCATCTACCTTCTGGCTAGAAGCAAGTTGGCTACATTAAATGTTCTTTGTCTCACCTCCTTATGAAACTGAGGAGGAAATAATCCCTTCGTTTCACCTTTATCTGGAAGCAGCCCCTTTAACTAAGGCCCTTTTCGCACGGGCTTTCCCGAGCGAAATAGCCCCGTGAGCCGTGCGGGAGTGGGAGCGCCGCTCCACACGACGCACTCCCACTTCCGGCGCTCTCACGGTGCTGCAGCAGCGCGAGCGCGGGGTTTTTGATTTTCGCTTCCAAGCGAAAATCACCCCGCGCTCGCGCAACGCTCCCGGCGCCCACCCGCACTTACCTGTTGTGCAGTGCGTCGGAGAGGCGGCCGGGTAGGGCTTCCTTCCCTCCGCTCCTGTGGAAGGAAGGGGTGGGGCGGGGCACTTGCATGACGGATGCGATGGCATCCTGCTTCGCGCGGGTGGGGGGCTGCTCACGACAGCCTCCCGCTTCGCGCGCGCGGGGGGTGGGTGGGCGCGACTGTCGCTCGCTCCTGGCGCGCGCAGGGGGGTGGGTGGGCGCGACTGTCGCTCACTCCTGGCGTGCGCGGGGGGACGGGCGCGACTGTCGCTCGCTTCCCGCGTGCGCGGGGGGCGGTGCGAGAGGCTCCTGCTTCTCGCGCAAGCGGGGGAGGATGGACGCGCGAGCCGCCTCCGGGATGCTGCCGCTTCCCCGCTTGTTCCTTCGCCTGCGGAAGGAACGAGCGGGGAACCGGCAGGCTCTCGGAAGAGGCTTTTCGCGCAAGCCGCCCACCCCGGCTCACGCAAAAAGCCTCAGTGCGAAAAGGGCCTAAGTCTTAATTTCCAAACTGAGAAATATATCTCTGTATGTATATGTATTTGAATGACAAGCCGAGTGACTGTGGTTGGTACTTAATGCATAACGTTCAATGACATTGCCATTAGTCTCAGGTTTTCAGCGTCTGGGATAATCCTCAATTGGCAACTCTACAAAGAGAGGATAGAAAGAATATTTTCAGGTCTGTCAACACCTTATCAGTCAATGTCCATCTAAAGGGGCAGTGGCAAAAAGAATAACACACACAAGTAATATTCTCAAGCCATCTGGAGTTTACAGATGCAGATGTGAAAGATCAGGCACTCAACTAGAAACACCCCCTGCAAAAAAAAAAAAAATGAAGGTAGGCGGTGCATCTGCCAGCCAAAAGGTCATGCATAAATTATTGGTTGCCCCAGTCTCTGAGTTCAAGAAGTCTGAGAGTTATATATTTGCATGAATTAAGTCAAGAGTTAGGAAGAGTGTCCTAGAATTGCTATTTCCAGGGGCCCAAAGACAGATGTTCATCTTCTCTTGTTTAACAAAGGCAAAGGGACATTTATGTTTTAGTGGAGTTTAAGAGACTAATTTTAAAGGGCATTTGAAATTTTGGGTCTCTTCATAGTCAATTGAGAGATGATAATAGTGTTCTTTTGATAATACTAGAAATGGAGGGGGGGAGTGTTAATGTTTTTCAGAAGGTCCTATGACAGTTTATAGATGAAAGTAGGAAGATACCTTAATAATGAGTCAGAACATTTGTCTGCCTAGCCCTTTATTGTCAGCTCTGAGTAGGAGCAGCTGCCCAGGGTTCCAGGCAGGCCCACCTGAAGATCCCTGATATTATCTGGCACTCTGTCTAGGCCTAACTCTGCTCAGTTTCTGATATCAAGCAACATTGGGTGGATTCAGGGTAGTATGTAGGTGTGTGTTTTTCCTTGACCATTTTAATAGTACTTAAGTAGGCATCTTCTGTGAATTCTGAACTTTGTCCACCTCATAACACTCTGGGGGCCACATTCTTTCCCTATCATAGCCATTGAAGTTGCTGTTGCTACCATACTTGATGGTGAAATTTGCCAGCAACAGCAACCTCTTTATGGTATAGGAGGTGCCACAGGGTCCTTCTGCACCCCAAAAACTTGTATATATTGTCCAGAGCCTCTCAGAGAAGAAAATGGAACATGAGAACTTGTTCACAAGCTGCTCATTCCAAAGTAAGCTTTTACTTGGTGTGTAGGTACAGGGACCAACAGGAAAAGATTGGTGGAATAGTTGGGGCAATGGTGGTGCAATTTGGGCAGTAATGGGGCAGGGACAAGCACAATCTTAAAAGCCTCGCATGGAACAAGTATTCTTGCAATATATGGTTTCACTGGGAGACCCTCATGTTCACTTTTAGAACCTTACTAGCTCACTTTTAGAACCTTACTAGCTCACAAAATGCAGTCTTTTGAACCAAGGTGTTTCTGAGCAGGTCCATAAAATAGGAGACCAGTGGTCTCTGAAAACACAACTGTGTGCCCCGTGACAAGGTGCCAAGCATCCTTGTGTTTGGGAAACTATTTGTTTGATAGGATTAAACTGCTACTGAAGAGAGCAGAGTGAAAATAAGGGAGCCAAAACATGTGTAAAGAATGCTACGATGCACTTAATTTTTGAATTAGATCTGTTCTCAGTTGTTTGGTGTGGGTTTTTTTCCTAATAAACCCTTTCTTCTGAGGTTCAGAGGTGTATTTTACCCAGAGAAATGTTTTACTTAAACAAAAAATGCAGGCAATTGGTTTATTTCTACATATCCATCAGACTAAGCTAAGGGGCCTGTGGAATGGTCATTTGGATTTTTAAAGTCTATGTATAATTTTGGGATAAATCCAATTGTTTCTCCCAACTAGAATAGACTCTTTGAATCAGTGGGACTTACCAAGTCAGTACTGAAGGAGGTCCCATAGATTTAGTGGTTCTGTACTCTAGATAAGACTAGCAATTGGATTTAAACTATTGAGTACTTGTTAATCATTCTATCACTGTATGTAAAAGTGTTAACTGCTCATCTTTTGTACCATTTTGGTGACTAGTGGATAGAAATAAGTGGTAAAAGGGGGTTGACTTTAATGAAAGAAAATGTTTAGATTCTCTTTTCAGAGCAAAGGCCTCAGTTTTAATGTTAATAATTTTCAAGTATATAATTGGTGATAGCATTCACTGATAAGCTTAAAAGCACATAAGGAAAGTGGTCAATTATTTGTATTATGTGTAGTAAAACATTCTGTGGACCAGAAGAAATGGAGTAATTCATCAAGTTGACAAGTTGTGATTTTAAGATTCTTTGCTTAGTGTTTTTCCAGCAATCCCCTTTACTTGTTTTTAGGAATGCTAACAATTACACAAATGTTTTAAGTAGGATGTGAAGCAGAGCAATGTCTTGAAGAAACGGCTTTTTGCCAACAACTGTTTCCCTCAGGAGCACGTATAATCTGCAGTTCTGTTAAAGGCCATGGCCCTGTTGTTTTGGTGGTGTTACTCACCTGCTTGTAGCAGTCATTATAAGGCTGTTGTTCAAGGAAGTGTCTGCCAGACAGGTTGCAGCTGTCGGACTGCTCAACATTTGCCTGCACACTTCCTCCTCCCATGGGCTTCCCCATTCTCTTTTGCCTTATCCACTTACCCTAGATTTTATCACCCATTTGCTATTTCACCCAGAGCTAGTCTGAATCTTGGTATGAATTCAACTTAGCAAAGGCATGCCCCCTCTCCTTTGCTATGTTTGTTCATTAGAATTTGTGCATCAGTGCTTAGATGGAGATTGCCATTTTTCTTTCCCTCACATTGCCTCTGGAACAATGCTTATCTCATGACAGCATTGTTCTACAAAAGCAATATGGAGGTCATAGCAGCCCACAGGGCAATTCATTAAAGGGAGAGCAAGCAAGTATTGCAGGGGAGGAATCCCTACCACCTGTCTCAGCAAGAGAGGTTGGAAATAATCAGAATTCTGAGCATGCAACAAATCATTTATATGTTTTGTGCATTATATTAACTATTTCCCCTACCTGCAAAGTAGGTAGTTTATTGCCTTAATGCTGGTAGGGAAAGTGTAGCACATGTGTGTGAAACTTGCCAAAACTGTATAAAAGAATCATGCATTTATGACCTACAGCAACAAATTACAGAAATTTCATGTATATTCTTTCGCTTTTAAGTCGGGGATTGTCCTCTTTCAGCATGGAATCCTTTAAACTGTGACACCTTCCGCCCCCTGCTGTTGAAAATAGTGTGGCCCAAAATGAGGTATACATCTAATCACTTTTGTACTGGGGCCTGTTCATACTGCAGTCTCCCATTTTGGCATGCCTCATATTTGAAAGCTATGAAGGCTGTTGTAGCTTCAACTCTTTTGCATGCTTAGTATTTCTTCTGCCTTGAAAGTCCAATGACCTAGAGTATCATGAAAACTAAAGTGGGTGTGAGGCTTGGTAGATGAGAGAGAGCGCATCAATCTTCCAGTGCCTGTGAATGATTTCTGAGAAGTCACTGAAAAGGTTGCACCATAAAAAGGGACCTTTTTATCTCTGTGGTGGCAGAAGATTAAGAACATGAAGTGAAGGGGTGAAGAGAGAGATGGGGGAGTGGCTAGAGAGGAAAGTAAGACTGTGAAAAGCATATGAAACTGAAAATTCTTGCCCCACAAGATGTTTCCTAAGCATTTCTTCTTAAGGAGCATCTTCACTGGACATCTTCAAAGTGATTATTCTTTGCAAAATATTTTAAACAGGAAAATATTTTAATTGTGCCAGTTTTCTTTTTGCTATTCACTCTCTCACATAACAATTAATTAATAATGGAAATGCTTTCTTGTAATAGTTATGAATTTTTAAGTGCACTGTGTGCCTGTAGACTGTCTTAAGTGAAATTTAGGTTACAAAGCTAGTGAGGAAAGACGTGTTCCTTTGCATTGATTTAGCTTCTGTAAGGTATTAAACATATCAACTATTGCAACACCATATATGTTTATGCTAGTTAACTAATTTATTAATGTTGCAACAATTGTCAACATTTGTCTGGTAATCTTCTAGTTGGTTGAAATCTTTCCAGCCTGTGGGATAGCCTTGAATTCATAACTTATCCTCAAATATGAGCTGTCCTTGTAATATATTTAACTTGCTAATGGGAACAGATGGTCATCATAGTGACTCATCAGCCAAGGGAGACAGATTGGCCATCTTAATTATATTGAAAGAATGCTGAATCGCTCAAAAATTGAAGTGACAGTCAAATCTTTTCTTGCTCAGAATAATAGTGAGTAAGATTGTTAACAGTGATTCTTCAGGTTTCTTGCTTTGGAAGAGGTACATCTCAGAGGTGTTCATTCAAAGAAGCTGGCAAAGCTTATTCTCTTTCGAATTTTAGTAGAGAGTTACATAAAAAGGGGCAGAGGTAGAAGAGTTACCCTCAATTTTGCATAGGCATTATGACAAAATATATGTTAAATACAGTGTAGTAGTAATCTTCTGATGTATAATGTATTGTATATTTGCAACAATCATCTTAATACATATAATTTATAGTATACTTCTCTTCCACAATGAAGCATATGTACAGTTTCTTAAAACACTTTCATAAAAAACTGTGAGTAAACTCTCAAGAGTTACACTTCCACAGCGGAAAAAAGGGAGAGGAAAATAATGTCACTAGTGTGATAAAGCTCTCATTTTGGGTAAAACAACTAAAATATATATTCCTTTATTGGTTTATTCATTTTTCTATTGAAGTAGTTTATATTAGTGTATATACACTTTATATTGACTTTGCAGTCAAGGAGGTATAGAATTTGCCTCCACAGATGCTGCTGTTACCATGGAAATAAAAGGACCAATGGCCTTTTTCTAGTTTGGACTGTACTATGCTGTTCATAAAAAGATGGTGAATTCTAAAACTGCATCACAGGATTTTTTAAAAATTATAAACAATAAATATTATCAAATAGCACAATTGGGGATTTATTTTAATGCTGCAATGTAATTATGAATGGATAACTTCTCAAGAGGCAGAAAGTATACATGCAGACAAATTTGAATTTTGTGCTAGTGGCTTACACGTTTGCTAATCCTCCTCCTTTGAAAAACCTTTTGCCTTGCAAAATATAACCCCTTGGCGTCTTGCATTCATCTGATGCAGCATTTGATGCTGGTTACATCACAGGTTCCCTTATCTGTCTGTGGTGTGCCTCTGTGACTGAGAGTGAATGAGCATGTGGAAGCTGTGAATGTAAATTTGATTCTTAGGAGAGAGAGGTGCTTTACCTTAGATTTCCGAACAGAGGAAGATCGTTCTTTGAAAAATCAAGGATGGCTTGCAGAAGATGTCATTTGTAAGTATTTTCTCCTTTGTTATAGGTTGGAAATACACATTCCTGAAACAGAAACAATCTGTGTTACTGAAGGTAGGAATAGGAATAGTGATTAATTCACTGTGCAGCAGCTCTCTCTTCATGAACCATTTTATGGGTGGTACCTCTCAGCATCACACTGATGTGTGTATTTTGGAATTGAACGGTTGGAAGCCTTCAGAAAGACATAATTCAGCATCCTAGGAAGGAAAAAGAGACTTGTTAGAAATTTGGTTAAAATCTCTTGCTTTAAACCTGAGATTTTCCAGCAAACCAAGATTGAATGTCTTTGTCCAGTTACTAATCTCTTTCTTTTTGTATAAACAGTTGTTAACAGTTTGTTTGGGAAATGATAGTGGGTCTTCCAGACAGAATGTATTTGATGTTGTTTATGACACAGCAATCTGTAATTTTCATGCTGTTTGTCATGGTGTTTGTGTGCCTGATAAGCCATTGTTATTTTATTAGCACTGCAGGAATTCAGCTGTAAGAGTAAGGTGTGTGCTTTTGGTTCAGGGTTTTGGTTGGATATTCGTTTTGGTCAGTAATAAGATACTAGCATTTGCAGGGTAATAAGAGAGTAGCATTTATACTGGTTTTCATGAGACTTTTTTTTCTTTTGAAAGACCCTAAAGCATTTGATTCTTGACCTGCAGTCATAAAATTGGTTACACCAGTATGTCCTGTCAGTTTAAGTAAAATCAAGGCAAGAAAATGCATGGAATTATGTTTCACTGTAATTTGTTAATTCCACCATTTTGTCTGAAGCATACAATTCAAAAGACTTGGCATTCTACATCTGTTATTCCTTGTTCATATATAAAATCTTGCCTTACAGCATCAGCACCCATAGAAGTGTGAGAATGTGACTAGTGTTCAGATACACTATTGTAATTCTGCATATTTTGCCCTTCCAGTTCTCAGTGAGTGACGCTTATTCCACAAATAGACCTCCTGAAATCAGCCACTTATGAGAGAAATGCTATGCAGCATAGACTCTTTTGTAATTCACCTGCACTGAAGCCTGATTAGAGTAACTCAAATGAAGTTAAATCTAAAGCAGTATTAATTCTTTTTAAAGAAATAATTGATATCAGAGTTGTACATAGTCATTAAACAGATGGAGAGTAGGGCTCGGACCTCGTTTTCAATGGGACTAAATTGGCTTCTGTCCAAGCATCTTGGCTTAGGTGGATTGTGGACCAATCTGTTAGTCTGCAGCCCATTAACTTTAATAGAATTGTTGTGGAGAATATTGTCGTATGTAGCTTTGAACTTCTTAAGCTGGAGTAGTATCACAATGAGATGACTGCATTTCAGGACTGTATCCATAGTTTGAAAGTGGGAAGAAGCTCTTTAACTGTGATAATATTGTAATGTCCTTTGTTCTGGGTATCAGTTTTATTTCCTGAGATTCAAGTAAGAACTTAGTTACTGTTCTTTGTTGTATGCCACATACTGATTTGTCAGATGAGAAGATGTGAACTGGATTTGACTGCATTGAAACTGAATTCCACTTGTGTTAGTTTGTGGGAGTTCTGGTTTTTGTTGAAGTCAGCAAGTATTACTCAGACTTTGGCTATGCATAACCTTGCTTTGATGGGTTATGTGAATTGAAGCCCAACATAGAATTATTGCAATACTATATTATGGTTATATTTTTTTACAAGGAATATGTTATCAAGAATGTCACCATTTATATGGCCATGCTTTGAGTATATGGGATTATATATGGCTTCTGATCGCTGTTTAATTCCATTGAATACTACTTTTCTGTCCTGCTATAAAAAGATTTACATGTAGAGGTTGCTTGTTTTGTGAGCAATGCAAGTTCTTCATTTTAAAATCTGTAGCAGTGTCAGTGCTTCTGTGTGTAATTAAAAATAACTTAGTACTACATAAGGTTTTCCTCTAGACATAGATTAAAGTAAGGATTCACAGATGATATATTGATGTTTCAGATAATGTCTAAGTATTTTTATGGGGTGTGGATTCCTGAGACCCACTTGCTCACTCATTCACAGTGATACCGCAGATTTCTGCATTGCTAAGTATTTCAGGAAGATTTTTGTGTGCGAATTGTTTTTAGTTCTAGACTGGAAGCGTGCATGAGTTCTATAATTTAGCAAAAGAGTTTCTGTAAGACTACATGGAGTATGTATTATTCAGTTGTAGAGAGCAATAAACTTTGCTTCTGAAGCATGTTCCTTTTGGTGCCTCAGTGTAACTATTTCGCCTTTTGAAAGTCAACACAGTCTCCATATATGATTGTTATAAGAAAACAAGCTGGTCTTTTCCTGGTTTTTTTTTTAAGCAATGCATTGGCTAATAAGTGTTGCAAGGAACTGTGACAGATTTTTAATTATATAGGATATATGCAAAGTCTTTTTATTTCTTTCACCAATAGTTCAGTTAATTTTTTTATATAAAAAAACCCTTCTCTTATGAAGCTCAGTGCTCATGAGGCTGTTTTTACTACAGCTGAATTGCTTAATTCTGAAAATTGTTTGGAAGCATATGATCTCTTATGGAACTGAAATGCTCCAAAGAATAGATGATAGTCTATTAACAATTTAATTAAATTTGCCCTAAAGAATGTTAACTAGGTCGTTCTTTTTCCCTACCACTGATGTGATTCCTTTAAAGTAGCAGGACAGAAAAGGATTGAGTATTGTATATGTTCAGAAACTGCTTTAGAGAAATATAATAGGCAAGGTGATATCTGTTATTGGACCAACTCGAGATTGCCTGATTTTCACGTATAAACATAGTATCAGCTTTCTTCTCAAATGTGGCTGTTTGTGAAAGGTTTGTGAAGGGTGAAAGAGTTGTGACCTGTTTAAAACTGATAGATAAAAATAACCTCTTCAAATATGACTCATAAAAGATGCAACTAGTAAGGATTTTGTTAAAGCTGCATGCCATAGAAAAGCTAGTGTTTAGTTTGTGTCTGCTGGTGATAAGGACAAAAAAAAAAGCCCATAATTTGAAAATTCCATTAACTGATGGTATATTGGTCATAGGTACAACATAAGTTTTAAAATATTATTAAATCCTTGCCCAGGGAAGAGCAATAGAGTACTTCATGTTTTAAAAAACCCAACACTACACCCTTTAAGGTTTGTGATGTAGTTGTAAGATGCATTAAAAAGCTTTAGAAGACATACCTTACAGAAACATCTCTAAATATCTGCAAAGAACCTTCCATGTTTTGTCAAAAGGAATTTAGGTTGGTTCTCCTCCCCGCTTTTTAACTATACATATGGTCAGATTTGTGATTGATCTCAGTAAGAACATTCTCTTGGGGGAAGCAGAGCAATTTGACCAGTTAACCACATTTCAGTCTATTTCCCCTGTGATGTGTATGCTGAGTTATCTTTAGCACTCCATGCTATAACAGTATGTCATAAAACAAGTCAAGATCTTGTATCACAGATTTTTTTCTTTGATAGCATCATGCTTGTATGGAATCAGCAGATGATTTTTTGTTTAATAATCAGAGCAAGAAACGCGTGATGTTTATGTGGGCAAAATACAGTCTAATTCTTGCTTTCTATTGATATTGTATTGTAAAACAAGAATTTAAGGCACAGTGCCATCTCTAGTATTTTGTCTCTGGTCAGTAGTGCTGCACAACACTAGCCCAGGTCCTGGAGAGGCATGCTAAGTTGTGTCAGCCGTTTTCCCACAGCTATTATGGTAGAATCATTACATTCAGGAAGGTGGCACTGCTCTGCCAGCTGGGTTGATTTACCCAGAAGCTGTGTGCAAGAGACTCTATTGGCACTGCCAGATTAACACATGACATTTGAAGGAGTTCTGTCCTATGCTTCCCTCCAAAAATGGTGGAAACCACTGTGTAGAACAACATTATATCTGGAAGAACCAGTTGGTTGCTGAACATCCATGTGGCTCATAATGCCTAGTTAATGCCAAATTCCCTTTTAATAGTGAGACATGGTCTCCCAGTACATGGACTTCTCCTTCCCACACTTGCCTGATAAGTCTCCACTCACCAGAAGCAATGAGATCCTTCATGTTCAGATACAGTGTCTTTCCTAGTCCCAGATGCTCTGTTTAACAGCTTCCAGAAACATTTATGGTCAGACCTTAATAAAACAGCAGTGTAGATGGATTTTGATCTAATCTTGGAAGACTATGTTTATGTTTTTCATTGTCAGTGTAGTCAATGTATCACATGCAAATACATCAGTGTGGAGAGATGAGGGGAAGCAGATTGTAAATAACTTGTCATTTCAAGCTGGTCCTATTACCTGGGGGGCTGTTACGTGTGCAATGAATTTGGGACTTGGATTGTGGCATTTCATTGTGTCCATTCTAGCTATGGCTCCTGAAATCTGGCACCTGAATAGGAACATTGTGGGGTCTGGATCATGCTTATTCTATCTAAATTATCAGTTTCTAGCAATAGAAGTATAGTCTCGATTACTGTAGAAATTAATGTCAATGTAATGTGTTTCTAGTAGTTTTCTATGGATTTGTTGTATTTTGTTGTGTCCTGCTCTAAACCAATAAATTTCAATAAAGATAATATATGAAATGCTGATGGACTAGTAGTAAATTTCTTTAGTAATCTTAGGTGGTTTATTTTGACCATTGTTCATAAACAATACAATAGAATGAAAACCTTCTATGACCTCACAGTAATCTGTTAATGGAGATCGTGCAAGTATTAATACAAATTTGTTGTTGTGTACCTTCAAGTCATTTCCAACTTACAGTGGCCCTAAGGTGAACTTATCATGGGATTTTCTTCAAATATATCTATTTAATTTGTTTCAGAAGGCATCATATATTTTTAGTCCTAAATGTTCATGCATTTTCACAAAGATTTGTATGATTCAGACTCTATTGCCTATTTTTACATCTGTTAGGAGATCAGATCAGAATCAGATCAGATCAGACCTTTCATCTTTTCCCAGTCATATTAGACGAACCTGGTTTAAGAATGGCTTGGTCTTATATCTTATAAACTTTATTGATATTTGAGGATAACCTAGGTCCCCTCCTAATCAGGGTTTTTACCTCATTGACTGTTTTAATCAGAGTCAAGTTTTGCACTCAGTTCACTATTAATCATTGTTAGGTTAAATCAAGGAGTATATGATCCACCAGACACTTTCAATTTCTTAAGTATTGTTTAGAAATCAAGAATTCAGGCAGGTACACAGGTTCTATCAAAATTGTGGTGTTGTAGTGTGAAGTCTCCCACAGAAAGAGAAATTCTCTACTGAATGGAAAGAGCAGCCAGGGGTTTGTTACAACTGAAATTCTAGTAAATAACCTATGCACTTAGGATGCAGTCTTCTTATCAGTTATGCACCTTGTGCACCAACTGACCAGGAAAATACATATGCGTAACGAAAACCAGAATTGCAGTGCTTAATTTTTTTACTACAGTAAATGCATCATAAATGAGATAAATCCATATTGAATTCTACTGCAGAAATGATAACGTACTTCCCGTATATAGTTTGAGGACCTGAATTTATTTTATCAATTTAGGCATGTGCTAATTGCTATGTGTTGTTTTTGTGTTTTAATTTTTAGTACTTAACCTATTTGCTCAAATACAATGTTCTCAAGCCAAAAGCAAGTGAAAGTGAAAGGCTTGCTATCAATGTCTTTGGAACTAATATTCCTGCAAGTTTAACAGTGTACCTGATTAATGGCTGAATGTGAAAGAATCTGATAAAGACCACGGAACCTGATTCACTACTTATACTGATTCATTTATGAAATACTTATTAACCCTATTCAGTATTCTATATAAGGGTTAAGTAAATACATGAGGAGAGGGTTATGCTAGCTCTACTCCTTCTGTTGTCCCTTCACTCATTTCAAAAGCTAAGAGGTTTGTGGAAGTCAGCCTCTTTTATACATTGATGCTCTCCAAGGTAGCCAAAACCATGGAAAATTAGGGTTCAGAAGGAGAGCCCCTACATATACAAGACATTCTCCATTTCAGATTCACTGCTTTTCACTGCCACAAAGCAAGAATGGAGGAATACGTACCATCCTCATATGTTTTCTTAATCTTTATATGGTATGCAGTACGTGGAACTTCCAACATCAGTAACACTAAATCAGAATAGAATGTGAATGTTACAGCACTGGGTTCTCAAACTCTTTTCTTCCAGGGGTTTGGAACGTCAACTCCCAGAATCCCTGAGCAGAGGCTATACTGGAGGGGGTTCTGGGAGTTGAAATCCAAAACACTTGGAGAACCAGAACTTGAAAACAGCTGTGTTATACATTGCAGCATTCAAAAAAGGGATGTACATGCACAGGGGTATGTCAGGGAATTTTACATCTCCTCCAAAAATTAAGCAAATCCTGAAGGGTGTGGGAACCCTATCAGCTGCAGGCAGGGAAGCAATGAACAATACCTTGTGTGAATTACTGGAGAGAAGGGGCCCTAATGCACATATTCTTGGTGTTTAGTGGTGTGTTGTTGTTGTTGTTTGGGGGGGCAATTGAGATGGACATCAGTGTTTAATTTCTGAAGAGGAAGATGCTGATGCTTAAATAAATGTAGGAGCCATAATTTGTAATTCTATATGTATGGCATGGGTATGGTTGCTCAGTAGTGATGAAAATCCACTCCACACGTTTGCATTAATAAGATGTAGCAGCATTATGGATTCTTCATCTTAGTCATGTCTTGCTATGGTTCAGTGGTCTCTAAATGGGACAAATGTCATGAAGTGCTTTTTATGTGTATTTTGTCTGCTTTGCATCTGTGGCTTGCCTCGCTGCTTTTGTTGTCAGTATCTATCTGCTTACATGCACTTCTAATTCCCACTGCTCAGTCTCTACCCCATCCACTCATACAAGGAGCGTTAAAGGGTATGACACTTGTGAGGGAAGCCAGGCAAATGGATGATAGTATGTTCTGCTGTGAGAATAGCTGAAAAATGGAAACTGACGCAGAGAGACACGGTTACAATTACATGCACACTTTTTGATGAATACTCCTTATATTAAAGTGAACAATTTAAAGTTTAAGTGAATATTTTTACAATTATAACAAAATATTTTTCCATAGAGTTTTGCAGTTTCTTTTCATCTGTAATGGTCCTTATTTATCAAGTTTACATGCAAATATTTTTACGATACCACATGGCATTTTGTCTTCTGCTCCTGTCTTGTGTAATTCAGAATCAATAGTCATATTTACTCAGCCAAGAAATTCCAGTTGTAAAAATATTTTATATTTAACATCAGATGGTGTCTCACACTTGGGAAATATTGTTTGATTTACTTAGTAGGGCTATAAATATGTATGTCATTAATTTGGCATGTAGAGTGACAGAACTGCTCACAGCAAAGAAATAGGGATAAAATGTACTATTGATCCACCTTCTTTAATCTAGCTTCTTAAAACTTCAGTGCTAAATGCCTAAATGATGGAATAATTCAGTGATGGGAAATGTATGGGCATCCAGATAGAATTTGGCTGCAACTTTCATTAGTCTTACCACAGTCACCAGTACCGAGAGGTGAAAGGGTAGGATTCTAACAGATCTGGACGGTCCTGGGTTTATTTGTTTGTTAGGCTTGGAATTTTAGTGGAGAATTCATAATTGTTCATCATTTAATGTAATGCTGATTGATAGTTCGGACAGTTGTAGCTCATCAAACAACTTTGCTTTAGAATTGTTTATTCTGTTCTGCTCCTGTTTATAATCAGTATGTACAAGTGAAGGACTCTTGAGAATGTTGGCTGGAACACACTGAGGGACTTTTAAGGTCCCTTTAAGGTCCCAGACTGAGGAAAGTTTAAGGTCAGATAAAATACTACATGTGTACAAGCGGTGACTCTGCTAAATGCTGATGCATGAATATTTTCTTCCTGTAAGCATATACACATAAAAAATGGTATAAGAAGGGAAGCTTGAAATAATAAATCATCCTTTCTAGGATGCTTTGGCCAAAGTACGTGTGTGTGTGTCTTTCTTTCTTTCTTTCTCTTTTCTACCTTCCCACCTTGCGTTTGGGGGTTCACATCACCTCTGTGTCTATCTGAGGTACAGGAAGGTGTGGTCTGTTTATCCATGCTAACATGTTTATTTCTCTTCTCTAGTTTCATTCTGTTCATTCCAAGGAATGGTTTATTTGGTTGTGGGGAAGAACAGGGGTTCAGGATGGAGTATGAGACTGGCAAATTGGCTAGTTGTTAAAAGTACGCATCTGTGACTGAAATGAAGAAAGAAACGAAGAACAGATTTTTTATGGAAGTGAAAGAGTGTCAGATACCATGTGCTCAAAAATTATCTGGTCCTATATAAAGTAAGATAGATGAGAAAAAATACAGCAGTGCATATACCTATATGCCTTTTGATAGAAAGTTTCTTTAATTTCCTGTTCCCTTGTCTTAAGGATTTGGCCAAAATAAGGATATAGGAATACAGTATAAGAATGAATGTTGATTAACGTTACCAGGATGTCACTCTGAAGTCCAAACTATGTGTTACGCTGGAAGTCAATGTTTGGGCAAAGACACAGCACACTGAAAACAGGTTAGACCACTGAGCAAAACAGGCAGTTTCAATTTCCCAACCTCTTCTTAATTGAAACTTTTACAAATGCTATGTTTCGTGTTCTTTTTTATTGGCTTCTTTCCATTTTGAGTAAACAAGTGAATCTTTGAAATGTAAAGCAAAAGATTGCCTGCAGGAGTAGATGATTTAGTGTTCACTGTGAAAGTATATCTAACACTGGAGATACAGACAGTGAGAGTAAGAAAACAGGAACTCATTGTGCAACATGGTAATAAGAGGAATTAAAGGGGAAGGAAACTTTTTTTAAAAAAAAATAGAGTTGTATTTCTAAGATACGGTTTTGCTTATAACAAGTGATAATAATGACATGATTATCCTAGGTAATTGTGCTGTAAACATGAAATTATTCTGATAACTCCTTTCCACATAGGAAATTAACAATTTCTGAACCAAAGCCCCAGGTCCCAAAACAAAATATTCAATTTTTTCAGCAAGCACTAATTTGTTTCCAATGGCCAAGATGGATTTAACTGTTCTCAAAGAGAAATAGATGGAATTAAAGGATGTTTAAAAGAAATTCAGACTGAAACAAAAAATAAACATTGTGAAGAAAATTTCAGTCCCTTCAAAGAATATTGTGAATGAATTTTGAAAACTGAAAATCTTTGCAAAACATCCGTCAAACATCAAAATGTGGATTTTATTTTGTTTTTAGTGCCAAGATCATATACCAATATAAAGCTCATGAGACTCTTATCACCACTGCTTGTTTATTCTTAATATTTTGTCTGAGTATTTGGGAATAATAATATGAATGATTTGTATAGATTTCGTTGTCTATCTTTGGCATCAGAGATATTGTTAGAAATAGTGACACTGCCCACCTGTCCTCAAATTTTGTCTTCTTTCACCAGAGTCGACCTTATTCAACAGAGGTCTCTAAACTGCATCAAAGGTCAAGAGAATAAGTCGAGACAATGAACATGCCTCCTTCTACAGGCAGTCATAGGGATCCAAGCCTCTGTGTCTGGCATGCCACTCATGATAGATTTTTGTCATCAAACTACACTGTGTGCATTTCACCAACATTAAAATAGCCAAAAAATAGAAAAAGAATTCTATTGTCATTTTAGATTTTGTGTGCTCAGTGATTCATGGAGTGACTTGATGATAAAGTATTTTTAAGGTTAGACATCTGTTTTGAAATTTTTGGAGGAAGAATATTCTCATCTTACTGGCAGCGAGAATATGAGAAACCTGAACTTTATTTTAAAGTGGTTAAATTGGCTCCCTCCTGTTTCTAGAGACAGACAGGATGATATATTACTGCATAACTCCTCATTTTGACATTTTAAGAAGATGACCTCTTTTCAATCACATGAAACTAAAAGTGTGTTATTCTTCTGAAATTCTTGGAAAATTGCTATGAGGGGAAAAAACAGAAAGTAAAGTACAGTATGGTTTCCATTCCAGGACCTTTGTGAATGGGAAAATTTGTGAATGTTCACATCCCATATTATTAAATGGCAGTAATGTTTGCGTGGATGCTTCAGCATGTCCACACATATGTTGCTGCCATTTTATGCTTTGTGATCACTAAAATTCACAGATCTGGAGGTCACTTGTATGAACGGTCCACTGAAGAGTAGTTTGATAAATAATATTTCAGTTTTGTCATGAATAGTCTCAAGTATTTTTTTTTTTCAAAATGGAACACAGCAAGTGGATACGTCTTTTATCTAAACATTGGCTTGGCCTTGCATCACTGCTGTCAGGTAATCCTGATTGCTACATTCAGGAAATTTGATTTTATGGTTTCATCACACAATAATAATCTGAGCTAAAGCAAACAGAACATTTATTTATACATATATACGTACATAACGTTTGTTTGCTGCGTTGTAGTTGGAAAGGGTCCCATAAGCGATTACTTATCAATAAATCAATAAAAAAGGACCATGCCTGTGCTCAGACTTACAGTTTGGAAAAATAGAATACAAAATGAAAGGAGGTTTCAAAAGGAAAAGGAGAGCTGAGAACTTAAAAGTCCTTAATGTTTTGAGATTCTAGTCAAATTGCTGCTGGATGTTGGTTTGAGAGCAGAGAAATTCCCCCAGCCACATGTCAAAGATAAAATATACTTCTCTGTGTTTTAACATTTGTAAATGCTTTCCTTTAGCTCTATGGTCTTGTGTTGCTGTGACCCATTACCAGCATTTTCCTGTGTTCTGCTTTTCCTCAGTCGTGGATGGCTCCTGAAAAAATTACGTTTAAGATAATTTGCTGTAGTTTAGTTAGACTTGAATCTGTGGCATTTATTATAGGAATAAAGGATACTTCATAATTACACACATACAATTTATCGGAAGAAACTATGCCACAAGCATTTTAAAACTTTTTTTTTCCATTATCCATTTGTTTCCTAATGTCTGAAAACATTTTGGAGTACCTTGAAAGAACAGCTAGACTGGTGCAGAGTAATCCACTGATCTTGTTTCATATTGCTGTGGAAAACCTAGCCAATCCTTGACTGTCACCTTTGCTACTACGGTTCCACGTAGCACAGCAAAGATATCTAAAATATTGTGAACATTGAGAGATTCCTGTCACTACCACCACCATCACAACAACAACATTTTAACTCTTCATTACAATCACTTATCATACTAACTTCTGATGTATACAGAAACTGTATACCTCTTTATTTTCCAGGAATTAGGGCTGAAGATTTGATGTATCTCTACTCTTAGAAAGGACAAACTTATTGAAACATTTTGGATCTAACTATCGGCAACTACCTTTCCATTAGAAAGCCCCTTACTAGACACTCAGTGTGTTGACTTTGTTTTTCCTTGTGTCGTAGGTCTATAAATACTCTGCACCAGTTTTGCTGTCCAGCTCCATTGTACCATACCCAGCTAACTGTCCCTGCCACACACTCAGAGTACAGGTAAGAGTAGTTATGCTCCACCCACTTGATCCTTTTAGAGAGAGGTCTGACCATTTTTTAATTCATTTATTTTTGGTAGCTCTATATGATTTTTTTAAAAAACATACTGTAAGAATAACAACATATTGAAATATTTTTCTTTTTTAAAAAAGCAATACGTAAATACATTTACTTTTTTATAGGGTAGGCCTCTGTGGCTTTTGCACAGAAATTATTAATTATTTCCCCCAGTATTTATGTTAAAATTGGTATGTCTACACAAACATCAGTGGAGATGCTTCCAAACAAAAGCACAGAAGAAAATTGTGAAGGACTTGATCTACTACTGTCTTGACAGAAAGGCAGGCAGGCAGACAGACAGACAGACACACCCCTCTTCCTTCCCTCTGGGGCGGGAACAAAAAGAAAACACAGTAAGCAGCTGCAAGTTTTCCTGCCCTCAGTGGAACATCTTCTCTTGTCAGGAAATGACCAAGTAAGAGCTATGGTGTCCCAGCAGACGCTTTTTCTTAAACCCAGAGTAGTATGCACAGTGAGATTGCTTTCCCAGTGAAGTTGCAGAGAGTGTTACTCACAGCCCCAAGTGGGACAACAGTGTCTAATGGGAACTGGGAAACCCCACAATAGCTGCACATGCCTACCTCAAAGTAATTTTTTTTGCATTGAGGCATGAGAGTTTGTAGGATCAGGATGAAGACAACCCTGTTCATATGTATCAGCATCCTCTCCTTAAATGACTTAGTCAGACTTGAGCTCCTTTCTCCTGAAACAAAGACTTTGATCCAAAGAAGTATAAAATATTACGCCACTGTTCAGTAGGCTGTAGGCTCTAAAAGTTGGAGCTCAAACAGTTCTCCATTACAAAGCAAGCTTTAATGGCTGGACTGCACATAGTTTCCCTTTGCAGTGTGGAACTGGTTATGTCTCAGCCATTAAGGCTTTATTTGCCAAGTACAAAGTACAAAGTTAAAACTATAAACTACAAAGTACAAAGTTTAAACTGCAAAAAAAAAAAATGATATGGAGCCCCTACACCTTAAAAAGGGCTATCTCATAAAGATAGTTGTGCAAGAAATTATGGAATTGGAAAATATCTGGATTTCTATTCACCATCTTCCAGAATACTCTTGTACTAAATAACAAAACCATCTGTTCAATGAGCTGGACTGGCCTTTCACTGGCAGAATAGTGTCTTTAAACCCAAGCTAATTAATTTTTTTAATGGCACAGGAGGCTAAAGCAGCATGTAAATTAGAGCTGGGTTGCTTTCGTTCTGTTTTGAGACTCCAAGAATTTTTGCCAGTGAAAGCCTGAAATAGAGCACAGTCTCAGCATGGATTGTTACAAATTAACCCAGAGGAGTGAAAGGAACCACTTAACATTCTTCCATCATGATGGTGATGGTGCAGTTGCTGTTGCTGGTGGTTATGATGATAGCTAAGAAAAAAGCCACCAGTTGTGGTGATAAGTTTTCCACCCACTTCCTTCCATTAAAATTTGCTAACTTACTATATTTCCCTCCATGTTTTATCTCTCAAAATGCCACCTAAATGGTGATACTATCAAAATAATGGCTGTTCAGGTAGCATTGTGGAGCGAGAACATGCTGACAATAGAGCTCTTGTTCTTACCAGATAATAATGCTAGAAAAGGGAAAAGGTGACATCTTAAAAATGTTGGAAAAGATGTTTTGAACTTGCCAAAATACCCTGGAAACCTCCCTCCCCCTGCCCCTCCAATTTGCAGCCTACCATTTGGGCATTCTTTTTCACTCTTAGTGCATTGGATCTTGTTACTGCTTATGAGAGGACAGGCAGGTTCACGCTTACAAGGTGTGCTATGAGTCCTTTACTCCTTCCGATCATTTTATACCCTAGACTTCTTCCAATCCCTGATACAAAATAAATGCGCAGAAGAGCCCAGCATCCTTGAACTGAGTAACAAATTGATGTAGAGTTCTTGGAATTCTTAAATCCACTCCACACACAAACATATACATACTTCGGGCAACTTTGAAGGAGCCATGGGGGGATTTCCCCAACATAAACAGACACATGAAATCCTTATAGGCTTACTGCCCTCTTCCCCCAAAAATCTGGAAGTAGTCCACTTCCAGCTTCAAAATTATATTATTTAAAAAAAAATTAGCCCAAGCAGGTCACATGGATATGCCTTTCTTTCAACAATATTTGCATTGCTGGAGCAAAGTTCCCTATGTTTCAGTCACAGAATGGTGGGGGGCATTTCTCCAAGGGCTACAAAAATGAGTGGAGGCCACATGCAGACCACAGGCTGCATATTATATGTTGCCCAATCCTGAAATAAGATAGGTTTCCCCCCCTTTTCCCTTCTAAAACCATTTCCGCCATTTCCTCACTAGACTGTTACAGTGCTGTTATTCCACTTTCAACATCCTGTGGAATCCTGGGGTTTGCAGTTTAGAGGGGGGCTCAAAGGCTCCTCTCTAAACTGCAAACTCCAGGATTCCATAGGATGTTAAAAGTGGAATGATAGCACTATAACAGTCTAGTGAGGAAATGGCCTAACACTGTTGTATCATTAATATCTACAACCCACAAACTTGGTTAAAACAAATTACTAACTTCATGCCAAAGAGCTGTTTGAATCTTTAGTATTCTATGTATGTTCTGGAATCTCTTGTGATTGAACATAGGATAAAATACATATTGAGAAATCTGAAAATTACATATGACTTGGATATCTAATTTTTGTTTCACCAGTAGAAGTCATTTACATAAAGACAGTGTTAATTTGCCAGCTCATGAATAAAATTGAGTGAAATCTTGTTGGTATGGTACAGTACTTAAAAACACTTTGTACTCTCCTTGTATAAGCAATGAATCCTAAATCTGTAAATGCTCAAATATGATTTATTGTTTTCATAAGATGTGTGCTTCCCACATTTCATGTACTGCATATTTATTTTCTGTATTTTCAGTGTTTTCCTCTGTTTCTCATTGTGTTTGTATTTTCCCTATTATTTTAAAAAATATTAAAAATAAGCTATTTGAAGACAGTGAATGTGTTACTCACCTGTATGTGCTCCCAACAAAGTTAACCCAACGCAACAAAGACAGACGTACTGAAAGATAAAGAAAGAAGTACATATTTGTCTTTGTTGTAGCCTATCAAGTTGAAGGCAACCTGTATAAGTTAGTCTGCTAAAAATTCAATAAATACTATATGTTTTATTTTGTTCGTGCTCGCCTGGTTTGCAAAAAGAAATGGTTGTCAAGCACCTGATAGATCACAGTTTTTGACTAGTGATCTTCATCTCAGCAGGTCACAAACTACAAGACTGCTAAAGCCTAAGAATGCTTCTGCAACAGTTGAAAGTGAAAAACATGTTTGGCTAAAGCAATTAAAAAAAAACTAAAGGACTCTTTGCCATGTTATGGAAAAGGGCTTCAGTGAAAACAGCATGCAGTCACTTTAGGATTACAATATTATGATTTTATGGTCTGTTGAAACAAATTTCATAATAAAGTAACAATATATAGCAACTACTTTTGTAAATATATAGGTATATGAAAATGATTAGCAGTGAATTTTTTGGTGTTCAGCTAGCGGTTGTTATAATTCTTAAAAGCACATTGTGGCACCTTTTAAATAGTTGACAGAATAATATTTTTAGATAATTTTATTATGTTTATTAAAGTATTTATATTCTGCCATGTTTCGCAGAAGTAGGGCACAGGCAATAAAAGAACATTAGACATTTTAGCACAGGAAGTCCCCGCCTTACTGATGACTCACTCTTTTAACACTTCTAAGTTAAGGACAAGTTCCATTAATTTGACAGGGGTTCAACTCTTTCATCAGCTCTTCTTGCCCATGGAGGCTCACTTGGAACCGTTGACACATGTGTGATGCTTGCAAAGCAAGCTACGAGGAAAGAAAGGCGCTAAGCTGGCTGAGAGAGACTGCAGGCAGCACATGTGCGGTCAGTCCCAAGTGAGTCTCCATAAGCTTTATTTGCTCTCTATAGTACAGTACATGGGTTCCACTTTTCAACTAACTCTGTTTTCTGGCAGTTTTCCAGTCCTTAACCTGTCAGATAAGTGGGGGAACCTGTAGTTAAATTCTCTGCTTGTGACAATATTGTAGAGATACAAACAAGTAATGAAATATATAACTAAATATGCAAAATGTACAAATATTTACACAACCCTTTAAAAAAACCGCTTATCCAAATATAAATTTTAAGCCACCCAAAAAGGTAACAGATATTAACCATACATCAGGATGACACAAAACTCTCAAATGTTTGCTGCATGGGCAAAAAATTTGCTGCATGGGCTGCATTTTAGAAGAGTCTATTATCCCACAGTAAGAACAGCAAGTGTTTTGTACTGGATTGTCTGCCAAAATTGACAAATACTGAGGCAAAAGAAGGAAAGAAAGAACAGAATAATGATTAGAAAAGATAGCGTGGTAGAGGTTTCAATATGATCCACTAACACCTTTACTCAGGTTTATCAGGGCTCTGTCAGTCAAAAGTGCTGGTAGCATAGTCTGAAACTACAATTCAGTTAATGTTTTCTTTATCTGTGTTAATTGATTCTCGGTAAATAGGCTTCATATGATTCCTCATAATCAGGACATAACAACTTTAAAAAAAACAAAACACTAGACTGAACCAGATTGTTATTTTTTTAAAAAAAACACTGTAACTGAACATATTGTCAGGAATCTCTCCCTGCCGAGCCGCTGCCAGCAAGGGAGGAGGGAGGTTGAGAATACTTGCAGGAAGAGTCCGAATATACCAAACACAAGGAAAACGCAAGCCGAGCCAGGTCAAGGTCCTGTCCAAAGGTTCAGGTGGCAGAGATCTGTCCGGAGGGTTTCAGGGAGCAGGAGACATGAAGGTCGTGAGGGGTTGCTAGTAATTTGCTGCAAGCAAAGAGCAGCTACACCGGCAGACTTAAATAGCCGCTGTGAACAAGTGGTGCTCATTATTGTTTCCTCAGCCTAATCCAAGCAGCCTCCTTCTCAGCAGCCCATCTCAGCCTTCTGCGTGATTGAGGGCTGATGGGCACAGCTGGCTGCCACTCCTCTGCATCACTGCTGGTTCCCTCTCCATCATGAGCTGGCCAGGGCAACTCTGTCTCTGTTTGACCTTCCAGTGCAGGGGATGTTTGCAGGTTGACTTGCTCACTCACTGGCCCGGCCCCCTGCACAATCAGTTGCCCTTTAATCTCAGAGGCATAATCTATCCCACTCACTGGCTCGGCCCCATGCACAATCAGTTGCTCCTCAATCACAGCAGCAGCATCTATCAAACATATGATCCCTCATATTAATTGTGATTAGCTTTAATTGCAATTACAGCTAATTAAACGATGGTATGCTGCCAGTGTTTTAACTTGGTGCCAACGAGCAACAAACAGATCTCCAAGAGGAGGACATTCCAAAGCTTTAAAAAAACCCATGATGTATTCTTTTAAATATAAACTCTTTGTACACATACACAAATGTCATGTATAAATGTACCACTATATTATTCAACTCCCTGTTCTATATCATAATATCATGTATAGCCCATGGATGGTTCCTCCTCTTCTTCTTCATCAAATACCTACCAAGTCTAAAAGCGGATTATGTTTTAGCTACTCATACTTTCAGTATGGAAATGAATGATTTTCATAGGTACTTTCTGACATTTAAAGACATCCATACTTCTCAGTACTAGGAAAAGCACTATGCATTCTGACAATTTGGTCTTGAATTTTAGATGCATTACATGTGTTTCTTTTCATGCCGAGTGCTTCTTTGGCAATTTGTTAGAAGCCATCCCTGGTCTCAGAAATACTGATCTTATCAAATTGTAGGTTACCTAGTAGTTTCCAGTTAATATTCAGCCAATATTTTATGTGTTCACATTTGAGAAGAGGTATTCTTTTTCTTTGTTTGTTTGTGTCCTGCCCTAAAACACAGTACATCAAGACAACATAAGTGAAATCAATGTTAATAGTTTAAAATACTTTTTTAAAAATTAAATTGAATTTTTTAAAAATTAAAAGAATAAAAGCATACTTAAAAATTGGGCAAGTTGAAACAAGACAGTTTAATATTAGATAAGGACAATTTAAAGTGATACACATGTGGATGAAATTTGGATGAAATCCAAGATTTGGAAGAAATCTGAATAAGAATTTGCTTTACTTATATCCCACCTTTTCCCCCCAGAGCTGGGACTCAAGGTAAACTATGAATTGAAGTAGATAGAATATAGATAAAAATGTGAACAAGAGATTATTATTAAAATGTAATTGAACAATCAATAACATTAAAAACAATTTAAACTAAAATAAAGCTAAAAGGCAATTAAAAACAGCACAGATGAAAAAGAAATGGGAGTACATATTATAGTGCCATTAAATAAGAATTATCATTTGATTTTGCTATTAGCTAGTTGATACATTATTATTTACTACTACAACTTTTCTTCCTAACATAGATTATTCATAATTTGAATAATTAATAATATGATTCTAAATCCTTACATTGACTTCCTTTTTATGTATTGTGACCTGCAAAAATTGAACAAAAACATGAAAGGGTGTTTAATTCTAATTTTAGATTTCAGGATTAAAAAAAAAATCAAAGGGGTTAAATATTACAGACAACAAATGACAGGAGATAGATTAGGAAATGAAACAGCAATTGTGCTACCTTAAAATCTGGAACATCTTTTGATTTTTGCTGTTACCTAATCAATAGATATATTACTCACTACAATGATTTTTCCCCTAGGAGAGAGAATGAATAATTTTCAATCTTTAATAAGACAATATATTTCTGTAACTAGCTATTATTGCAAGAAGGCCTTCCTTGCTTATATATGCTTTTCAAAACTGACTGAGTAGAGATATTTCCCTTACGTCTTAGCATGGTCTGCTATGATACAGCCATTTTACTGATCCTGAGCAGATGTAGGTCTAGTCGGCATCTGGATGAGTGACAACCTGGGAACTCCATGTTGTACAGATTCAGTAATGGAAGGAAAAGAATACCTAGTCAAATTTTACTTATGGTTATATCTGAAACATACAGATGGAAGACATTCACTTCTGTGTTGAAACATCTAATGAATACATTTCCCCAAATGCTTATTTTGTTTGAGATGATCTCTTTTCCAGTAAATATTAATTTATTTTAATTTTGCTACATGACAGCTCCGTCATAGTCATGTTGACCACCCACCATTTACATGACTTTACTGATGCCTCTGAATGCTCATGTCTATTTTGTAACACATGTTGTCTGAAGACTGTGGTATAAACATCTTGAAACTGGAGACTTTCTCTCTTCTTTTTTCCCCTCCAGTGATGCCTGTGAAATCAAAAAGATATTGCAAAGGATGTTATAGTACCAAAGAAACCCCTTCATTTTCTTGCAGTACCTACCTGCATAATGTTTGTTCAACACCTCTATGAGGTAAAATCATTGTTCTGGGGATATGGTATATACTTAATGATATCCTTTTATTTTTTTTACAAATCATGGTGCTTAGTATCTTAATATTCTGATTCTGAAGCAATGGAAGGATTGGTGACAGTAAGTCATATCGTTTATCCTGAGGACAAGCAATGTTTCAACATTTATGGTCACCTCATATCATCGTAGCTCACAGGCTGCTGCTTAGGTGTGATTCAGATGTGCTTGATGATATGGCAGCTACTGGGGCAGAAATATGTGGTTCCAAAAGTGACCATGTTCAGTGTAACTGCAAAAATCTGTTTCATATCTTCAATTAGCCAAAGGACTGAAAGCACTAGAAAAGAATAGAGTGCTTTAGAAAAGTTCCTGTAAAAAGAAGAATCTCAATAAGATGGGCAATGATCTACGCTTATATAACACATTTTATTAAATCTGTTATCAAAGCTGCATGGGCATAACTATCCTTTTCCCATTTTCCTACCTGCATATTTTCCTTCTCATTACTGCTTTCTTTAGAAGACCATGCATCCTCATGGTCTTCTAAGAAAAGGCAATTGCCTTTTCAAAGGTTTCTACGATGCTTGTAGAATGGAAAGAGCAATGGGAAGAATGGAACTTTGATAAGGCTCTGAAACTGAACATTTTGTAATGACGTTAATAATTAAGCAAATGGTTGGTTTGTTCATCTGTTGACTTACTTACCTTTAACAAACATACACACATATTCTATTAGGAAAGTATTCCAAAATGTGTAACAGCAAGGACTATTAATAGCATTGTTTCTGGCAGACACAAACTGAGAATCTGCATGGCTAGCTGAGATGCTAATCTGGGCTTTTGTCATGTGTTTCTCAAACAGCATTTCCCAATCTAGGAGTAGGCTGTTGTTTGAAGAAATAAAACAGTTAAAAGTCATTTTTTTAATATATACAAAGTACAAAATAAACCTACTTTCTCTTGATTCTTGCTGTGTATTGTAAAGAAAAGTATCACCAAATGATACATGGAACAAAAATGTTTAATATTAAGTATGATTAATTTATATTGTGTGTAAACTGTGTTTGAGTAGTCAAATTGGAGAGTGAATTTGTTCTACTTCTAAAATATCTGTGATGTAGGAAGAGAACAACTTAGTATGTTTATTTTCACCTTGTACTTAGTAACACAAACAAATACCATGAAGGCAATGTTGTCTTTAGCTTTAAATACTTTCCTTTCTTTATCATATTCCTTTCCATCCTTCTTCTTTAGCTATTTAATTAAAGGAAATGGCCATTGGTGTTGGTACTGATAAAGAAGTGACTTCATGCAACCTTCCTGCTAAGCCGGCATCCTTCCCATCCACCATAGAATACAATGTAGATTTACAGATGTAGGTATTCAGCAATACTTTTGTAATATAAGTGTTTAACTTCTGATTTGTAGCATTACTCATGATGCTGGCAACTCAGGAGACTTCAGAAAAGGGCTAGCTTACCTGCATTTTTGTAAGCAAGTACAGCCATATCTGTTAGAAATAACTCTTGGCAGGACTCAAAACTCTAGAAAAACCCTAATTGAAATCTGTTTTTCAACCGCTGAAACAAAAAGCTTGTAAAGTCAGTGAAAGTAACGTCTAATGTCCTTCCAAGGAAAAAGTGGAACTTTCCATACAGGAAACTACCTTAGAACCTAAATGGTAATGTTGCTGGAATTCTCCTTTTAGTTTAGAAATTTCTTTGAATGTGTAGCCTTGAATTTATGGATGTATTACTTACAAGGGGATGTATTGTTTTTAAATGTTTCTTAACATAACATTGTCCCTTTATGATTCTGTTCCTCTATCTCTTTTTCCCCTCCCTGGCAGGGAAGATAATGTTCAACACCAGTTCTGTTGTCCACCTTCTGGGTCTAGTAGTCCATCTTCAAGATAACAGAGAATCTCTGAGTCGCTATACTGTGCAGTCAGATTACTGCATCTGTACATTCCACTCCTTCTTCTTTCTCTGGCTGGTGTGTATGGAACTGACACTAACTTGCATGGATACACTATAAAGATTCTGGTTTACATCGAATCCAAATATACTCAGGTTATATGCCTGCCTGGCAATATCCAGTCTGCATTTTCTACTACATGTTTTCCCAGTTCTCATCATCCTCGTCCCCCATTTCCTTTATGTGATTTTGAATGCACATGGAATGTAAACTAATATGTAAAATTCACAATTTGCAAACTAAAATAAAAGGCTCTGTAAATCTCCATCCTGTACAGCTTTGTTGTATATCGTTCTAATGACTTTTCATCCACATTCTAATCAGCAGATGAATTAGCAAATGACTAGTAAGTCAGTACATTTTGAAATAAATTTCATTCTATCTCTTTCCCTGCCAATATTTCAGAACATTTTTCTGGGTCTCCATAACATGTTCAAGTTGACATTTTAGTAACAGGCATGAATTTCTGCACTGCATGATGGGGCAAAGATTTATCAGATTTCATAAGAGATTTCAAATATATTGGTCAAAATCATGTTTCTTTAAGAGATGTTTTGCTTCAGCCTGTTAGCTGCATATATACTAAATGGATTTCTGAAATGAGACATATGCCATGTGTGATACTGATAGACTCGCAATATTTTACATGCCCAGGATGTACTTGAGAGAAGTTGAAATTATGATAAAATAAGGTGTCCCTATACAGAGTGTCAGTTTTTGTTTTGTTTTGTTTCATGTTGAAAATAAGACCATGCAATCTAATCAAGTGATTTTTGTATTTCATTCCACTAAACTCTTTCTTGGTTTTCTGTGGTTTTGTCTACTTTCCTTTTACCTGGAAAAAGGTTCCTAACTGCAATATTGTATTCTCTCTTCTGTATTTCTTGCCATTGTGCCACTACAGTCTTTTATACTAAAGAGACTTTTTAAGGAAGAAAAAAAATGAACATGTACTCAGATGTTTTGCATACCATGTCAGTGCACAAATAAGTATTGCAGAATTTCCATTAATAGTATTCTCAATATTGCATTCCTGTTGTTAGATGTTAAATGGCTACATTATAAAGGGCATTAATGTTCATCTTCTGGTGTGCATACTTCTGCATTATTAGGAAATATTTGTTTGGTTTGGTTTGGTTTGGTTCTGTTGGGGGTGAGAGTGCTCACATTTATTCAGATCTTTGCTTTTTTAGCAGAGAAAGAATTTATTTTGTGATGACTTGGCTCACCACAAATAAGTAATTTCCATTACTCTCACTGTAGTGAAATATAGCACTGTAATCTCTGGATTTCACACACACGCATTTCTAAAATATTTTAATCTGGTTATAATATTGTTTGTATATGATGAGAAAAGAACAGGTGTGCCTGTCCTATTAAAAAAAAAAGTTCACAGCATTTGTTTTGGCTGCCAGTTTGCAAGTTCTTGAATGCTAATCAGCCTGACCATACTTGTAATTAACTGTGTCTTGTTTGTTTGTTTGCTTTGTTTTTTTGTTAAAGGGCAATGTGTATAATGCTCTGGACTACTTATAACAGACAGAATTCCATTGCATAGTTCTTGGTCATTTTTTAAAGTTTTCCAATTCATAAGACAATCTTTGGGAGTGGTTGTTTGTTTGTTTGTTGTTTTTTGTTTTTATAGAAGGCATGTAAAATAATTTGCATTAGTAACCATTATGTCTTTAAAAACAGTGTGTTTGTCTATCAGAAAAGCTGAACTTTGCTTCTGAAACAGAAGTTGGATGTCTTGATTTCCTTTCGGAAAATGTATATCCAAATGCCTTCAGCATTGGAAATGGCAGAATTTGTTCCCCCGTTAACTTGGAAGTTTTTAAGCAGGCAAATTAATTGATTCATAAAATAGAAGGAAATGTTCTACAAGGTGTTGAGGGTGAGAACGGAGGTTAAAGCCATCCTGTCTTCTGTTACTGTTTAACATTCTGTATGTGACAGCATGTTCTGTGCTGTCAATTGTGCATGGGTGGATCTGTCCACAAATAAGTTTTAATCCATGCTTCTTTGAAAAAACAAGAGGGAGCTGGGTAACACTCTTGTTCCGTTAAGTCTCTTACTTGCTTCACCAGCATGAAGGTATTCTATTTAGTACATATAAGTTCATAATGAGGTTCCAATAGTACTTTACAGAACAAAACCATTCATTTTGCAGTCTGCATGACCATTGCTTAATTATCTAACCATGAATTTCCTTGATATTAATCAAACTCATACTCTAATTGTTAATTAAAGCTAATGGCTTGGATCTTGTAACATAAACATTTTAAATTTCCCAATGTTAAAGAGATTGGCCAAGAAAAAGTGGAGGGATCAGTTTTTTAAAAATCCAAGGGAACAACATTTTGGGTAAAGAACCAGATGGGAAATGTAAAAGCTGTTAGCTTTGTATCACTGTCTCTGATTTAATTAATTAATAACTTGCTTAATATCTTGATTCTGGAATTCAACACATGCTGAAATTCCATCTTAAGCATAGTAGAAAACCAAATTTTATTAAGTTGACTATTCTAATTAGAAAATGTCCAACATGATTGATTTTAGCTAGTTAGATCTTATCTATGGGTAATTCTGCAGCATTTGTACCTTTTGCCAACATGCTTCACAATCTTTTTTGTAATTACACTTCACTTCTTCCTTACTACTAATTCAATAAAAAAAACCTTTTGAATATTGCTGAACAGATCATACAAAAAGCTGTTTGAAACTTGCAGTTTTGCACACTAATTCTTGACCAACTAGTGAAAGCCATGTTTAGAAGCAAAATAACCATGTGCTATGTAACTTATAGTAACCTGCTTCCATTATGCACTCTTCTCACACTGTGAGGTTGAAATATAAGAGAAAGAATTTCTAGAAGTCAAATAGAACATCTGCAACTACATAGCAGTGGTAGTTGAGTGCTGCTAGAGTTTCTGGGGATTGTGGGAAAGATTCCCATGGCAGACTTCACAGGAGTCAGGGAGTAATTGTCCTAATCTCTTGATGCACATAAATTTATTTGCTATCTGACTTACAGTTCCCTCCTGTGGCCAGAGATGGAACATAGTACACAGGCTCACTTTCTGCATGAAACCCATCAGTTTATCCTTGGTTCATGTAGGCTTAGAATTCAACTGTCTCACCTGAAAACTGACTTTCCCACTTGCATTAGCTCTGATTCTAGAAGGGTACATTTACAAGTTCATAACTGGCAGTGATGTAGACTCAAGTCAATTGACACGGACTCAAGTCAGACTTAAGTCACTTCAGTGACTTGGGTTACTTGACAAAAATTACACACTGACTCGACTCGACTTGAGACTTGCATATTTAAAGTGACTGACTTGCTGTCCTTGGTTCAGTAACATAACACATTCCTCCAGAAAACTTACAACTTACTGGTCACATAACAATCTGTCTCAAGCCCAAAGTGTGGACACATTTCTCAGAGGGAACAGCAAATGGCTTAGGAAATAGGCTTGAGGTGGTGTTGAGGTCTGCTCAGCACCTGCCCCTGCTACATATTGGAGAAGCTTTCTAAATCTTTTCCTAAGAGCAGAAGGCGAGACTCATGCCCAGAGTGCAGGGTGCACATCTCAGAGGGGAACAGAAAATGTGTTAAGCAATGGACTTGAGATGAAAGGAGCATTCCTTCTAAAGATCTTGAAGCTTCAGTAACGGGGAATTAGAAGAATGCTATTCCCCACTTCTGAAAAGCCTCCAACTTTGCAAATGGGAAGTAAGAAGGATCCTATTCTCCACTTCGAAAGCTGCAGATGGCAAAATCACAAAAGTAGAGGACCAACTCTACTTAAATTGTTAAAACCGACTTTATTCAACTCTGTCCAGAAATTCTGGAATACAGGTTGGAGTATAAAATTGGCTCCAAGACTTAACTTGACTCGAGACTTGACTTGAAAGTATCTTGCAAAGACTTGAGACTCAACTTGAGACTTCAAAGTAGAGACTTGAGACTTGACTTGAGACTTGGAATAAAAGACTTAACTACATCACTGATAACTGAGTATATGTATGACAGGAGGTTCATAACTAGGCATATGTATGACAGGAATGTAAGATGTAGATTTTGTTTCATTCATCATTTTAAAAACTAGCATGACATATCCATTAAACTTGAGTCATAATAAATTCTTGCTTTAAACAAACAGCAGAGCTGTTGAATGCTCAGCTGTGTCAAAACTATAAAAGCACTGTGTGAATCATAGTAAAACAACATGTGCAATTGAATGTGGGAAGGCTATGAATAGGCTAATCAAGAGTAACTTCCATTATAGAAAAACTAAGGCAACTTGCATTAAGTAAAGTCATCTTCATACAGAAGCTAGGGGGAGCTCTGATGCAGCAAGTTTAAAAAGTTTCATTGAGTTATTTTATCATGGATCTTTCAGGATGAAACTCTTTTAGTCAGAGCTTATGAAATCTCATGCCTGGAGACCATTCTGGTTGGAAGTTTCTGTAAGTAAGTAAGCCCCAAAATGTAACTTTTCCAAGCCTTGCATTCAGTTTTGTGCTTTTAAATAAAAAACATTAGCTGTTAGACTTCTGATATATATATATCCTTTAAATAAAAAACAGTAACTATTAGACTTCTGAGATAAATATATATGCAACTATATATATATATATATAGTTTCAAGATCGTGGGATTTAAGAAAAATAGAATGTCATATATCACAACTTCCTAGTGAATATTGCATTATCTGTTATAGTTTATTAAAATCTTACACAGATTATAGTTGTTTCCCAATATTGTCAATGTTCATATTGATGTTTAAGTCTATAGCTGATCTTGTTTTTAACTGCTGTTAAATCAACTTCAACTTATGACAACCCTATGGATGAGAGACCCTGTAAATGGCCTGGTCATCACCAGCTCTGCTTGGGTCTTGCAGACTCAGGGCTGTGGCTTCCTTGATTGAGTCTGTCCGTGTGTAGTGAGATCTTCTTCTTTTCCTACTGCCTTCTACTTTACCAAGCAATATTCTTTTCTATTGAGTCACATCTTCTCATGGTGTGTCCAAAGTACAACAGTCTCAGTTTAGTCATCTAGGGAGAATTTAGGGTACATTTGCTCTAGGTCCCATTTATTTGTCCTTTTAGCAGTCCACCAGTATCCATAGACCTGTTCTCCAGGACTACATTTTAAATGAATGGATTTTCTTCCTATCAGCTTTCTTCACTTTCCAGCTTTCACAACCATACATAGAAATTGGAAATATGATAGCATAGGCTATCCTAACTTTAATATTTACTGATATCTCTTTACACTTCAGGATCTTGTCTAGTTCCTTCATTGCTGTCCTTCCAAATCCTAGCCTATTTTTGATTTCTTGACTGCAGTGTTCATTCTGATTAATGACTGAGCCAAGGTATGGAAAATCTTTAACTATTTCAATATCTTCATTGTTAATTTTAAAGTTATATGAATAATCTGGCCTCATTTTTTTGTTTTCTTAATGTCCAACTGTAAATTTGCCTTTATACTTTCTTCCCTGATTCTCTTCAGTAACCGTTACAAGTCTTTTTTATTTTCTGCTAGTAGTATGCTATCATCTGCATATCTTAAAATTGTTGGTATTCTTCCTCTAGTTTTCACAGCTCCTTTCTCTGAGTCTAATCTTGCTTTATGTATGATATGTTCAGCACACAAGTTAAACAGATAGGGTGATAAAATACATCCTTGCCTGATCCCCCATTGCCAGTTGGAAACCATTCTGTTTCTCTGTGTTCTGTCCTGACAGTGGCCTCTTCTCCTGAGTGTAGGTTATGCATCAAGACAATCAAATGTTGTGCCACAGGTGTCTCTTTAAGCACAATCTATAGTTTTTTAATGATCTACACAAATAAAGAATAAAAATTACAGGTTGATTTTCTTTTGACATTCTTTAGTGTGCTACATAATCCAACATATATTTGCAATTGATCCCTAGTGCCTCTTTCTTTCATGAAACCAGATTGGACATCTGGCATTTCTTGTTCCGTATGTGGGCTGTTGTTTTGTTTTCCATGGTTGTTGACAGATTTTAGTTAGAACTGGAGTATAGATAGACAGATAATCTAGTTCTAACTAAAATCTGTCCGTAGCATTCGTATACCATCTGTTCCCTGTAATTTATTTTTCCCAAGTGCCCTACGCACAGTTTCCACTTTGCTTTCTAAAACTGTAGGATCACCTTCAAATGGTTCTTCCTTTAATGAACCTGTCATCTTCATCTCTTCAATATAGTTTTTCAATGTATTGTTTCCATCATCTTTTTTTTTGTACTGGGTTGCATAATGTGTTCTACTGCTGGTCATACAGCATTCCCTCTCTGCAGTGTTCTTGGTTTAAATTTCCCTTTGATTTCTCAGATCATGTGGAAGAAGTTTCTTGATCTTCCCTTTTTTGTTGTCATATTCTATTTCTCTTCATTAATTATTATAGTAGTTCTTTTGTCCCTGCGCACATGTTGTTGACCAGTTGCATTTAGGGTTCTGGCCCTCTTTCTGTCACACTTTACTTTTGCTTGTTGTCTTAACTGCTTTTTCATATGTCATCCATTGAGGGTTCTCTTTGTTTTTGACTACAGATGGTCATTTTGCATGTCCCTGATTTCGTTCCAGAGTTCTTCTGGCTTCCAGTCAATTAGGCTTAGTAATGAAAATCGATTTTTACATTGTCTTTAAAGTCTATGGGGATGTTGGTTCAAGTTGCATTTGACACAATGGTTGGTTTAGTATTCTTCTTTAGCTTTACTCTAATTTTTGATATTAGCAGTTCATGATCTGTCCATAATCTGTTCCTGGTCTTGTTTTTGCAGAGAAAATGGAGCTTCTCTGTCTTCTCCTTCCAAATAGATAGCTTATTTGATTTCTGCATTGGCCATCAGGTGATGTACATGTACATTCACCTCTTTGGTTCCTTAAAGAATATGCTTGCAATAAACAAACTGTTGGCTTGAAAAAGTTCAGTCAGTCACTCTCCTACTTCATTTCTTCATCCTAGGCCAGATTTTCCTAAAATGTTTAGTTCTGTTCTGTTTCCTACTTTTGCATTCCAATCACCTATGATTAACAAGAAGTCCTAGACTCCAACACAAAATCTTTCAATTTCTTCTTCTTTTGCCTGTGTAGTTGGAGCATAAACTTGGATTATGGTTATATTGATAGGTTTTCTCTGAAGTCTAATTGATATTATTTGGTCAGACTTTGGATTATCTCTTTTGACTGCTTTTGTTACATCTCTCCCACTATTAATGCCACCCCATTTCTTTTTAGATTTTCATTTCTTGAGTAAAATACTGTGTAATTTTCTGATTCAAAATGTCCCATTCCAGTCCACTTTAGCTCACTCACCGCAAGTACTGCAATGTTTATATATTCTATTTCTTGTTTTATTATGTCTTTGTTCCCAAGTTATGTTTCTCATATTTCATTTTCCAATAAATATATGTTGTGCAGCTTTGTACCTACCTCTCACCTCTGAGCATGTCAACAGCTGAATGTCCTTTTGGCTTGAATCCAGTTGGAGTATTAGACTGCAGAGGAGGAGGAGTTCTCCTCTGGTGTACCCTAGTAGCTAGTTGAGTGCTTTCCAACCTGAGAGTGTCACCTTTTGGCATTATCACTTGTTTCATTTTGGATTGTCTCACCATGGGGTTTTGATGGTAAAAGATATTCAAAAGGGGTTTACCTAGCCTCCTTCTTCACAGTACTAACAAGTGTTAGCTATGGTGCCACTGCCATTGTCTCTGAGAGATCCTCTACCAGTGTTCCCCCCACTACTGCTGCTGTCCAATAGCCGTTCAGTACACTTAGTCTGGCTCATGAGCAAAAGCCTGTATGACATGGAAGACCCTGCCAGCAGCACTGCTACTGTCAGCATAGCCTCTTGCCTCACAGGAGCACACAGTCCCACCATCATGGAAAGTCAGTTCCATGATGAAAGAGTTTATCTTAGTCCAGAATATTTCCTAGAAATAGACATATAAATTTCAAGGAATGGCAGAATTTCCTATCTGCGGAATCTAGAAACAGGCAGCAATTATGCACATATTAAACATACAGGAAGTACCCTGAGGTCATAAACACAGACGTCTCTTGTTAGCTAGCAACACAGAGATGGAAGACAATGTTGAATAATCTTAACCCAGTTTTTAAAAAAACTGTTCGAGTTATGCTCCTTTCATTCTCTTGGAGAGGTAACAACAGATGTTTGTAATTCATTTCATAAGCTTAAAATCGTATTATTTTTTACCTAACCAAGATGCTTCATTGTATGGACTAGAAAGAAAAGAAATTGTGCTACTGTTCCTCTGTGCTGTGTGGCATCAGGGACTAAAGTCATCTATGGAATAATTTTTGTTTATTTTCCATAACAACAGCCTTCTTAACATTACGTATAACAATGTGGTTTTGAAACAAAAAAAGACTTTCAAAAGCAGAATGTGGGTCACAGCAGCTGCTGTTGAAAGAAAAGCATTCAGAAATGCCCCTGGGTGTGCATAAGCCCTTGGTAAACTAAAATACTTCTTTGAAACTTGGCCCGTAATTTTCTATTTAGACAGTAGAATCTTCTACAGTAGTAGAAGAGCATCAGATGCTTTCAGACAGGCAAAACTGGCAGATCTGTAGGGATAGAATGAGGATGTTTAGCTGTAAAAGAAAGAATAGACAAAGCAATGACAAATACAGGGACTCTTTGTAAGCAAAACATAGTCTCTGCACTACGTTAAATTTTAGATAATCTCTTTTGGGAGTTCTTGGCCAACAAGAGAAAAAAAATAGTCACTGGGTAAAATTTTCTGCTGTGCAATCTTTAGATGACCATTGGACAAAAATATATTTTATATTTTAAAAAAGACGGAATTAAATGCTAATCTACGTAAGGGGGGGCACGTAGTACCAGATGAGGGCCAATTTTTGCTACCACATGCCCCGCAGGCTGCACTTGTGTGCCACAGCCCCCAGACCCTCTCAGGTGAGTTTTCACCCCCAGTCCCCCACAGTGGTTCAGAACACTAAAATGCAGTATTTTTGCTCCCCCAAGTGTCTCATATACCTTAAAAATCTGCCAGATGCAAAAAGTCATCCAAAGTTGAAGTACAAAGTGAGCAACTTCACTTCCAGTTTTGATTTTAGGCTGTGGGACTGAGGCAAGTTTTTAAGATGAGGTGGGAAACCTGCATTTAGAAACAGTTTTGAGCTTTTGGTATTGGGTGAAATTTTTCCTCAATTCTCATTTTTTAGGGGAGCTAGGGATTTTCAAGTGCTTCAGAGGCTACACTTTGGGGCCTGAAGTGCTGCATGCATTTTGCCCACCATCTACATAAAAGGTCTGGCCAAATTGTATTAAATGGAATTGTTTCCATTATGTTGAATGGAATCTGGATATAAAAATGCAAAGAGTTTGTGCTTATCATTTTTGCCTTTCTTCTATAAATTTAATATTATTTGAAAAACATATTTTGGTGCTAGATTTAAAAACACAGAAGATCTATACTCTAAATTAGTTTATTTGTATCACACCTTTTCTCCAAGAAAAGGAGTCAAGGCAGCTTACAGAATAAAAGAAATACCAGTAAAAACCCATATAACTAAAAGCGTACAAAAATTAATATTAAACCTAAAACGATAGAATTAAAATCATAATCATTGATTAAAAGCAAAGATTAAAAACAATAGAGCAGGAAAACAGTTATATAAAACAGTTCCCAAACACCTGCTGGAATAGAAAGCTCTTCACCTGCCAATGAAAGGACAGCAAGGAGGAAGCCAACCTGGCCTCGCCAGGAGGGTTCCAAGCAGCCATAGAGAAGGCCTACTCCTGTATTCCCATCAGATGTACCTGTGATGATGGTGGGATTGAGACAGGTGCCTTTCCTGAAGATTTTAGAATTCAGGCAGGCTCATATAAGGAGATACAGTTCTTCAAATAGCCTGAGCCAGAGCCATATAGGGCTTTAATAGGTTATAACCAGCAGAGTGAATTGTGCCCAGTAATGGACTGGCAGTCAGTGGAGCTGTTGTAACAAGGGAGTCTTATGCACCCTGTAAATATCCTCCATTAAGAATCTGGCTGCAACTCTTTGGACCTACTTGAAGTTACATTCTCTCCTAATCTTGTATTCTCAGAAGTACACAGGCATATAAAGCTAGTCTTCCATATCCACAAGTTCTGCATCCATTGATTCAATCAACAAGGGCTCAAAAATATTTTTTAAAAAATCCAAAAAGCATACCTTGATTTTGCATTTGCCAAGCATTACACTCAAAAACATGCACAGAGGACATGAGGAACTGAGGAGGGGGAGCTGCCTATGGAAGCAATGTTCTCAGCAGATTAATAGCAGTAAAACTGCAGTGAAGATTACTGGGCATAGATAAGATTCAAGAAAGTGCTTGCTTGATTCTGCTTTAGTAGTGGTTAATAGTTCTCCTTTACCATATAGTTGTGTATGGATCATCCCATTGCTTTATGGAAATCACTCATAGTGTCTGCTTGTTGAGTGCCACTGTTATTGGCAGGCATTGAATAATGGTTAAAAATATAATGTAGTACATGCAAGTTCAAGTTGACTGTAGAAGTTTATAATGAAAATATGGGCACATAAAAAGGTTGCAGCTTAACAAATGTTCTTTTGGGTCCCCCCCCGTCTTTGTTCCATTTCTGTGCTTCAAACTGTCTACTTTATAACGTTCATACTAACCATTTTGGAGAGTACATTCATGCATAATTTTTTCAGAACTGCATTTTGCAGCGTCATACCATAAGTGGCCTTCCGAAAGAAAATACTTTGCACAGGCTGCTTATTTTATTACAAATAAAGTCATCTGACAAGTTTCCTATTCAATTCTTACAGAAGCTTTACAATCTTTATTGATTACAAGGCAATGTATATTATTAAACTTGGTGAATATGGGTGACATTCTGAGGACTCTTTCTAAATATGGCAGATGTTTCTGACAAGTTTATTTCGTTGCTAGGCATGAGTCTGATTAAAGCAATTTTAATCTTCTTTGTCTTTAGTTAATCAGTGAACTGTCAGCAGAGTCCCATCAATGCCAGCTTCCCATGAAATCAACAAGATTTCTACTTTGTCTTCTTCCTCAAGCACTATTAATTCATTAATTAATTAAGATATTTTAAAACTATCTTCACTAAAAGATATCAGAGCAGTGAGCAATTGATGTAACAAAAGAGTACTCAAGAAATCCACAAAATCTGATAAACAATAAAATGCAACTATAAAACAGCAATGCCCATCCTGTAAATGAGATGGGTAACAAACATCCCACAGAGCCTTTCCTGAGGAACTTCTGTCTGCAAATTGCTTGTAACTTCTTCCTTTGAGTGAATTGTTTTTCACAAAACTCTGTTTTTCTTTGCTCTTCTTTTTTTGGAGTGCAAAGCCTCCAAAACCCTGACATCCCTGAAAGCGAAGGAAGGAAGGCAGGCAAGCAGACGGACGAACTAACTAGCTAACTGACTACGTAACTGGAAAGTGGAGAGTCCTGGATAGCCCATCTCTGACATAGACTGACCCGCTTAAAATGGCTGGGCAAGCAGAAAAGATTTGATTTCACAACACATGAACTGCAAGGCTGATTTAATGCAATTTTACAAATTTAAGCACTTCTACTGGGCTGTGTAACGGTGTGTAATTGTCAATTCCATGATGCAAATGTTCTTGTATAGGAGTCACATTGTCAAAATCATGTTTATTTAAGCAGTTTGTTTCCAAGTAATTCTGGGCAGTTTATTGAAAGGCAGAGAGTAGGCCCAGCTGTGGTTATCTACCGCTTCCGAATGCTGCACCGTACAAGCCAACTGATCTTTCCCTATCCATACCCTGCTATCTCATTAATATTATGCCACTTTCCTTTCAGATATCAAAGATTCAAAGGCTTCCTTGATGAAGCCAAATCATACACTGACTGTAGCATTTAGGCCTGTGGGAGCTGCACTTTTTTGTGTTTGAAGATAAGAGCCTTTCCAAACAATTTAACTGCTTAAATATAATTTTCTTTGTCATAATTTTTCTGTTGTAAAATAGAAATCAGAGCTAAATAGGTTCCCTGTTGTGAATGTGTTCTAAAACCTATGGGTTGTCAGCTAGAGGGAGCCTTTGACCCTCTCTGCTGGACAGCTGCATGCCCTGTACTCCATGGTTTTCCTTTGTCTTAAAATGCAAAGTACTTTTTAAGAATCTTTCTGAATATATTAAATTGCTTCTATTGCTAAAAATTAATATAGAATACTAATAATAGAACTATAATCAGAATTCTTCCATTTTCAAATTTGGTTATGGTCTTATTTTATCTCTTGTCTTTTATGTGAAGGAGATGGGCAATTAAATCAGTTGGGTGGCTGTGAAAATGTCAGGTGGTATATGTATAATCATTCTCAGTTACTGCTTGCTGTAAAATACAAGGCGATTTTTTCTCCTGGATTCTGCATACTATATGTCTCCCTCACAAAGGGAAAGGCAGGGGCCAACATGGTACCTTTTACTTTAATTTCTGTCTCTAGTGTTTGTATTGCTTTCTCAGCTGTTTTCAAACTTTATACTCAACGTGACAGTGTGATGGTATTTTGCATTTGCTGTTTCTTGAAGCAATTTATAAGCTTCATGTTGTTTGATTCTGCAGTTGGTTAATTCTCCTCCGTAATGCTTTTAGCAAAACTGCAGTCTCTTTCAATTTGTTTCATCGGTCTTTAAACACAGGACAGCTATTAAAGTGTTTATATTCATCAGCTTCTCCCTGCTAGAATTTGAGGAGATATCATTTCCTAGAGATTTAATAAAACTGGCATTGAGTAGTTATGTGTCTAGAGTTAGCCTATGTATCTTATCTTCTATGTTGTTATATCTGTTAGAATGGATGAAGTGTATATATTTGTAAATTTATGGTTATTAGTGCATAAATTTTTATATTTCTCCCAAGCTTCACAGAAAACAGTGGGTGGAGAAAACATGTATTAGCATATAACAATCAAGCAAATCCATGGGGAGCCAAATATTGTAATCATATAAAGAATGCTTTGGCTGGAAAAAGCTGTGTGTATTGGACTTTGATATAGTAATTACTTGCTAATGTTGAAAATATAATCTTTTTTGTCAACTATAGTTTTCACTTTGAAAATGTTTTCCTAGTTGAGGCTCAGGGGGAATGCCAAAGAGGAGAGAAATAATGACAGCTATGAATGTAGGAAACTTCCAGTAATATTCGGAATATTCGGAAAAATATTAGAATTCTTTCTTATGACAGGAAGGTCAGACATAAAAGATAATTCTTGGTATCTTTGGACCAAAGCTTGGGAAAAAGAGGAATCAAGCTCCTTGTTAGGGTTCCTACCAAGTCAGTCATCACTTTTCTCCTTGCTGACCATACAGGAGTATTTGTTCCATTATCGGTTGTCAATATTACATGTCCTGCACTCTGGGCCTCCACTTAAAAGTTCTCCCCAAAGGTCTTCATCCAAGGCCCGATGGAGACTGCAGCCCTTCATGCAAAATAACCATTTTTCTCTTTTAAATTATTATTGTCTTTCTTTTGAAAAATCAAAACAGAAGCCACGCAAGACATATATAATTAACTAAAAGTGTTCTAAAAGTCTTCTGAAAGTCCTTGTGGCATTTTTTTCCCTGTACTTCTCAGAGTTATAGTATCAGAGAACTCACTGCGTTGTTGTTGTTTGTGGTTACATTAGAGATGGAAAGAATATTCAAAAATATTTTTTTAAATGGTAAAGGAATGAAGTGCTGAGATATCCTAACAAGGAAAATCTAGTACTGCTGAGAATTTTGGCATATAGACTGCATGCTGATTTACATTCTAGTTGAATTTAAGCCTCAGCAATGTAAAGAATGGGTTTCTAAAAAGCATAAAATATAAAGCAGAAAGTTTTATATACCTGGCGAAGTACTTGGTGTTACTTCACCTTTACAGAGGAGATTAATTGTTTACATAAATGGAATATAGTGAGTTGCCTGTGTTTTGACTGGATAAGCCATGCCAGCTGATAGGCTAGGAAATAAATAAAACAAGCCAAGAATAAAGGCCAGATGACTACTCAGTTCACTTCCATCCCTTGAAGAAGGCTGTTGATAAAGAGCTCCATTGCTCCTAACTGAAAACTGCCCAGACTTGCTGACAAAAACTGACCATGCTGGTAAGGGAGAATCTTTGCTCACAACTTGGCAATACTAAATAGACATATTTCCCATTATGATTGTAATGGATGCCCATTATTGATGTTTATAGATATATAATGGATTCTGCTAGTTATAGCAGTGCAGAGGGATGTTAACCCCTTGGATGCCTTTGTGTTTACAGGTGCCAGTTCAGAGAAGTGTAGTTCATCAACAGATGAGAGTATGTTCCCTAATAAAGAGCTAACTTGCTTGTTTAAGATGGTAATGCCCCTCTGTTAACAACAGAGAAGCTTGCTAAAAAGATGATTTATACATGAATATATATGGTACTTCTCTTTGTCATATACTGTAGCCCATTAGGATATATGCCGTTTTCAGAGCCCTATTTCAAGGAAGTACCATTGTGTGATCAGGGATGACATTCAGTTTTCAAAAAGGACAAGAACCACCTAGTTGGAAGGAAAAGGATACAACTTTATTCGCTACAGATACATATTTGGTAAGGATCCAGGCACTGATCAACCCAGCTGCTGACTGATGAGCCCAAGTCTCTGGCCCAAAGCCAGAATCTGATAAATGACAGGAGGGAACTGACCTTACGTACCCTCTTGTCACCAGGGGTACATAACTCATGACTCCTCTCAAGCCAGGCGCACCCGCCACAACCATGCACCCCCTGAAACCCATTGGTACCTCTGTACCACTACTGCCAGGTGGTCCTTGGTAGCTACAGTTCAAGATCCAAGACTCATGCAACTGCCTTACAAGTTGTGACATAAGTACAGATACTGGGAGCCCATTCTAATGACATGCCCACAACAAAAAGGGTGGAGAAATGAGAGACTTCTTCAAATTGTCTGGCCAGCACTGACAGATGGCTGGTTTAAATAATCTGGAGCCCAGCCTGCAGGTTTCACTCAAGCCAGGTTCAGACAGCCAATGAATTCAAAGAGGGAGCTTTGAATTAATTGCCTACCTTGCTCAGAGGTTTCCCAGGGTCTCGCAAGGTAGCCCAGCTTCAGAAAAGGCTTACCAACCAGCAGCCGGAAGGGACCCAATCATCATCGTGCCCTGACCCATAACAGCATCATGCAGTAAGTTGCGGAGCACACTTCTTCAGTTAACTGAATTGACTAGAATAAGTATAGAAGTTGCATCAAAGTTTGCTGCTCATTTCTTTGTTTGATCATTAAACAAGATTCGGTGAGTGTTTCTGTTGGGATTTTCATTTTCCACTATATATATAGTCCCACTACATAGTCCCATTATGTATATTGTGTAGTAAAATGGTGTCCTGTATATAAAATGGCAAAATCAAAATTAGCTTTTTGGATTTTTTAAAAAATATTTTCAAACCATGGTTAGTTGAATCCATGTATAAGAATGGATAGTCTGTACTGTACTGATAGTCTTTTTTGGACTGCATTTTTTTCTCGTTGAATTTCCTCTGAAAAGAATCTCAGTTTGCCTTTCTGTTGGCTACTTTGTATGCTTCTCACAATCCACTGAGATTTGAGGGTGAGGTGGTTGAAATGGAAATTGTCTTAAATTGGGAAATACAAGAGGTTCTTGGATGAGAATAATGCATAATTTTCCCATTCTTAATTTTCCGAAAAATTAGATTAGGCAATGAGAACATAAAAATGTTTCCTTTAGTTTGTGAAAGTGAGCTACTGGAACAGAGGAGTTCTGTGTAAAAACAACAGAGTCAAAGCTTCAGATTGATAGGATATGGTATTACTGAAGTGCTGAACATACATAATAAACTGTCAATTTAATTGTGTTCTCCAAGGATGACAAATGTCTTTTTAATTATTACATTCATTTATTGTAGACCACCCTGAGATCTTCAGATATTGGACAGGATGTATTTTAATAATAAATATTTAAATGCATATCCATTGTGGGAGCACATCAAAGATATGATTACATAACATGTTTACATTAGGGGCTGACAATCTGTGGGGACAGACAGCTGTATTATGCAACCTCTATTGGCTGTACCAAGTGAACAAGGCTAGCAGTGAGTGGAGTAGCAGTGGGGTGACCCACTGAAGTGAGAGAGGGACAATGATACAGCTCCTAAGATGAGAGAAGGGAGACTTTAACCTTGGACTTGAACAGCTTTTAATGTCATCTCCAACCCAGCAGTCCTACCTGAAATTGCTAGGGTTTGGTCAAGGTATTAGCCCAACTATTGCCTCACATTTTTACCAACCTGACATCTTATCAAACTGATGGCAGGAAACAAAGCATTGGGCTTCTGGATTTCTGACAGCCAAAGATCAAGAGAGCAACCAGAGTCCCACTCATTTACAGAAAGATGAATGTTGTCGTTTTTCCACCCAGTATCTGCTAAAAGTGCCCCAATTTTTTATCAAGCATGTGAAGTTCTGGCTTCATCCCTCTGATCCATTCATGGAGAGACAGTAGTTCCATGAATCCTATATCCCAATATGCCTATACTTGGCGTTTTCTTTACTATTGAATGTTTGGCATACATAAATCATATACACAAAAGGCTTTTTATATGACCTTATGAGTTTTTTTAAATATATTTCTTCTTTTGTAAACTTTGTTTCTGATGATCCTTTGACAGTTTGGACACATCCACCAGATATGACAGAATATGCCAACTACCTTTATAAATACTACTAACACAATCAATTGTACAAAGGATTTATGCTGTGTTATCTGTAAGGCCATGGCTTAACTTTGTATCAGTGGACAAATCTTAACACAATTAGGTTTAAATTAATTTTTAAACATTACAAATATTCATAACTGTACTTTTTTTTATTACAAAATATGAATTCCGTAGGACTTACCTAGTAGAATTGCAGCCTGAATCACAAGAGGTTAGGTTAACACCAATACCTACAGATTAAACTAATTTAGATTGTTTCCTTGCACATGTCAAGCAGCTGCCCTTCCCTTGCTTGTAATGGTATCTGCTGTTTACAGCCCCAACTCACAGAAAGGATAGTTGCTCTTGATAGGTATACCTTCCTCTGCAGAAAGGAACTGAGCTGTCCCTGGGACTTATTCTTACACTGTGCAGCATACCTCTGCTACGACCCTTACCAGTCCAAGAGGCAAAAGCTGTGTATCCTGACTTTTGTTATCCCCAGAAATAGATTTTAGAACCTAAAACAAACAAACAAACAAACAAAAACTGCCCATAGGAAAGACGAAAGGAAAACAGAAATTTTGTTTCTCTGCAGGGGTGTAATTGTTTAGACAGCCTACTGTTCTCATTTTCTGGCTTCAGGAAGAATGTGTGCTGTTTTTACATGTCTGTATACAGGCTCTTTTGTATCTCTTTCCCAAGTCCCTAAGACCACAAAAATGCTTAGTAAACACTCTACACAACCAAAGTTTTACTGAAGTGATCAGCTAATCAGTACAGCTTGGTGTCTTATTATCATATCTTTATTATATACAATAAATTGTCACTCCAGCGAGTGTACTGTTTAAAGATTACAGTAATGAAGCAGACTAGTCCTAATACAGTTTTTAAAATATTATGTTGAAATCAAGCCAGTCCCATATTCATGAACTAGTTGACACTTCCATGCAAAGGCTGTGCTAAATGAAACTTAATTACAAGTAAATTAAGCTCACCCTTTACAATTGTCAACTTAACAAAGAGCTTCAAGAAGACATATGTAAGAGACCTCCTTAAAATTCATCACTATTCACTTCTACTAGACTGTGCTGAAAACAAACAAAAGGAGGGAAGAGAAACTGTTTGAAAGTTGTTTTGAAATTATGTGTGCAGTGTCACTAAAGGATATGTTAAACAATGTTTTCCAGTTTAAATATAAGGAATATGGCTTCTGGATTCTTCATTCTGTAAAATATATATAGTTTTATAAATAAATTATACATCATAAAAAGCCCTTCAGGACTTGAAAATTATGTTAGTAAAGTGTCTTTTGATATAGTTTATAAACATGACTCAATTAAAATAGAATTAATTCAGTTTTTTCCCCACAAGTTTTGGATTCTGTGGTATGTTATAGTATTTTTCTGTTGCCTGAAAAAGATGGAATTACTTTATTAGTATATGTCCATGTGTTTCATTTAAAATACAATTGAAGCACCAAATTGCTAAGTATAAAGTTATTGTATCTTTTAATTAAAAGCTTCTTCTTTATGACTTTTGCCTTTGTGTTTTCTCCTGAACAGTGGCATATTACTGACTACATTGTGATTAAGAAAGTTCTTGTGCCTTATAACATGGGAGCTTTCATTACTGGATTATCATCTTTTTAAAAATTGGTGCTATTTCAATTTTTTACATTTGGAAATTAGAGGAGGACTCTGATGGGAAACAGGAAATGATTGATTAATGATCAAACTATTATTTTTAAAAACTCTTGAACCTGCTGAACAGAAAACAAGAGGTAAAAACTGCAGTGGCAGAAGAGTCTAATTAAAGTTTGAGAAGACCTTGACTGAGTGGAACCTAGCCAACAATTATACAGTAATCACTCTACATTTGCTGAGGTTAGGAGCACAGGACCCCCATGAAAGTAGAAAAACTATGAATAACTCTAACTCCCACACACACACAAAATACATACTTAACACAAAGAATATGTTAACACAAAAAACATATCTAACCCAACATGAAAGCTGTTCTGCTTTAAATAATATTACTTAGCCCAGGCCAGGTTTTGAGATCGGCTGAAGAGGCCTTTCTCTCTATCCTACCGCCTTCACAGCTGCATCTGGCAGGAACGTGGGAGAGGGCTGCTCCCAGGCTCAGGAACTCCCTTCCCAAGAAGTCAGACTGGCACCTTCCCTGCCTTCCTTCCATAGACAAGCAAAGACATTTGACAGCCATTCAATATGTGATTATGGCCTGGCTGATGAAATGTGCTGGCTGTTGTTAACTATATAGAATTTATGAATGTTTGTGTTTTAATTATGTATTTTAACTTTGTTTTAATTCTTACTCTTTTGTATTATGTGATTTTTAACTATTTTTTAAAATTACTGTAAGCCACTTTGAGTCCTTGACAAGAAAAAAAGTGGGATACAAATAAAAATAGTTGGAGCAAATGAGGCCACAAATTTTGATGGTTACAGCTGGACATAGACTTGGCATCCACATTGGTCCAGATACAGGTATCATCCAACTTTTGGTTGATGAGCCGCCCAATTTAGCCTGCTTGCTCAGCAACACCTTTGATGACAGATTTGGGATTCTTCATGGGTAGTTGTCACTGCATGATTCCTTTGCTACATGAGAGTGTGACAAAAGACAGATGCCCTCCCAGCGTTGTGTGGCCCTTGTTGTCCACAACCTCAAAGTCCCATTAAGGGGATCTGCAGCTATTGTGGTGTATGTGCAAACCATAAATACCTTCTTCAGATCCCATGCTGAAACCATCCCAAAGTCATGACAAGAAGAATAAATTTAAACACAGCATCGGCCAAAAACAGAGGGGGATTGGGTGGAACAAAGCTTCAAAGCCAACTGAGACTGGAACTCTGGGGAGCCGGCTTACACAAGTGACCACCTGATTGGAGGAGGACCTTCAGCCAGGCTCGTCTAGTCCCACTCACCAGCCAATGAATTTAAATTTCATTGTCTGGAATTTCCCACTTTTTGACAGCCAATAAAAACCATGCAGGCTTATGGGAAGGAGAAACCACCCTGGTGCCATTGCTTTCATGGGTCCTACTGCACTACACTGCCCCAAAACAGCAAATTTGCCTCATGATATGTTGGGGAGCACCCACTCCAGCGGAAGAGTGAAATCCTGCAGTATCCGTTCAGCAGTGGAACACACACAATTGGCAGAATAGATTCCCTGTACCCTGTACACTTACAAAATCTGCTTTTGAGGATTGAAGAACACTCCGAAACAGGTTGGAAGTTGTGAGAGTTAACAGAGGGTAACTAGGAAGGGAAGGTTCCATTGCATGAATGAAGATCCATTCATGTGATCCTGGGTGTTGCTTAAATGATTATCATCCAAAGAATAAAATAAGTTTTTATAGGCAACCAAGCAAGTAGGATGATGGTTATTCTTCAGTACAGTTCATTAAAACATTAATCTAAATGCATTTGTACAGTGCTTTTCTATATCATTTCAGATATAGCAATCTATATATAAACTGATTAAACCTATAAGTATATTATATTTAAATAGATAATCGTATATTTGCCAATTGTAATCTGAGCTAACAGACTTCTTCAAATAAAGAAAGCCTAGAGCATTATAGGCGATAACATAGAATGTGATACCGAATTCTGTTACCCCTTTGAGAAGAGCTGACAGAACTATCAAAGCTATTCCTGTGAGCAATATTTTTCTTGCATCTTTTCATGCCTTTTCCCCAGGAAAGCTTTGCACTCAGTAAAACATTCTTAGAAGAAATTCACCTCTTTCCTTATTCTGTGCAACCACTCTTATTCATATTGGATATATTAAAGATGAAAGGGACAATTTACATGTATGCCTATGCGTAATCACAATGATCCCAATTAACATTATTCTTTGATATGATCAGTTAATTCAGACTGTGCTCCTATCTCTCATCCTTCTCTCTGTTAAAGAAGGTCCAAAGGGATTATTGTGCATGGAAGAGTTGTACAGCTGTGACTATAAATACTAATAAGGACTGTAGCCAGATTGCCTATGTAGCCAAAATATGTGTCAGCATTTTTAAAAAAAGAAAAAGAAAAATGTGCTGACAAATCAAGAATGATTTTAGAAGCTCTGTTCTGTACCCTCTGTGATTATTTTACATACTTCTGACAGGCCAAGAATAATAAGTAATATATAAGAAGATCTTCATTCATGTTGTAGTTCACAGTGGCATGTAACAATATCAATAGAAAATGGTTCAATTTTTTTTTATTAAGGAAAGAGATCTAATTTTGCAGAGCCTGGGGTAGAAGAGAGTTGCACATATGAATGTTACCTCTTTCAGAAGGGGTATTTTTGGTGCAAATGAGGTTTATATTCATATTTTAATGTAATGTTTCAAAAATGTCATATTTTCATTGACAATGATTTCTAAACATAAGGACGTATAACTGAGCATCCCTACCCCCTGCATTTTCATCTTGTATTCCTATTCCTCCTGAGAAGCCATTTTATTACTGCTGTGAACTCAGCTACTGCTCCTGTGTGAGGAGTGAAGTGGTGTGGTGTAGCAGGCCAGACAGAGCACAACACTGGGTCTCCCATCCAGCTGTCAGTCCTCAAACGAAGCATCAGCCAAAGGCCATGCTGAACAGCCACTTCAAAGGGTCTTTGATGTTTCTCATTGTGTGGAGCCATAGGAGGGCAAGATTTTATCTTGTTTTTGATCTCTTGTCATTTTACTTGCCTATATACTGGTTTGAAGCATTTTATTTCCTGTAAGGTTATATTTTCATGGGGTATTTTGGAAAAAAATGAAAGGGGAAAGCTAAAGTGGTGCAGGTTTATTTGTTGTTGTTGTTTTTGTGGAGCAACCCAATTGCGTCAAGCAGAAAGACTAGTAGTCATATCATTGGATTCTCCTCAGTCTCAGAACATATTTGGTTAGAAATTGTTCTCCTTTGTAAAAAGAGCAACTGTATTATCAAGTTCATTGAAGGATGAAGGAGTTTACTAGAGTAGAATGCTTTTAACAGTCACCTTTGAGAAGGGAGGGGTTTTCATTTGAATTAATTATTCAGGCATCTAAATGACAGCAAGGTATTAAGAACAAGACACAACTGTGCTGGAATTATAGGCTTGCATGTCTACGTATTGAAGAGCCCTTTACATGTTCACAACACTCGAGACATCTTAAACCTTACAGTTACTCAGGATTGTCTTTGGTTTACCCTTTCTCCTCTGGAGAAGTAAAGTGACTGACTCCAGAATAGCTGACATGCAGAAAACCATCTTTTTTTTTTACCGCATTGTATAGTATGTTTAGTTCGTTTCAAGCATAGCTATAACTTCAGCTATTGAAAAATGTTGGCTGTTTTGTGTTCTTTATGATTACAAATTTTTCGTAATTGTCTTTGTTGTATTGATATGTTTCCCAGATCCCTCCGATAGGCCAGATTCCCCAACAGCCAGCCCAAATACCTCCATTTTCCTCTGTAGTCCTTCTCAAAATGGTGACAGGAAGTGATTTTGAGAGGGACCACAGAAAAACATGGAGGTATTTGGGTATTGGGTTCTGGTGGGCTTGTGGAAGTGGATAAAGGTATTTTTGTGTGTTTTCAAGCAAAAATTGCCTCAAAGTCTTACTGATTTTTTAAAACACCTAGGGGTTCATGGACCTCAGGAAACTGGTGTGAGACTCCATAGGCCATAGAAAAGTGGGGTCCAGAGCCACTTGTACCCCACAGGCCACACTGTGTCCACCCCGTGTTAAATCATGCATGTTGCAATGGGATATTTTAAAGAAGTATTTAAAATTCTAGATAGACAAAGATAAATGTCTTAAAGCCATCAGCAAAAATATTGAAGTCATCTGAATCTCTCAAGCATATTATATACAATGCAGCAGTAATATATCACCCAACTCATATTTATACAGCATTCAATGTAGTAAGAATTGGAGTCTGTTGGTCAAGTTAGAAATTAATAAGTACTGAATATTTACACTTTTGATTTGTAGCAACATACAGAGCAAAATATCTGATTTCTAAAAGCACTACTTTGGCATGCTAGAAGCCTTCTTGGTATGGCATTCTGATATATATTATTTTTGAAAAGGTTGTAGATTTTAAACCCATGTTATAATTACATCATTCATTCTGTTCTTGTATAATAATGTTCTTGTATAATGTAATTTTCCAAACTCTGAAATCAAACTTGCTCAATAATTGATATGGGTCTTTTATGCCAGCTTGTCAAATGTTGTGTGTTTAACATTGTTAATTTTATTCTTTTGCAACCATCTCAGGACTTCCTTGGAAACAAGAAGCAGTCTCTCAACTGATCCACTCAGGTAAAATATGCTGCTTATCTTTAGCAGATCAGAGTAGAAGAGTTTCTTTAGTACCACACGTTTGTGACATAACTATACAAATTCATTTTGCTGTTACTAAAACAAACAAAAATTTGTTGCTCATTTTTCAATATTCAAAGCCTGAGACAGGTAAACAGGCAAAAAACCATTACCTTCCAAATAAAATGTGAGCTAAATGTAAAAGTATGTTTCCTTCACCCCTCTGTTGTTCCCTTGTTTAAGTTTAAGTTTATGTGTTGAATTTGTGTTTAGGGAAAAGATTCATTGAGTGTTAAAACAAGGCACAAACCACTATCAATTTTCCTTGGACGTATCTAAGAATTCCAATAAAATGAAGTCAGTAGACTATCTGCATGTGCAGTATATATGAACACTTTATAGATACAGCAATTCTTATAGATTACTTCTTTTTTTCCAAGGAATATATGCCCTCATAAATTACAGATGATTAAAATGGCCTTTGGCCAAAGTCTGATCAGTAGAAAACTAGGAATCGGCCTTAGGCATAGTGTTCTCAGTGCTCTTAAATCAAGATGTTGAATCTAGGACAGCAGTGTAGCTTCATAGCATATGCCCACATTAAAAGAAGGCAACAGAAAATGCTAACACAGTTGATTCTGCCCATTTCCTCCTCTTCTTCCATCCAGGATTTACCTTTTGCCAAGCTGGCATGAAGTTGGCTGGATCATTATGCCACTTCTGTCAAATCCTTCCCTCTGCCAGCTGTTAATGTGAAATGATGATAGTGTAGCAGGAGAAATGGCAGTATTTTTTTTTTCAGTCCTCTTCAAGTCAGTTGAGGGATTTTGATCTGGAACCTAATGTCCGGGCTTACTGCCAGTCTGTTTGGTTATCAGGGCAATAAATGATCTTTATAGTGCATTTGAAGAATAGTCTCTGTATTTCATGGTCTGGTCATCCTTTGAGATACAGGTAGGTTGTACAAAAAAATGACTGAGTGCACCAGAAATAAATCTACTGCTAGAGTAGGAATTTGTATGAATGTAATTGGCATGGCTTTTGCCTGAAATGCTTGTCACTTGTACTATATCTGATTGTGCTCAGGATATCTATCCTGAGCTAAACATTATTTCCACAATGCTGCTGGATCTAAAAGCAGCTTGGTGCCATTTCCAAAAGTGCAAAACAGACTAAGGGACTGTACTGTAGAAGAAACAAAATAACCCATCTGCTTAAAGATTTATTCAGGTTAGAACAACATTTGCTCTAATCTCTGCCAATGGTGACTGCTTCCCTGTGAATGTATCATACTGGAGCACATGATGCTGTAAACTAAAATAGTTGGCAGCAGTTGGGGGAAAACATGACACACAGTCTCTGAGTGACTGTACAGTCTGGTAAATGTTGCCCGACAAAGGCTTCAAAGATTTAAATGCAACTAAAGATACTTGAATTTCAATTCTTGGTGATATGGTAGTGTGAATTTAATGCTGATATAAAATCTGGGATGGGGAAAGCTTTCACAAATATTTTTTCCCCTTTGCAAATCTTGGTCACTTACTGTAATTTTTTCATCCCAGCACTTTATGAAAAGCTGGTGCAGTCCAAATGGAAATGAGTAGAAGGGAAGATTTTGTGCCGGGTTTCAGTGTAGTTCAGAAAGTTTCAATAAGTCATGTCCTTCCCACCACACACACACACACACACCACATCAAGATAAATATGGCATTTGTCTATCCTATGTCTAGAAACAAATGAGAAACAGTAGATTGGGAGGTAAAGAAATGTGGCACGGAAATAATAAATGTCCTGTGTGTTATATGTAGATACTGCTGTACCTGATGAAGGGTTCTAACTCTAAAAAAGGTTATACCGCAGTAGCTTTAAGATATATGTTCAGGTGCCCAAAGATTCTGTTCGGGTTCTTTTTCCTGCAAGACAATAAATACAAGCACCAGTCTGGAATGTCTAGATCTGCCATGAACTTCTTGAAATGTGTCTGAGCAGTGGCACAGTAAACGTTGTTTGAACTACAGCTGGATGCAGGCATGATGAAACCAGAGTGATGTTTATTCACCAGATACAGCACTCTGCACAGATGTGGTCAGTACTCGATTACAAAGACAGTTGTGTAGTTTGAATAGTTCTGCAAGTGTTCTACATTGGTAGACTTCTAGAATTTTTGCTACAAATGAGATAAATCCAACCAGGGTACAATAGAAGATAATACTGTACAGGACCAAATCTACAGTTTGAGTCCTTAACTATAGGCACTATCGCAATAAAGTAGCATTATACATAATAATAGTATATGAGTCAACAATCCCTACAGAGCTGCCTTTTATTTTACATTCTAAAAGAGCAAAGAGAATTACTCTAAAAGTGATTTTGTCTCACATGCCTAATTTTCAGGTATTCAAGTAAATCCTGTTCCAAACACATTATACGAACATATTGTTTCTCCACATTATATCTGGAGAAACAAATCAACACAGTGGATTAGGACTAAAATTGGGATCCAGAGAGCCTTCCTGTCAGCAGAGGATAGTAAGGCAGCAATGTTGTCCCAATCCCTATTCTCCCAGCAGTTCTAATTATTTTTTTAAAAATGCCCATAGCACTCTGAACACATTTAATGTCATCTAACTTAGAAAATTAACCAGATTGGACCAGGTTATTACTTAGATGAAAGACAGCCAGGTGGTATGAGGAATTTCCAAGTAAGGCTGAGAAAGAATCCTACCTGAAACACTGAAGAGCTGCTGCAGGCAGCCTTCACAATACTGGGCTGACTTAATGGTCTGACTCAGGTCAGGTTGTTCCCTCTATTCCTGTCATCTTTCTCTGGATCCACTGGGAATCAGGTTATGCTGACTACAAGCTGGAAAAACACATTGTCGTTTAACACATTTGTGTCTAATGATGTCGAAAACATTAGGAGTATGGTAGGACAAGTTTAGTTACTATATATTGACCAAACTTCTTTTTAATTTGTTGCATAATGAACATTCCATGAAAGAGCAAGGCACTTTCTTATGCTTATGCATGAGTAAACATTTTATGCAGTTTTCCTTAATTGTCTTGAGGTATTCATTTTGATAGCCTTGGGTTCTATAAAATGCATATGGAGTTCTGTATAATCTGTTGTGGCTAATGATTCAAACACAGAGGCTTCTTTTTATTGTCTGTAATTCCTTACATTTTTAATCCAATGGATTGGATCCAGACATTCCTTCTCATGGATGGTAGAACATCTTTTTACTGAAGAGATTGGGATTCAGGAGAGGCTTCAAGCCTGAAGAGGGGAATTTTGTCAATTCTATTATTGCTAGCCTTCCTGCATTCTTGGAGCCCTCTCGCCCCCAAAAATGTCCAGGGCAGTTTTTGAGGGAGTACAGTGGGAAGGAGGAATCAATGAAAATCACATTACATTCATCATTCAGTGAGACCATACCAAGAGCAGAATTCTTATGAGAAGTCTGTATCCAACTCATAGAAAGAGGATAAGCATGCAGTTGCTCTACCTTTACTGTCAATACAGTCACTTGTTATGTTAAAAGAATGACCAAGACGCTGTTGTCTTGAAAGTTTCTATAAGAAGTAAGCAAAAAACCCCTCAAAATTATCATAACTTTGAGGCAGCGTTTGAAGTGATGGCATATATGCCATATAGTTCACTTTAAATTTAGGGTTACCCACCTAGAGTAGACTCACTCAAACAGTGAGAAGAATTATGTCATTTTTATTGGTATTTGGGGTCCCCTGTTTTCTTACCTGATTTTATTTCTGTTCTGTTGACTGTAATAAATAAATTAATGGTTTAGATGTGTAATCTTGGTCTTCAAATAAAATGGGAAGAACACATTTCACTATCAGTATGTATTTATGTATATCTATCTGAAGCTTAACTACATCTGACTTTTGCATTTTATGCAAACAGTTGTGAGGATATTTCACTTGTCTTCATTATTCCTTTTCAAGAATATTTCATTAGCATGTAGGCCAGTACAAACCAACTCTAAGCTTACACTGTATTTATTTTGCAGAGCATTATCTCACCAGAAGTGTATTTTAAAGAAGCCTTGCTTCTGCATCACTGATTGCTAAGGCAACCATTCTTTAAGAGGAGATGTACTATACTTTTTCAGCCTATTCATAGCTTCTTCTTAATGGTCTCTCAGAGTACTCTACTCTCGTTTGCTGTCGGCCACTGAATTCCATAAATGAATATACAACAGCTGAATGCAGCTCACTGAACATCACAGTTCGGAAGCTGCACCACATCCAAAAGTTACTATGCTATTTAAGCCTCTGAATTTGGAGACAAAGGAAGTAGCAGGAAAATGCCTTTTGAAAGAGTGTGCTTTATATTCAGGCTGATCGTGAGATGAAACTTAATGCATTTTACTTGTTTGTTTTCCAAGGGGAAAGGGGAAAAGATGGAGAGCACGTATGTTGAGATTGTTGTGCCTTTCATTCACAAAAGTCTCTATTAGCATTTTCTTTGAACACAGTACAGTATAATCAGTATTAGAAGCTGTCAAAGTGTTTGGATGAGTAGCTTTTTATCCATTAAGCACCTTCATTGAAAATACAGAGGGACAAACTTTTTCCATGCTTGAAAAGCATGCTGTGTTGATCAGATCCCAAGTCCCACGAGGAACATCTTCACAGCACATTTGGGGAGACTTGAAAACTTGGTGAAAACTCTTGCATACATTGCAATTGGAGGCAGAACATACCCATGAAAGAAACATGTTTTTTGCCTCACGAAGTAAGACGATGGATGTAGCCATCTTTTCCCTCTATATACTACACTGTTCAAAAAGTGATGTTACATCATCATATAGAGTTTTTTCCTAGGAATATTTCTGATTCAGTTTGCAAAGTATGGGACAGAATCTGTCCTTCTTAGCAGCTCTTATCTGTTAAAAAATGGTGAGAAAGTAAAAAAGACTGCCTTGGATGTGTAATTTTACTAATCCACCTTTGAATCCCCCCTCTAATAATTGTTAACAAATTCCCAGCTTTGGCTAGAAAGACAAGTGCTGTGATGGGGGATGGGGGTGGTTGCTAAGGAAAGGTCTCTGGAAAAAGAACCCTGAGCTTTCTGCCTGTCTAATGATTAGCTTTTCCTCTTGCTTCTTTTTCCTCAAAAAGAATTTAAGTGATTCATATTTGCTGCTTGTGTCTATCACATGCGTAGATTTAAATATAAATACAAAATATAGCCCACAGCCAGACAAGGATGGAACAAATGAATATACCATAAATGTGCCTGTGTAATAAAATTTGTTTCCATTTAAATACAGCTAGCAATGGCCTTTATATGTTTGCATAAGGAACAGTTTCCATAAAGAAATCTAGAGCAGATGCCAAGTAGAGAAGATACACTCACGAGATGAAAGTGTTCACATTAAACTTTACTGCAGGCCCCCTCAGTTTAGCCCTGATGAAAACTCACCTGCCTTGGGTACTTACACCTCAAAACAATGCTAACGATTATCTTCACACAGAGAAATAGCTAAAGCTTTATAAATTATTCTTTAATTGGAGCAGGGCAGATGTAATGCATCACATTTAACTACAACAAACAGTTGCATGGAATATTGAACATTCAGATTGCCCCAAAGTTTTAAGATAGTATAGTTAACACTGTACTGCAAAAGGATGGAGAAAGGATTCTACGTGTAGCCCCTGGCCATATTTTTAGCTCTCCAAGGGTCCACACTCCAGATTTTTTTTTTAAAAAAAATATAGGAAAATATGGGGGGCAATTTGCCATGCTTTATTCCCCATCTTGGGCTGTTTAGGGACCAGGTACGTCCCTCTTTTAAAAATTCTTCTGGTTTACCTCTTGGTTTTAAAAAAGCTGTTTTTTTGTTTTGGTTTTTTTGGTATACCTTCAAAGGGTATACAAGCATTATGAATTTTTTTTTTTTTTTAAATTGATGAAAAGGGATGCTGTGCCAGGTATTATGGCAGCCAGTACAGTTCTCCAGTCCTTAACTTGTGCCAACCCTGTTGTAGTGCATAATGTATAAGTAATGTCAGAGTCTAAGCTTACTGTGTGCAGCTGTTAACTCTCTGGATTCTGTTTATGGATTCCATAGAAGTCTGTGGAATAGATGTGTACAGTTCTCACATAACTGATAATTTGTTTGTTTACTGTACTGACATAGACTGAGCTACTAAACAGGAGAAAAACCTTCTAAACTCTGACTTCTCCACTTTTGATTCATAATATCCAAGCAGAATGTTAAAATATAAAATATTTAATGATGATAATTAGAAAAGGCAGTATGGCTCTTATAAAGTGGGATTGCTACCTGTCAGTCAGCAGATTTTCTCACAAGTGTCTGACGGATGCTTCAGATTGTGACAATTTCAGGTTCTTATTTTCCTTTTACAGACACTACTAAATCTGTTGCTTTTTGAACCTTGAAATGCTCAGAATCTTGTTGAATTAATTGTAGCAATATTGACTCTGATATATCTCTCCACTGGTCAGATTTTACTAAATCTATTCAAGATGCAAGATCACACCCAAGTTAATGGCCCAATATTTGATTGTCTTGATGAGCACGCAACATTTATTAATGTTGATTTAAAATTTATAAATTTAAGTGATTAATGAACTTGATTGTTTTTCTACAGCACTTACAGCATATTTCATGGTTTGAAAATCATTCTACTAAGTCACTTCTGGCTGGTTAAGTTGAGCAGATACTACATATTTGATACTAATTTTTTTCATAGTGGTATAAAATTCTGTTGAATAGATTTCAGGGCATCTTGTACAGACATTTTGTCCAGTACATCTTGTATAGGCAAATATGTTTGTACAAAAAAGTTTTAGAAAATTTTGTATATTGCTTTTCAAAATCACAGATGACATGCTGAACACATTTGTCTTCTTGGAATATCCATCACTACTAGGAATTTTGTACCAAAGAACCAGCTTGAAAGCCTGTGTAAGAATGCATTCATTGATGGGATTCATCTGTGAAAGGCACCAGACTGGGCATATTTTGACAGCTTGATGACAGCCAAGCTCATTATTGACTGGTTCTCAGTTTGCTCTGGTCATTGTCTTCATATTAACTATGGAAAGGTGTCCCACATACAATTTCTAGATTTTTGCCCAGTATCTTTTTAAAAATCTGCAGATTCCCCATATTAGACAGCTTTGCATGTTTTGCAGTTTTATGTCTGAGTGGAGTAAATACAGTGCATTTACTGGCCCAGATTCTTAGCGTAGTTCATATATTTATTTATCATATATTCATATATTTATTTTTCTTTTGCTTCAGAGCTGTTGATGTGATAAATAAGAGCTCGGTATGTGTCATGGACATCTTGACAGCAGTTGGTTGATGTTTCTGCTTTGCACAATTGCTTACCTTCAATAATAACAGCTGGAATGTCATAATCACAGACCACTAAGTATAAAGACCATCTCTGAGCATGGACAACAAACATCTATAATGTCTTTTGTAAGAGGAAAGATGACCCAGCCTATTTGTTGTTGTATACCTTCAAGTCATTAATGAATTAAGGGGACTCTAAGGTGAACCTATCATGTGGTTTTTTGAGGGCTGAGAGCATATGACAAGCCCAAGGTCACTCAGTGGGTTTCCATGGCCATTTCCATGGAAACAGAACCATAGCCTATTTACTACATTTAATTTTCTTAGTAAGCAAGCTTCTTAATTATGCAAATTATGTGTAAAGTTTTATGGGGTGAGAATTTTTGGTTTCTGCTAGTCCATGTCCCAGTAATCAAATTACAGGCACAAACACCACTCCAGAACCCCTATATTTGAACATTAGACTCCAGAGACCAGGGTTCAAATCAGCACTCAGTCATGGAAACCAGTGATGTATTTAAGTCTTTTACTCTAAGTCTCAAGTCAAGTCTCAAGTCCTTGAAGATACTTTCAAGTCAAGTCTTGAGAGCCAACTTTGTATCCCAACCTATATTCCAGAATTTTTGGTTACGGAGTTGAAGAAAGTCAGTTTTAACAATTTAAGCAGAGTCAGCCGTCCACATTTGTGACTTTGCCATTTGCAGCTTTGGACATGGGGAATAGGATCCTTCTTACTCCCCATTTGCAAAGCTGGAGGATTTTCAGAAGTGGGGAATAGGATCCTTCTTATTCCCCATTACTGAAGCTTCAAAAGCTTTAGAAAGAAGGATCCTTCCTCCTCAAGCCTGTTGCTGTACACATTTGCTGCTCCCCTCTGAGAAATGCACCCTACACTCTGGGGGTGAGTCTTGTCTTCTTCTCTTAGGAAACATTTTAGAAGGCTTCTCCGATATGCAGCAGCACAGGCTGCTGAGCAAATCTCAAGCCTGTCTCAAGCCCATTGCCTAACCCGTTTGTTGTTCCCCTTTGAGAAATGTGCCCACACTTTGGGCTTGAGACATAAGGTTTCTAGATGAATGTGTTATGTTATTGAACCAAGGACAGCAAGTCAGTCACTAAAAATATCCAAGTCTCGAATCGGGTTGAATCAGTTCATCATTTATTGCTGAGTGGAGTTTGAGTTGAATGACTGAAGCAAATTAGTCAGTCAACTCAAGTCTACACTACTGATGGAAACCCACTGAGTAACCTTGAGCAAATTGCATTCTGTCAGCATCAGAGGAAGGCAAAGCAAACTCCCTCTAACAAATCTTGACAAGAAAGCCTTGTGATAGGGTCACTTTAGGCTAATCTAAACAGGCTAATCTATGCACCCATATCTCAGTCCCAGTCCTATTGAAACACATGATGTTCCTCTAGTTCCAATGTGAAAACACTTCTTTTTAAAACACTTCTTTTCAACAACAACAACAAACAAACAACAACAACTCCAGTTTACTCTGCTATTTGGGGGAAGAACCTTTTTTTTAAAAAAATGTGGATTGACCCCAAATTGGGATTGCAATACAATCAGGGGTGGGGAGAGGTTGAGGCCAGGAGGGGGGGAAATTACCTAGGTCAGTTGGTCACCTAGGTCGCAAGGATAGCTCCCTTGTTTGTATTGGTAGTGTTGCCTTTTTTCTTTTTCTTTTTAATTCAGTATTTGTTGCACATATTCACTTTTTGGCATTTCACTTCCCCCCTGCTCTACTGTCTTCATTTTATAGATGCACAGATCAGCAATCACAGTGACAGGAAAACAGAGAAAGGCTACTTGATTAAGTAAGTATGTGTCAGGAATTAGAAAAAAAACTGCAACTACTGTTGTCAGGTAACCAGACATAAACTGATAGGACAAACATGTGCAAAAAACAGAAACACCCCCCTGCATTTATGTGGCCATATAATGGGGTCCCATATGGCTTTCCAAACTGATTTCAGTTTGGATTAAAACAGGTTTATGTTGCCATAACAGGGTCAAACCAATGCAGGGATACTGTTGTCTGTCTGTCTGTCTGTCTGTCTATCTATCTATCTATCTATCTATCTATCTATCTATCTATCTATCTATCTATCTAATAGAAATACATACATAGGTATATAGATAATACCCAGTAGAGCTGAGATGCTGCCCTCTTGTAGATTCAACCTCAGGATTGCCATAATTTGGAAATGACTTGAAGGTGCACAACAACAACAACATCCCTGTATTAGAGACAGAATGCTCAAGATGGAACTAGCTCTTACACAGCTATTTGCCTGCTCACATGTCGAGTTAAAATGGGAGATGTTCACTACTATATGGGAGGGGTTGTCAGATGAAATAACTATACTGTTGCCAGGTGAAATGAGGGACAAGGCTCCAGTCCCTTTAATGGTTGGTAGAATTTCAGCATGTGTTGTTTGTGTAGACATTAAAGGGACATGAGCCCTGTCCCTTATTTTACCTGGCAGCTGCAGATGTGGGTGCTAATACAACCCTCATCCCCAAATGTTGCTGTGCATGTTCTACCTTACCTACATGTGCTGAGTGTGAAGGACTGAAAATGGCTTCTGAACCATATTCAGCTGAACGTGGTTCTAGAGTTCCTGTAGTTAGGAATCCTGATAAAGCTGGGTTTTCAATCATAGGAGCTCAGTAACTAAATTCAACTGAACACAGTTCCAGAACCCTCTTTGGACCGTCATATTCTACCTGCAAACATGTAGCATGATTCTAGGTATGTCATGACATTGTGCCTCTGTGTTTTCCCTATGTCTCCTTCCTCCATTCAGTGTGGCACGTGAGCAAGTAAATGTCGACATAGAGTTACAGATTCATCTGTGTTTCCAGTGTCTCAGTCAGCAGTGGTTCACTGAAAGAAACTGGCATTATGCTATAGACACACATGAGGAGAAAGATCGCCATGCTGGAAGCATGGTCAGCAGAGATAAGGCAGGCCTATATTGCTTGATCCTTTACCAATTGTAGCAGTTATTCTTGGAAGATAGAGAGCATTGGTTTGTGTTGTCCCTTGCCTCTGTGACTATGCTTTGTCACAACTTGTTTTTATTTTTGTTTTAGAGCAAATGTAATGTTAGAAAATGATACAAGATCTGCAGGCTTTCAGTTTTTAGGGTGCCTTTCTAGTTCTCTTTCTGCTGGCTTCTTATCATCTGTTGCCAGTTCCTGAACAGGTAATCACTTCAAAGGATTGCAGCAGTGTATGAGCCATGGAGGGACTGTGAGTAGGCATGATAAAGCAAATCCAGCCATTTCTGTGTAAGCTATCCGGCCGAACTGTTTGGTAATTTATCCACAAATAAAGCCAATTACAACAATGAAAAGAATAATAACCTGAAAAACCTACTTTGCTAGTTTTTAGTCTTTGAAATCCGTCTGTGTTGAGGATGGATCAGAATATGTTGAGAATGATGTTGTCTCAAAGGCCAGCCTTGAGTTCTGTGGCTCCCATGAATATCATCTAGGGGCAACAGAGGAGGAGGTGGCAGTGGGTCTTCAAGTTGGTTGAGTTCAGGTTGCAGAACAGATGTTGAGTGCCAGGTCCACGGCTCAGGTTCCTCAGCCCTGCTCTTATTCTCAAGGCAGCTGAAGGGATTCAATTTGGAAATTGGTCTCTGAGGCAATAAAATCAAGCAAAATGTGTTTGGTTTTGTTATTAATCACTTTATAATCCAAATTGTGGGTGAGCTTTTTAGTCTTGCCCAGTATTCAGAACTTGCGTGATACATTGGTGACAGCTTCTACAGACACAGACACAGACACTATTCTAAATGTTAACTTCTGAGTTATTTCATGTCTGAGATCACAGATCTATTTGTACACTATCTCTTCCTCCACCATTATAATTTATCATGTCTTCCCCATGGGTGACTGGTGGAGCTGTGCCACTCTTAGTTTTACATTGAGGTGAATGAGAGCTTTGCCAGGACCAAACCTCTAGTGCTGGGATGGAAGAGTTTCTCTTTTTCACTCAGAGCAGCTGCAGGAGAAGTAAAATGAGGAATGTATTGGCAGCCCTATAGTGGCTCCATTGGCTCTTCTAGTTGTTCCAGTTGTGGTGATCATTTCCTATTCCTTCTGGTTGCACTTATGACAGGGATGGACATCATGTGGCCCTCCAGATGTTTCAAGCTGTCCACACTATTGACTGTGCCAGTTGCAGGTTACTGCTGTTTGCCATCAAACAATATTTTCACACTTCTGCTTTTTCCGGTCTAATTTGGTCTGAAGTCTCAAGACTTTGGTTAAGAAAAATATTCCTGTATAAGAGTCACAGTTTCACCAAAGATTTTGTTACATAAATTCTTGTGTTATGACAACAGCACAAGAAGTAGACTGTATCATCCCCTACTCCAGAAGGTCCGAAGTCCAGTTGTTTTTTTCATCTGGAAAGCAATTTATTTAATATCATATGATCTAGTTACCACATGTCCTTTAATCTCATGGGGACCACGCCATCTTTTGATCTTCACAAGGCTCTTCATGAGGTTCTTGTCACCTCATGCTCCCAACTTGTTCCAGATTATGTGCCGTTTGATGCCAACCACTTGGACTGTGGCTTTATAATGAATTCTTGCCTAAGCCTTCAGCACTCTACCATCTTAGCCACTTGTATTTATCTGCTCCAATTTCCTTTATAATATTCAGACTCATTGAGAGGAGTTGCCTGTGTGTGTGACTGGCTGAGGCTATATCTGTAGCTATATGTATACACATACATGTACATAGTCCTTTAAAAGTCACTCATTCCAAATTTTCAAGGTTTTATTTTTACATCCTCCGAACACAAATTGAGTGCTACTTGGATCCTTTTTCTTCTTCTTCAATAGTTCACTTCTAACCAGTGGGAATATGTGGGAAGGAAGTTACTGCTGAACCTAATTTTTTAAAAATGCAGAATTATGCAGTAGCCTCTCTCTTAAAAGATAAAGAGACCCAAATGGCTTGAGGTTTCAAAGGACCGTAAATGAAAGCTGCTTTTATCATTCCCATTTCACCCAAAGGATTTAAATAGAAAATGCTTCTAATTTTAAACTTCCTTTTTCTCCAAGTGTCTCTTTGCTAATTGCTTCTGTGCTCCCCTTAGAATAAAAATGGTTTGCTTTTCCAATGTAACTGAATGAGGGCTAGCTGCTGTTTTGCACTGCTGTTAATTAGCCTGGCTTGAAAATTCATCCTCTGCTGATGAGATTGCTAAGAGAGTGCCTCAGCCTTGCTTGTTACAAATGCATTATATCCCAGTAAGCCAATGAGAAACTGTAATCGGGCTTCCATTTTAGATTTTATCAATGTGTTCTTGTTCCCATAGTAACTGGAATCAACCTATCTGGGGGAGGCTTTATCCTGCTGGCTTTTATAGCTGGGAGCATGCCCCACTGTGCACCATGTGGTTCAGATGATTAGTTGTTGTTTTTTTCCCCTCACGGAGACCTGACCGGCAAAGTGTGCCGGGATTAAGATAACCATAATTTATTTTGTGAGTAGGAAGGGTCCACACTTATGCTTGTCACTTCCCACCTCCCTTCCACTCCCAGTCATGAGGGAGCCAACATTTTTCATAGGTGCTGGCAGACAATGGAGCAGATGTGATTCACACGAGAGGAGCCGCCTTTAAAAAAAAAAGAAAGGAAGAAAGTTGTATTCAGCTTAGTTGCAGAACCGGGGAGTTTCCATGTGATGCACTCCTAAGTCTTCTGGGGTCCTAGAGTTTTTGTACTCAGCTGACTGGAATATTGGCTTGTAATTTTCCTGATGATTGTGAATAATAGGAATTGTTTTCCAGGATGGGGGTTTGCAGAACCCTGACTGGAAGCGATAATAATTATCAATTAGCTTCTAGAATGGCCTGAAAAGGCAATATTTTTATTTTTGTGTGTGTGTGTATTTTTATAACAACAATCACTGGTTATGTGTTGCGAACTCTGAGAAGATTAGTGGAAACCAAGAGAAACCAGTTCAGTAAATGAATTTGTAGCCTTTGTGCTACTGTCTCTTTGTATTAAAGTAGTGCACTGTAGCTATGCAGGTGCAGTACCATGTGGATAAAGAGCTTGCATACATTGGGAGCAACAAGAAAACACACACTGCTGTCTGCTTAGAAAAGGGGAGGGGTACTGCATGTAATACTATTTGGTCTCCCCCCCCCTGTAAAAAGTGAGATATTCTTCTGCTAAAGATTGCAAACAAGGCTCTACTTACTGCACGTTGAACTGTTTTAAAATGCTGAAGTTAAAGGCCTTCTGCTTGGATTATTGGCAGTTTCTGTGTCTCCAGCCTCTACATGGTTTCTATAAAAGGTAAGGAAATATTAAATCTATAATGCTTCTCAAAACTGAGGGACTGCAGGCTGCTGCATTCAGTTGCTGTAAGGCACGTTTGCATGGAGAGGAAAGGGGTGTGGTGGGGACATTAATGCAGATTTATTACAAAGCTTGGAAAGCTGTTCGTTTTTCCTTTTAACTATAGTAACCACTGCTGTCTCCATGCCTGAATATAGTTGATGCTGTCTTGTTGATACAATTTAATTTAAATCAAAATCAGCCAAACAGTGAACGATCTTTCTCACAGGCAACATAGCTGTTAAGGTTAATTTCTACTCAACGTACATGGTGCATAGATACTGTTGTCCAATGGATATTTATGCCATCAATACTTATATAATATTGCTACAAGTACAAAGTTTTAATAGAACAGTTTGTTTCGCATGGTACCAAATCAATTGCACACCGCAGCAGTTCTGACAGAAAGCTGAAATGATAAATGGAGAGGGATGGTCAAAAGTAATGGGACTGGATGTCAGATGCATTGTTCTTGCTAAAGTAATGGGACTGTAAAATAAGCAATTAATTTGACATGTATGCTGCACTTTCCCTGATATTTTATCTAATCTGTGAAGGTCGTGCTGTTCAGAACATCTTCATAATGAAGAAAATATGTAGTTTAACATTGTCATCAAAACTAAAAAACTGTTTTTATTTTCCCACAAAATCTTGCAACCCATTGAAAGTACTGTGTTTTTCTTTTCCTTACCGAAAAATGCTTTGTAGGAATTCTAACTGTAGTTTTATTCATTGTAGAGGGCTGATCCTTTTTCAGGAATTTCCTTTGAATTATGCTATTTTAATGATGATTGCTAGGTAGACAGAAATAGTTGTGAGTCTCATGACCCTTTGATTGCAGCAAAGTGAGAAAAGTATTTGAATGCCTTTTGAAGTGAGGTTTCCAAACATTGCCACACTGTGGTGCAGAAGGTCTGACATCACTTTTAATTAGGATATGTAGCTCATTCTTTTATTTACTGTGTCAGCTAGAGAAGTTTCGGCATCAATTTTTTATGTACTCTCTTTATGTTAGAATAGCTTAACTGTAAGATCACGTTTTTCATTCCTGGCTAACACCTGCCTAATTAGCATCATCTCATATGAACCAAAATAATTTTTAAATAATTTCCCCCATGTTCTACACATAAAGGCATTTCTTATTCAATCTTCCTTTATTTAGAATTTACTCTGCAATTGAAAGAGGCTGGATTTACATACGGAATGAGCACTGCATGTGCAATAAAGAAGGAAAGACGTTAAGCAGTTACTGTTTTGAAATAGGACGGTTAGGAAGTATAGATATTATTTAAACGTTTTTAAAAGATTTTACACAGTGTGCAGAAAAGTTATGTGAAGATTAGATGACACAGAATACACAATGAATTTTAAAATGCATTTCCTAGTTTTTCGATCTAGGCAATTCCAGTTCTTCATTAGATTTTCTGAAACCTTGATCCAAATATTTTGTGGAATGTGTCTGAATATCAGAAGTGTTAGGGGTGGGGAAGGGTAAGTATGTTTATGAGCAAGGGAGAAAGAGAGTATGTGATGGAGAGCTGTATGCCCTGGAGTAGCAATCTGAGTAGTAATTGATTTGCCCGGTGCGTATGTAGATATTTGAGGGTGACATGGAGCCTTTTATTAATCTTCCATAGCAAAAGTCTGGAAAAATAGGGGGAAAGCTACAGTGACTCTCAAAATAAACTGAATTTATAAGTGACGAAAGGTAACAGAAGGTGAGCACGACACTGTCATGATTCTGTATCTGATGTCATGACTCCAGACCTTGAATTTAACTTTGATAGGAAAGGATTTGAGATAGTATGATGTGGTGGATGGATTGTTGGACCAGGAATTGGGGGAACGAGATTCTACTATTATTGACTCACTGGGTGACTCAGAATCAATACATTTCTCACACCCTGGTCTATCTTGGAGGATTGTTGTGGTGATAAAGTAGGAGTGAAGAGAGCCAGGTATGCCTCTTTAAGCTAAGTGGAAGAAAGGCAGGATGTAAATGTAATAAATAAATATTATACTACTGTCAAATATATGATGAAATATAATAATTGTAATTGTGCTTTGCAAATTAGTCTCTGTATAAGTACTTTTTGGTACAAAACATATAACACAGTTTTTTGTAGGTATACTCATATTACAGCCAGCATAGGATAATGGTTGAGTGTTGGATTAGGACTTTAAAGACCAGAATCCAAATTTCCATATGGCCATGGAATGCTGGATGACCTTGGGCAAGCCACACTGTCTCAGCCTCAGGAGGGTGGTGGCAAATCCCCTCTGAACTAATCTTGCCAGGAATATCCCATGATAAGTTTGCCTTAGAGTTGCCATAAGTCTGAAATTACTTGAAGGCACACAACAACAACAAATACTGATATTGCTACAGTGGAATTTATTTTACTTGGAGAATAACACATGGCTTTTTAAGAAATGCTAGGAAGGGACAAAGTGGTTTTCAGTTGAGAAAAGACGGTGTCTTTTGAGGAACCCTGAAAAACTGGTTAAAGGACAGGGTCTGCTGGGTGATACTTCTTTGCACACTATAGTGCCATCCTTTTTGCAGTAGTTTTTGCAAGTACATAAGTGATTACTATACACTGCAGGACGTGTTTACACAATCATTAATCTTTCAATAACCTCTAATTTATTAATATATTCCAAGAGAGAAACAAAGGTCAGAGTAAGCTGGTACACACAAGACTGATAGGATCACAGACATTGGGCTCACTTCTTTCTTTTTATCTGAGGGCACATGATCTTGGGCTAGACATTAAGTAGGGGTGGACTCAAACTCTGCAACTCCTTACTTTCATTGACATTGGTTGTCTCAAAATAGCAATCTTTTGTTAACACCTTTCTTGTAGTTTCCAAAACTAGATACTCAGTTAGCAAAGCTTCAGACAAAGAAGTTTCTTTTTTTACAAAGTCTTTTTACCAGTCCAGCACCCTCACCTTTCTTATCTTCTGTCTAGCTGGAAGGCTTTTTTTTTTTTTTTTTTTGCAACATTGGCATTGGCACTGGGAGAATGGCAACCATCTTCTCAATGCCAGAGAAAGACTTTCAGTGCTAGCTTGCAGTAGTAAACAATGTACTTTACTAAACAATTTACTAAACTTTAGTAAACAATGCATTAAATCTGTTGGGACAGTATGGGATTCTACTCCAGGGCCATTTCCGCACTAGTCTATTATAGTGCTGTTATTCGACTTTCAACATCCTATGGAATCCTGGGGTTTGCAGTTTAGGGAGGCCTCAAAGGCTCCTCCCTAAACTGCAAACCCCAGGATTCCATAGGATGTTGAAAGTCGAATGATAGCATTATAACAGACTGGTGCAGAAATGGCCCAGGTGATCATACTGTAGGTGGGTGTGTTTATGCTCAAGGTAAACAGTTGTCTCCAGAATCACTTACCAAACGTGTATGAAGAGCAAAACAGAAAGAAAAGGAGAAAGGAGAGTAGCCTGCCTCACTAGCTGCCCTGGCATGTTGAAAAAGTGTAGATTTATAGTCTTTGCCACCAAAATGGGAACTCTCGGAAAGTGGAGTCTGTTGAAAGAAAATATGACTCTCACATACATTTTAGAAAAAATGTTTTCTTATTTGAGGCTTATCAGACAAGGGCCCTTTCCGCACCAGACAATTAGAACGGGGCAGTGCGTCCTCTCACAGAGGTCGTCTGCACCTTGGAGCGGACTAGTAGCAGACTATTTACCAGAGATCCACACCTCAGTCCACTCCAAAACGACCCCACTCCAAAACGACCTCCAGTGTGTTTTCTAAAGACTGCAAAAAGAGGTCTTTATTTTCCTGGAACGCACCATTGCGTTCTTGCTCCCTTGTGCAGATTCGCAGGCTCGCACGAATGCGATCCTGCAATCTGTGGAGGGCGGGCTTTAGGTGTGGAGAGCTTCAGTGGTTGATCAGGACCCATGACCAACCGGAAGCCACCATTCTAGAAGCTGGAAGCTGCCAGTTTGGAAGCTGGAAGCCGCCATTTTGGAAGCCAGAGCAGTACGGATCTACAGACCTCGCACTGCTCCAATTCACTCTGGACCAAGGAGGAGCCCTGCGGAAGGGCTTAAGGCACAGTCCGCGTTGCTTTGGACCCCAGAAAAAGTGGTAGGTAACGGCACGGAGCGATTGCCTTGCCTCATGCGGAAAGGGCCATAGATGTTTTACTTCACATATCAGTTTTGAATAAAAAGTTTACTAAACGTGTTGAAGTGCTCTTCCTTTTTGTGGGATAGGAACCTGTTCCTATTCTTTCCATGTTATTTCTACCTCTGGTACCAGTGTTTCAGTTAAAGAAATAAAGTGCAGGTGCCTATCTACTTTTGTAACTGAGGTGTACCTGGAAGGTAAGCAAGTTCTCAATCAAGATCACATCTAGCATGCACATAATGCAAATACTGTTTTAAAGTGCTGTTATTAATCTTTAATGACATTATCCTTTTCTCTACAACTGGTGACAAAGGTAATTTTCATAATTATAATAGCAATTTTAATGGCTAAATGTCAGCAGCCTTTGAAAATAAAAGAGCTATGGGGATTCTGGGTATCCTTCTCTGGTAGATTGTAGCCCAAATGGACAAGTCACTTCATAATTATTTTTCTCCATGTATTTTTCTCCATATATTTTTTTATTTGACCATTTAAACTGTGGGACTAAATTGCTGAGCCATATGACATTGCTACAGGTTATGTGAAAAATGACTCAGTCATTTTTTTTCATTTTAGCAGGTTTTATAATGTGCCTTCTACAGCTAGTTCAAGTGAGAAATGTTGCTATTAACACTATATTAAAAATAAAGCAAAAAGTGATGAAAATATCTTCCCACAATGGAAAACACTGACTCTTTAACATTCATTCAAGGACAGTGGCTGACTTAAAGTCAAAAGGAGACATTACATTTTGCCCAATCATTTTATTGAAATGTACTTTTCTATCTCAAGCTATATGCTTGTGCTTTATAATAAAAGATTAGTTACTGTGTAAATTGCTGCCATCATGTAAGAATTTCTGAGAATATGGTGCAGGAGTGTAGATATCCATTGCATAATGGCAACAATCCCTGCAGAAAGCATTCTGCCATACTGTTATGGCCACATGGATTTCTCACAGTACAAAAGCAGTTTTCTGCTGCCTCTCCATGAAGATTGCAACATTCACTCTGTCACTAAGATTGCAACATTCACTCTGTCACTAAGACTTTTGAGATTGATATGCACTTCATAGCATGTAGTCTGTAAATAAAAGACTGTTCATACCTTTTGCACAAATGAATAATAGAGGCCTAATTTGCTTGGTTTACCAAACTGGCACTGAGTATCGGGCCTCTCCCATCCTTTGTTTCACTAGAAAATTTTGCCAAGATTAGACATGAAATCCTAACTTAATTTGTCATTGTGTGGTGAACCAGATCAATTCAAACCACCATGAGATGGTGGGCCTGGTGTGGTAATCTTAGAGAAAATTTGATGCCTTTTCACAAGTGTTTTTTGTGCATTTAAGTAAAATGGAGAATATTAGAAAATGTGATAATAGGCCAGGAGTAAAAGCAGTAGCAGTGGGCAGTTTGCTTATGTCCTTGTGATACTTCAGTCTTTCCTGTTGTACTTCCTCTGTCTGTCTGTGCTCGTAGCCTCTGAAAGGAGGAATACATTAATTTTGTACAAATGCTGACATACTGAGCTAAGTATATTTCAGGCAAATTACAGAAACCATGAGATTTTGTGCTGGATGGGAGATCCTACAAGGGAAGTTAGGGAATGCTTGAGAGACTGCCTTGCTGTGTCAAGATGGCCAAGTATTGGCTTATTGTGAGATTTTTTTCACATTTCTAGCCAAGATTAGGCCTTCCCCTCATCCTCATAATTGTTCACAGCTTCATAAAGCGTGGTTGAGAAAGCAACAAACAACAAAAAATTATCCAAGCAGACATTTGATCAGTTAGAAAATCACTGGTTCTTTCCAATAGTTCACGTTGCACAGATCTGTAAGGCCTGTATTGCTTTTCTTGTCTACCTTCATCATATTTACACTGTGTTTGAACAATGGAGGCACTCAGGGAGTGATTAGACTTAATTTAGATGCAGTTTGAAGGGAAGGCGCAGATGTTATGGATCATGTGTGTCATGATCATCTGTTTTCACTTTTGCTTAGATCCCTATTTGGTGTCAATGGCTGATAACAGTGTTACAAGATTAACCGCTTTTAACTAGGTCAATTGGTGGTACTTCTAAAACAATGGCTGTAGGAAACAGTTATATTGCACTGTCAGTTCTAGAGATTTGCTGAACACCCAGCATGATTTTGATGGTGTCAGTTTCTGTGGCAATAAAATAAAATAAAGTGAGTTGTGTTATGCTCCCTCAGTAGTATTAGGGAAGGGGACTTCCACATGTATGGAAATGTATGTACTTCTGAATCTTTGTTCTGAACAATAATGAATCATGCAAAAAAGTTATATTTTCTAAAATATGTAAGTTTGCCCCCATTTTGTTTTTGAAATGACAAAACCATATGCTTAGAACACTGGAGTCGTTAGTCTGGAGGTAGAGGACAAGATGGCTTAATGTCAAGGAAATACTGGTTTTATGTAGCTTCTGTGAAACAAAGATAAGAAACTAAAATAAGTATCTGATGATCAACTGGGAAAGTTGATTATGAATATGTATATGATGAAAACTGTAGGGACCGCAGGCTGCGAGGAATCTGGCCTTGTGTACACACAGTGCTCTTGAGGTTGTGGGGTAGGGGAATCTTCACTGGCCCCATGTAGAAATGAAGCCAGTAAGGGACAAATATATTATAGTGCAGTTGCACCATGGAAGCCAGGGGCAAAGCTAGAGGATTTATAAGCCTATATCACCCCATGACCTCCTCTTTCATGAGCGATGGTCAGCACATCCATCTCTTTCTAATAAAGGATAGGTTTATCCTGGTCACTTCTGGGCCTGGCTAGAATTTTCCTTTTTGTTTTTTCCCCCACTCCACAATGTATTTTAGAGGACTTGAGACATCAGTATTGGAGGATTCTGTTTAAAAATGTGGTCATATGGTAGGTAATGTGAGAAGAAAGAGTAAGATGTACAGAGATCTCACGTAGGCATCATTCAGGTAAAGTGGAGATCTCTGGAAATGCCTCCTTTGGTTGTGAAGTCCTTCAGGTGGGGAAGAAGACTATTCTTAGGGCTGATCTGGGGCACATCCCACTTTAAAATCATGGGAGTTGGGGGATGGTCTTTAGGATGGCCTGCCACCAACTAGAGCCAGCTGGATAGCAATCCAGTATGGATTGATCTTGGGGACTAGGTGTTGAACAGGAACGCTATAGATGACCTCTGCCTTAGTGGATCCCACACTAACTTGCACCACCCCCTTACAATTCACAAGTAAAATAAAATTAAAGTAGCCCAGTTAAACTCAGCTTTGGTATTTGGTCTCATTTACTTACTTATTGTTCCAATTATATGCCATCTTTCTCCCAAAGTGAGACCCAGGGTGGCTCACAAAGGTAAAAAAAGAGCCTCTAAATACCTAACAATAAAAATTAAAACACAATAAAAATCACATTAAAACCATTATTTTAAAAATGAACAACATTCAAAAACATAACAAAAGTATGTTTTGACATACAATATATTTATAATGTTTGAGATAGTGACTAAGTTTTTCCATTCTTGCAGTCTGATCCTGTCCATATAATATTAACTTTGAAGTAATTGCAACTGATTTCAGTGGGGACTTCTTCCAAATAAATGCATTTAGGATTGCTTCCAGAAAGATTACTGTCAATTAGATCACTGTCTGTATTGCTTCAGAAATAAGTTCCACTGCTTGGGGTATCTGTAACGAGAGTGACAGTGTGTTATAAATCAAAAGGATGGGGGGAAAATAAGGGGAGACTGGCTCTGAACTTGTATGTAAAGTTCATGCCATGGTTGTTAGGAACAAATGGTTTGCTTTCACTTGACAGTGACTTCATCCAGAGCAAGCCTGTGAGTCATAGGGGCTGCAGTACAGCTCTCTGAGGAAGCAAGTTCTGGATAAATTTGCTGCAAGTATAAAGCAGTGAGAATATACGTTTTCTCTTCTCTCCTTTGTAGCATATGTTGCAGTTTTGTGGATTTTAACAATGTGTCCAGTACATTCTGCTGGTATTCTGCTTTATAATAAAATTACAGTAGATAGCAAACTGAAACAAACTTCCAAATAGCATGCGCACTGCAAACCCAAAAATGTTATAAAAGCTTTTCAGCATTGTTCATTGCTAAACAGTTAGTACATGTACAATTCTCTCTTCACATTTATGGGTTTGAAGTTTGCAAATTTGATTATTCATGAATGCATGTGCCTCCCCCCACCATTCTCTTCCTCCCATTCCCATGCGTTTTTGCCCCAGTGCAAAGAACTCACATCAAGGCAAAACAGAAGGAAAAGGGCAGGAAGCTCACACAAGCTTTCTTTCCTCCTCTCCAGAGCTGCCTGTTTCCCCTTCCCATGCAAAACAGAAGGGAAAGGAGTGGGGGAAGTTCATGCGAGCTTCCCCTCCTCCAGAGCATCCTCTTTCCCCTTCCTATGCAAAACAGGAGGGAAAAGGGGTGGGGGAAAGCTTGCACAAGCCTCCCTTTCCCCTCTCCAGAACTCCCCCTGCCATTCCTATGCATTTTGCCCTGGCACAGAGAAGTCATGCTGAGGCAAAACAGAAAGGAATGGGGCGGGGGAGAAGGCTCGCACGAGTTCTCAGTGCTGGGGCAAAATGCATAGGAATGGCAGGGGGAACTCCAGAGAGGGAAAGGAAAGCTCATGTGAGCCTTCCCCCCCCCATTCCTTTCCCTTTTGCATGGGGACAGGAAAGGGGGAGCCCCAGAACAGAATGGGAGGGAGAGAAGGGAGAGTTATTCGTAGTTTTTTTCACTTTCGTAAGGGTTCCACACCTCAAATCCTCATGAAAGCAGAGGGACAGTTGTACTTCTTTCCATTTGTGACCCGTTACTTAGTTCTCAGGTTATGAAAGCAACAAAATGACACTATCTGTCTTATGATGAAGTGCACATTGAGGACTTGCATTCTTAACAGAACAGAAGATAATTGTCTGAAATTGGCAATAACAGATGCTTACTTTGGATTCTCAACCAAAATGAAAAGAAATGGCACTCTTTCAACTTTCTTGGTAATTTAGTATGACTTATGAAATTAGAATGCAAGCAGGTATATGTCTGTGCAAGCAGTCAAAGAACTTGGGTATCTAGGGTTTCCTCAGGCATCCCTTACTTTTAGATCGTTTTTCACCATGCATGTCTGCAGTTCTTATATACGTGCTGATCTCCGAGGATTGTCCTAAAGGGAAGTTTCAGGCAATTTCTCATATGACTAAATAGCAGCCAAGGTGAGCTGAGTACCGATTTGGTTAAAGTTTGTGAAATTTAAGCACTTGAAAACATAAATAATGGGTTCATGAAGTATAGGAGTCCTTCGCGTATTTGACAGGTTAGGAACCAGAGTACTATCAAAAAGTGGAAACTGTCAAAGTTTGGAATCCTTACCTTTAAATATACAAAAATATAAACATATACAGGTGTGTGCTGGGTCTCTGTATAGCTTTCCAGAAACCATCCAGCTTATCCTGATAAGTGCACAGCTTTCCATGGAAACTGTGCAGCTTTTGGCAAGGAAGGGTAATTGTTGAGCATTCTAATTCTGAAGTTTCCATCAAAAAAATTATTTATTTAAATTATTTATGTGTCATCTCCCACCCAACCAACCAATTAAAATTAATTAAATCAATGCAAAAATAAAAATATTGCTTCCAAACAGCTACATGTGTATTTTGTGTTAGGTCAGACAAGCAAAAATCTTGCACAGAAAACAGTAATTTGCACAAAAAATAGGCATGTGGTTTTGTTGTGCAAGACTGCTATTTGCTGCACAAGATTGGTTATTGTGTGCAAGATGTTTGTTGTGCAAGATTGCTGTAAAAAAGAGCAATCGTGTACACAAAACCCCGTATGTGACTGCAGTTTTAGTTGGCCTGAATTTATTTTCCTGCTGGGTTGCGTAACATTCAGGATGGCACAATGATGAATCCTTCACCACATTGTTTCTATAGGGGCATGGCAAGAAATATAGTTTTGTATTTTATGCAGGTTCCCTAAGTACACAGCGAAAAACAATGTCAGCATGTGGGTTTTTTTTTTTCTCAGAAAGGTGCATAGTTTTCTACATGTAGTGAAAAGACCATATGTCACCATATCTTTTTAACTGCAAAATTGCATTTTCTCAAAACTCTTGTGCAGTTTTCAAAATATACACAGTATAAAAAGTTCCTGCAGTAACTGTCAATTACTATTTTTCTTCCTGCATAAGTTTCTCAAAAGTTTGGGAACTTCAAATTCATCCCCAGTCAAATTGATAACTTTCCACTCCATCCCTAACATGCAGTATAGTAAAGTGATGGTTCAAATTCTGTTCAAACACAGGTGTCCACCTCCTCCTTTTTAGTCACAGGCTTACATCTAGTTTCCTAGTCCTAGTTGTTGTTGCTGGAATTTTGCCTTCAGTTTGAGGTGTGGTGGTTTGTTAAAAAATGGAAGGAACAGTGGAGCATTACTTTCCAAAATAGTTGTGGACACAAGAGCAGTGCTCTTGGTCAGGTAGGCTTCTTTAAGGATCCTGGTCCAGAATTCTGTTTCCATCAGATTTCTCTGAGAGCTCACATGCAGGTCCTAAGGTGATTAGAAATGTGAGGAGATGCTTTGGTGCTCGTGAGCTGGATTGGGATGAATGCTACCTTGCTCAGAGCCCACTATACCATGACAGAAGGAGAGGTGCAGCAGCTAGCAGCTTTACGTCCTTCAAGTCCCTGGCAAACTTTTTTTCACACTACATACTAGACGTGGTCTACAGGTCCCAGTATCCTTCACAAGGAAATTATTCCATGCGATCCAATTTCACAAAAAAAAAAAACTTGTTGATCTTGGAATATCAGTGCTTACAATAATGTCAATTATTCAGAAAAAAAAGTTTCTCCTGTTTATTGTCTACCTCGCAAATTATGCAGCTTACAGGCTTTCCTTTTTTCTCTCTGAAATTGTGTGCACTTAGCTGATGTATGTAGGCACTCAGACTATTAAATAGCTAATTGGTTATTCAGAGAAATACGAAGGAGGATATTGGAAATCTTTAGTTCTTTCTCAAGTTCCTTTGGAATCTCTGGATTCAGAGAGAATCCAGGCAAGACAGTGGCAAATATTAAAACATTTGTTCAGATAAGTGCATTCTGACATAATTGGTAAATAACAACTCAGAGTGTATGGGGTCTGGATGCCATCAAATTGTCATAAGATTGTGCTATTATGTTTACATCTCCCCTTCCCCATCCCAGATGGGGATTGTGCTATTATGTTTACATCCCCCATCCCTACTAGAAACTAGGTTTTTGTTTTGAGATCCTTGGAAAAGAAGCCAGGTACTATACTGGCAGTTGGATTAATTTAGAAGAGTTTTGCATTTAAGTAAGTATTTTTCTTAATTACTTATAATAGTTGTGGGGAAAACAGTGCTGATCAAATGGCCAAAATGTACTCTGCTTTAAAAAATGCTTCTCTGGAAAATTAAACACATGGCTTAGAGGCACATGTCCAAGAGGCATGTCTTTATCAGAACAACAATCAGGAAAGATACTCTGGGAGCTCTGGTTTCATTAGGGAAAGTTATTCTTTGTCTTGTCCTTGAAACTGTTGGCTTGTCACCTTTATCAAATGACAGAGGCACTCTGCTTATCAAAGTTGTCATGCATATTAACTATGAGTGATTCCAGAAGGAGGAGGAATTCTGTTTATACTGAAAAGAAATGAGAGAGAGAGAGAGAAAGCCCCCAGAAGACACAGTTAAGCAGAGATATGAATCATCTAGAACAACTTCCAGAAGTTGTTGGACAATTCGCAGTATTCCTCATCACTGGTTTTGCTGAGTAGGGACTTGCAGTCCAATGACATTTGAAGGATCACATGATGCCCAACACTGCAGCAGAGTAATACCTTTTTTAGGACCAGTGAAAATGTGTAATGTGGTAAGTCACCAGAACCCTTCTTCAGCATGGATATTAAGCTACACAACAAGAGTAACTTGCCAACATTTATAAAAATGTATCTTGAGCAAAACTGATTTGGAATAGGAGGCCACAGCCTTTCCGTATCCCTTCTTCTCCAAGAAGAATAATCAGCTTAGATTGAAGTCAGTGCAGGATCTAGAGATACATAACTGAGGCAGTACTATCTTTAGTTTGTGGGTTCACAACCAAGGATTGCTACACAGTAGTCTGGCAGCTCCTGAAACTCAGTGATATACTATCTACCTGCTGAGCTTTAAATGTTCAGGAAAAATCCATCTCATGGTCAAGGTAGTGCATTTCAGTGAAGACGTATTTGGACTTAGTGGTGTGCTAAAGTGTTGCTTGAAATAACCTATTGCTTCATGCAGGCAATTTTCACTTTGGCACCCAAGGAGGACATGATAATAGGTATTTATACATGTCTTCCCTATTCAGCTATAAAGTGAAAGGGGTGGCAGTCCACTCTACAAGGAAAAGGAAGTGAAACGTTTCCCTTTTTCCATCTTACCTTATAGCACTCTGTTGCTCTAACCAGTTTACTTCCTGTCAAGCTCACTTCCAACTGGAGGAGCATTGTGTCTGTGTTGAGTTTCTTCAAGTTGTTTCCAACTTACAGTGACCCATAAAGCAAACCTATCATGAGATTTTTCTGGGGTTGAGTGTGTGTAACCACGTACGGTCACCCGGTGGGTTTGCATGGCCAAGCAGGGAATTGAATCCTGGTCTTCAATGCTCAAATCCAACACTCAAATCAGTACACCAGACTGGCTCTCGGAGGAGTATTACTCTGAAAGAAATTGCCTTAGAACATCAAAATGTATTGAAGTAAGTTAGGAAACACAGAGTCCAAGGAATTAGAGTCAAGGTACAACTCCATTACCATGGCAAGGGGGAAAAAACCCAGAATAAATAGTAATTTTTGTTTTCGAACATTTATGGAAAATTGTTTCTCTTGTCTGTACACTAATTGTTCTGATTGTGGCCCTTTTCACACGTGGAGAAAGCCATGCCCGAAAACACGCCAAAACGGAGCTTACCTGTAGCCGTCGCAATGTGGAGCAGTGAGAGTTCACTGCTCCACACGCAGCAGTGTCCTGCAGCATCCTGCGGCATCCAAAATGGCAGCTTTCGGCTGGCGGAGGCTCTCCGCCAACCGGAGAAGCTCGCCAGCCGGAAGCCCGCCCCTTGGCCAGTCTGCAGGTGCGCACTTGCGTGCGCCTGCAGATCCACACCGGGCGCTGCGATGGGGCTGCACGGGGCTGCACACCCCGTGCTTTTAAAAAACCACTTGAAAAGTGGTTTTCAAAAAGCACGCGGCACCACCACTTCCGGTTGCCCCTGCGCAGATTGGGGTGTGGAACTACACAAAAGTAGTCCGCCCCAGTCCACCTTACAGTGTAGATGACCTCCGTCAGAGGTCGCTCTACACCGTTTTTTTAACCCCATGTGAAAAGGGCCTGTGTGAGATTTTCTGAAGTCAGTACTTGATGTCAGACTAGAGTGAACAAGAAGTCAGTACTTGATGTCAGACTAGAGTGAACAAGATAAGCAGTGTCAGAGAAGAACAAACAAAATAATCTTAGTGGTGCTTGCTGCAATTTTTTTTTTTTTTTTTTGCAGAAAACCCAAAATTTTCCCCATGAATGAAATTTTGCACACATAAACACCCCAAATTCAGGAAGACTGAAAATTCCACAGCAGTTGATCTTTTTTTTAAAGCCATTGGGAAACCCTTTCTCACTGAAAATGAGAATATTTGTCAAAATTCCATATATCCCTAGGCAAGAACATTTACGCCACCTAGCTATTTTTTTTTATTTTCTTTATACTAGGAAAAGAAACTGACTTTGTAAAGATAATTCATTATTTTTTAACTAAGGATCTAGCCTTATAAAATGCTTAATTTATTTACTTTAAATTTATTTTAAATTAATTCGTTTCATATTGTTCCACTTTATTTTTTTTCATAAAATCTAATTGTCAACAGCACAAATGCCTTTATTTGGAAAAGCCAAAAAGATTATAAAATAGATAGATTTTGAAGAACTTGTCTTCACATGTTAATATTAAATAAAATGTCAATATTAAACAAAAACAAGGAGCAACACAGGAAATGTTTGAGGGCATGTAGTAAATAAAGCTCCAGTGTGGTCACTGTTTAATCAGACAGAAAACATAAACTTTTCTTCCACTACACATGAAATTGCTTGAAGATGGCGTTGTGATGAGGGGGAAAAGAGTAAAGTGTGCCTCTCCTCATGGTGCTTGGATGCTGAAAGGAGGGAGAAGTTTTCACTTCCTTTCCCCATATGCATTTTTGGGGACAAAGACCCTTCAACCCATTTTATAGGATGAATGGGTCAGACATGGTTGGAGCAATGCCAGTTTAGTCCCCAGGAGCAGAGTGCAACATACTATTTCTCTGTTTAGTAAAATATTTATATGATCTGAAGAAAAGTCAGAGTATATTTCTGTGTTTAGTTGAATGTAGATGTGGTAAGAGAATAGTGAAATAAAAGCCTGTATTAGCAGAGTAAGATGGCTATGCAGTAGGACTTTTCCTTGAGATAATTGACATCAAAGGTGATAGCTACCTTATGTGAAACATCTTTTCTAGGGTACAGTTGATCCAGCATTATGAGGCTTAATTTTCTGCTGCTCCAGAGACCAGGACAAGGAGCAATGGATTCAAGCTGCAGGAAAGGAGATTCCACCTGAACCTCAGGAAGAACATCCTGACGGTCAGGGCTGTCTGGCAGTGGAATCTACTGCCTCGGAGTATAGTGGAGTCTCCTTCCTTGGAGGTTTTTAAGCAGAGGCTTGATGGTCATCTGTTGGGAGTGCTTTGAGGGTGTTCCTGCATGGCAGGGGGTTGGACTGGATGGCCCCTGTGGTCTCTTCCAACTCTACATTTCTATGATTCTATGATTCTATAACATCTGTAAAATGGAGATGTTTTGCCAGCATGAATTGCACAAACTGCTTGAAAGCAGTTCAATTTTGTGCTACATTAATTAGGAGTAGGGGGTTCGTAGGACGTTTGTGCAGGATTTTCCTAATCATGTACAATATTTGTTCAGGATTTTTAGTTAAATGGATAGGGGTTGTTAATAGATAAATACATTTTCTAACATGTGGATTTTTAAACTGCAAAAGGATTAGAATTAGTGTCAATGTATGTGAGAGAGACAAAACTGAGGATTAATCACTTGAATCAGTTAGGACACCTAAAAATTATTCTGTTGTTACTAATAAAAATTGGTGAACCATTTCTTTGCACGATCGTTGTCAGTACAGAAGTCTGCTTTTTGTCTTAGGCTATATAGCACATTGTTTGACAGAAAACAAAGCACGAATTAAAGCATAAAGGCATCCTTGTTTTAACAATGGCCTGAATTTGGCTCTTTGTTTTCCAGCAGTGCAATGTTATGAATACTTAGTTTCTTTCATCCCTACGAATTTGGCTGGGCTCTCTGCCTTGCCTCACATATAAGCTGTCCCGTGAACTCAGTGTGAAGCAACAAGAGAAGAATTTATGTCCTAATAAAATTCCTGACACAGTCTGGCTATGGCTTTGATCTGTAGATAACCATCAACAAAATAAAAATGATTGCTGTTGCATGTATGGTAGATGCATAATGGAGAAAAAGTAATCCTAACTTAACTGTAATACATATATTACAGAACATATTGAAAATATTTATGTTCTGTGCTGTCAGTAACTTGCACTGTCTATAGGGGAAGCCATATAAAATCAGCCAGCCACATACAAAGCTTGATTCCCATGCATAAAGAATGGGTGCTTTTTCATTGAAGCATCTCCATTTCAAGTACTTGGGTGTCCTAATTGACTGATATAGTGTTGTATATAACTGGAAGTTTAGACAGTCATTCTTACACTGTGTGTTCATGTACAGCTTTGGAAAATGACTCATTTACTTCTTTTGGCACTTGAAAGTTTATTACAGCAGACAAGTTTTTTTTAAAAAGAAAAATCCAACTCTAGGGTTGTTTATACAGCTTCCACTGTATGATTTAAATGTACTTTGTGATCTGCAAATGAACTTTGCAGTTCTAGCAGATGATATTCTGGCACCCTACAGATCAATGCTTTGAAAGCTAGTAAAGCCTGTCTGCTCTGTATTTTCTTAACTTGATAATCTGCAACAGTGACATATAACCTTCCAAACAGTGCTGAATAATCTTCCCTAGTTAGTGAATAATGTAAATTGTGAAGAAAGCAGTAATTTGAGACCTCAGATGGGAAAACTGGCTTCCTTCTGTGAGTTTCAGAGTTTTAAGCTAGTGGAGATTGGAGGAATCGTTCTGAGGTCATGAATCAGAGCTTGACTGCTTCTTGAAACTTGGATAACTTTTACTCTGCGTCTGCTTCTACTTGACCATACTTTTAACTGGTTTGTTTGGAATAAGTTTGATTTTTGCAACACTGCTGAAGTGGTCATGAAGGGAGATGGCAGTGCAATGTGGAATCTGATGTGGAAATACTGCATTTCGGTCAGGACCATCAGGTACTGTTTGAAACTAGTATGCCTGCTGTATAGGCTAAGGCTGTTAAGTTTCTTTCTGCCTATATTCAGTTTAGATGTCTCCTCCTAACTGTATAGCAGATGCCAGCATATGAAGAGGATTATCCTTTTCTTTACTTGGGCTTGATTTGAAACTGCATTTTAATCTTAAAAAGTTGTTACTATTGCAAGTGTTAAATACTACCTTTATTAGGATTTCACCATTACTTCTTGCTTCTTTGAATCACAGTCATTGCAAGTTAATTCTGTAGCACATAGGTGAATCAGTAAAAGGACTGTCTGAATGTGAACGTACCTTTCTATTCTAATGTCAGGGTCTCACCTGTGTGTTCCATATGTTTGAGAATTCCTGTTCCAATACAATGAAAGATCTTGGCTGCTCTGCAACAAGCAATTTGTGCATTTTGTATTTGGTATGAAGAATGTTCCCCCCTTCCCTAAACTCTGATCTTGTAAGTTCCAATGAAACCTATTAAGGGAAGGGCACCATTAGACAAGTTAATTGTGTGTACTTGGAATGACTAAGAGAGTTTACTTCCTTGCTCTTTTCATGCTATGACTTCTTTATATAGCAAAGCTCTATATTTTGAATGCGGTGTTTTGTGTGCAAACCTCCCTCAAGGAAATGCATAATCTGAATAATTACTGTATTTCACACTATGTAATTATTCACTGTGCCAAAGAAACAGTCTAGTCTGGATTTCTGCATGAACTTTCACAGCCAGTTAAAAATAAAAGGGGCTTACTATTTGTATTAGAATTTTTTCCCCTTAAATCTTTGACTTGGATGAAGCAATGGATCCCAAGAGAACTATATGATAAAGAGGTGCTAATTCTAAAAAGTTGTACTGATTCCTCTTGCTTTCCCACAAAGTATGAATAACAGTTTAGGGTCAGGATGGGAGATATTACTAAAGGGACTTCATGATGTCATTTTTATATGGTCACTTTATATATAGTTGCTGTATGCCTTTAAGTTGTTTCCTACTTACCGAGACCCTTAGGCAAACCTCGCAGGGTTTTCTGGGGATAAGATTGTATGACACACCCCAGGGCACCTACAGGATTTCCATGGCCAAGTGGGGAATTGAATCCTAGTCTCCAGCATAACAGTCCAGCGCTCAAACCACTACCACACACCGGCTCTCCACTGTGTATAGAGGTATATATTCTCATGAATATTCTTAGGAAGATTATTCACCCAGACTTTAAGGCCACTAGAAAGTAATCCAGCTCTCAAAACACATGCACCAAAAGTAAAGACTGGTGATGCACAAAGACTAGTGGTGTGTTACAAATAAAAACAACATGTTTGGAGCATGTCACATAGTTCTTCATTACAAATGAGAAATTTCTATTTCTATTGTTTGCTCCAAAAATACTATTTTGAGTATGTAAATTGAGATTTGCCTTCAGTTACATTTGTACTTTAGCTGTTTTAAATGAATAAACAAGATAAATAGGTGTCACAAATAGGACATGTGAAAACAATTTCTCGTTACATTTGCTTTTGAATGTTTTGGCTGAGTTGATAGTTTGAAGTATTAACTAAAGATCACATGACTTTCTGGGAGCTAGTTTTAAGTTTGGTTCCCCTTATGTAAAGCTATCACAATGCACTCTTTGTGAAGATAATGACGGCATTTCAGGGCTGCTCAACAGTCAGATTGCCAGCTCATTTCTGAGGTTTTTAGCATACCCCTATATAGATTCCCAAGAGCCATGTCTGGTTTAAGTAAATATATGAGGACAGAACAAGTGCTGTAGCCCCACCTCACTCCAGTGTTGCTCTTTTCATCGTGACAATCTAAAGTAGAAAGCCTTATCTAGGGATGGAGGCTCTTCACATAATTCTGAATACTGGTTTTCCTACTTCCAGGATCATGTGGGGAGCCTGCAGAAGTATCTATGAGATAACAAAGAAAATAATGAACAATTAATAATTTTCTTCACCTCCTTCCTTCTTGTCAAAGGCTTCAAAATCCATGTGTTGGCTTAAATCCTTGTAGCCCATCAAGTAGTTTTTCCTTCTGTGGTCCACTGCTGATCTGAGATCTGAAAAATGGGCTGGGGGAGATTCTTGGTAAACTATTGGGTTATGTTTATCAAACTTTTATATACATTGAATTCTGATACTTATTATCCATGTCTTCTCAACAGTAATTGACTTAAAATGGTAAGAAAGATAAAATCTGAAATAAAATCCGAAATTTAAAAAAAATGAAAATGAGCTGAGAACTACAATTAGATTATATATTGCATTTTATTTTGAGTGGAATATATTAGTTTACTGAGGAAGAAAAATGATTGGGTCAGAAGAACTAATATTTTTTCTAAAAAAACAACACTGGGAGCCAGTGTGGTGTAGTGCTTTGAGAGTTGGGCTATGACTCTGGAAACCAGGGCTTGAATCCCCACTGAGCCATAGAAACCTACCGTGTGACCTTGAGCAAGTCACACTCTTGCAGCCTTAGAGGACGGCAGTGGCAAAAGCACTCTGAATATATCTTGCCAAGAAAACCCTATGATAGCTTCACCTTAGGATCACAATAAGTTGGAAATGACCTGAAGGCACACAACCAATTAACCATCTTTTAGAGAGGGGAGGTATTTTGTTGCTGCTTTTGTTAAATAAATAGGAGTCAGAAATACTTGCCAATCTGCTGCAGATCCCTGAGAGGTTTACTAACAGATCATGACTTGATGACACTTAACAACAACCAACACAGCTAATCTTCTGGAAACTAAGTGCAGCTGTAGATAGTAATTAACTTGCTTTTTAAACCAAGCAACTGCATGTATTAGGTTTATAGCTGTAGGTGTTTTTCCATTGCCATGATAGATCTATTGGTCTATCAGTTTAAAACTAACTGCCATTCAATAAAAGCAGAGATCCACTGATGGATCAATAGCCCTTTCCAACTACCGCTAAGAAACAGTTTGTTGATCATTGCTGGCAGGTCAACTCCAATTTATGGTGACCTTATGAATGAGAGACCCTCCCAAGACTCTCTATCATCAACACTCTGCTCAGGTCTCACAAACTCAGGCTGTGATTTGCTTGATTAGGTCTATCCACCTGAAAAGTGGTCTTCCTCTTTTCCTACTACCTTCCACTTTACTAAGCATTATCATCCTTTTTAATTAGTTATGGTGTCTCATAGTATGGCCAAAGTATGATAACCTCCGTTTGGTCATTTTGACTTCTAGGGAGGGTTCGTGCTTCATTTGTTCCTGGACCTATTTATTGATTATTTTGGCAGTCCAAAATGGTATCTATAGAACTCTCCCCCAGCACCACATTCTACTTGAAATTGGAACTAGACCCCGAAGCCAAACACTAACTTAGTATGGACAATTTAATACATGAGACAGGTGTTCCTAGTTGGTGGGTTTAGGTAGGAAGTGAAATGGACACATTTTCTACCAGCTGTAGTTTCCAAAAATTCTTAAAGGACAAGCCAGTATCAACTATATTATAACTAAGTGGTCCAAGAGGTTGTTCAGATAATAGTGATGACTGATAACTCATCTTGTTGTAGAAGAAGGTGCACTATATGAATTAGATGCCATTTCTCACTGTTATCACCTTCACCCTCAACAGCATTTTTTTGTTTGTTTGTTTGTTTAATGAACTCCCCACACTCTTTTGTTAGGCAGGAAAATCTGGTAAACTATAGACATTTGTTTATTTTTAGCATTTGTTTGTCACTTTTCAGACCACCAGGGGAAAATAAGGTACAATAGAACTGACTTTAAAAACAATTTTTGAAACAGGTTAAATAAAATTTAGAAAGCAAAGTCCATGCAAAATACAGTCCTCCCTCCACATTTGTGGGTTTGGCCTTCGTGAACTTGATTATTCATGACATACCTGCTTGCCTCCCCCACTTCTCCCCCTCTCATTCCCCTGCCTTTTGTCCAGCTCCATGTGTCTTCCTTCCATGGAGCTGGGCACAAGCAAACGCCAGGGGGCAGCCCCACATATGTGCCTTCTCCAATTGTGTCACTGACACTTCCTATTCACTTACCTATCACCCAAGAGCCTGGAAGGCAGCACAGCCAGGCAAAATGCAAGTGAATGGCAGAGGGGGAGAATACATGCACACAGCTGCCGCCACAACCCCATTCACCTGCCTATCACCTGGGAGCCTGGAAGGGAGCATGGCCAGGGAAACACAAGTGAATGGGGAGGGGGGAGAAAGTGCACATGCATGTGGCTGCCACCCCCCCCCCATTCACTTGCCTATTACCCATGGTCCTAGAAGGCAGAGCAGTCAGGCAAACTGCAAGTGAATGGGGAGGGCAGCCCTGGAAGAAATTGGGAGGGGAGTGCTCACTTGGATGGAGGGAGTTATTCACAGTTTTTGGCTTGTGTGAGGGTTCTACTCCCCAAATCCTCCTGAAAGTCAAGGAGGAAGGTCAAGGATTAATCTGTCAGATTACCTGCTGAGCTGCCTTCTCCACTTAACTTTTAGGCTTCTGGTTACCATCCTAATCTTCCTTCTTTCTTTCAAACCCTCCCCTCCTGCCCACTCCAGTGAATAATTGTATGGGTCTGTGTGCCTGAGCTGAATTGGGAAAGTCTCCTTCAATGGCTGTTTCAACAAATGGCCCCCTTTGCCAGGTGTTTTTGAAGGTAATTGCCTAAGACAAGAGTAGGAATTTGTGGGGACTGTTCCCTGTGGGAACTGTCAATATGTCTCCCTGATGCAGACATTTTGTTTCTATCTGACTGTATTCTGTACCTCAGTGTATGTCCATTTGATTCTGCTCTAGGACCCAATGCAACCAGACACATGCAAGAGCTTTCAAGCATTGACCCAGTAGACCTCTTCATTTTTACATGCAAATTTCATTGAAATTGGCAGTTGAGACCATAATAAGTTTCAAGAATGTTTCTCCAGGAACTGTTGGAGCTTATAACACATGAATAGAACAATGTCTCCTGAAGATTTAGTCAAATTGTTTGGCTTTTGTCTCCAAAAGTGGGTAAACTTTTGCCATAGGACTATGGCTGTTCTGCTTACCATCATGCACAGAATTAGTACCCTATAAATGAGGACCGTGACTATAAACATCTGTGTAGATTTTAAAGTGAGCTTTACTAAAATGGTGCTATGCAATCCAGTCATTATGAAGGAGAGCTTTGCCATTCATTTCAATAGATGGATTGCAGAGCATGTCTGTTGTTTACCTTTTTGTGCTGGGCATTCCAAATATTCGCAACCATACAAGTACAAAAATTGAATTATATATACTGTACTAGAGCAGGGATAAAATCAATTAAGTATTGAATTACCAATGTTTTTAATAGCATAGCCTGAAGTAGTTTATTCTAAAGATTTGGTTTAGTGGTAAGAAAAGTAGACTGGAACTTTCTTAGTCAGCAAACCCACAACCCACAGGGAATAAATTGCAGGGTTTACAAGAGAGTAGTACATAGTTTTATGCTTGCATCTTAAAGTTCCATTTGCAAGGAATGGAAGAAAAGACTTGATGGTTTGCTTTCAGTTTTCCACACATCTGGAAAAAGTAAAACATTTGTTCCTTCAATATGTGAGTTGTCATGGTGCTTACTCCACTCTTCTATGAACTTTTTCCATGTTGTTTCAGTGGTCTTCCTTTGTATTGGTTATGCTGCATTTTTGGCAAAATACTGTTTGCTGTAGACTAGCAGAAAACTAGTGTGTTCCCTGTATAGTGCATACCAACTATATAATCTAAGTGGAAAAAGAAATGTTAATAAATATATATATATATATATATATATATATATATATTTAAAAAGAAAGAAAGAAAGCAGGAAGGTTCTGACCAGTAGGAAGAAGAGGAACTGATCAGTTCTACTTTGTTGAGTTTGGCAGATAGCAGAAGAGACTCATCCCATAAGGACTTACGGGATGTTCACTCTAGCATTTAGGTTGGCAGATTTTTGTGCTTGCTTTATGGGTCCCTGATACCAATGGTTTAATAAAAACACTGTAGTTCTGTGCTGGCATTCTAAATTATGAATTAAGTTAGACACATTATAAGAGGGGGTTGCATTAGCCCTACCCCTGTTATCAGTTCCATCACCTGTAAACAGCTTCTTGTATCTATGGAGGTTCTTCCCTGTGAATCTACATGGATTGGAAGTAGTTTCTCTGTTTCAAACAGATATTTCGACAGTACTGGTGACTGAACTGACAACAAAACTCATCCCATGATGCTTTCATAGGTGCAGGAATATACAAGACTGTGGTAGGGAAATGAGTGCTAATTGCCCTGGTGGTTTTATTTTATATCTGAGCCCTTGGTTGTTCTGTCGTTGCTGATCACAGCTTTAACACTGAAGTACCATTTAGAGCCTGCATGGATCATATCAGTTTCTATGCCACTCTGGGAATTGAAAGAGAAATAGGCAGTAGTGTCTATGGCTCTTGAGTAAGACATTATGATTTTATCATCTTAGTTTCACACACAGTCCTAGCAAAACTTGGGGGAAAAACTGTCCCAAAATAGATTTTATTTCAAAATCACCTGGCAATAGAATGTTCCATTTATTTTAGCAGTTGAGTTAAGCATATTATAACTCCCTTTGGAATCAGTGATATATAAAAAAGTGTTGAACTGTGGTTGAATTGTGCACAAATTGACTTGAAATGAGTAGAAAATCTCAATTATTCACAAAAAGCTATTCATGCAGATTTATATTGAACTGAATTGGGATCATGTCTCTTGTGTGTTTTCCTCAACAAAATTTTCTAGTTTATACTGCTAGCTGTGGTCTTAAACTATGCTGAAGATTTGAGCTTTCATGGAACGGAGAACTGGCAGTACATAGTGAAACACTAGACATTAGAAACCCAATCTAGTCTAGCTAGAGAAGCTAACAGAAACAGTTCCATTACTTATTTACACAACACCAGCTTCGTCTTCGCAAAGAGCTTCTTGATGCTGCCATAGAAGTGTTATTGAAATGGTAAAAGTGTTCACTTGAAACAGGAGAATTATTGTTATGATATTTTGTGTGTTAGTACTGACTGAACTAGGTGTTTACAGCAACACATGAAATTTATGTGATCTGTGTATGTTTTAGCCTTTAGCACTGAGGGTTAAAATTGGTGGTATTGAATGTTATTACCCTTTTGCTAGTTTTATTGCTTTGCAAGTTTTTCAGCTTTTCCAGAATACAAAGGTTAGAATCTATGTATTTGGGCTGCAAGATTTCTATGTGTTTGAGCAGCTAATCTGTTGAATGTTAGAAGTCATAATTACAAATGTTTTTTTTCATTGTGACAGTTCATGGAGCTTAAGTGCAGTACATGACGAAGTAGTCCTGGTTTGAGTAAATGTAAGAAACTTGGTTGGACTGAAACTGAAGACACATATTTAGACACCTTGGTCAAGATACTTTCTTGAAAACACTGTATGTGTATGACAAAGTAGTCCTTTGAGTCAACATAAGACACATGATGGAGCTGAAGTTGAAGGCATATATTTAGATAGCTTGATTGAGATGCTTTCTTGAGGATGCTTTTAAATTGCAGATGAGTATGGAATGGTCTCGTTTATAATACTTCTGCATATAAAAATGTAAGTAATCTATGACATACAGTTTGCTTCCAGAAATTAGCAGTGTTCTTAAGAGTGCTTTACTACCATGTTTTAAAGAAGCATTTGTAATCCTGTGTAACATGTATATATCGGCATGTCTGATCATTTCAGTTTCCTCTTTAAGAAAGATATCATGAAGGTCATGTTTTATGCTACTTTTTAAAAGGTCAGTGCTACTGCTAGAAACATCTAGAAAGAAAACATCAAAAAAGAAAACAAACAGCTAGAAAGAAAACATTTCTCTGAGGAGCATGTGTTTTGATCCTAGATACACTTACTAAGGAATAAGTCCCACTGAGCTCAAAAGTAAAATACTGACTTCTGAGGAAACTATTTACAGTGTTGCAAAAATGCTGTCTGATATGTATGCATTTTCTGTTTGGAAGATGTTTCTTGCTTCTAGAATTTGCTATCATCTTTGAGAGCCAGCCTGGTGTAGTGTTTGAGCATTGGAATACAAACCTTGAAACTAGGGTTTGATTTCCTGCTCAGCCATGGAAAACCACAGGGAACTTTGGGTGTATCACACATTTCCAGCCCCAGAAAGGATCGCCTTAGGGTCACCATAAGCCGGAAATGACTTGAAAGCAAACAACAACAAAATTGTTAATGCTAATAACTATACATTTTTTTTAAAAAAACTTAAAATGTTTTTGTCTTCAACATGTTAAGCATGGTATAAGAACATTTTGTAATGCCGCCTCGATCCACTGGGAGAGGCGGGATAGAAATAAATTTTATTATTATTATTATTATTATTATTAGTAGTAGTAGTAGTAGTAGTATTGTGAGTAATTAAAAGCTTGAGGCAATAAAAAGGCTGCCTCCCTAAGCCCAAAAGCTATGGGTAGGTGCCAGATGAATCTTCCTTAGGTGAACGTTCTAGAGGAAGGGTGTTCTATAAGAAGACCTTCTCTGTTGTCATTTAAATTATTTTAGATATTTCAGAGATATCAATTAATTAATTCAGGAGTGGAATTCACATACCCATCAGATGTTGTTAGCTTGCAAATCCCAGCTGCCCAGGGCATTATAGTCAATAGTGAGGAGTGATGGAAATAGTACTTTTTTGTGTACCTGTGAACTATCCTTGGAATGAACCAAGAGTCATTTAAAAAAAATTTGCAAATCAGCAGGATCAGTTCCAAACACCCAGAACTAGCACTGGCCCAAGAAGCATAGAGAGCTAGTGCAGTGTAGTGGTTTTTGCATTGCAGACCAGCATTCAAATTCCTGCCCAGCCATAGAAAACCAGTGGGTGGCCTTAGAGAAATCATACTCTCTCAGTGTTAGAGGACAATGGCAAACCCCCTCTGAACAATTCTTGCCAAGAAAACCTCAAGATACATTTGCCTTTCAGTTGCCATAAATTGGAAACATCTTGAAGTCACATAGCAACAACAACCAGGAAGCATACATTACAGACTAAAAACAAGGCACTATGATCTATTTAAAGTGCCCTTTGAATGGAAGCCTGTATGGGTAAGGTTTCCTTTTTGCATGCTAAATGTCAGAATTCAATTTTACCTATGTAAATTGTTCTGGAGTGTAGTTCTAGGCACACCCCTGCTAAGAGACTTCGGGCTCACTTTAAGGTCTTGCATTTCCCCTTCTCAGCTAGATAGTGCATACATTTTAAAACATCAAATGCATTTCAGCTCTAAAACTGGCTTGGAAATACCTAACACTCATGTTTCCTGACACTTCTGTCATCATTGCAGGGCTGTTGGTTTAATATATCAACAAACCAGTGTGCTGTGACACTCTTTCTCTCTAGACTTTTTGTCAGTCACGTTAACCTAAATAGTGCTTGGACCATATTGACAGCGTGTTTACCTATATTCATAAAACTATTTTTAAAAGTTCACTACACAAACTATCATTACAAATAAGCTTGCTTTGATTACATGGTGTGCCTTGCCAGTTTAAGCACATGTAGTATTAGTATTTTATCATTTACAATTGTGTTGACAATTTTCCTAAATGTAATAAATTACCTAGAATTTTCCTCTTTGTATTAGACTATACAAATATTTGCTCAAGCCATTATTTTTCTGTTGAGTGACTTCCATATCAAGGGAATTTGCTGGTGATGAGCATTCCAAACCAATGCATCTCAATTGCTTGGAAAGACTTGATATAATCAAATCCTAGATGCAGCTCATTTATATAACACTCCAAGTTGCATATTTAGCTCTTGAAAGTGAAAAAGACTAAAACACATGGCAAGGTCTCAAAGCAGAGCTTGCTTTTTGTGTGTGTTTCTTTTTAGTGTTTCCTGCTCCTTTGAAGCATAGATCTTGCTAATTAAACAATTAGGACAACAAACATTGTCCAGTCATGGGTCAGGTAGAAAGTTCAAATCCCAGATGGTCCATATCGATGCAAGACCCATCTACCAGATGAGTCCCCACCATGGTGTGTTTTTTTCCGCCAGTATTAAGCCAATTTGTTATAGTCTTAATGAAATATTTATGAGTCTTGCAGCTTTCACTTGGAGAAATTTGGTTTGTGCTTCGCTGACAGAGCTGTCATGTATGTGTGAAATTGCATGATGCTTTGCAAGGAGAAATGGGTGGGGGAGAGATGCTAGACTTCAGTATAGTCTGGGGTTGTCTGATCCATAACATTAATAAGACATATTCGTAGCACAGAAGTCTAAGGTATAGTGCAGCCATGTGAAAATCTACTGAACTACATCTAAACTAAATTGGACGTGAAGCTTAAGCCATATGTAATTGTTCATGTGCTTGCCTCTGTTAACTCTTCTCTGGGGAAAAGAGTATATTTTTACAGGAATCAAACATATTGGGAAATGCTTGAAACAAAGGAGTAGTGTGCTGAACAAAGCACAACATTTAGTTCTCTTCACCTCTGTCTTCCTTTTCACATGATAAAACTCCTGCCTAGCCTCACTTTGCATTTTATGTGTGAACAAAAACAAACGTGGCTTGTCTACCATATGTAGTTTGGTCCTATAGATTAGAATATTGAATATAATGTAGAATTCACAGAAAGGTTAAGAGTGTGGAAGTGTGGCCCTCTAGATGTTGGACTACAGTCCTCTTCGCCCCTCACCATTGGTGCGTACACAGGCCAGGACCAATGGGAGCTGCAACATCACAAAGTTGTCACACATTCCCCATCTTTGCCATAAGTCTGCTAGTATAGTCTGCTGATATAACTGTAGCAGTTTACCTTATAATATTACATAGAAGCTCCTTCTCCAAGCTTTTCCTTGAACATTTCTAAGAAGAGAAATTTCCCATTGTGTACAGGAAACTTATCCAATTGCTGTAAAGTTCTCCATTACATATTCCCTTTAATCATTCAGGTACATCTATAATCCTATAACTCTAAAAGAAAGGAGTGAGGAGAAATCTTTAATGATAGCTGTTTTTAAGTTTTATTGGGAAACCTCAACTGTTCTAATAATATTGTCTGGGACTGTTTTGTGGCACTGTGTTAGCATAATGACCTGTTACATTAACAGTATGACTTTTTTCACACTGACACAAGATGGAGGAGGTACCAGAAGAAGAAGGCTGCTAGCTCCCAAATCCCTGCCATCCAGGTGTGTCCAAGAGTGTGTGTGTGTGTGTGTGTGTGTGTCGGTGAGACAGAGAGAGAAAGAGTTTATCCAAGCCAGTCCTTCAAGCTGCCTTGTCTGTACGTACTCTTCCCCTAGAAGCCAAGCATTTGAGTGTGGAACCAGCAGCCTTCTTCCCCCTCAGCCACTGTTGTCATCTTTCTCCTCTGCCCTCATTATCACCCTCACCTATTTCTCTACCAGTACTGCCGGTGGAGCCAACAGGATCTTGGCCACTGTTCCTTAAACCTGTGTCATGAAATATATATTGCAAATATATATTGCATAAGCACATGAGAAGAGCCATGATGGATAAGACCCAAGGCCTGTTTCATCCAGCATTAACATAGCAATGAGCCAATGCCTGTGAGAAGCTCATAAGCAAGACATGTGCAGCTTTGGCCTCCTTTTCATGCTTCTCATTCATAAATATTCAGAGGCACATGGTATCTGTTGCTGGAAAAACTTTATATCTATCCTGACTAGCAGCCAGCGATAACTCCATTGTCCGTGAGGTGTTCTAGTAATATGTTAAGATAGGAACTGAGACACAACCAGTTAAATATAGTTGATATGGCAATCCTATTCAACAAAAACCCAGTTAACTCATTTAATGAAAATAGCGTTTAATGTAAGATTTTTGTTATTACGAGCACACATTCTTTCTTTTTAAAAAAACAAAAACAAAAGGTAGAATAGCAGTAATTAGATTCTGAGATGTTTGGAATCAGTGTTGATAAACCTAAGCATCCTTTAAAGTAGCATCTTGTGAAAGCAAAGGGTGAACATATTCAGGATTTGGGTGAACTGGAAATTTAAGTCAGCTGGAACAATGTTGTGATGTGCCTCAAAGCATTTTGATCTGAAATATTCATTATGCTGTATCTGATTACAGAGCTTCCTTCATACAAGCTCTGTTAAGCTGCTTAAGAATAGAGGTTTTTTTCAACTACCCTTATTCATATTATTAGCTGAGATGAAGTTGAATAAATAAGCTGAACAAGTCTTGACAAGCTATGTTTCCAGTTTGAATTTCATGTACATTATTTTTTACAATATTAGTATATTACAGTCTTGATTTCAAAGGAGTCTGCAGAATCCCCAAAGCTGCTAAACCCTGGGAGCTAATTAAAATAAGTTTCTAAATTTAATTTTAGCTGCAGTATTAAATAAAAATAATAACAAATATTTCTTGTAAATGTTGCTTTAGGCTTCATTCCTATAGACCATTAAACTGAATCACATTTTTGTATAGACATGCAAAAAAATTACACTGCAAATCTTTGATTCCTTGAGCTTCAAGGGGCATTAGTAGGATGTTAGAGTTAATTCTATAGTATTTATTTATTCTCAAATATATAATCAAAGTGTCCACAATATTCCAATAATTTTCTTACAACATTTGTAATTGGGTACTTTTTGAACAGGAAACACATTAAGGATTGATAAATTATATAAGTGACTAATAGAGCTGGATGTAATCTACAGATCAATTTGTGTTAAAGTTAGCAGTAAGGGAGCTGAGTTTGGTTGGAATAATGTCACAAACAGCCTAAGGAAACAGAGCAAGAGTATTTAACACTGGTAAGCCTCTAATTTCCACTGGATGTTGTTTGAGATCAATAAATACCGGTAAATATTGTGTAACACTTCTTTGTGCAAAGTTGTAGTATTTCCTAAAGTGTGTTATTAAATGAAATATCAACACTCAACATATCAACAACACACTCAAGATGCATGATAAAAAGATGTATGTTAGCAGAGGTGCTTTGCCCTGTGACTCTCTTTTTTATATTCCTATTGGCTTAATTTTTTTTTTATATATATTCCTACTGGCTTAATATACAGCCTTACTCCATCTATCTTGTCCTTTTTTAGGTCATGTGAGAGTATACTGGCAGTATTGCTGAACCATATATAAAGAAGCTACTATATGAGGTATTAGAAGCCTCAGTTAGAGGATTTCCTTCAGTTTGACGATCTGCCAAAATATTTAAAAAGAACATTTTATAGAGAAAGAATTACACAGATTTTTTTTTTAAAAAAAATTGTGTGTGGGAGAAATAGTTGTATTTCATTTGTCAAAATTAACCTGTGGAGAGTGAAATGTTAAGTCTGTAGAGCACTTTCTTGATTTTTATGGCAGTTTTATTTATTATTTTATTTTAAAACTACTTCTTGCTTTTTAAAAACTAATAACTTACATTCTTCCATACAGCAAAATGGTAAGGTAAAAAGTAAAAAAAGATCAGCATACTATTTTATAGCTGGGAAAAATCAACGTGGGAAAAAACAAAATGGGAAAAAGCATTCTTTACTGCATAAAAATCAGCATAAAAATATAACTTACAACCCAATTTTGTACATTTGCAAGAACTTTTCCACCGTGATGGATTTGAATACATCTATGTTGTTCACAGTCAGAATGAAGCATACTTCTTAATGCAACCTATATTTCAACAAAATGCCTTTTTGTAAATAAGTATGGGCCATCAAAATAAGTTCCACTTATAGATAATGCTTATAATTTTAATATAGTGATCACTGAATTTACTGCCTGGTACTCAAGTACTTCACCAGTGGTACCATCACACTAGGGTTTGGTTCCAGTACCCCCCATGGTTATTAGAATTTGTGGATGTTCAAGTCCCATTATGTACAATGGTGTGGTAATATGGCATCCCTTATCTAAAACCAAAGTTTGCTTTTTGGGTTTTTATTTTATTTTGGAATATTTTCATGCTGTGGTTGGTTGAATTTGTGGATACAGACTCCTCAGATATTGGGGATTGAAATAAATTGTGAAGAAAATGGAGGAAGGGGAAAGAGAAGCACCAAATTTAAATCCACATAATAAGAACATTGTATGTCCAGTGGTTTTTACCATATGTTTTTTCTAGACTGATGAAACAACAGAGATGTTGTTGATTAAAAAAGCAACTTGGCTTTAACAGCTTCTGTTCTTCTATAGGTTTCAATGACTTAATTAGATCTTTTTAAGGCTGATGACTCTGCTCGTTTAGTTAAAATGACTTCTGAATTACTGTTGTCCTGCGTTTGACCAGCTATTTTTTTTCCTTGCAAATTAAGCTATCTAGATTTTTTTCACATAAAAAGAAAAGGCCAGCATTTTATATGTTTAAGTTTAATCACTATCGGTTGGCCCAGAAGGGACAGGGCGAAGGGGAACGTCAAACTGACTGGGCAGCTGGTAGGCTAATTTACTCGTTCAGCGGTCCCCATACAACAATCTGCCTTCCAGGACTAAATTAAAAGTGGTTTTAGCATATAATTAGCTGTATATTGAAACTGTGCAAGGGGTGTGCAGAGCAAGCCACACTGGGAGATGGGAAAATATGCACATCCTATTATTTTATGTAACATGGTTCACAATTGAACAGTCAGTTTCTTAAAGGTGCAGATGCAAAGGAACAATATTCATGCTTGACAATTAATCCTTTCTGAACAGTCATGGGATACAAACTAAGCTTCCTGTTTTGGATATATCAACTTAACATCAGTGATTCTGATTCTATGTAACATAGCATAAGTTGGAAGCACAATGTCACAAACTTCAAAGACATACTGGGTAGATTCCTGCCTTCATTTATCATGATGTCTTCACCTTAACTCATCTCTGTTAGTAAAGATCCAGGAGCCTAAATCCCAAGCTTTTGATATCAGGACCCAGAATGTTCAGCAACTGTGGCTCATTCAAATGATATTTCATTCTCTTAACGTGCTGTAGGAAAGGTGTCCTTCCTGGAAGAAGTAACAGAAGTGTTTGTTGCTTCTCTTGAGGAACAAACAATCCAGTAGTGATCAAGTCTTGTTTTGAAACCCCATCAGGAAAATTGTGTTATAATTCTCTTGCTTAGACAGTATTTAGGACATTATTGCCTCTATCTCTAAACAATTTGTTTTGACAAGGATTTCCTCCTCTGAATGATGTTAATATCCTATCTTATTCCATTTAAGTGGAGGAGGAAAGATTCAAAATCTATGGTATTTTTTTTATCTGTACATTTAACAATTTTAAAGAAAGCAACAATACATCTGAGACTGCACATAAATAAAATCTAATTGCTTTCTTGTACTGCCTCACACTCGACCTGGCATAAATACGAGTTAATTGCCTTGCATTTCCAATTCAGAGACTTGAACATACAAACATTGAAAAAAATGCTAATGAAGTTGGGAGGCAAGAAAGTACTCAAGGAAAACACAGAAACAATACACTTTGCAGTAACAATTCTGTAGCTATAAAAAGACGGAAGGTGGTGCCATTTCCCCAATAACCTGGCTTGCATTTCTAGTTAAACATTCTCTGTCAATTAATTCACTTCAGGAACTTAATCAAAAGGCTTATGTTCCCTAGGATTTAACCAGAACTGCCATCTGGTTGACAATTAATAGTCATAATAGATGAACAAAGAATGGTAAAATATTTAAGCAACATGACACTTAAAGGTATGTGAGTTCCCTAAGGTCTGGGTGTCAAAATAAAGGAAGTTAAAATGGTGACATATCTGCATTCAGTTAAAAAAATATGATATATTGTATGATATATTTTAAAGTGTGTTTCATGATTGGTCAGACTTCCTGTATACCAGCAGCATTTGAAATCTTTTAGTTAACCTGTTCAGTCCCATGGCATTTCTAGGTACAGTTAGGTACCATAGACAAACTTTTAATCTGCTGTCCAGTAGCTATCCCCTGAAGGTGAGAGAAGTCATCTATACCAGTATTTCTTGAATGTGTAAGAGAAATCATTCTTCCCTAATTTTTTTTTCTTGAAACAACATATTTTCTTCTCACTGCAAGAAAGTCTTCAAAAAATGCTGTTCTTGAGAGGCTCAGGCCCTTTTCACATGGGGAGGAAACCACGCCCAAAAACACGCCAAAACGCAGCTTACCTGGAGCCGTCACAACGTGGAGCAGTGTGAGTTCGCTGCTCCACACGCGTCGGCGTCCTGTGGCATCCCATGGTGTCCAGAATGGAGGCTTCCGGCTGGCGGAGGCTCTCCACCAACCGGAGAAGCTCGCCAGCCGGAAGCGGTCTGCAGGCGCGCACCTGCGTGCACCTGCAAATCCACACTGGGCGCTGCAACGGGGCTGCACGCCCCATGCTTTTTAAAAACCACTTGAAAAGTGGTTTTCAAAAAGCACGCACCGCCACCACTTCCAGTCGCCCCTGCACGGATTGGGGTGTGGAACTACACAAAAGTAGTCTGCCCCAATCCACGTTACGGTGTAGACGACCTCCGTCAGAGGTTGCTCTACATCGTGTTTTTTTTTACCCCATGTGAAAAGGGCCTCAGAATAGGGGCAAGCTATATTCCATCCAAAGGAAGAGGAGATTTCTTTCTGTTTCCTCCTTTCTTTTTCCTTTTCTTTTTCTTTCTTTTCTTTTCTTTCTGTTGCTGTTATTTTTTTTAATTCATATGTTAAGTCATATAATTCTGTGTGTGCTTAGCTTTTTTTTCTGTTTTTCGTGTGTGTGTGTGTGTGTGTGTGTATTGATTTGTGCATTTGTAGTGTTTGATTTGGAAAATGTTGGTCAAAAATGGCATTCTTGGAGTGTCTTTACAGTTTGAGACTTAAGCAGTGCAAAAATTACTCGTTGTTTTGAAGAAAAAACAGCATTTTCTATGAGGAAACAGCCTTTTCTATACAGAACATATTGTTCAGTTGTTTCTGTCTTCACTGGATTATACCCTTCCTTTCTGCTGGTCTAGAATTTTTCTGAGCAGAAAAATAAAAATAAATAAAAATAAATTTCCTGTAAAGAAAAATAAATTAGCAGTTCTTCATAGAAAATAATATTTTCTGCACATAGAATTGGCTCTTACATTATAATTTAATGAAGATTTTATGTTAGATTTTAATCAAGTTGCTTTCAATTCTAAATTTGGTACTAGCATGCCCTCCAACTTGTCCCAATTTGGTAGGGACAATTCCAGTTAATCCAGTTTCTCTCTCCTCCACCCAGTTTCCTCCTTCACCTGGGCTTACTTCAATGGCTGGAAACTGAATTCAACTGCAAAGTAGTTTGCACTCAATTCAGCAGAGGGGAGGGAAGAAGTGAGTGGAGTCTTGCTCTTCCATGTAGACTCAGATGAAAGCAAAGGACTGCAGCCTCTCCTAGTTTGTATGTTCTTCCTCTCAAATAACTTTTTGTCTCATTCTTCAGTTGCTTGGCAATTGTGTGACATTTTTCATCTGTGAAATGTTGAGTGGTATCAAATTGCTGGCTATTCTGAATATCTTTTGTGGATGAAAGATGAGGTGTAACTTGGCACATCCTTCCCCAGCATGCTTTCCTAGTCCTATGGAGTTGGAAAAGGGCAGGCAGAATAAATGAATAGGAGTATTATTTCCTGTGACCAAAGTATATATTTTTTATACAGTTCCTTTCCTAGCTTAAGTGATAAACATTATGAGGAGAGAAAAAAACACCTCACAAAGCTACTGATTAAAAATCAGCATGCTTGATTTTTGATATGGTCACACAGATTTGGCTACCCTGATTTGTGGAACTTGGATATGGTAATAGCTACTTAGGCAGGTCTGGTAAATTCCAGTTTGATGGTGGAGGCAGAGTCATCTTGGATCCTATTTTGGAGAAAGGTGTAATATCAATTCCATAAGTAAATAAATAAATCACACACACACACACACACATTGGAAATTTGTGAACACCCAGTTTTAAGTATATAAGCTTGAGACGTGAGCTTTGTGTTAATTAAGACTGTTAACTTACACTTATTTAAGAATATGTCCTTAGACTTACTTCTGAAATGCAGAAGACTAGCCCATGCCCATTTTTATTTCTCTAATAACTGCTCAGTTTCTGAAGAGTTGCTTCCTACTATGTTGTCAGTCAAAAGTATGTTTTATTTAAAAAAAGCTAATTGAATACAAACCCAGGGAATAGTTCTTTGTAATGTAGATGTTTCACATATAGCACTTACTCCTCATAGAAGGTGCTACATTCAGAACCTTATACTAGAAACCTCAGCAAAGTTCCATTTGACTTAAAGGAATATGATCTGTTGCTTTCTTCTGCCTTTCTGTGCACAGATACTGGTAATTCAGAGGACAGGCCTCTGAATTGCCTTCCAATGATGGAACTGAATGTTGCATTCTGTTTAATCAGCTATAACCTGCTTTGTTTTGCTGTGCATCTGGTACACAGAAGAACAGAGCTGCTTATATCAACTAGGCCTTTCTTCCTCCAGTCATAGAGGTTCTTGGATATTTTTGTTTGTATAGGTTTAAATTACAATTGTAGCCTATCCACAATGAGATGGGTGTATCGGGATAGATAGGTAGGTAGGTAGGTAGATAGATTAAAAAATATTATCAAACAACTGAAAAATGTAACATGAGCAAAATGTTTTGGCTTCTGCCTTCTTCAGTTGCTAAGGTGGCAGTCTTTTGCCAGCATTTTTAGTGGATGATGGTATTGTTCTCTAGGTTGAGGCCGTGGGATGTTAGGGTCTTAAATCTATAGATTCAGAAATTCTTTCTTCTGCCCAAAATGTCTGAAGAAGAAGGCACTTCAGTACCAAAGACAAACCAGAGAGCCTGTGATGTTCAGAGCTGAAATGCCTGGCTACTAGTTGGTCTAGCTTCCTCATCAAGAATGCAGGATTTTCATTCCTGAAGCAGATCTGTGGTAGTTTTGTCCTCATACTGCAGATAACATCCTGTATGTTTGCATTCAAGCACGTACATAAGATTGCAGGAGCAGCAGGTGATGTATTGTTTAATATAATAGGTTTTGCCAGGCAGTCACTCCTAAAAGTGAAAGATTGCTCAAAATATTTACAAGTGATGCAATGCTTTTAATTGCAAGGATGTGATTCTGGATTGCTGATTGGTGTTATAAGGACAACTTTTATCAGCAATCTCTGTAGCTTTGATGATTGGCAGAAAAGCTTACTGATGGAGGATTGCTGATGGCACTAGCAAGGTGTTCAGAATTTGTTAGCAGTGGTTGGCTTTCTCTTTTGGTGGGAATACTGTGGATATCATTTATCTGGATTTCAGCAAAGCATTTAATAAGGTCCGCCATAACATTTTGAATAGCAAACTGATTAAATGTGGTATAGATGGGGAAATTGTCAAGTAGATCCATAATTGGTTGAAAAATCATGCTGAAAGAGTCGTCATCAGTGGCTGAACTTCAAACTGGAAGGAGGTTTCAAGTGGAGTGTCTCAGGGTTCTGTCCTGGGGGCTTTATTTTTCACATTTTTATCAATGATTTAGATGACAAGGTGGAAGGGATCTTTATCAAGTTTGCAGATGATACAAAACTGGGAGGGGTGGCTAACACATTGGAACAGAACAAATAGAGGATTGGAACAGAAATCAAAAGGACCTAGATAAGCTAGAAAATTGGGCAGAAATTCGATAAAGACAAATGCAAAATCCTACATGTACAAAAACCAAATGCACACTTATAGGATGAGAGATATATGGTGCTGTAGTACTCCATGTGAAAAGGATTTGGGATTATTGTTGATCATAAACTGAACATGAGTCAATAGTGTGATCTTGCAGCAAAGAAAATGAATGCTATTTTAGCCTGCATTAATAAAAACATAGTTTTCAAGGGAAGTAATAGTCCCACTATATTCTGCACTGGTCAGGCCTCATTTGGAGTACTGTGTTCAGTTCTGGGCACCTCATTTTAAGAAGAGTATAAATAAGTTGGAGTGAGTTCAGAGAAGGCCAATTAGTATGATAGATATGAAGAACAAAACATATGAGGAAAGTTGAAGAAGCTGGGCATGATGAAGAGAAGACTGAGGAGTGATGTGATTGCACTCGTTAAATATCTCAAGGAATGTCACAGAGTGAGGAAATAGGCCTGTTCCCTGCTGCCTCAGAAGGTAGGACCAGGCCTAATGGTTTGAAGTTACAGAAGGGTAGGTTTTGATTGAACATTAGAAGAAATATCTTGACAGTAAAAGCAGTTTACCAATGGAACTACAGTCATCCCTCCACATTTGCTATGGTTAGGGGCCCAGGACCCCCGTGAAAGTGGAAAAACCATGAATAACTGTAGGCCCTCCAAAACCATATTTAACACACAGATAAAGTATGATCACCATTTTCAACCTACTGTAGGTTCCTTTGAGGCATGGATTCCTTCCCACAGCAGAAATGGGTGGCTGGTGGGGCTCACTGCTGCCCCATACCATTTTTAAGAGGGACTTACAAGCCTAGTTTGCAGTTTCTCAGTCTCATGAGGCTTGAAGGCCCTATTAAAAATGGCCCAGGGAGGCTGCAGAGGTGACAGCAAATAATCCATGAATAACCAAATCCACGAAAGTGAAACCTGCAGATGCGGAAGGCTGACTGTGATTGCCTAGAGAGGAGGTGGGGTCTTCTTCTTTGGACATCTTCAAAAAGAGACTGGATAGCTACCTGCTGGGATGCTTTAGCTGGAGATCCTGTGCTGAGCAGGGAGTTGGAGTAGATGGTCCATGAGACCTCTTCCTACTATATGATTCTGTTCTATTCTATCCCATTCCATTCCATCCCATTCTTCTGTTGCCATATGATAGTTAGGAGATTCTGGATGGTAATCAACAAAAGGAATAGATTACGTGACTCATGTCTTTTGTGGAGTAGATTTTCTCTCAAAATGATGGTTGCTCTCCTGATGTTTTAATCAGTTATATGAGGAGGATATTCGCTTTGAAACAGATGTTACTTCAGTTCTTTGGTTTAGTCATTTCTTCAGTGATACAGATGTGTCTGATTCTTAGAGCTAAGCTGTAGATAATATTTCTTTTAATGTGCTTGGGATGGCAGGCTTTCCAATCCAGAGTAAGCATTTAGTCCTGACCATAAAGATATCATCAATGCATTGCAACCCTGTGAGAGGTTCGTCAGTTGACTCATTAAGGATGTTATTTTCTAGTTTGCCCATGAACAGATTTGAATAATAATAAGTCCTGCAAACACCTATACCTGTAAGTAGCCAGCTGTATATATGAGAAGAGGCTACCAAAATCAAAAATATAAGACGCACTTAAAGATGGATGAGATGGCTACTGAGGGTATCTTCTTCTGTTTAACCCCCCCCCATACACACATGTGATCACTTCCCACCCTTGTATATACTGTACCTCTCTCTTTTCATCTCTGCTACCAGCAACATGAATTTAAAAATCCAGATCTAGAAGCCCCAGCAGCCATACCATTCCAAACTGCAGAACAGTAACATTTGGATCAACCACAATATTATCTAGCAATGCCTTCTCCCAGATGCTACTCTGTTTCTTTAAAAGTAAGTGTGATTCAGGAAAAATACACAATAAAATTGGTTTCAATCTGTTTTATTTCTTCTTGGTAGGCACTGGGGCTCAGAGGGATGGACATACCATGACATGGTTAATTGAGTAAGAAAGTAATGCTGGGAAAAGTGGAACGCAGCAAGATAAAAAGAAGACAAAATTGATTGATTCAGTCAAGAAAGCCATAGCTCTCAGTTTTAAGTCCTGAGACACCACTGTTGATGGCTGAGGCTCATGGACATCTTTTGTTCACTGTATGTTGAACATGACTTGACAGCCAATAATAACAAATAAGTGGGCAGTGTGTGGCACAATTTTTGCCCCAGCAAAAACCATATGCCAGAACCAAAAGTGAAGTCACATCACTTCCATTCCCATTTGTCCTATTTTTGACCATTTTACAAGTTAAGGAAGGGGCAAAAGGCAAGCCACATCATTTTCAGAGGGTTTTCATGTATTTATGTGATTTTGGACCAAAATTCAATCTGCAATTTAAAAAAAAGGGTAGTCTGGGTCCTTGAAAATATCTCAAGGGAGCAGAAGAATATCTTGAAGGGTGAGTGTTTGACGTTTTTCCCATCCTTGGCCTGTTGTTTTTTCCTGTTGTACTTTCTTCGCTAATTGTCCATTTCTATGTCTGTCAGTTGTGGGAGCTTTTAATTACCCATTTTCTCTCAATTTTTTAGTTTTCATTTTATAGCAGAATAGCACTGCTTTTACTACTAAAAATGTAATTTTAAGAGGAAGCCAAGAATTAAAGACCCCTGTTAGACCAGGCAGCAAGAGCAGCCATTAGGTGAGGGAAATGATGAATGAAAGGAAGTGAAAAGAATGCTGCTCTGGTTGCTTCTCAGGTGAAACAAGCATTAAAAGCAAATAAACTTGAGAAAGTAAGTCTATATGAAAGCAGATAAAAAGCATGTGTGCTTACAGATGGCATACCTTTAAATGACCTCCTCAGAAAGCCTTGGCTTGTTTTAGATGCTCAGTAGTTGATTTTTCTCCCCTAACAGAGTAATAGCAGGCATGGTTGGTCTAAAAATTGTTTATAACCACCATTAAATTTATTTTCTAAAAGGGAGCACTCTTGAGCCATGAGGTTGTTCGGAACGTTAAGAACAGAGGAAAGGTACGCAAACTCAGCTTGCACATGGTGCATAAAGGTAACCCACATAAACTTGCTTCCAACATACAAATCACTGCAACCGTTAATAGCAGAGGACTAACAATAAAACATTAAACTCAGCAGAATGACAATAACATCAAACAAAATTATGGTAGTTAGAACAGCACCAAAGCAAACAATGGTAGAGTAAAACAAATGCAATGGTAATTTTGAACAAATAGATCTTTAAAGCTCACCTAAGCAGCCTACAATGATGTGACCAAACAGAGTTCCAAAAGTCTGAGGCCAGCACTGAGAAGGCCCTATTCTTACAGCTACTTGGCTAACTGATCTGACAGGCAATCACACAAGGGTAATAGGAGAACGAGCACCTTATATTCAGTATCACAGGATTATGGTAGCTAGACTGTAAATCATAAATTTGTCTTAGAGAGGATTCATTGTGTTATTGTTGTGTGCCCTCAGGTTGATTCCAACTTATGACAACCCTAAGTTCTCATGGAGTTCTCTGGGGCCTGAGAGTATGTAATGCCTCCAAGATCACCCACGTATATTCTGGCCTAAGTCCAATATGATATCTGTAGTAGCATTGGAATTGTTGGCCTCCTTCTGCAGTCTTCTATTGTGATGAAAACATGCTGTGGTCAATATTTCAGTCCTGCAGAACGGGTTTGAGGGTTTCTTGTGGGTTGCAGTAGGAAGGGGAGATTATTATGTTAAGTTATACTCTGGTGTGATAGACTTTCCAATTTTGGATACATCTCCTGTTTTACTGTAACCTAAAGCTGGGCCACACCACCTGATAGATCAGCCAGGAGTTGGAAGTAAAAGTCACTTACGGTCTCGTTGAGCTTACTTTGAACTTTTTCTGAAGAGTTTGGAAGAGTGCTTAGGATTAAGCTTTTGGGGACAAATATTAGACAGTTTTTCACATGCGTAACAACTTGTGTTGTATGATGGGGGGAGGGGCTTGGGTCTACAGAAAATACACTAGGATAACTAAAGCTTGACCTTGTTAGGTTTTGATTTCATTCCTGGTGTTCTTAGACAGCCTGTATTTCTACTTTGCTATTCTGATATGGACTTGTACAGAGAGCAAGTGTGGGTACATTGACTCCATACTAGAAAGGCATGCCCACTGTATCTTGATTGATCTTCAGCTTTCAAACCTCATCTGTTTCCATTACTATGCTCAGTGACCAATTTAGCATTTCACTGCCTCACCTGAATTAGATGAAAATGGGAAACAGAATTCAGTATGTCATCTATTTGTGTTCTCTCACTCATTTTTTCATATAAACCTGGTATAGGGAACACGATTGATAAGTGCTAAAGTGTTGAGGAACAAGCCCTACACCTACTTTGGAATCAACAATCCCAGATAGGAATACATTCACTGCAAAATGTTGCATCCTATTTCTAATCTGGATGAACCTATCCAAAAGAATACCATAACTGATAGTATTCATGGGAGGCTATAGCATTGTTCCAGGGCAGTCCTTTAATCATTTGCTGAACCATTTGTACTATTTTGAAAGTCATTACTAAAAGTTAAAAAAAAAATGAAGTGAGAAAATAGACATCTCTTCTTTTTTTTCCTGCTCATCATGTCAGAATTTCCTGCACTGCCTTCCTGTTTGCAGATATAGTTAACGAGATCCCTTAAGATGGGTAAAGAATGGTATTGTGGTGTTGCATTTGTTTAATCAATTAAAAGCATAATAAGAGATTGTCAGTGGTTGTCTTGAAGTCCAGATGTGATGTCACTTATCTACCGCTGTTTGACTTTTAATGATCACTTGTTCTGTCTGGGCTGTCTGTTGAGGATCAGCTTGTTACCAGCAAATGAGTACAAAGCAGTTTCAAATGTGAGCTAGGTGTCATTGGGAAACTGCATGAAACTGAGGGGGGAAATACAGTTCTGTAGAATACATGTTGAAGAAAAAAATTGAATGTAGGATGTAGAGGGGAGTTTTTTGTTTGTTTCCTTTGATAGTATTTTGTACTTTGAAACTATACTTTCATAGAGCTATATATAGATATGGGTTAACACACACACACAAAGAGACCTGCTATCTTTTTTTCTTTCTTGCCATTTTCTCAAAAAAGGTGGCTATTATTTTGTCCAGGTTTTGCCATGCTGTCTGAATGACATGGGTCAGAGCTACGGATTCCCCTCACTATCCACAGAACCATAGCACGCTTAGGATATTGCTTGAAGATTACTAGCATATTTTTAACTTTCTGGGATTCCAGTATCACCAACTAATGGAGGAGACCAAGAAGAAGAGGAGAAAATGAGTATCCTGCGAATATTAGTCATTCTACCTGGGATTTTCAGGCTATTTTTTCAGATACTTTACTTTTTACATTTTGTATTTGTAAAGCAGGGCCCTCCCAGAATTTCTTCCCATTGACTATGGTGCCTGGGATCGCTAGTAGTTATAAGCCATACTTTCTGCGGGGTGGCACAGTTCCCATCTATAATGGAAGGAGTTTGGAGCATCATGCATGAATTTTTTTTATCTTGACAACAATAGAATGGGTTAGGACGGTCAGACATACAGAAACTTACACAAGGCCATCTTATATACTATGAAATGGGTGGGCAGGATTTTGATCCGGATCAAAAGTGGCCTCCACTATACCAGATATTACTTCCTACACAATACTTCAATATATGGGAGCCAGTTCCTCATAAAGTGAATTCAATGTAAAAATAGTTACATTTTAGTTAATCCTAAAACATTCATTCAGAGGCCAACACAGGTACTTGTTTCTGTCACACATATAATAATCAAAATAAATACCACAAGTATAGTTATTTGAATTATTTTTTCCATGTTGTTTTAATAATACCTGTGTACAAAAACATGAAATAAATAGTCACTCTTTGATGCATAGTTAGGGCATAATTAACTACATGTTATATTAAACATTTAGTCTTCCAAGTATGTTCAGTTCTGATCATTTTTGAGAAGTAGCAGCTGCCTGAGGGTCTGATCTGGAATAGGATCACACCATGTGCAGAGAAGTCATAATCCTTTCATCCACACAGTTGTAATGCTGAAAGTTGCTCTGTGTTGCTGTTTGTGCAGAAGGTGCTTTTACTGCAAATAGCAGTGATGGGGCCTGTGTTACTTGGCCAGAAAACCTGGATGGCGCAATAAGAATTAAATGTATCCACACAGCTACTTTTTTTTTTCAAACCAAAGTGATTCTTGTTAAAAACCATCTTTGAAATTTAATGCTGGGAAGAACCTGTTGTATATCTCAATGTTCTCTTTGCATGGACCCTCTTCTTCTGTCTTGGGACACTAGAGCTTGGGGACTGAACAGTCTCAGTCAGGTAGACTATATTGCTTTACAGTTGATTGCTTTGTATAGTACCATGCTGGTTTAAACAGTGATTCTAGGGACTTTTAAGAAATGCTTAAATGTCAACTATTAAATGGTGAATGAAACTATTAAGAAAATTACTTGCAACAGTAAAGAGGGAATAATACATGAGAGCCTTACATGAAGTTAACAGGTAAACTGTGCAATGAGAAGGAATTGGTCCTAGGAGATCTTTAATATTGAATGTTCTCTAATGTTAGATGTTGAAGGCTTTCAGGTGAAGGACTATTTTATTAAGAAGTACTTAAAGTGCACCAGAAGCATTTTTAGAGCACTGTGAAATGGTGCGTTGTGAGGAGTGACCATTAACTCTGAATGCCAAAGCAAAGGAAGATAACGATCATTCAGCTGAAACTGAGATCCAGTTGTATTAATAATGTGTTTCAGAAGAAGAAGGTGAAGCCAAAGCAATATAACTTGAACAATCTTTGAGGAGAGTGGGAGCTTGGTCACATTTACCTCATATGTTCTTCTGTTACTTTTGGCTCTGAACCAAAAATAAAACTGAACTACTTGACTGCCAGCCATGGAGATTTTGAAAGGCCCTAGTTCATTTCCCCTATCCCTAGCCAACAGTCTTGGGTTTCTGAAGTCTTGCTAAGCACAGGGCAAATCCCAATCCTTAACTAACCAAAATTGCTTAAATCTCAGAAGGTGACATAGAACAAATCTTTCATTTCTAAGAGAAATGGATCTCAGCAGTCAGTAAGTGAATCTTATTCTTCCATCTTCTGTACCTTGGGCTCTAACCAAAACTGTGGCTAACAGTTGAGGCACACAGGACATTCAGGTACTAATGGAAAGCTGCCTATTCTACCTCCCAGGTCAATTCTTATGGGCATTAGCTTACTTTTCCATATTAAGGTAAAGAGATGCTTTACATAAGCTATATACAAGAAATGCTAAAGAAAACTCAGGTGTAACTGTGTGGATGGAGTTTAGTTTGCACTTATATAGAATGATGCCACTGAAATGACCAACTGAGACTGGAATTCTCAGCTCAAAGTTTGCTTATCCTCATTATCTTTAGTGGTTTTGGAAAAGTGACTTTAAAAACTATTTTCTTTAAGAAACTGTGACTATCATAACTCCTAATTCATGGTGCCAGAGGAAGGGAAGAGATGAATTAGCTACTGTTGAATGATTTCAGAATGTAATACACACCAAAAATAACAAAGTATTGAGGTACAGTTTTCTGTATAATAAGTTGAACAGTGAGAAAACCATGTGGACTAATTTTTTACCTCAGATACCCAGAAGAAGTTTTCTCTCTCTCTCTCTCTCTCTCTCTCTGTGTGTGTGTGTGTGTGTTTTAATAACATTTTAAATGTGAACAAAAAATATCATCTAAAACAATGAGAGAATGTTCTGACAAGCAGAGCATGGTAAGCAGGGGCATGTAACTAAGCTTCCAGTAGCAGCTAAGACTGTATTTAAGGAACACAGACCAGTTGGATCCTTGTATAAACCCATCAGTGGTCATGGATCAGCCAAGACTGCCACAGCTAGTTCTTTGCATTCCCAGATGCTCAGCTTGTGTTAAAGATTTACCTCCATTCTCCCACATGTTGCTTGTTACAGCCTGCAAACTGAGTTCAAAGTGCAAAACTTGGCACTCTGCTCAGCAGCAAGTAGATCATATTCTGGAGAAGAGACAAGGGGGAAAAATGTTGTTCTTCCCAGTAAGATCAGTACAAATGAACCCAGCTAGATCTTCACCCTGTTTCTTAACCACTTTTTCACGAGCATGTGGAAAATTGCATCTTGTAACCAAAATATGCATAACAATAACAGAATGTTAAATTAGTAAGAACATCACTTAGATAGTAACAGATGAGATCTAATTTCAGTGCCTAATAAAATGTACTTTAGTCCCTTTGGATACAGAACTAAGAGAAAAAATTATCCTCTGAAGCATATACAAAACTTCCTAATATTTAAAAGGATAAAGTAATAAAGTCACATTTCCAGCATAGTATTACTCTATGAATTTGTCTGAACTTTTTAGAGCTCTGGCATTTCTTCCAGGGAATACTAATAAAAATATAAATTCACCAATGTAGAATGGTCTTCTCATTTCATTTCTCTGAATAAATAGTAAAGAGCTGCAGAGTATTTGCATTTGTTAATAGAAAACATTTTACATTTTCTGATCGATGAGATAAAAAAAAAGATCCTGGTATGCCAGCATTTATTAACTCTATAAACGATTATATATCCTAATGCATAGTGGTATAGACCTTACAGGTTCACATATAAATGTTGATAGAAAACAAAATATTAACAAAGAAAATTGATGAAAGAAGAACTTGTATGTGCATAATTTAGGCTTAACTATGTCAGAGGGAATCTATCTGGATTACCAGATGCTGAGGTCAAGGGATAAGATGTCATGGCCAGTTTGTCATGGGTTCCTGGGGGCACCCAGATGGCTATATTTGGAGGCACACTGGTGGACTAGATGTTTCCTGGTTTGATCTGATTCAGCAAGCAAATTCTTACAGTCTTATGATCTAAAAGGGACATTTTGTGCCAGTAAAAAAAAGGTTATTCAATAATGCCACCATAGGCTAATCTACATTAGCATTCTTCTGACAGAATAATTATGTATCTCCAATCACTCTGCAGGATGGCTATAAAACTAATTGAAAATAATATTATAGTAGAATAAAAGTTTTCCTCTTTTAAATAAGCATCCCAGGGCAGCTTTTTAAAAAAGTGATTATGTCATGTGGAAGAGGTGCCTCTGGGAAGATGATTGGAACATGTTGTTTCAAAGATGATAAATCTTGAAAGCTTATTTTGGTTTAGTCAATATGTTCCTGCTGTCTCATTTTTGTTACTGTGGGGCAATACTTATCAATGCCTCAAGAAATGTAACTATACCCGAGACATGGAGCTGGTGTTTGCAGTTGTGATTTTAATTTTAATTCTACAACATAGAGAAAGTAGAGTAGAAATATTATAAAGTGATTAACAGATAATAAATCTAACAACCATAACTAAAACTGAAGTCTCAAGGCAAATAATACATTAAACTGCATTTAATCAGCTCCCTTCTGCTTTTTTAAAGCTTTCTTCAGAAAAAAAGAATGCATGTTCAAGGTGATTCATAATAACAAAAATTAAAACAGAATAAAAAAAATTGAAACAATCAAAAGAAGAATGGCTAGCAACTGAAGAGTCTGCTCTAGGGAATGAGCTAGTGTTTAAAGCAGTGGGAAGCAAAGCAGCCCCCAAAGGCCATTTTTGCATTCCACATGTTCCCCCACCAGGATTTCCCACTCTTGAACACCTCAGGAGTGGCAGATTTAAATAACACAGCATAAGGATTTTCAGTGCTCCATCTCTGAAATCAGAAAAACAAAATCAGAAGTGGACCTCTGCTAATAGTAGCAGCAGCAGCAGCAGAATCATCATCATCCTACTGAACATGGTAAGTTATGTGCTTTTCATATGGCTGACCAAACTGGCTCAAGACTCTTAGAAATCATCCACCCTGCTGTAAAGTGAATAAAATGTGGGCCCAATCACAATACACAAATATAGAGCAATATTCCATTTTAACTGCCATGGCTGCATCCTGTGGAATCTTGGGTCGATGCTCTGAAGCCCCTGGCTGAGATCTATAAATACGTATGTATGTGCTTTCATATCGCCTGTCAACTTATGGTAAGCCCATTAATTTCATAGAGTTTACTTAGGCAAGGAACACTCAGAGGTATTTCATGGAATGTTGCAGTGACAGTGAAAGTTGAATGAGAACGCTATAATTAAGTAGTATGAATGAGCCCCCTGTGACTAGAGAAACAAAAGCGTGAGTGGAAAGTAAGGATGCAAAATGTTAGTAATATCTCTGTTGAGGTTGATATTAAAATGAGCCTTGGTAGGATAATATAAAAACAAGGACTGTGGCTTAGCCCCTGAGAAGTTTTGTTATGTACTACAGTAGAAGACTGAAGCACAGATGTAGTGTAAATTAGAGTTCATTTGTTGAATGAGGGGGTGTGGGGTAAAAAGGTACACTCACCAATTGTGTGCAGAGTTTTTTCTGTCAGATGATATTCTTAGACATCAAAGCTGCTGGGCATTCCAATTTTTGTCAAGAGAGCAGTAACACATGTAGACAGAGGCAATTAAGTCACATGATTAAAGTATAAGCATACCAAAGGAAAACAGGGTTTAGGAGAATATGTCTTACAGGCAGGATCATGGAGGCAGTCATGGTAATTGACTGTTTTCCTTCTCCTTTATTTAGGGCCAACATAAACATGATGTAGGATGTCCGTGATCAGGACTTAGAAGCAGCTACTGAGGAGGAGTTTGAATAAGACTCAGAATGTGGTGTGTGTTCCTATCTAGATCTTTTCACTATGTGCCATTTCCCTGACCCTCCATTATTCCAGTTTTGTGTGAGACATACAATTTACTTCAATTCATAATAATTTATGTAAGCTACTGCTCATATAGGATAAGAGCTTTCATATTAGAAATTAAAGTAGCAGAATTGCTCTTACAATTTAAATCAATGGTCTGGTTTTGCTTCTCGTAAATATTCCTACTCAGAGTTATTATTAACAACTTAGGTTCTCCTGTAGCTTTGCTGATTTTCTTACACATTTGCATCTGCTTAATCTCCAGTGTCTGCATGCTGGAATGAAAAATCAATAGGGAAATTCATTCTCACCTAAAGGTCAAACTGCTCATTGTGACATCACAGATTATAATTGTGGAGATGACTAATTTCATGGGGTGGTGAGTTTAGGAGGCTTTAGGTAGAGCAATAAGCAGCAGGAGCAAATGAACACTTACAAAATAATAATTATGTTTTTATGCAAATATGCTCAATGATAAAGGACAAAAACTCCAGGACATCTGTAATACCTGCATGTAAAAATTTGTGAAGGTACATGCATTGTGTACTGGAGTGGTATCATGCCTGTGAAATAGACTGCATTTATTAGTAATGATGCTGATTTGTTCTCTGCTGCAATTCTTCACCTCCAAGATGGTCACTTTCCATATTGATCCAAAAGGCATCTTTCATGATAACAGCAGAAATAAATTGATAGGTTATGGTATCACAGCTATTAACCTTCACTCACTCTGGCCACAAATACACACTTCACATATCAAATGATGACATGGATCTAATCCTCCAAAAGCAGTACAGTCCTTAATTGCTCTAGCTCTTGGAGCAAGAATTTAGACTATACTTCAGGATAAGAACTCATACCTATTATCCTTTCTTGCCTACATACTGGCTTCTGTTCTCTCATATGTTGATGTTTCATAGGTTGAATCCACTGTTACTAAACCCCATGAGGAGCATCTCTGGGTGGATTGTTCAGGATGTTCCAGCTCCTGGGAAAGGGAAGAGGCAGTTTTGGCAGTTGCTCCTTCCTCCTCTAGCATCTCACACACTTCTTGGCATTCCAGGGTGGATTTTTTCCCCTCCTCTCTTCCACCAGTGAAAAGGCCCTGGTGGATCAGAAGGCTTCTAAGGCCTTCTATCCATGGGAACCTGTCTCTGGCTATCTTCTAGTGTGTTTAATCATACCATCATGGAGGTTAATGGAGACATAATGTTTTATTAACCTTTCACTAATGACTAAAGCTGTAATTCCAAAGTGTGCCATTACAATGGTAGAATTAGAGAGAGAGAGAGAGAGAGACAGATTAGGAACAGAAAGAATATTCACAATTATTCATTTTCTGGCTAAAAAATGGTCAGGAAGAGAAACACTGATAGAATTTTGTGTAGTTTTCCCTAATTATTTATACTTCCTAAAGAGTTTTGGGAAATCATTCTGTTCAGAAATAATGTGGGAGGATGCACCAAAAATCTGTTTCTTGCAAAAAAAGAAAGAGATTTGCACTCAAAAACATTTTCCAACATCCATGTGGGTTCCTTGTGCCGAAGTATCTCTTATTGCGTGAAAAATAGCAGTCCTTCACCAAAATCCTTCCATGTGTTTGTCTTGAAACAGGGTTTTTTTTCATACAAAAAAAATCTTGATTTTCTTGATAACCACATGCAATTTTATGTGCAAAACAACTTTTTTCCCCCCAATACCAGAAATCTTGCACAAAAAAAATGATATGGAAAAATATATGTTTATGAAGAATGTTTTTATTTCAAAAAGCGTTCCAGATAACCACATTTTATGCAAGATAGCTGAGTTTTGTGCAAAAATTTTTTGCACAAATCTTGCAGAAAAACATGGCTATCTGGAGTTTTTGTGCACAAAAAATTTGGGTTTTTTGCACAAAACCTTTACAGTGTTCATATAGGAATAAAATAGTGGAATGTTTATACATCTCTATGAGACAGATGCTAAGTGCTTGTGTTTATGCTGCACACACATCATAGGCTGTGTTTGTGAAAGAAGTGTTCAGGTCAGGCAGAGCTGATCACTCATAATTTTGCTTGACTAACACTTTGAGATATTCAATTCCTTCTTGGAATGTATCTCTTTCTGAAAGTCAGGCTTGCTTTAAGATCAGTACTGCAAATATACTGTTATGTATTGTGTCCAAACTACATGTTTCCCTCTCCCTTTCCCTTTCGATTCTGGACTGTCTTTGAAACAAGTCTTTCAGTATGTTTTATCTCATAACATACCCAGTTGCTCACACAGACACGTTTGTTAGTAAATATCACTGTATCAATCGAATTTACTCCCCAGACATTTTGTACTGGATAATCTCTCTAGATTCTAAAATGAAATTATATAAACAAGGAGCAATTATGCATAGTTAATGCAGTGGGGATGACTTTGTTGAGTATTCTGTGTGTGTGTGAAAAGAAATGAGGCATAATGAGATGAGGAGCAAAATATCTTAGTAGAGCATGGATGGGTGAGAATCCATCAATTTAAGGAGTTCAAAGTGGGCAGAGATACTTCTTCTTCCTTTTGTACATTTTCTAAAGGACCTTTGCATACTAAGAGTGGCACCAGGCTCTTTACTCACAGCCTTTCACACAGACTGCTTCCTGCAGAGTAATCTCATATTGTCACAGAAGAAAGTAATGGGATCAAAGGCTATGTATTTAAAAAATGTAAAGAGTCTCACATTGTTCCCAAACTTTAAAAGTTAAACAAAGAAGAGGTCTCCTTGGCCATTTTAGGAACAGAACAGCCAGAGGAGCTGTCAAGCTGCAGAGGTTTCTGTGTGCAGCTGAGCCATTTTAATCACCAGCACACTCACTAATTCTTTGCATAGTCCCAAGAGAATATATTTACAGCAGCTATGCACAAGAGCCAAAGGAAATTTCAAATAAATCACAGGTTTGTGACATTTAACCAATGTGGAAATAACCCGTGATTGCTGGAACAACATCTATGTAATGATATAAACACTGTCAGTATCTTTCCTTTTGCCCATTGTGCACTTAAAAAATACAGAAACTTCTGGCTCTCTGAAACTTCTGTCAGATTTCCCATAATATAAATATGGCCTAAGTTATATCTGTGACACAAAGAGACCCAAGATATTATATTTAGCCGCTAGTCCCTACTAGAGTAGGTTGTATACATCAGGCATAGGCAATTGTGGAAGGGTCGGGGCCCACCTTAGGTCCCCAGGAGACCTGGAAGGCCACACCTCCAGCATATACAGTGTATACCAAATGTCTTTAGGATAGGGAGAGCATTTTCCCATGCTTTTAAGCTCCCCAAGTCATCTTAGGCCCAGGAGAGGTATTCTTTAAGAACAGGAAGTAAGCAGAAGACTCTTTATGTTTCAAAAAAGGGTTTGCTTGAACCTGAACTGGCTCAGAGAAGGGCAAAAATGAGATGAAAATGCTCCCCAAGCCTCTAGAAATGCATTTTGGAGCATTTTGGGACAAGTGATTTTTGTAAAATTAAAAAACTGACCCCTGGAGGCCCTAGGGGCCACAACAATGGCCCTGCAGGCTGCACTTTGCTCACTCTTACTCTAAATCAAGGAAATTTATTTGTGTAACTCCTGTCGTTCAGTGAATCTGCCCAACTGGAACTAACAGTTATATTAGGGCAGAGGTTTTAAAGGTCAGGAGAATTGCTTGTATGTTTGCTACATTTTTGTATTTCCCCCGAGGATCTTGAGGTGACGTACTTTTCTTTCTCCCAAAGAGCCTGAGGTGACAAACTTTTCTCCTCCATACCCTGTGAGGTAGGTTGGTCTGAGAAGGAGTCATTTATTGAGGCTTAGTGTCAACTAGAGTTTGGGTTTCCCATTTCTACAGTAACCACTTCACTGAACTGACTGGTGAATCTGTTTGCATTTTTACTAAATTTGTTATCATATGACATGTTTTAGGTGTAGAATTGAGACAAATTGTCTAGTAGAGTAAGGGCTAAATAGGAAGTGTCTGAACTGTAAATAGCTGTATTTCTCACTGGAGATGGAAAATGAGAGTGGCAGTTTCCCAACATATTTCAGCATCTAGATTTGTGCCTGTTGCTTGTGTCTGATGGCAAACGGGGGGAAAAGGCCAAAATCAACAAATGAAAATATTACAACATGGAAACTTGAGTGATTTTAGGCTTAAATTAATTAGACTTAAACCTATTTGTAACAGGCATGAAAAACCAGCATAGTCTAGAATGTGTGCTTGATAGTCTTCTGAATTTTATTGTGAAGTAACAGTACTCACACATGGCAGAAAAAATGTTAAAGATGCTCAGATATACTTTCTAGCACCACATATAAAAACAGGCTTGTTCTTGTTAGAAACTTCTTTATGGTTCCCTTGCACATTGTGAATTTCTGTGCTGTGCTCCTACATTATAGTTTACTGATTTCATAGGCAGGAGAATAGATGAGGATATCAGAAAACTAACAAGTACAATTTAAAATATTATGTTAGAGAATTACCTTTTGCTTATGCACTTTAGATTTGCAGCATTCTAGATTGCATTAAAATGTTGCATCTGAGTAGTAAAGATGCCTTACTTCATCTATACTAAAATGCATCTATTTCTAACTCGCTATTTTGGCATCACATTCATACTTGCCTTCAAACAGGCACACTGGCACATTCTCTGTCTCCTCCTGTATAAGCTGGAAAAGGCCACTGACCTTCCAATGCGATTGTTTTAATGGTCAGAAGCACCATGCAGATTAGGTATTACTTGGGTTATAGTGGCTTTGAAAGCTGCTGAGCAGGGATAGGAGAAGTCCAGCACATCATAACAGCATTGGGTAAATTTGCTGATCAGCACAGAACATCTATCAGCAAAGAACCCGGCACGCTGCTCTACAGCAAAGCACTGACCCAGCTTCAATCTCCTAAGGACTAAGTGGCATTCTCTCCCCCCACCACCACTCCACGACTGTTGTTCTGCCATATTCACTGCAAAGGGAAATACTGACAGAGCTCCACCTGGATGTTTGATTTTATTTTTCACGGCCTGTGGAACAATGAAGTCAGAGGTAGGTGAATGATGCAGTGCAGGAAGTTACTGCAGCACTAGCATTTGCTAGGGATGTGATCTAATGAGCAAGCATAGCAGTAGGGAAAAAATGTTGTTAAATTCTGTTTGTTCTGCCTGTGTCGGACGGAAGCAGAATAATAGCTGCTTTCTATATTTTCCTTGTTTTGTGTCCTTCAGTTGTACTCAGTGTAGCATGGGGGGAAAAACTGCTTTGCTCCTCCTGTAAAAAAGAAAACAAGAGTTGTATTTTCTAGAGAACAAATGTACTGCTCAGATGAAAAGATCAACAAGATTTTATAGTGTATTCCTCTATACTGTAATAAGCTCCTCTGTAGAAATAAACATTCCTATCATCACAGCTGATGCATTGTTTATATGGATAGTTTTCATTGATTTTCTATTCATGTTCAGTCTTCTTATTTGCATTCAGTCAAGTATATGTGCACATCCTCAATCACTTCTGGTGAGTTTCCTTTTACTGATTGATTAAGGAGATGCAGAATTGTTTATTCATTTTTATTTCTCCTTAAAATCATTGCTGTAAAATAATTGTGCTTTTTAAGTCAGTAAAAGTACTCATCTAATTAATATGACTAAAGTGTGATAGTTAATAGCAAAAGCTAAGTAATTTTATTTTCTAGTATATCTTGGTACCTACCAGTTTTATTAGGAATAGCGTATTTTTAGTTCACAAGCCTGTTTCATTTTAAAATACGTTTTTATGTTCAAGTTCTGATGCTGGAGTAGAGATGTAATTTAAGACACACACACACACACACACACTGTAAATAGATTTCTTACATAGTTTTCAAAATGCATTATGGCTACTGGTTAATATGTTAATATCCTTTTCATAGCTGTGATGGATTAGAGGCCATATCTGTGGCTAAGAGGTAATGATCATACGTTACATGATTTATTAAACTAGAGTCTATGTTTGTATTTATATGCCTTTGGATATGTCTTGCTAAGGTTTAACTATGTAATTGGGCATGAGGTAATACATCAATACAGACAGAATTCTATCCAAAAAAAAAAGCAGCGTTCAGTTTTGTTAGATTTCATTGGGTACAGTCATCCCGTGTACATGATTGAAAGTTATATTTTCCCCAGCTGCAATTTTTCACTGTACTGCGAAACAAATGCAGAATGTAAGACAGCTGTTGGTTAGTTTAGCAAGAGATAAAATAATACTTCACAGTTATCAAGACAAGAGAATAACATATTGATACCAGGGTTTTTGTCTTTCCCATAGATTTAGTTTTTTTAAGGGTTGCAAATCTTGACACAATAGGGATAACCCTATTTATTGAAGTAGAACTTGCTTCTGAGTAAACATGCATTGGTTTGGTTTGTAAGTATAAAATGATAGAAACATTTAAAAGGGAGGGGGAATAATTATTTAAATAGTCAGTGGTTCCAACATAGCCTTCATTAAAATTCATGACCAGGTAAAAGTTTTATGAGAAACTCTGTAAATAGAATGAAATATGACCTTTGTTGCCCATTGGCTCTCTAATATAAAAGTCAAAAATATTTATTAGATACAACATTACTGCATGGGTTAATTAGAAAATCCAGGTCCTGATTACAGGCAGTTAAGCATGTTCCTGTCTGGAGTTTCAATTCAGACCTTTCCCTTGCAGTTTAATATATATGCCTTTAGTTTCCTTTCAGGCCATGTACAATTCTGCTATTTATGTATGCTACCTGTGTATATGTAATTATGCATAGGGAACTAGATGTTTATGAAGTTATGTGTTCATACCTTTCTTCAGACTTTCTGTATAGATTTATGGTGTGTATGCTGGGTGGGTGCTGAGTGGAAAAAAGAAAGGGATTGAGATTGGGAGGGGAGGGGTATGTGAGTGAAAAAGGTACATTGGTATTTGCTGTGTTTCATTCCTAATTGTCTGTGCTGTAAAACAGTCCAAAGACCATTCTTCCAAGTGTTTCTGTCTCTCTCATTTAGCTCAGTGTGTTGCACATTACTCATCAATGAACAGGTTGGTCTTATGAATAATTGAAAGCACATTCCAGTCACCAGCTCAATATTCTGCGTTCATGGAGATGGTAGGCAATTAAACCTAGTACAATACTATGTTTGTGAGAGATAAATAATTATCATGCAGTTACAAAGAGTGTTGAATGTATGCATGTATTGTGAGTGTTTGTATGTATGTATGTAATATAATAAGCACTTCCATTTGTTTTTATTAGAAGTGTAAATATGTGATCCATTTCTGCACTATAAGGAAAAGTTTTGTGGTAAATGGGAACCATTTGACTACAAACTTGGTACTCAACCTCCTTTTGTAGCCCATTTGTTTTACTTTTAAGCACAATAATATTCTTGTTGACTTCAGCAACTCTGCCTTAACTTTTTAAAATGTTAACAGCTGCTCAAAGGAACTTTTAACAATGGATCTGCCTTTTTGGTGCTGTAATATAGATGCTAGGCAAAAGCTACTCCAGACTTTTAGTGTCCTTTGGGAAGATGGAAAAAGAAACCTCAAAGTTTCTCTTCACTAAAGTTTGCATTAAAAAGATAACTGGGTTTCCTACTTGAGAAAGCAGTAATTTTTTTATTAGTATTAAAATTATGGCTTTACTGTTAAGAACTTTTATAAAAGCTGCATCTTTCCCCATGTCGAAAAGTAACAAACTAATAACATCTTTAATACCTATATGCTAAGTTTGTGATTTGAAACTTAGTTTATCAAGGGTACTATCAACGTCACAAATAAAATTGTAGCAAAATAAGAAGCCATATAATTAAGTAATATATTTGAACCTTTAAGGGCTCCTCTAAGAGTGGAACATATTTTTAAAGACTCACTATAGATTGCAGTGTTGGCCAGTTAGAAGAAAATGGTAAATACTGGCACATTTTAATACTTCTCTTAAGCATTTTTTCCATAGTGAAAGCTATGTATACACTCCAAGTTTCATTTATACCTTTCTTGGGAGAATATATATGGTTTTCTCAGAATTTGTAAAAGGCAGTTTTCAGGTATGCTTTTCAGACAGCAAATAGTTAAGAAGCCACTTCCTTGGTTAGAATTCTTTTTCATATAGAAACTTCCACTAATCTTTGATGTAATTTTTAAAAAGATACCATTTAAAAGAATGATGGGAATACGTGTACCACTCTAAACTTGCCAGGACTGTTGGTGATTCCATAAGCCAATTGATAATTCCTTTTAAATGGAGCTGTGAGCTGAAATTAAGGACAGGTCTTCTGTAACTTTAAACATTGTCAAGAAGAGGGAATTTCAGCAGGTGCTGCTTCTTGTGCAAAACTATTAAAAGTACTGGAGCTCTGTCCCTTACTTTACCTGGCAAATCTGCTTTTAAATAATACATGCCCACATTTTGCTTGCTGTTGGTGATTCAGATAGTTCTACAGATGCAAAAGAATGACTTCTTCCTACAGATTTATGGTTCTGGGTCACCCACAAAAACTTAAAGAAGCAGGAGTGACATTATCTAACAATATACAACTAAGAACAAGAAAGATTGTCTTGAGTCCAGTAAACTCAGCCAAGGTAAGAAGGCAATATAAAATTTGGGGTTAGATATAGAGATGTCCTTATGCAAATAGCAAAACTCCATATACTTATGGAAATGGCCAAGGTCCATCAGAGGAGCTTGCTGAAGGAAAGGGAAGAAGTGAACTCCACCTGCCCCCTTCTTCCTACAGCACTATTTCCTTTTCTGTTCCAGAGGGTTCTCCCCAAAAAAGCTGTTGTGGAAAACATGGCGAAAGGGGTCTTGACAAATACTGTTCTCCATCTTCCATCCTTTTGTGAAAGGAAATTCTACTTTCTAGGTGTAGAATCCTATCTACACATTGTCTGGACCCAAAACAAACTAGTAATGGTTTGATTTTGAAGGCAAACATGCTGTGCAACAGGTTCCAAATCACCTAATTGAATCTAAAGAGATTCAGAGTCATGCACAAGAACACAAAATGAGTTGATGATTTGGGGAAAGAAATTGCAACAAGTAAGAATAAGTCCATTATATGTCCTGGTAATTGGGTGCTTAATGTTAGCTACAATTAAAAGGTTTGATGTTAAGTAAATAAAGCAGTCATATTGTTCTTTGCTTAGTGAACTTGATAGGCCTCCTTAATATACATAATAAGAACCAAAAAAAGAGAGAGATTTTCTGAACAATTGAGATTTCTGTATAGATTGACTTACTTCAAAAGTTCATAGAACCTTAAGAATCTCAGCTGTCATTTAAGATTTTTTCTAATTAATTTCTTTGGTGCTTCTGTCTACAGTAGATTCCAGTGTGGAAAAACAGAATGCTTTTACATTTGCAGTCAGTTTGTATTCCATTTTGGCTGGTAAGGTTGTATCCCACAGTGACTGTGAGCTTGTTTTAAAAGGATGACTTGCTGAAGAAGTCTAGAAGGTAGTTGTCATCAATATACTTTTTCATCTGTCTATATAGTAGTCAGCAAACATTCTTAGTGCCGTGCATGATAGGAAGTTATCAGTACTATAGCAATATTTGTGCAGCTTTTAGAATAATGGAAAAAACGAGAGAGACTGGAGGAGGCTTTGAACTGACTGTCGCTGAAATTAGGCTGAGGGTTGGGGTACCGTATGGGTGTTAGTGGATCAAAAGTTCTTGTTATTTGAATGTTTGACATCTGATGTTGTCTGGCTTCTCCATTTAATTATGTGAGCAAATGGTGGTAGTCTATGAGATGGACTTATATGAATGGATTTCTCCCTGATGTCTGCTGGTGGAATCGAGAAGGCAGAGGTTCATCCAAATAATAGCATAGTGTGTACTTGAATAAGTGTAGTTAGGGACAAAAAATGGCAGCAATTTCTTTTGACTATTAGAGGCTTTGAGAAATAAATGTGATTTTTTTTTCTAGCATGATCAGCATGGTGTACTTTTAAGGGAGAAATATCACTTTTCACTCTGTCGCTAAAAGAAAAGTTGATCACACTGTTGATTAAGCATGCCAATAGTCAACTACAAATCTTACAAACATGATGAATTGTTGAGCATTTGATTCTATACATCATACATGTACGTTAGAGCGTAAGTTGAGAGCTGCAACCCAGATATTTTGTTTTCAACAGCGGCATACATTGCTACTGTTTTAAATCCCACAAACCTCACTACAAAATCCTATATCTTAAGAATTCAGGTATCTTCCTCTCTTTTTGATGGTCCACTTTGCGATGATCTCCTTTTTCAACCCTTTTCAATTACAACCAGAACCCTACTCTTTCGACCCCATATTGAATATAAGGGTTCTGGTTGTAGTTGAAAAGGGGAGAAAGAGCAAAAAAAAATCAAAAAGTGACCATGCATTTTTTTTTCTTTCTGTCAATTCAGCACCATCATTTTGTTCAGTCTGTACATATACTGAACAGAAAGATGGCACCAAGTCAATTGAGAGAAAAGACAGCATGTGGTCACAAATACTATATAAGAGATACGCTGCACACAGTTTCTAAGAGAAGCACCACAAATCTAGAAATTGTGCACAGTGCATCTCTTATATAGTATTTGTAACCATGCTCTGCCTTTTCTTCCAATCAACTCAGCGTGATCTTTTTTTTTCACTCTGTACCCAAGGGTTCTGCTTTTTGACAATTTCCACTTTTTGACAATACTCTGGTCCCTAACCCATTGAATAAACATGGGACACCTGTACTGAATATTCTATCAGTAGATACTTAAGTAACATTGTATTTTACACAGAGGGTTGCAAAGTGGGTTGTTTGGATTTCTTTTTTACCTGAAGAATTTTTTTTTTTAAAAAAATGTTGCTTTTGATTTCTTTTTCCTATGTCATTTTGGAAGTCTACTGTACAGATAAAAGGGCATTACTTAGGAGAATTGCTGGCCTGTTCACTTTCAGCATACAATGAGGCAATTTTTTATGGATGGAAGTGTTATAGATTTCTGTCTCCAAGTTGCTGCTTAATATTGATGTTGTATGTTCCAGCTGTATTTTTCCACAATTTAACATCTAAATTGCTTAACTTTGTACAGTCCTCAAGGCAGTAATCAGCAGGGATCAAAGGAGACCAGTTTTGAGAACTGTGCCATCATGACACTATGCCTTTATTGTGTTATTCAGAAGGTGTAATAGAGGGTGTTAGTTCAGCTGCAATCACTAGTGCCGTTCTGCTTCATCTAGAGATTCTTACAAAAAGGGAAGCATAATATTGCTTCTGAGGCATTACTTGTTTTCTTGCCTTTTTATCAACATGAGTTACATTCACATATGTTTCTCTCCAAGACTCAAGATGGGGAAACATTTTCTCTTTAGCTACAGAGGAGAAGACCAGGATTATATTTAACGTAATTTGGAAATGACTTGCACAGAATTTGTCCACAGGTTGGAGATTCCAAAAAATAAAGGAAAACTGTTTCTGAATAGAGGCAGAAAAGTGAGTGTGCTTCATGCTTGTCAACATAAAGTTTATCTCGAAACAGACAAGAAAGAACTTCTTGCAAACTTACTGTAGATAGGCCATGTACCAGATTTTCTGATTATATACAAATCTATGAAGGAGAGGAAACATAAATGAATTGCTTGTTCCCTTTGAAAACCTATATATAAGAAATTGTCTTTTTCTCTCATTGTTTTATCATTGACTGAAATAATTAAATCAAAAGTCACACCCCTTACTGTTTAAATATTGTGGTCTGTATATGTGCCTCTGGACTTTATGCCAGGCCAGTCTTTATCACTGCTTTTGTATTATGAAAGCAATATCATACAGATGTTTCTGTGTACGTTACTGTTTATGCAAAATAATCAATGCAGGCTCCCTGATACTAGCAACAAGAGGAGGAGGAGGAGGAGGAGGAAGAGGATGGAGTGCCAGATGTACTTTTTAAAAAATGCTTTCCTATTTTGTTTACATTTTATTTCAAACTCTTTTGACTGGAATGAAACAGTAATACCATTCATCTAATCACTTCAGTTTGACTCATCTTTTATTATACTTTATAACTTTTGAATATCACTTTCCTGACTGCCCTTTTTCAGGAATATATTCTGCCTCTAATTAGCAGGACAACCATGTACCATTTGGAATCTAGGCGCCATCACACATACCCGTTTATCCTCTCTTTTCACTATGAAGATTAACAGAACCCGCTGTTTCTCTTATTAGGTAGTGACAGGGTCAGATTGAAATGCATAACAGAAATGAGGAATTTTCCTGTAACAGAAAACATATAGTTGTATAGCAGTGTAAGCACTGATCATGCTATAGTAAAATTGTTAGTTCAGCCATATTTTTAATTAACAGTAATTTAAAAACTCTTGGTGCTTAGAAAAAAAGGAGGAAATGGAAGCAGAATATTTTTAACTTAGTGAGGTAGTATAGTAGATTTTAGGAACATAAAGATTTCTGGAAATATTAAGTATATTTAACATACTAGTCAATGCATAGAACTTCTTTAATAAATCTGCATTCCTCCTGTTTTAGTTCTGACTTTGACACTCATAGACTGCTAATTCTTAGTTTTATTTTCTGCCTGTACATTTTTAACAGAGCAGAACAGGAGAGTCAGTGTTGTAAACTGCAGCTCCCTGCTGTCTGGGTGCAAAGTATTCTAGGGACCTGTGCTATTGAAGCTGCATACTCAAAACAACAAATACCCGTAAACTGGAATGCAAAGAGGCAATGGATTGGATCCAAAGCTGCCTTGCAAAGGCAAGTCAGTAATGCAAAATGATTTCTGCTCTTGAATTCTGCTGATTCTCTCTACTTCTGCACCCCTATAGCTGGGAATTGTCATATTCCAGTCTCTCTCATGGGAGCATCTAATTTGCATATTACGAAAATTATCATAATCATGCATATCATTAGTTTGCATTCTAATTATGCAAATTCAAGACAATAATAGTTGCTTTTCCCCCCTGCATTTTAGCCTTGATACCATTCTTCATAGTAGTTATTCTTCCAAGAGAACTAGCAAAGAGTAATGTTTAAAGTGCTGGACTTGAAACAGAGAGAGCTAAGTTCACATACCTGCTTGACCATGGAATTTATAATATGAACTTGGACCGTCAACAAATCTACCTAACAGAAGTGTTGTGGATATCAGTGGCAAAATTATATAAAGTGCTCATATATATTCCTGATAGTAAATAGTGATGATAATGATGGCATTTCATCACATACAGGTTTTGTTGTTTGTTTGTTTTGGTATTTCTGTTTACTGATGGCAGAAATATACAGATCTGTGAACATATCACAGGGAGTTCCCGACAGTGATTGCCATCTGATTCACAGGGGAAAATGCAAAGGAAAGGAAAGACATTCTTTGAACACCTTCCTTTTCAGTTTGCCTCAACTTGTGACAACTACTTCTGATGTGTTGTGCATTCTTCCATTGCAACACTCCTCCTCTCTTGCCTCAGCTAATGCCTTCCCAGTGCCTCTCTCCACAGCTACATTGCTCACCCTTTCTTACCTCACTGTGCACTTTTCACTGTGCTCCCTCCCTTGCTTGCTGCACTCTAACACTTGCATCTGCCACCCATCCTTGCCCAACTTTGTGCCACCACTCCTCTCTGCCTTGTATTTTCCATCATCTTATTAATTGCTTCCTTATACCAACCCGTCTTACTTCCATCACCTTATACCTTCCTCTCTTGCCGTTGCACCTCTCACTCTCCCTGCCCTCATCCCCCACTCTTACAGCTTCATAATGCCTGTTTTTCTTACTTATTGCACTCCACCACCTGCTCTTCTCATAGAATCACAGAGTTGGAAGAGAGCACAAATGTCACCGAGTCCAGCCCTCTGCCACACAGCAATACACCATCAAAGCACTCCTGAGAGAGTTCTCCTTCCTTCCTCTCACCTTGTGCTGCCACGTCTCCCTGCTCTTGCAACTTGCATCCACCTCCTACTGTGCCTTCCTCCCCTCAGGTTACTTCACCTTGCCCCGTGCCATGCTTCCTTCCCTTGCAGTCACAACTGCACTTTTTAATCCTCTTTTCCTCCTCCTTGTTAACTTTATGCTGTTCTAAAGAAGCAGCTGTATGAAGCTGCCTCTTCTCTTTCAAAAACAAAGTTAAGAATTAGTCAAGATGAAGACAGTGGTCCCACCGCAACTGCAAGACAAGGAGAGGGAGAGAAGGAGGGAAAGCAAGTCAGGGGGTTGTAGCAGAGACAGTTGGGAGAAGGCAATATGTGGTGGAAGGAAGGTGGCAATAGTAGAAATGGCTCTTTTCAGCCCATATGGGACAGTGGGAGAACCCTACATGCCATTCATAAAATGGAACTTGATTTCCCCCGGTCAATATTAAATAAAAGCACATAATATAACTACATCAAGCAAGTTGGTTTAAAAAAGACCTGCTTGGTGATGATATGGGGCTTTCTTTTTGCTGCTTTCATCACACCTTTGGCTATGGGGCATAGATCTAGATCCAGTTAGAAGAAGATGGGGCCTGAGCAAGCATTATGCCGTTCCTTTAAGGAACCTTGGGATGCAGACCCATGTCAGACACTGGTAGCTTGCCTCACTTCCAGGTGATATGAAGCCACAGAGTGGCTTATTTCCATGCAAATTCCAAAGTTGCCACTTTGGGATTTCCCCTCATCAGGCAAACAGAAATGGTGATCATCTAACAACAGGTAGTTATTTAGTGTGTGGATACATGACCTGCACTGGGTCAGGTCTTATAAATAATGAGATTGTGGCCTCTTTGTTTTCCAGCCATGTCATGTCTGTTTAGGCTGCCTGCATATTCCTTGCTCTCACTAAGCCCATAATGTGGAGTGTCTCTTCGGTTCATAGATTCTGGCCTTCATGTTGTCAACCATTCACATAAACAGATGTATTGATTAGTGTCAAATTGAGTTGCGTTTGAGAATACTTATTTTTCAACAAACAAATTGAATGTGTCCTAGAACTTTTGACTATGGTGTGGATTGTTGTTTCTAACATGGGAGAGCAATGTCTCCCTATAACTCAACCAAAAGGAAGGCTATAGGTTTAAGTGCAGTCGTCCTTTCATGCTTTGCTTTCTGTTTTGGAGTCCTTGATTCTTAAACTAATACTTATTAATTTTAAGGAGAATAAAAAATTGTATAGGCTGCCAAAATATTATATTCCATTTATAGTCACCAGTGCTAAAAACAGTATATTAGACTAACATGCCTGTATTCTTGGCACCGCCAGGGGTTTTGAGGGCAACATGTTACTTTACAGTTTAATTTAAAAATTCAAGGCATGTTGGGTAAATGCTCACTTGTACAAAAAAGGTTGTGTTTAGCTTGGTATCACTTACTGCTTCCAATAGAGCCCATCATGGCTCTGCTTTCTGGTTTTGCTCTGTTGTTTAATGCCCATTAGCATTGAATGCTAATGTATTTTTGTGCATTCTCTAATTTCAATGCTGTATTTTTTCTGGAATGATGGAAGTGGGACAACCAAAAGTTGTGTAGTTAGTCCTTCATTCAAATGAATACAAGACCATTAGTATCCAATCACTCTACATGCTCCAGATCAAGAGATTCTGCATATAACATATCACCATCACATCACTGTCACTAATACTGAATGAGCGTCACTGCAGTAATGTTACAGTATACCAACATCCCAACTGTTACTTTTGTATTACCTCTTTTCTACAGATAGCCTTTCATTGATTAAATGTCTGCTCTAACCAGGGATTACAGAAATACAGACACTTAAATGGCAAGTCTTTTCTCTGAATTAAAATTATTCCAACTTGGTGTAGTGGTTTTAGTGTTGTTCTATAACCCTGGAGATCAGAGTTCAGTTCACCACTTGGCCATGGAAACCCACTAGGTGAGCTTAGTGCATCACACACACCCAGTCCCCAGAAAACCCTGTGATAGGTTTACTTTTAGGGTTTCCATAAGTTGGAAACAACTTGAAAGCACACAACAACAGTGAGCAAGGATAGCTTCACAATTAAGCAATCTGAGGAAGATTGATGCAGTGGTGAGATGCTGGAGACAGAGCTATGCATCCTCCATCACCACACTACAACCTCCATCCCTCTTAAGTTAGCCTTCCTCCATCAGGCACACTATTCATCTTCTAGTCTGGTTGGTTTCTATACATAGAGTGGAAGTGGGAGCACCATTTTAGCTTTTAATTAACTCAGGGCACATCCAGATTGCTTGAAAAGTCCTAGATTTTGTTTTTTGTCCTTTATTTATTTTCTTAATAAAATATATCCTGATATCCTGATCTTTATCTGAACATCTAAGGGCAGCTTACAACAAAACCAATTTAAAACAATAAGTAATTACAAAAGTTCAAAAAGATGAATAAGTACATTGATTAATATCTCTGTTCAAAAACTGACAGTTCAAAACTGGTTAAAACAATCTTGAATAATATAACCATAAAACATGTGCAGCCTGGATAAAATCTGTTTTCCCTGAAGTCTTTAATGGAAAGCCAGGGTTTAACCTGGCACTGAAATTATTCCAGTCTTGGCTCCAATCAGAGAGGGAATTTCACAACCAAGGTGCCATCACAGAAGAAGCTCTCTCCCATGTCCTCCCTCAATGTATTTCCCCTACTGATGAGACACAGAGAAGGGCTTCTCCAATAGATCTCAATTCTCAGGCAGAGAGAATTGACAGAGGTGCATTCCCTCAAGTATCGAGGTCCCAAGCCATTTAGGAATTTAAATGTTATTTCCAATTCTTAAATTCAGAATGGAAATGTATTGGCAGCCTGTGCATTTCCTTCAGAGAGGTGTTATATGGGGAGGGGTGCACACCTTAAGTTGCCTGTCAACTTATAATGAACCCATGAATTTTGTAGGGTTTTCATAGGAAAGGAGTATTCAGAAGTGTTTTTACCAGTTCTTTCCTCTGAAATATAGCCTATAGCACCCAGTATTCATTGGCAGTTTCACATCTAGTACTAACCAGAGCTGACCCTTCCTAGCTTTGAAGATCAGATGGGATCTGATGACATTATGGTATTTAGGTTGGCATATTATGTGGTATCAGAATGGGAATTCCAGTGAGCAGATTAGCTGCTGCACTTTGCACTAGCTGCATTTTCTAAGACATCTTAGGGTGCATATAGGGTGTGTTGCAGTAACCTAACTGGGAAGTTACCAGTGCATGGACTGCTGTGGCAAAATTATCCTTGTCCAGGAAAGGTTGTAGCTGATGGCTCAGGTGAAGCTGGCCCCAAGCGCACAGAGCCATCAAGTCTGACTGGGCCTCCAGTAATAAGGATGGATCCAGAAGTACTCTCACACTATGCACCTTCCCCTTCAGGGGGAGTGCAGCCCCATCCAGGGCAGGTAACCTACCCAGTTCCCAGACTCAAGAACCACCAAGCCTCAAAGCCTCCATATTATCGGCATTCACTCTCAGTTTATCCACCCTCATCCAGCCTGTTGAAGCATCACCTCTACAGCCCCAGTCAATTCAATGACAAGGAGAAGTTGAGCTGACTGCCATTAGCATACTGATGTCACCCAGCCCCAAAACTTCTAATGACCTCTCCCAGCGACCTTTCTCTAACTTAAAACTGCATTAAAATAAACCAACCTGCAGAGCTGGTACAGTCTCTGGCTGCACTGGGAGCTGATAGAAAATATTCTGGGATAAAAGACAAAATAAATCTAAAGGATGAAGGAAAAATGGAATTTTCTATTCTTTTTAATCGGTCTGGTTGAGCTCTCAGCAATGTATCTTGGGCCAGCCCTGTTTATAAGCAGGCTTGGCAATGAAGTCCCCCCCCGCCTCTCTCTCTCCTTTTTTTAACCCTGCATAATTTTTGAACAAAGGAAGAGACCATATGAAATGTCCAGGATGATATGAAAGGTGTGCACAACAACATTTGTGCATTTTAGTAGTAAGTGACACACTTTAAAAAAATGTTCAGTACAACCATTTTGGAATGTGTGTTGTATTATTGCATTACCTGCTGTAAGTTTTTTCTTTCCAGCTATCTTTTTGAATGGTAGCTATAATAATATGCAGATTATGGATGCAGATCTCCATTAATTTCATTCTTGAAGGAAGCAACAAGTTATTTTAGCAAATTTCTGTGAAGAAGTGTCCAAAACCTGTGCAGTTTTAAACATTCTTCGTAGATCAGGACTTATTTTGTGCAAAGTTCTGTGCATGTACATATTTAATTACTAATTATAATTAATTATTGTCTACTATTTAATTAATATAATTTATATGTGCTTTAATAATTAACACATTTTTCAAACATTTTTCAAATACTTTCGAATATTGTTTCCATTACTAACGCAGGTGTAAAATAGTCGGGAGTATTTTGTTCCTGTGTCTGAGAGGGACAGAACACTAAATTGATATCAAAATGAGATTGTATCACTGTAGGAAAATATGAACCCCATCCCATCACTTTTAACATCATCTTAGCCCTTATTACATGTATTGGTAAGATACACATTAAAAGAAAATTTATTTATTTAATTTATATTATGAAATTAATATTCTGTGCCAAGGGCTCTAATTGTGGCAAGTGAGCTTACAAAATAACCAATAAATGCAAAACCAACCAAAATAAAACCACTAATAGATGCAGAAAAAAAGAAAGAAAGAAAGAGTCACTAAATCTTGTCTGATCTTGGAGGCTAAGCAAGGTCAGCCCTGGTAGTACTTGGATGAGAGACTGCCAACAAATGCCATGTACTGTAGGCTATATTTCAGAGGAAGGACCTAACAAAGCTACCTCTGAATATTCATTGTGTAAGATAACCCTATAAAATTCATGGGGTGACCATAAGTCAACAGGCAACTTGAAGGCACATACACGGACACTAAAAATAAACCAAGCAGCCCTTATAGAATAACGCTGAAATATTTAAAAGCAAGACCAAGTAAACATCTTGGAATAGATCTTACTTTCTGAATAGAAGAGTTGATTGTATTTTGATTGATTGATATATAGTGAAACAGAGTTTATGCATGTTAGAAAAAACAAGAGTAGCAAGATAAGACAGGGGTTACATTTTAGCTACAAATATAGAGGTAAGCTTGGTGCTCTCATTTAATTGGTATGGCCTGTAATATAACATTGTTGACTTTCCTTGCAAGGATGTGCTCTTCTGCACCTGGGAAGATTTTTAAAAAGTCTGAAATAAGCAGAGTTTAATGGATAGAGTGTCTCTCCTCTTTGCGGTTAAATGAAATCTTGCTATCAGAACATTTTCCAGTTTCATAAAAACACAGAGGTATTTATTTGAAAAGAAGCAAGCAAGCCATTTAGTATATTTCCCAGATGTGGGACAACTGATGAAACCGAAAGCCAAGGCAAATCCACAAAGCCTTAGTCATAATTAGCATAAGGTGTTCTTAACATATTCAAATAAATGCCAAAAATATTGATTTATAATTCCTCAAAAACTTAAACTCAGCTTTTTCTGGACACTACATGTTCACTGAGCATTCTTCACTTAGTAAATGTGCTGTACCTGGGTTTTTCATAGGCTATAGGTTGTTGTAGGAACAGAATTTTGGACTACATAAGATTTAAGTCTGATCCAGTATGGTTCTTACATTCTTGGCTGACTAGAGCACATTCTGAACCCCAATTCTTGTTTTCACACATAATCAAAAGACAGGAATGAACCGAACCTGAATTCTGGTTCATTTCTCTTCCCAGGCACATGAAAGGCAGATAGAAGTATATGCAATTCTAAGGCTTTGCACAGGCTCCTTTATGAACAGAGTGCTAAATCATTCTTTTGCACTAAATATTCTCCTTTTGTCAGCATTTTTTTTTTATGTGGAGAACCATCTGGTCTGTCTCCTTATGTTTTATTTTCTCTATGGAAACAGTTCCATTGTTACACACTAATAGTAGAACTTTCAGATTTGAGAAGCTATAGATTTAAGATTTGCTTTTCTGTGGAACTCAAACATTTTTTTAGGAAGTAATCTTCACTCTGAACTTTTCTACCAGAATTGAAGGACAAATCAGAAGCACACATACATGAGTGCTATTAACCAGACTTTAATTTTGCAATATTTCACAATAATTATTGATTAAAAAAATCAAAAACAGTAAACATATTTACCTTTTTAAAATTAGCAAAAGCTTTACAAACTGTAAGAAAAATATCATGACTTTCAAAAATACCCTTCAGGAGAAATTCACAAGGGATGTGGCGTCAGACTCAGTCAGACCTCTTATAACAGTATGAAATTAAAGTCCACATTTGGTCATGAATATACTTGGTGACCTATGACAACATAAAACAAAATGTTCTCATTATGTGTTTCTATAAAGGTATTCGGAAAGCAACCGTCAAGTTTCCAAATGTGATTAAATGTGTGTGTTCAGAAAGTTTGCATATTTGGTTGACTTTTGGCAGTGTGTTTTTCCCCTTGGCAAATCTAAGGAATGTCTACCACACACTGAAGCTTGGCACAGATCAAGCTCAAAGAGTCCAACAGAAGAAGTCTAATCGTCAGAAGGGAACTGAATGAACTATTTATGGATCTGTTGCATAACAAGTTCAGACTTTCCTGGACTGAAGATTCTTTTTAAAATACTTTTAAGAAAGCTGCTGTTCTAGATAGGCTTCTGTGAGTGCACTAAATGAGCCCTTCAGCTGGTTTTAAAAAATGATTAAAAAAAAAGATAGTATCTCTATGAAGCTGTGGCATGACTTGTGCCCATGTTTGTGTTTAACTTCTTTGGGGCTAGAATTCAGTTGTATCTGGTTCTAAATAAGGCAGAGCCTTTCTTCTAGCATTAGTGTGGAAGAATTTCAGGCAAGTTTTTGCATGAGCTAAGAAGAGAAAGGATACTGTGAAACACCCAAATGTCCAGCCATCCTGGCCAAATCATTACTTTGGTCATTCCAGTTTTATAGTATATATGCTTTGGGTGAAAAATTTCAACTTATTATACCAGTTTTAGTCTTTTAAACACATTCTAGTGTGTTATGGCTAGTACCAAGTAGACCATCAACCCACTGGAAATTACAGAGCAAGCATAGGATTGGCATCATCCTCATTAACCTTGCATCAGCATGCACAACAGGGCCTAGAAAAGAAGAAATGGACTATGGGCTCCTAAAGGGTTTGAAGGCTGTCTGAAGGGTCTGGAAGTCTCCTGCAATTTGGAGGAACATTGGGGAGGTAGTCTGTACGGAAACTGGCATGTGGTGTAGCTGGCTCCTATTTTAGTACTTTTGGGGGATCAGGACAACAAAAAGCCAAGAAGAACAAGGGTGAGGATTGTGTAGCCCTCTAGATGTTGCTGAAATGCAACTGCCAACATACCCCATCTTTGACTAAGTTGGCTAGGGCTGCTGAGAATGACTGACTTCTTTCTCCACTATTTCCTCTGAGTGCATTCAGACACAAACACAGAGAGAAGCCACTTCAGAGCATTTTGCAGTCCTCACAAATAATGTTGGATATGGCCTCTAGGGCCCAACCTAAAACAGAAATTGAGGGAAATTTAGCAGGGGTTGTGGAAGTGCCTTTTTATTTATGTTGGACACTGTCAAAATCCAATTGCTAGTCACAGCTCAAATGTGCCCATTGAATCAACTGCTGAATGACAAGTCATCACTTATGAAAATCCCATTGATTTAATGAGTCTGCACTAGTAGGAACTAAGAACTGGACTGAAGTCAAAGGTACCAGAAACCTTCTGATCTTGGAAGCTAAGCAAATTCAGCCCTGGTTAGTACTTGGATGGGAGACCACCGGGGAACGTCAGGTGCTGTCAGAGGAAGGTTGTGGCAAGCCACCTCTGAGTATTCCTTGCCTAAGAAAACCCTATGAAATTCATGGAGTTGCCATAAGTTGATAGACAACTTGAGGGTACGTACACACACATTAACTAGAGTTAAACAGGCTGCCCTGTCCCCAAATGACAGTGGATAGACATCAAACCATTGCTAAAGATCTTCTTGTCCCATTGTGTCTTGATTGCTTCCATGGACAGATTATAAAGGTACGAGTGGGGACAAATCATATAAGTGATGCAAGTCGTCACAAAGCCTCATAGGCTTTGTGCGCATTTGCAACCAGTGTTCAAAAATACTTAATGTTTTTCTTTTGTTTTTGAGGCAAGCAGCTCTCTACTAGATTAAAATGGTTGGGCTATTTAGCATGGGCCAACAGTAGTACCTAGCCTTGACAAATGAATATTGGCCATACCACTACAAAAATATGGTCAAAATATCTCACACCATAAACTGTGTGTTGCTTGCAACTTTTGTTACTGAAGTATTCACCCCACTGTAAAATTAGAACTTTGAGATCCTCTTTGACAATGAAGAATGAATGAACAATGAAGCACTTGGAATTAAATGTGGTTCTGTCTAAACATACTAAATGTTTTTTTCCCCTATGTCATGTTTTCCATGCTTTCTAAAAATGACTTAATTGGAAGACACATTTACAAGTGAATTCAAAAAAACTTATTAATTGAAACATTCATGTACATAGTTTTAAACTGGCTTAAGCTTTATAACCTGTTTTGATCTGGTAACTTTTCATATATTTTTAGTTTGAATTATTTTTTATGCTAAATTTAAAATTGTTATAAATGGCTTAAATTGGTTTTATTTGTATGCCTCTCTGAGATCCCAAACTATATGGCAGGATATAAATATCTTAATAAATAAATACATTCTAGTATTCTGTAATATTTGGCCCAAACAGAACAGCTTACTGCAATGTATCCATACAATTGATTTTGTAGTTTTGAGTGCACATGTCCTTGGATTTATGGAGGTTTACATTTTATCAGTAAGTTTATATAAATAATCTTTGCTTAAGCTTTCTTGAAAATCTAGTGCTCTCCCTGCAAGAACAGCCTCTTTCAGCTCTTTGTCCCCATTCCCTTACAAAGACACTTAAATCCTTTAATATCCTGGATTAAAACTAATAGGGTTTCTCCTTATGTGACCCCTGAGTGAGTCAGCAAAAATAACAGCACTGCTCTGCAGAACCCATCACTTGATACTGAGAAGTTTTTTGTTTTTTTTCTCTTTCCCTCTATCCCCTCTTGGTTTTATATAAGTATTTAATAATCAGTGACTTAGGACAATCAAGGTAATTAAGCTACCTTTTCATGTTATTTTATTGTCTACATTACTCCCCATCTCTTACTTGATTAGTGGTTCTAATTAGAAGTTTTCTAAACATTTCTTTATACGTTAAGCTATAGAGCATATACTGAATTATATTTGGTTATAAGAAATTTAACAGAGGGTAGAACTTTATTAAATTAGAATATAAATTAAAGGGTATATTAGAAGGTCCTAGTTGAAAATTCATGATTGTTTAAATATTAGAGTGGAAAAAGCTTGATTAGACTATAGGAAAATAGTGTCTTTTCTATTTACTGTAGTACTCCAATAATATTGTGGTGCTATAATTTCGAAGTTATCAGTTTTGTTTTGTTTTTCTATTGGAGTAACTTTATAAATAGTCTCCATGGCAACTGGTACCAGAAGGGCCCAGTCTCAGGCCCAATCTAAGCTCTCAATGCAGCAGACTAGGAGAGCTTCAACAGATTCCAATACAATGTCAACTGACACTACTTTAATCTTGGAGGCTCTGAATAAATCCAGGCAAGAATTAAGACAAGAAATAAAACAAGATATCAAAGACTCTAGAAATGAAATTAAGGCAGAAATAAAAAAAGAAATAGAAGGTCTGAGTAAAAAAATGGACACAATATCTAAAGAAGTTTCTAAAATTAAATCGGATATGGAATTGATTCAGGACAAGACAAAAAAAATTGAGGAAAAAACGCAAAAGTTATCTGAAAAGCAACTGCAAGAGGAAATTACACTGAATAGACTAGAGATGAGATATCGAGAGCGTTGTTTAAAAATTAGAGGCCTGGATGAACAGCGACAGGAAGTTATCTATGATAGAATTATCCATGCGCTTGTAGAATATCTCCAGATTTCGGAGGACAGATTACACGCCTCTATTGAGAGAATATTTAGAATAAATTCACGTCTGGCAAGAGAAAGAAATCTGCCTAGGGATGTTGTAATTGTTTTCTCTAATCTCAGGACGAGAGATATTATTCTTCAGAGAAATTATCATGATAAATTACGCATAGATTCGAAAGAAGTTAATATCTATAAAGATATACCACCTCAAGTCCTGAGAAAAAGGCAGGATTACAAATTCCTGACGCAATTCCTGAGTAAGCAGAATATAAATTACACATGGAATAGAACAGAAGGAGTTTTTTTTAAATATAATCAAAAAAATTACAGGATTAACAACATCGATAAGGCGAAAGAAATCTACGGGAAATTGAAGAAGGAATTTGAAAGGAAGATCAAATTGGGACATTCTGCAAGACAATCTGAAAGGCAGGAACACATCGAGTTGGGAGCATCATCAACGGAAGTGAAGGAGGACGATGATGAATTAACAGAAGACATTGTGGTGTCAGCAGAAGAGCAAGAGAAGGACGAAAAGGGGAACTACAAACAGGAAGTGAACCTGAAGACCTTGAGGAAATATAGGAATATCTACACTTTACAATGAAGATGGTGACTAACGATCTAAGGATATTGTCTTGGAACGTTAGAGGTTTAAACTCGCAATATAAACAACGTAATGTGTTCCATTATTTGGAGAAGACAGATTATGATATTATCTCTTTGCAGGAAGTCCGTATAGCCCATAAAGATCTTAGGTTCCTTAGGAATCCTCGGCTGGGGCAATGTTTCACGGCAACATACTCAAAAAAAAAAAAAGAGGAGTAGTGATCTATATAAAGAATAAGTACAATGTAACGGAAATTTATTCAGATCCAGAAGGTCACTATTTGATGCTGGAATTAAAGATTCAGGATTTTGCTATCTTGATTGTGGCGATATATGCGCCCTTGGACAATAAAGGAAAATTTTATAGCGTAATTAAGAAAAAGATTGATGACTATGTCCAAGAAAAATCTCAAGAAAATATTTTGCTTTTAGGAGATCTTAATGGTGTCCTCAATCCTGTAGAGGACAGATCAAACATGGGAAATTCGAAAAGGACACAGGGTAAACTCCCAAGAAATTTCTTTCATTTAATGGATGAACACAGTTTAATAGATGTATGGACGTTTAAACATGGAGCAGAAAAAGGTTTCACTTTTTTTTCAGATAGACATAAAACTTCGTCAAGAATAGATTACTTTTTAATCTCCAAATTGCTACACAATATGGTGAACAAGATGGAAATATTACCCAAAATAACCTCGGATCATAATCCAATTCTTCTTTGTCTAAAATTTCGACAACACAAACAATCTAATTGGAAACTTAATGAAAACCTAATTAGAGATGATGTTACGGTTGCTAAATTGAAATACATATTACAAAGGTTTTTTGACGAAAATATTAACGAGGACATCCAGCTGAAGACTGTATGGGATGCTGCTAAGGCAGTTATCCGTGGACATTTGATAAGTATGGGTGCATACAAGAAGAAAACCGATAACCAACAACTCTTTAACCTATTGGATAGATTAAAAGAAAAGGAAAAGGAATTCAGAGTTGATACTTCAAATAATGATCTAAGGCTTGAGATTAAAACATTGCAGAATCAGATCGCCACGAAGAATATTGATGAGGTCGAAAGAAAATTAAGATATTGCCGACTAAATCATATTGAACACGCTAATAAAACGGGGAGATGGCTAGCCCATAAGCTGCAGAAAGAAAGGGAAAAAAGAAGAATTCTTAAGATACAGAAAGACCAGAAGGAGACAACTGTGCTTAAAGAGATAAAACAAGTTTTTCAGAAATATTATGCTCAGCTTTATGGAAGAGATAAGAGTCATGAAGCAGAACTTCGAAATGCTAAACTTTATTTAGATCAGCATAAGACTGTACAGATATCAGAGGATCAAAGAACCCTGTTGAACAAGGAAATTACAATTAACGAAGTGAAAGAGGCTATTCGTAAAATGAAAGTTTCTAAAGCTCCTGGCCCAGATGGATATACTGCCCAATTTTACAAAACGTTTGAGGATGATATTGCACTTGTACTAACAAAAGTTTTTAATGAGATTAAAGTAAAAGGCATTCCTGAAACATTCCCAAGGAAGATAGAGACCTTACCTTACCGGAGAATTATAGACCTATCTCACTTCTCAACGCAGATTATAAGATCTTTACAATGGCACTTGCAGAGAGGTTTAAGAAAGTACTGAATGAGATAATACATCCAGACCAAAGCGGTTTCTTACCTAATCGACACATTAGACAAAACATCAGAATCTTGTTAAATGCAATAGAACATTACGATAAGAGAAAAGATAAACAATTAGCTGCGTTGTTTCTAGACGCTGAAAAAGCCTTTGATAACATCCGATGGCCTTTCATGGTGCTTACACTCCAGAAGATGGGTTGCGGAGACAACTTTATTTCGTGGATTCAGGCTATCTATAAGAAACAAACTGCAAAAATTATTGTGAATGGGGAATCGACTGAAGCCATCCATATTGAGAAAGGGACTAGACAAGGTTGCCCAATGTCACCTTTGTTGTTTATTGCTGTCCTTGAAACCTTAAATATAACTGTAAGAGATAATTCGATTATAAGAGGAATTAAAATAAAAGGACAGGAGTTTAAACTCCGAGCATTCGCGGATGATCTTGTCTTCTTTATTGAAGAGCCGATTTCAGGAATTAGTGAACTCATGAAGGATATACAAACATTTGGTGAAGCCGCCGGTTTAAAAATCAATAAGACCAAAACCTATTTCTTGGTAAAGAATATGAATGATCGAGAGAAGGAAGAATTGGTACGCTTAACAGGATGTGAGATACAAAAGAAAATTAAATATTTAGGCATATGGATTACGGATAAAAACAAAGATTTATTTGAGAACAATTACAACAAAATTTGGAAAGAGATTACTTTGGATTTAAGAAGATGGACTAAATTGAAGTTATCATTTCTTGGCAGAATTGCTTCCATTAAAATGAATATATTACCTAAAATCAACTTTTTGTTTCAAAATCTACAGATTATGACTAGCGATAAAGTTTTCAAATCATGGAACAAAGAAATTTCTAATTATATTTGGGCAGGAAGAAAGCCAAAAGTAAGATGGAAATTGCTCTCTGAAAGACCTGAAAAAGGCGGCTTTGGACTACCTGATATTAGATTATATTATTATGCAAACGCTATGGTCTGGCTCCGAGATTGGATACTGTTAGAAGATAATAGGCTATTAGCACTAGAAGGTGCTAATATGCGCTTCGGTTTTCATGCTTACCTTTGGTATAACAAAGATAAGATCGATCCGGATTTTAGTAAGCATTTTGTGAGGAAGGCCTTAATTAGAGTTTGGAAAATAATAAAGAAAACTACCTATTTTAAAATTCCGTTGTGGGTATCGCCCCAAGAAGCCTTTTTTGGACACTGGGCTGAAAAACCAAAAGGTGAATGGCTTAGATATAAAGATTTATTGTCGATTAAAACCCCAGATGAGATTAGATTGAAGACGCGTGATGAGCTGCACAATGATGGCATCCCACTGAATTGGTTCCCATATCTTCAGATAAAAGAAAGATTTAAAATGGACGATAAACTGGAAGGGTTTGCGTCTCAAAAGACATATAATGAGATCGAAAAAATACTTTTTGTAAAAACCAAACAGAAAGCGTCTTTATTTTATACTTATTTAAATTCAAAAAAACTGGAGGATGAGGAGGTTAAAGAAGTGATGATTAAATGGGCCCAAAACCTACAACGCAATATTTCGTTAGATGAATGGGAGGCATCATGGAAAAACACCATGCAGTTTACTACCTTGCAAGAAATTAAAGAAAATTACTTTAAAATGATGTACAGGATTTATCTGACACCTGATAAAATTAATCGAATGTATCAGACAGGAAACAATAAGTGTTGGAAATGTAATGAAAATATTGGTAGTTTTTTCCATATGTGGTGGTCGTGCCCATATACAAAGAAATTCTGGACTAAAATACATCAAGCTATGGAAGAAATATACAAAATATCATTTCCTATGGATCCGGCTTTTTTCCTCTTAAATATGACAAATATTTTTAATGCAAAATTCCAAGCTAAAAACAAAAGGACTTTGTTATTTTTGGTTACAGCGGCAAGAATTGTTTTCACAAGGTTATGGAAAATGCCGGACATTCCTGATTTACAGTTATGGTTTCAAAAATTATTTGATTATAAACAACTCGATCTACTCTCAGCTAGATTAAAGGGGAAACAAGAAAAGTTAATTGAACAGGACTGGAAACTAATTACAAAGTATGTGACTTCAAAAGGATGTACTATGTAAGATCCTTTTATCATTATTTTCTTTTTGTATTGAACCTCTATTTTACGAGTATATGGTTATATATTGTATTGTATTGGTTGTATTGGTTATAGGTGGGTGGTGAACATAAGATGCCATATATAATTGTACACAAAAAATGACACAAAGACAGAATTGAGCTTAAAAAAAAATGTTCATTTATTTATGTAAATTATTTTCAATATATCTTTATAGACCAGAAATACATGTTAATGCATCACAAAGAATTGGGGAGCTTTAGATAGTTGAGATTAGCTGTTTTAGGAACTCTTAAGGGAGGCAAGGAAGTTACGGTTTTTGTACACTTAGGCTTAAAGGAAATAATACATTTCCTTTCTGTTTATTGTATGTTATCAAATATTTAGGATGTTCAATACCGATATGATAATGCATATAAGTGGTTTTTCTTTTCACGTGTATAATATGGATACTTGTGTTTGATTTTATAGTATTTGTTTTATGTTTTTAAAAAAATATAATAAAAAAAAAAGATACTGAGAAGTTTCACAGAACAGCAGTGAATTCCTTTCTATGTCCAGAATTTGCTACATAGCCCTAGCAGTAAATAGCCGTATAAAATTTGTGTAATTCGCCACATAGATGTAGATGTCTGATATTAAATCCTGAATGTGTAAGCCATTTACATTAACAGAGTTATCAGAGTATTTGTATTTAGTGCTACCTCCAGTACCTTTTAAGTTGTTGTTTAAAAGGCAAACATATACTTAAAATACTGGCTTCTTCTGAAGATATTAACTAGCCAGTACAAAGCAACCAGTTACTTTTCAATCTTTATTTAAAAAGATTTCAGTCAAAGGTGAGATCTTATATCAGGAATAGGCATGGAAAGAATACTGGAAAATGGTTGGAAAACTTTTCTTTTTTTTTTTTTGAGTGTCAAGAAATTCTGTTGAAAAGAATCCATCTTCACAGTTCAGGACTTATTCTGTGCAAAATTTGCATGTATTTGTTTTGCATAGAAAATAGCAGTTTCTCCACAAGAAACAGAACTTCCTTGGTGAAAAATAACATTTCAGTGCAGAAATATTAATTCCTCCCAGAAAATGTTTTCTGTGCAGAAAAAGCTATAATAGGGGATTTGTTCTATGTAAATCCACACATGGTTAATTTGCATAGAAAACAGCATTTTTTGCACAAGGATTGATATTTCTATATTTGAATATTAGTTTTATGCAGAAAATGAAGGTTTCTGCACAGAAAATGCTGTTTTTTGCACGAAACAACCATATGTGAATTTTGCACATAGTAAGTCCTGAATTGCAAATAGCCTTTGACAACTGCGGTTTTCAAAGACTTTCTTGCAGCGGGAAGAAAATTGCTGGAAGTACCTTCAAGAAGAAGAGTTAACATCCGTAGTCAGTAGATGTAGCTACTATGACAGATCCTGTTCTGTAGCTGTGTTTCTCAATACGACCATAAAAAAACCTACCTTAGAAATGAGGCAAGCCCCCAGTGGGGGGAATTCTAAGGCATTGGGAAATGGGGCAGTGAGGAAGAAAGCATCCCTACCTCTCCTGGCAGTGTACTGTGCAGCAAGCAAAGGATCCATGAGTCCTGTCAAAAAGCTGTGTGTTGAAAAGAACTATGCTTCTAGGAGAGGGGTGGACGCTTCCTAGCACCTCAATAATCCCTTTGTTAGCAGAGCTGATTGGCTTCTAAGGTAGGTTTTGGGGAGTACTTTCAGGCATTGCAGTGGTTCAGTGACTGTAAACATGAATGCCAAAATTTACATCATAGTAAGTTGGATTTATAGCATCATAAATACAGAATAGGATGCCAGGTCTTGTTTGCCTAGATCACTTTCATAGCACACCATCACTTTGCAGGAGATATTTGATTTATTTGACTAACAGTTTCTGATACTGAATAATGATAGTTAATGAAAGTTATACAATTTGTGCATGTATTTCAAACAAGATACAACCATCAAAAAAAAAAAAAAAACAGGAAGAAAAAGAATCCATGATCAAATGGAATAGGTCCAAACACTTTAGAGGTATTGGTAGTATTACAGCTCTCCAGAAGTCCTCAATTAGCCACAGGGACTACCAGAAGGACAATGTATTGTTCCATAAACCCACATGTATTTTGGAAGGATGAAACCTACCTGAATATTAATGTATATGCACTATAAATAGTAGCCATACATTGTCAATGATTAAAGTTGAAAGAATAGCTCAGGTGACTTAAGACACAGCACTAAATTTGCAAGACCTGAGCAGAGCTCTAAATAATAGGATCAACAAGATTTCTTTTTGTTTGGACCTTAGTCTTGCCAATTCCTATGCTCTAGTAAAAATATCATGCCTTGCGAGATTTTTGTCTTGTTCCTTCCTGGCAGAAGGGTTGTAGCTTTACTTCTCCTCTCCACTTGCACCTTACTCCTGCATTGCAAAGTACTCTTCAATCTGAATTCTAATATTTTAGGTGTGTTCCCAATAAGTGTTGGTCAGTATTGGGAGCAAGTATGGTGTAGTGATTTCAGTTTTGAACTGGAAATCCAGGAAATCCCTCTTCATCATGGAAACCCACTTGGACAAGTCACACTCTCTCTGCCTAAGAGGAAAATAGTAGCAAACCTCTTACGGAAAAATCTTTCCAAGAAAAACTCAGGATAGTGCCACCATAGATCAGAACTGACCTGATGACACATTGCAACAAGAATATTAGCTAGAAGAATTCTATTTTATGTAATTTAAGGGCTGCCTCCCATTGCTTTGCCTTCTTCTGTCTTGGGTCTGTAATAGTTATAGTCTAATTTGAGCTTTTGAGTTCGTTAACCTTCTTTTCATAGCCTTGGCTTTATCTTACTCATTCTTTGCACATAATAAATAGTCCAAAGGGTTTCCTAAAATTTAAAGGAAGCTATGACATGCCTTTCTTCTAAGACTCTGATTGAAGTGGCCCATTTTCAACAAAGTTGGTCTTAAAGTGTCCAAATTTTGTAAATGGGCTGTATGAGGGAGTGGTTTTGGGACCCACACACATGCTGCATCCCTGTTGCTGCTGCTTCTTTTGGTGTCCGGCAGCAGGGTTTCATAGACACCAGGTTAAAAACCACTGTGATGGTACATTAATTAAATGTATTTTCAGTAAGTTTATCAGGGCCAGGAGGACACAGTGTCATAAATGACCACTAAGATAGTCACAGAATCCCTACACAGATGCGCACATGCTTTGATTGTGGATGCTCTTGTTTCTTTTTTACAAAGATTGTATTGTACTGATACATGTTAAACTATTGTAGCAATTTATATTGAGGCCATTGCCATACTACACTGTTATAGTGCTATTAGTTCACTTTCAACATCCTATGGAATCCTGGGATTTGCAATTTAGAGAGAGGGCCTTTAGAATTCTCAGCTGGAGAGCTCTTTGGCCTCAGTAAACTACAAACTCCAGAATTGCACAGGGCATTGAAAGTGGAATAATAGCACTATAACAGTGTAGTGCAGAAATGGCCTGACTATTAGAAGTTTCCCCTTCATCCCACAACATAAAGCTTCTTAACTTACATATTGCAGTTGTTACAGTCCTTTACAAGGAGGACTATATAGGCATGTGAATAATTCTGTGTGATAAACCAGTGAATGTGCCTCTGTGGATGTTTCCTGGCCCTTGCCCTCATCCTGACACTGCCCACTCCATCTTTGTTGAGATGCTATTGTACTTTATGCCTCCCGGAAAGCAGGCGACATCATTTTTGCAATGGTGGAGTATTTGTAGATGTGCGTGGATGTGCACAGTCAATCCACTTCCATGGTTTTGCATCTTGCTTCTTGGTGCCCAGGGAGGTGGATTGGTTCTCTGTGATGGGAGAGGAGGCAGAAGGAAGAAGCAGTGGCTGCCTGCCTGCTCCTGGCTGAGTTCTTCTGGCAGGTATCAACTGAACAAACCTTCTTCTGTAGAATTAAATATGCCACCTCCTAATGTGAACATACTGTTCATGCCCCCCCACACTCCTCCCTGGAGTCTAGAAACAAGACCCATGCAAAAAGGGTCACACAAGCTTTGCTAGCACAAATAATACTAAATTTATTATTATGTTCTGTGGAGAGCCTCTGGAAATGGTGCGTGAAAGATAACCTAGTGAACCCCCATTACGTTTTGTGATGGCATGACAGCATAAACAGATGCTAGGTTGTGAAGGAAACAAATGCTAGAGAGTTAGAAAATGCTGTGTAGCAAGCAAGAGCACCTGTAACTTGTATAACCCAAAGAAAAGTAAGTCTGTTTATTAAACAGGATCAGATGTCCCAAGCATCTGTCAATTGGAAAGGAGGGATTTCCACAGGTTGCACTCTATGGGGGCCAAGGTTCAGAGGGAAGGGAAGCTTCCCCACCTTGTAGCTGACCATGAGCAAACCTTGTTACATGGTGTGCCATCATCCCCCAGACTGTCCCCACACTTTCCTTCCAAACTGAGCCAGTAGTGTTACCCTGATTTCTGGGGTGTCAGGAGGGACACCTCAATATGCTCACAATGGGGAATGGGAATTAGCAGAGCACAAGCTAAGCAATGCAAGAGGCAGGGCAACCTAGCAAGATCTTGAACCCAATGTCTGTGGGGTCAGGCTGAGTCAATGAGCAAACAGAAGTAAATAATAATTGTTTTCTTTATTTTTGATAAACACAGTCAAAACGTATGTATGCAAACACACTCACACAGACCTATTGAAAGAAAGGTAGAAGTTGGATAGAGGGTTTTTGAGAGGGATTTTAGGGTGGGAAATACTACACCCGTCCTGAAGCCCGGGTAGTCTGAAGAAAAGTCCGTAGAAGTGGAGATTCTCAGCACATGGAGCTGAGGGGAAGACTTGTCAAATGAAGCAACAGCAAGGTGGGATAAAAGCCAGGAGCGATCTGAAGAAGCGCTCAAAATCAGGGGGTTTTATAGGGGAAATTGTGCCCATAGGCTAGTCTGTTCCCGGGGAATACAATGGGTTTCAGGCTGGAGACAAAGCCTCCGAAAGGTCAGTATTTTACATGATTGAGTTATGACAGCATTGTCACTAGAGTAGACAGTATGCAAACGCGGAGTGCTCGACAGTTGAGTATTCGGCTCATCAAGCTGCCTGCTCGGGGCAGGGAGTCTTTTGTAAACAGTGTGCATACATAATATGATCTTAAAAGAGTACTTGCTTAGAGGTCTCCTGAAGCTGCAGTCTGGCAATTACTGGCCTGCCTAGATTTGTTTTGAATAGTTCAGCTATTTTCGGCCATGCCCGTGTGCGTACTTGTCTGGTGGCCTCGCAAGCACATGGAGTGGAATGGGTAGTGAAGGCCAAATTCTTGATATCAAATGATATCTAATATACCACAAGTCCGGACTAGAAACTACAGTAACAGTAGTCTCCAGCATTCCAGGAGGTGCACATGGGCTCAGTCTCTACAGACAGAGGAAGGTCTTTCTCTACTTATTACCCATCCCCAGCCACCCTTCAGGTGCTTATTTTTTTCTAGCTCCGCAGAGAGCAGGCATCAGCTGCATGCCACACCTCTACTCCAACATCAAGTGTCCTGACTGGAGAGGACAGCAGCAGGAGAAAGGGGAAACAATGAGAGAAAGAGAGGAGAGAGATGCTAGAGGGTGTGAGTCAGGGAGCAAAGAGGTTATGGAGAGGAGACTCAGGCAGTGCCACTGCTGTACTTCCACATGATGATGGCTCGCATAGCTTTTAGAATTGAAAAGTGCACATATTCGGTGTGGCCAAATCAACAAGAAAAAGTTTCCAGTGGAATGAGAGGAGTCAGGACTTTGCTAATGAAGTCAGAATGTCACCAATATTGGAAGAGAAAGAAAAAGAGCTAGGTACTGCAAGGCACACATCCCAAAGGAGTGAGTCCATTTGGAAAAATTTTAAATTGTCACTTTTAAAGTGCAACTGAAAAGATTTTGATGATGGTACAAGGCTGGGAGAATGGTTACCAGTGACTACAGACGTTTGCTTGCACCATGTGAATAAAGAATTTAAGTTGGAAACATCAGAATACGATCAAGCACAGATGCGTAACGTTTATCTCATTTGGATTCCCCCAGTTTCTCATTGTCTTATTGACTGATAAAAGTGAGACTTTAGTGTCTTTTAGATATAGTATGTACACGGGGTGAGAGCCAATGGGCTGTAGTGGTTTTAGTGCTGGACTAGGTCCCTGGGGGACCAGGGTATAAATCCTTACTCAGCCATAGAAACCCACTGGGTGATCCTAGGTCACACTTTCTCAGTCTGAAATGAGTGCAGTGGCAAACCCCTTCTGAATCAGTCCTGCCAACAAAATCCTGTGATAGGATAAGGAATAAATCAATTTGAAGGTACATAAGGACAACAGTTGACAATGGGGCATACAGTGCAGTATTTAAGGCCTACATTCAGTAACTAGGCCTAAAGTAGTAGTCAATTAAATCAGTAGGATTTACGTAAGTGTTGAGATACCATTCAGCAATTGATACAGTGGGTCTCCTCTAGGTGGGATAAGCATTTAGATTTAGATCTTTATTAGCATGTTTTCTGTAACTTGGATGTCTGCATCTTGAGTTCTATATTTTAGTATACTTTAATTTTAGAATAACATAGATATGACTGTTTTCATATCAGAAATGGGGAAGAGGATACTCTATAATTGTCTCCCTGGATAAGCTTAGGTCCTTTTTATTTATCTCCTTTGTAACTGAATTGAGGAAAGCAGCGATAGCCAATTCAGAGTATAACGTTTTCAGTATCCAAAGGAATAAAATCCTATGTATCTTGGGGAAAAAATTAGCACATTTGTCTGCATGTCTTTTGAGAACGCTCCTCGAAGTCTTTATTCATTCCTTAGCTTGTTGTGCTAGAAACTGCAAACTCATAAATTATGAAGACGCTGTGACAGTGTAATTATAACAGTCAATTATACAGCTCTTTCATACTGGTGATGTGCCAGAAACTCCATCCAATTTAAAAAATGGCAGTTTGATTACCTGGAGAGGTATATTTTCCTCTCATTTCATACTAAACACACCCAATTAAGTTTCTGTGGTTGCACCTCATATTGTTACAGAAGATTTGACTTCTCAGCCTGCTCTCATCTTCTTATCTTCTGTCTGATACTTTATAGAAGGGAAACTCCTCCTCATGCCTAGGATTTAGTAAGAAGCTAGGAACCACCTTGAAGTGTCTGTAGTAGATTGTAGTGACTTGCTTTACAGGAACACTTCTGTCATGAGTTCAGATGTCCTGTGTGCTATATAACATCAACGACTAGTGTGCTTCCAGACTCTGCTATGGTATGATATTTTCACATATTTCTTGAAATGTTCCAACCTCTAGATAGCCTTCAAGGAGTCTGTCACACCTGATGCTATTTTAAGACCTCTATATACATTAGCGCTGTGTGTGAATGATGTATTAGTTACTTAACACAAAAATCTGTGGATTTTTTTTAATTAAAAACACACCAAAAAAAAGTATGTGGGAAAGTTGAAAAAGTCAGATATCTGAATAATTTTCTGTTTGGATTAGTGCCTTGCAATGCTTTGTTGCATGTACTATTTGAAAATGTTATCAATGCTGGCTGAATAGAAGCATTAGAACAAAAAGTAAACACTATAGAATATTAGCCTGGTTAACGTGCAACACTGGACTCACCCAGACTGACAAAAAGCTTTGGGATTTGGCAAGCATTGTACCTGTTCTGGTCAGTTTTTTGCAACATGCCAACAATATCTTTATTTTATTCCTCATGAATTTTTGACCCCAGTCAGAACTTTCAAGCCCTGGGCAATGGGTGGGGTAGGATTCCTGTCCTGAGAGTTACTGGGACAGATAAAGGTTCATATCCCATGTCTGTTTCCATTCACTCAGTTCCATCTGTACTTCTTAGCAATTTGGTGACTTCCACTGATGACAAGTTGCATGTAACAGAATGGGGAGGGAAGGAAACTCTGCCCAGACCACAGTTAACTAAGACAAAGAAGATGAATGAAACCTCACTATATTTACAGCATGACTGGATGCAAAGTGTGCAGCAAAGAAGCAGAATAGCCCAACCTTTATCAGATCTCTTGTCCATCTGAAGAAATCCACTGTCACCTTAGTGGTGTGGGTTCATTTTCAGTTTATCAAGGTGCATCGGAAGTTAATTTCAATGTACAGTCAGCCCTCCGTATTTGTGGACTTGACTTTCAATGATTTGATTATTTGGGAATTTCTCCCACTCCTGCCCCCTCACCTCCGACACTTCTTTTCTGGGGCAGCCTTCCTCTCAGCAGCTCCCATCGGGCCACACAGCCCTTTAAAAACCCAACTCTGGTCCTCCTCCTCTTCCACAAGCAGCTGCCTGGCCAGCTAAGACCAGCTCACAGCCTATTTCTCAGCACCGCAAACCTCTCCTAGCACCCCCCAGCCACCCAAGAAACAAAATGATTGAGCAAGAGGAAATACAGGGCCACCGTGCTAACCAACCTCCTTTCCCTCTCTTTTCCCTGATCTTTGGTTTGGGCTCTGGGTGTCCATTTCCCCTACCCTTCCTTGGCCCCCCTCTCATAGACACATACATACACGGTTTGATAATTGCAATTTTCCCCCTTCTGCAGGGGTCTTGCACCCATAACCCTAGCAAATGAAGAAGGCTGACTGTACTTAGAGCGTAGGCTGAGCATACTTGGCTCTCCTTCTGCCCACTTTGTCTTCATAACAGCACTGTGGGGTAGGCTGAGCTGAGAGAGACCAACTGGCCCAAGCTCAACCAATAACTTTCATGGCTTAGGGGATGGGGCTAGAAGTTGAATCTTCCTAGTCCCAATCCTGCACTTTAACCATTACATCACACTGCTTGTAAACAGAAAAAGAGGCCAAGATACTTCCCATTCCTCACTCTTCGGCTTAATGCCAGTCACTTCTCCCTGACTCCTACATTGTTGCTAGAGTATGTTTTCAAGCCAGATCTATATTCTATTTTGCCAAGTCTCATTTAATTCTTCATCAATGAGATTATGACATATATTTGAACTTGCAGATCATTTGGCAGTCTTGTAGGATATGCTGTTTAATTTTTGTGCTTTTTCTCTGTGGCATACTGTTATATCTGTTCTTATACTATTCAAAGACAGATATCTGACATGTTATTCCTGTGACATTGTCTTGAAGTCTGCACATTTCAGTTCTGTCTTCAGTTGACAACCTGTGAGTAAACCAAGTGGTAATAAAAAGGAAGGTGAGAGCAAAAGTCCTTTGTCTGATGTCATGGTGACTCGTCTCCGCACCATAGACACAGATGCACATAAAATGAAACACTGAGCACCTTAACTGATTTTAAATTCTTTCAGATATGGAAACTAGGAGCTTATTCAAATGAAGTGCAGACGAAGGAACTGCTAAGGACATATGAAGTGCCAAAATGTTGATGCCAGGAAAGCTCTCGGCATTCTTGCTTTGACTCCTTTAGGCAGACAGGGCCATATGCTCTTTAACAGTGTCACATAAGATAGTATTTAGTCTGTTCTAGTCTTAATATGTTGGTCTTTGGAAAGAATGGGAAAAAATATTGCAAGGAAACCAAAAGAGGAAAGCGTAGATGAAAACATTCCCAAAAGCCAAGTTTGCTTCAGCTGTCATCAAGCAAAGATTGTACAAGAGCATTAGGACTGGTAAAAAGTTTGGGTAAGAAGTGGCTATAAACATTGTAACCATCCTTGTTAGGACTTTTGAAGGACCCATTCCTTATGCTCAGAGACAGAGTTCTAGTTGTTAATTTGATCCCGGAAGAGAAATATTCTACTTTCAAGAATACTTTATATTGGTTTTACCCCTGCATCATCACTAACAAGAAGCTTAGATATAGGCATAGGTATAGATGTAGGTATAAATATAGATACTGATACTGATTTTAATATATCTATATTTAACTATAGATAAGGGAATGGACTATTAGTTGCTAGAAGGTGTATTTTTCTTCCTGTTTGACCAAAAACACTAAATTTGAGTATTTATGTACTCAAATGCTTACAATGCTTATTAGAAAAAAAGCAACGTGGTGATGCTGCTGATGATAACATTATCTTATACTCTCACACTCACTGACAAATGCATATGTATGTATCCACACACACAAACCTGTCATTGCTAAAGTACATGTTTAGTATATACTCAGACTCTATAAACTAGTTTGAAGGCATGGTGAAATGGGGGCAACACCTGTCTTCACTGTGATAATTTTAACAACATTCTTCCCTTGGTAACATCAAAATATTATGCCTCTATGTGAATCAGAGTTTAAAGTATAATGGCAATCCCTTATCTACTGTTCTGTGTGCTAGGTTAGTCCAGTTAACTTCTGTACACATTTCACTTAGGTACAGCTGAATATGCTTTGTAGTGGGATGTGTATCTACCAATAGATCCCTCTAGCAGGCATCAGAATCATGCAGCCCTCTAGATGCCATGGAACTGCAACTTCCAGCAGCTCTAGCCAGCTTATGAAATGATATGGCATGCTGCAAGATGCAGTTCAACAAGATCTGGAGGAACATATAAATTCCTATCCATAGTTTAGGCACAGGAAACATATTTAAACCAACACTGTAAAAGAGTTTTACACTGACACTATCTTTGTATCTTAGCTGGAGAAGGAAACTGTGTGGTCCTCCAAGTGAAGTTCCTAACTATTGGCTAGGTTGGCTAGGGTCATAGGAGTTTGCAGCCCAACATCTGGAGGATTGTATGATTCCCACACCTCATATACAGCAGTGCAGAACATATTGCATGATGTCATTGGACTCAGAGTTTTCCCATCCCAGCAAGCCACCTCCCATAAAGCAAAGCAGAGGTCAGGAAGATCTGGGCATGATGTCCTAACATATGTCCTGTGTTATTACTCAGTATGGGTGTTACCCTATTTTAAGGTAACATGGGAAACAGAAAGAAGTCAATTCAAGGTTATAGCTTACATTTGGCAACAATGATGCACTTCTGGTGATATCTAGTTCTGGCTTAAATATATTGTGTCTGGTAGTATGGACTTCATAGCTATTGATTTCAACCTACAGGAGGGCAGTCCTCCTGGATGGATGTTTTGACCCTAGAAATGGCCAATGTCAGATGTAGTCAAAGATTTGTAACATCTTCCAATCTATTGACCTCAGAGAGAGACAAAGAGTGCTGTATGGCTTTCTCAGCCCACCTATTTAAAGTGCCACAATATACTTGTGATTGAAGAGAAAGTGCATGGGTTCTTCCTCTGTATGCAGTGCAAGATAAAGGTACATGCATGCCTCTGATAGGAGGGCAGGAGATGGCACCAGGATTCAGACTTTTTTTTCTCATGTTTCTCTCACACAGTTTTGAAGTGAACATCTGATCATAATGCACACAGGAGAGCACAGAGAGAGGCATTTCTAATGCAAATAAGCACCCTGGAGGTCTTGAATTTGCATTACAAACTGACTGAACCAAGAACTCCTTTGGGACAAAGAACACATGCATTATTAACAAGTGTGCTCCAGCAACGTCCCCACTCCACCCTTTCCCCCTCTGAAAAATGCTGCTGGGCAGACTCCTAATCCAGATTAGAACTGTGGCACATCCAGGGCAGACAAGATTTGGAAGTCTCTGTAGCTTTTGTTACTATTGCTGTAGTATCCATCTGGTGTGTGGTGTTGGGACAGAACTTTGAAGCACCATTTCTGTTTGTTTGGAGAGGCTGTTCCAGAAGATAATTCTGACAGGGGTGGCAATTCCTGCTTTAATACCTTGAGCGTTTCTCTGTATACTTTCTCAAGGCTCCGTTTTATCCTATGTGCTATTTAACAATTACATGAAGCTAGCAGGTAAGACTGTTCTAGGTTTGGGGGATAAATGCCACCATTATGCGGAGTCTAGCCAAGTATGCCTCTATTCCACCTTAACCTCAGAAAGCTGTTTATGTTATGAGTCAGTGGCCCTTTCCGCACCGGGGTATTAAAACGGTGCAGAGCGGCCTCTGACGGAGGTCATCTGCACCATGGAGTGGATTGGGGTGGACTACTTTTCGTAGTTCCACACCTCAATCTGCTCTAAAGCAACCGGAACTGGTGACGTGGCGTGTTTTTTAAAAACCTCTTTTCAGAGGTTTTTAAAAAGCACAGAGCGCGCAGCCCCGTGCAGCTCCGTTGCCGCGCTCTGGTGCAGATTTGCAGGCGCGCACTAGTGCGTGCCTGCAGATCGGCAGGGGGCGGGCTTCCAGCTAGCGAGCTTCTCCGGTTGGTGGAGAGCCTCCGCCAGCCGGAAGCCACCATTTTGGATGCCAAAGCCGCCATTTTGGATGCCAGAGGACTGCGAAGCAGCAAGCTTGCACTGCTCCGCATGGTGACGGACTTACCCAGCTGCCGGTAAGCTCTGTTTTGCGCGTTTCCCCCGTTTCCCCCTCCACATGCAGAAAGGGCTAGAGCTGTGACATCAGTAAATCAAGTACTTGAGGGTGAACAAGTGGAAGCTTAATCTAGACAAAACAAAAGTTGTTCCCGCTCAGAAAAAAAAAGCAAAAGGAAAAAAAGAAAAAAAAGGAGTTGGGCCTCTCTTAGATGAATGCTCAAACCCTGGCATGATCTTGTTCAATATGGATGTTCTTTCCAGCTCTTTCTTCTTTGGAAAAAAAGAGTAGCAAATACTAAGCACACCTTTAACAATTTCTCCTTGTGGGAACATGTAGTTTCTTGTTTTACAAAAGGACCATTAATCCCAGCACCAGGTCCTCCACAATCAGATAAAAAGTACTAAGTGGTGCAATTCAAAAGGCTATTACATATACAGGTGAGGGCATGGTGTGAATTCTATTCCAAAAAAAGAGTATTGTTAGCTTTTTCTTTAGAACATACAGTTGTCCCTCTACTTTCGCAAAAGTTCAGGGTACAGAACCCTCACATAAGTGGAAAAACTGTGAATAACTTCTCCCCCTCCCATTCCCTTCCAGGGCTACCCCATTCCTATTCCCATGCAAAAGGGAAGGGAATGGGAGGTGGGGGAAGACTCACACAAGGCTTCCATTCCTCCTCCTGAGCTCCCCCTGCCATTCCTATGCATTTTGCTGAGAACTCGTGTGAACCTTCCCCCCTCCCCATTCCTTTCTGTTTGCACTGGGGCAAAATGCATAAGAATGCCAGGGGGAATTACAGGGTGGGGAGAGAAAGACTTGTGAAAGCTTCCCCCACCCTCTTTCCCTTCTGTTTTGTGTAGGAAGGGGAAGGAGGGAGCTCCAGAGGGGAAAAGGAAAGCTCACACAAGCTTTCCCCCACCTTCCTTTCCCTTTTGTTTTATATGGGAAGTGGAAGGGGGGAGCTCCAGAGGGGGGAGAGAAAGGTTTCTCTTCCGTTTTGTCCCGGCGCAAATTCTTTGCACCAGGAAAAGTGCATGAGATGGGAGGAGAAGGGGGGAGGCATGTGTACTTTCAAATAATCAAATTTGTGAATGTCAAACCCACAAATGTGGAGGGAGAACTATAATTGTTAACATATGTACCCATGTGCATGAATGCGTTCTGTCCACGTCTTGTAGCCTTTGCATGATTAGGAAATCCATATGGCACAATTAATTCTGCAAGCTGCCTTACACGTAATGTGAAACTGTGAAAAGGAGAGGTACCAGCATGGTGAGGCACCAATGTTTCACCACTTCTCTCCTGCCTGCATCTATTAGTAAAGAATTATAATTCACATTGTTTAAATGGTATTGATGGGGGGTTTTCAGTCACTAACACCGCTATCAAACCTCAGCATGATTAAAATCTCTGTTAAGAAATTACTGTCATAGAGAACTGTTAATATTTTATTTGCTTTCTCTCTTTGACTTGTTTTCTAGACAACAGTGCATTCATTGAAGCACTGTTCTGTAAGTAAATACAGTACATGCATTTCACTATTTGAACAAAAGGTGGCATCCTATTCAAACCTAACTGGAAGAAGGGTCATAACAGCATTCTGAATTTTATTTTATTTTTTGCTATGTATTTCATTCCCCTTGAAGTAAGCAGATCTGATGATGTACACACAGATGGACAAAAGATATGGTGCATTTCATGTTGTTTCTGCTGGGGCAATTTGTTTTCTTCTCACTTCAAATCCCTTTGAAAATCAGTCATTTTAGCTATGTAGGCAAAGAGTAGAAGATAGGGCTTTGTTTGTTTTTCTTAGGAAGGTGAAAAGTTTGCTAAACCCAAATTTTTAACACATTGTCTATTCAATGTGCTATGTTTTGCCATTTTTGAAATAAAACATAGTCTTAGTACCCTTTCAAGTAGTACTGCCCTATTTGCTGGTTTTGAAGTTTCTGAAGCTATGCAACTGAAAGAGAGAGCATAAGGGAAAGATTTGTGTGTGACAGGAAGAGACAACAGGAAGACAGATCAAAATAAAGATTAGAACAGTTGAGTACCTAAGAAGACACTGGGGAAATGGAAAATCTAATAAGTACATGTAGTAATAGTTATTCCTGAATAAAGTATAGTTAGTACAGTTTTATTAACTGTGTGGGATGAAGTCTCTATTCATCTTACTACCTATATATGTACACATTCAGACACACAGAGTTGACACATATTGGATGAAGCAGAGCAAGTTGTTACTCTTCCCCTTATATTTATCCCTGACTTCCTAGGAATATGTTTTTATATATTCTATAAATAGTTCTTTTGAACTGCTAAACATGAGCCATTAGTGTGATGCAGTGGTAAAAAAAAGACCAATATATTTCCAGGCTACATCAACAGATGTATAGTATCTGGATCAAGGGAACTAATAGTACCACCCTATTTGGCTGTCATCAGATCTTTCTGGAGTACTGAATTTCTGATCATAATGGTTTAAGAAGGATATCAGCAAATTAGAATGGATCTTACCAGCACAGGAACATCTAAATCCAAGGTGCTGTATGCCCCAGTAAGGCTGGAATGAGAGCCAGTGTTTCAACAAAGAGGACAAAAGAGGATGCAGATTTGTATTAAAATTACATATGCTAATTTATACACATAGATGCAAATTTAGCAGTAATTACTCTTAATGTGCATAGAAATACAACACATCTGATTACAGTGGGGAAAACTATCTATCTGCTCCATCTGCTGTCCAGGTGCTGTTGAGACTTCAAGGCAGAAAATCTTCTTATGGTTCTTCATCTTTAGACTGTACTTGAACTGAATATATCCATTACAAAAATAATAATAATGTGTTTTTAAATTGTGACTAATACAATAGTGTTTTAATATTATATAGCCTGTTTAAAAGTGTTTCAGCATTATGATTTGGTTATATCTGTTTTTATTCATTTTTATCTGTATTTGTTTTAATTTTATAGTGAGCCACCTTTGATTCCAGTTCTATTTTTTTAATTTATTTATTTATATATATCCCGCCTCTCCATATGGATCAAGGCGGCGAACAAAGTTCTAGAATAAAGACAGGATAAAAATCAAATAAATGAATAAAAATTGTTGCTGCTAATTGCCCTCCAGTTGACTGTAACTTATTTCAACTCACTAATAGGGTGTTCTTGACAAGATTCCAGAGGTTTATCATTGCCTGACTCTTTGGCTGAGAGATTGTGACTTGGCCACGGTCACCCAGTGGCTGAATGGGGATGTGAACCTGGCTTCTAACACTCCAGTAGTCAAATCACTACAACTGTGCTCCCTTTTGAGTAAATATTACCTTCAGATATAGGACACATTTGAAGAAATGAGTGTCTTCTGCCAAGCAGGCCACCCTAGGATAACAGGGAAGGATTCAGGTGTCAGATTCTGATTGGCAGTTTTCAGAGATATGCAGTTGTATTCTAGGAGTGTCATCAACAGTTTGAGACATTATGCTGCATAGTATCCTGGCTCTAGAATTCTCAGAGACCCATGCATACTATACAATTCACCAAACTACAAATCCCAGATTTCCATAAGATGCAGCCATGACAGTTAAAGTGGAATCACACTGCTGCATCTTATGGAAATCTGGGGTTTGTAGTTTGGTTAGAAGTACAAGGAGGCTCTCTGGCTGAGAATTCTAAATGCCCCTCACCCATGGAAGATCCCAGAATTCCATAAGATGAAACCTCAACAGTTAAAGTGGAATCATAGAATTATAACTGTGTAATGTGAAAGGGCCCCAGGTCTTGGCTGCTTATGCAGGTGCTGAAAGGTGCCCAGCAAAATATGGTAAATATGCCATAGATGTATTATGCTGTATATTACTCTTATCAGTTGATCTTCTTGTTATGTGCCTTCAAGTTGTTTCTAACTTATCATGACCCTAAGGTGAACCTATCATGGAGTTTTTTTAGGGGAGGCTGAGCGTATGTGATGTGCCCAAGGTCACCCAGTGGGTTTCTATGGCCAAGTGGGGAATCAAACCCTGGTTTCTGGGGTCATAATCCAGGCCTCAAGCCACTACACCTTGCTGGCTGAATTACCTTTGCTCAAGATTATAAAAACCATACTATAACAGTACTACTCCTACTACTGCTGCAAATAAAATGAAGCTGAATTTTAAAAACACAAAAGCCAGCAAGACCATGATTGATACTAAAAGCCAGAACAGACTGAAGGCATACTGATTAAATCAGACTGAAAATGCATTTAGAACAGAAAAGTCTTTGCTCTGCAGTACAACACAGTTGACAATCAAGACTGGCATTATAATTGGTGGTATCTTTTTTTTTTTAATAGTTTCCCCCCTACTGCTAGCGTCAGTTTCATACACTGTGCGCCGGGTGTTAGCAACTGATCAGAATTTGCTTCTAACTATCACAATGCATTGATAAAATTAAAAACCTAATAGAGAATTAATTTTCTATTTAGTTTCATTAGCAAATTAATTATATATTTCTAAAGAATTAGACAAAACCGCTTATTATATATTAAAAACACAGATTGATGGAAGACACTGGGCTCTTCAGATTCCTTTAAATAAATTCCTGTGGTCTTAGCTGTATGACATATTAAAGACAGAAGATAATGCTGATGTAGCACAGTCATCTGATTAAATTTACTGTGGATGCAAGGTCTATTACCATATTATGGACAACAGCAAATTTGTTTTCAGCAGTTTCATTAGCCATGGTTCACTTTAACCTCACAGGACAATAATGAATAGTGCTCATCCATCAGTGGAGCGAAGAGAGGCCTGAGTGTATTCCGATATTTTGTGTTGTACAGGGCAGCTCTGACTGTCTTTAGGCATGCACACAATGTGGATGAACTTAAAATATTCGCTGTGCCATTGGAAGATATAACCACCAACAGTTCTTAACTGCTATTCCACTTCCCCCTCTTTTCCAAGAATGATAAAATAATATTATTATCCAGAGTAGTTTTCTTTGTCTGATTTACCATCTTCTTTCAGATTTCTGAGGTTTTATATAGAACGAAGTTATAATTGTCTCATGGCTTCCCCAGGATTAAGTCTGGTTTGTTAATTAACATAATGTCTCTTTGATTTATTTATCTTGCATATGCAGTGGACATGATTTACTGAGTATGTTCAGGAAAGTCAGCTGCAACACAGCTGATTAAATAATTTACTTCTGTATAACTAAGGGGATGTGAGTATAAGTTCAACTATTTTTAGATTTGAAAGCAAATACAGTTACATAGAATGCAACTTCTGCCTACTGAATTCTCGTGACCATCCACCAGTTATTTGTGAATGAAAAGAACTTCTCATTCTAAATATAATTGTCATTTTTGTGTTGTCAGGCAGTGTAAGGGAAAGTTTAGCAGAGAAGTCTTCTTCTATTTTAATATTTTAGAGTAAACAACAGCACTATTCAGAAATCGCTGTACTCATTTATATTTATCTGGCCAGCTAGCTGGCTAGCAAAGAGAAATCAGAACCTGTCAGTATTTGTGCCTAAGCTCTGAAATACAATTCAGATTAGTGGTCAACACTCTTCATTGCTTATCTCCACTTAAAATATCACTATACTTTCTTTTCAGTGCCCAGCTGTGGCTAAATATAACCTGCAGATACAAGAAAATACTTGAGTTAGATGTGCCTTGACTTAGAACTTAATTAAAGCTAAACTGCAAAAGGTTGCCCAGTTCAATCCCATTAAAGAAAATGAAATCACACACCCATTAAGTCTGGCTGAAGAATATCCCAAGAGAAAAAAAACCCTCTCCATATCATCAGGCTTCCTCTTGCCAATAACTATACAATCCAGAAGTCATGAACTACAATGAAAGAAAAAGTTTGCCTGAAGATGAGTGCACAGTATTACCTAATTTTGCAAGTAGTCTGTATGTAACATATAGAAATTAATTGTGAGTATATTCCACATATAGAAAACATGTAGTTTTAGTTATAGGCTATTTCCGCACTAGACTGTTATAGTGCTATTATTCCACTTTCAACCTTTGAGGCCCCTCCTTAAACTGCAAACCCCAGGATTCCATAGGATGTTGAAAGTGGAATAATAGCACTATAACAGTCTAGTGCAGAAATGGCCATAGTCAGTGGGACTTCTGTGTGACACACCACGTAGCCTACAAAGCCTTTTAGGAAAGTTTATCAAAGCAAAACAATGTATTGCTTTGCATCCAGGGTATTTTGTTGGTGATCAGACCCTTACATTTGCCTCACTTGACTCTGTAATCCTCTCACTTTATTCTGTTTAATCTTCTTCCCTGGTGGGTGAAGTACAAAAATCACTGCTGTTGTTATTTCTCATGCACGCTCGAATCAGGATGCGGTAGTATTTGGTGGATGCAAAACATCATTTTTTTTAGGATGCTTACTAAACATGTAGATAATGGCAGCTGAAGGCATAGCGTTATTGAAATGAGATTTTCTGCTTTTAGACGAAAGCAGTAACACTGTGAGGTTAATATAAATATTTTCATACATTGTAGACAAGGGAGAAGGCACTAAAGTGGTATTATAAACATTGTCCTTTCTGCTGTTAAGAACAGAAGCTGACATACTCTGGTGCTTTTAGAAGATTTACTGGCCACGATCACATAGCATGATAAGCAAAGGATGTGTTGGAAACCTGGCTTATCAGTTGTGAACAGCATATTAGCACATGCTGCCTGACACAATCCCACTTGCTGTGGGAGCAGTTAAGACAAACCCTAGAGCTTTGCTGTGTGGTTTGTTTCATGTTTCATCCCAACTCACTAACAACTGATACTCTGACTTGTCCCCTACCCCAAAACAAGCCGCACAAAGAAACTGGGGTTTGCTCTAATACTTCTTTCTGTAAGTATTACAAAAAGCTCCCTGCACTGCAGGTAGGAATGTAACCAACAAACCAGGGTTACCAAAGATCCCTGGCTTGTTGTGTCTTGCAACTACAGAGCCATGGTACTTAAGAACATATGTAAATGTTCTGCATAATCGAAGTTGCTAATGTAGATAGATTTGAGCAAATTATGTTCATGTTAATCATGATATCCCAGCATATTCCCAATTTAAATCAAGTGCATGCATATTTTCAGGTTGACTCAGATGCTTGCAGCCCAAATAAATAATTTGCTTCCTGTAGTTTTGCATCACAGCAGTCATCACAGGGTGGTAATCTGCAGGTTTTGAACTCACAGGATTCAAATGGAGGTACTCCTTGGCCTTGGATTGCTCATTTTAGTATTTATATTTCAGTGAAGTCCCATTGACCCCACTGGAAGGAATGGTTTCTAAAAAGTCACTGCATGCTGGGTGAGAAAACAGATTATTCCTCAGAGATGCATATATGTTTATATGTTTGCTTTTCTGCCCCCAGCCACCCATTAGGTAAAGAAAAGAAATAAAATAACACAGCGTATTCACAGAAACCTGCTAGCCTGGTTTTGACTGGCTTACAGCAAGAAGAAAAGCTTCCTTCAGCAGTTCTTGCAGTTCTTCTTCCACCATTTTTAAACTGCTATGTTACATTAACTAGGAAACAATGTGCTATAAAATTGTTGCTGTGAATGAAAGCTCATATAGGTTTGTGACCTGTAGTTTAAAGACTCCTCCAGACATGGGAAATATTTCAGTAAGTTGCCTTTCTGTAATTCTCATGTAAAAAAAAAAAATCTAAACAATATTTCCATTTTCCTGGATTATTTCCCGACAATTCAGAGCACCAACTGCAACATTTTATTCCCACCCATGCCTGAGTTACAAGACATATCAGAACAAAAAAGTCTCCTTCTCTTCCTCCCCTTTTAAAAAAAAAAATCATTCACACACACACACAGAGTTCTATAGCAGATCTATTCATCATTGAAATTACACTTTTGTGTTCTAACCCTGGGAATTTTTAAGAGGAAATTTGCCCTTGAAATCATAGGATCCTGAACAAACCATTCCCCAATTATTTAAAAAAAAATTCAAAGAGCCCTAGTGCACACACAAGAAATCACTGCAAACAGCTCCTTTAATCGAAAAAAGTACGGTAGATATGAGAATGACAAGAATTGGCAAAACCCAGGGCCCATTCACACTACACAGTTGTGACATTGTTATTCCACTTTAACTGCCATGGTTCCATTCTGTGGAATGCAGGGTTTATTGTCTGGAGAGGAACAGGAGCACTCTGGCTAAGAATTTGAAATGCCCCTCCCTAAAGTGCCAATGCCAAGATTCTGTATGACAGAACCATGACAGTTAAAGTGGAATCGTAGCACTATAATTTTGTGATGTAAGTGGGCCTCCAGTAAAACCCAAGGGGGTATCTCGCAAGAATTCATACTTCTTCAACCAGTCTGGAAAAGGATAAGCTCTCACTAAGTTGCTTTCTCCAAAAAGTGGCACTATTTGTCTGTTTGATTTGTTGTTCATATGAATAAAATTATTTAGAATGTATGATTTCAGGCCTTAGAGTGAGACACAAATAGATGGTTTCTTACGATAATTCCATCATGTTTCCCCCTTTTCCCCCTCCAATAAGGCATGATAACTTGGAAACTTCATGATTTAGAAGAAACTGCTGCGGTATTTTGATTCACAGTTCTTATAACTAAGAAATTCCCTGTTCCTTTAAGGATTTAAACATTCAATTTTACCTCTTTGGGGACACAAAATTAAATCTGAAGGTATTCTGAACAAACAGAAAGGTATTTCTGCTTTTGCAAGAGTGGATCCTTGAACTTTGCCAGAGTCTTCTCCCATCTGCAGCCAATCCCACCACATCCCCCAGACTTTACACCCCCAGAGGCAAGGTCACTGGAAAGGTGGGGGAGAAAGGATCCAACTGTGAAAGCGAAATTCTGCTCACAGAAGTAAAGATATTGTAGCAACTCATCATAGTAACCAGGAATCTTATGCTGTCTAATACATTGGGGAGGACTGAAGATGTGTCTTTATGAATAGGAGTCTTCTATTCACTTAAGCTTTCCCCACCCATTTTTGAGGAATCCAGCCCCTACCCTACCACAATTTACTCCATTCATTGGGGACCCTGGACCATCCATGTGGCAATCTGAGGGGGCAAGTAGGGTTGGCATGAGGAGGCAGGGAAGGTAATTCTTTCCAGACCAGATCCCTAAATTAGGATCCAACCATGTGGCATTTTTAGATAATGCTAAATATTTTGTATTCCTTCCAGATGGGGCCTGATAGCAAGTAGGGTTGCAATAATTAATTGCTTAAGTTAATCAATAATAATAAAAAAAACTTTGGCTTCTATCCTAGAAACCAATTAGACTACACTGGATATAGTGAGAGTTAGTTCTGAGTAGACATACATTTACACTGTTAATCAACCCAGTAAGTGCTCCTGATTGAGCAACAGATTTTTTGTATAAACGCACACACACATATATGTTCTTTTAAAAACTAGAAATAGAAAGTTCCATCCTAAAAGAAGCATTCTCCCTACTCACAGACATCTTCTAAAATGATTCCTAGTACAGGACATGGAAACATCATCTGAAAACTTAGGAAGCTCTAGAATCTGGAGTCCAAATTATGCAGATAATAATAACTAAATAAAAATGTAGTTAAGTGATTTCTTGATTAAAGCTCACAAGGCAAATCAACTGATGTTTATTTAATTAGGTTGCGGCTCTAATTGATGTAAATATTTATACTGAAGGACAGATCATAGATCCTTAAAATAAGACATTAAAGGGTAGAATCCCAAGAGAGCCAGTGTGGTATAGTGGTCTGTGCCTTGGACTACAGCACTGTACACCAGAGTTCGATTCCCTGCTTGGCCATGAAAACCCACTGGGTGACCTTGGGCATGTCATATACTCTCGGCCCAGAAAACCCTGTGATAGGTTCACCATAGGGTGAACCCATAAGTCAGAAATGACTTGAAGGCACACAACACATATCTGAAGAAGAGTGAAACTAGTTCTGTGAACTGAAGCAAGGACCCTGAACCCCATCTCTGTTCTGGCCATCTGACAAACTGCTTCTATAACTAGAGGGAGTTTCAAAAGAAGTTTGTGGTATGGCATGTTGGTGGGTTACTTGACCTCACAATTACACTCTGCTTGTATGAATGACACTTTGTTCAAGTCTTAGGCCCTTATCACACTACAGCCCAATAGTGCTCATCCTGATCCCATCCTGGCACTACCATTGTTGCCAGGATGAGATCAGGACCTGCATGTGTCAGGACCCTGGCACTCCAGGACTCAAGCTCTGAGTCTGAACCAGAGGACTTCAAAGCCATGGAGCCTGCTGCACCAGCAGAGCCCACCCCAGAGACTGCCCTGGACACAGAGCCCTTGGTCCCAGTAGCCCCAGCAATGGAGCCAGGGGCTGCCTTAGACCCAGAGATTCAAGAGCAGGTGCCTATTAACCAGCAGCTTTGGGAGCAAAAGAGTGCTCTCAGAAGGTCAGAGCATTTAAATAGGAAACACCAAGCAATCAAGCTCCAGCTAAGGTAGCACCTGGGTGAGGGCCTGCTTAATAAAAGCACTCACTCAGCCTTGGGTCTTTGTTGGCTCACAACCGTCCATCTTGGGAGTGCCTGCTGGGCTATTGTGGACCCTTGCCTTGTTGGAATGCTGCCCGACCTGCTGGTGCGTCAGAACTCATGTCCTAAAGTTACTCGGGGTACATGAACTCTGTTGCTCCTGGCCTGGCTGTGATGCAACAGCCAGGAATTCCCTTGTCTGCAAAAGTCTCTTTAATTTACTGCTGCCTTATTTATTTGCTGAAGTAAAGCTTTTTGATTTAATTGCCGGACTGCTTTATCAGTGAAAAGGCCTATTAGCTGGCTCTTGGCTGCCCGCCAGGCCTTGGAGTTGACAGCATGCTCCCCACTGCACCTGGGCAGCTGCTGGCGTACAGGTAGTGTTAGGGACAGTCTCCTCCTTCTGCAGTACATTCTGCCTCTACCTGTGCTGTACTGTGGAAGGAAGTGCTTGATAGACAATGGTTAGACATTCGTTTTAATATAAAATGCATATTAGATACAAAATCCTACAAGCACACATATATTCCTTATCTATAGTATGTATTATTGAAGATACAACACAGACAAATATCTCAATTTATGTTATTTCATTCTCAAAGCTAACAATGTCTTAACACCTTTGCCTTATTGTTCTGCTCAGAGATTCTTGTAGATGAGTGATTCTTAGCAGTTCCTGTGGAGAGTTTGAACTTTTCAAGTGTTAACATGGAATCCTTCCTGAAAAATAAAAAAAACGCATCAGCATGTTTGTTTTATCAATGTGAAGCAAAGTTGAAAGAAATAGGATTAGGATTGTCCATGCCAGTGTATTCCCAGTTTCTTTGTATGGTTGTGAAAGCTGGACAGTGAAGAAAGCTGATAGAAAGAAAATCAACTCATTTGAAATGTGGTGCTGGAAAAGGGTTCTGCAGATACCTGGACAGCTAAAAAAAAATGAATAAATGGGTCCTAGAGTGAATCAAGGCTGAATTCTCCCTATAAGACAAGATAACTAAACTGAGACTGTCATATTTTGGACGTATCATGAGAAGATATGACTCACTAGACAAGGCAATAATTCTTGGTGAGGTAGAAGACAGTAGGAAAAGAGGAAGACTGCATTGTAGATGGATAGATTCAATCAAGGAAGCCATGTCCCTGAGTCTGTAAGACCTGAGCAGGACTGTTGATTATAGGGTGAATTGGAGGTCTCTCATCCATAGGGTCACCATAAGTCAAAGTCGACAGCTGTTAACAAAAAAAAAAAAAAAAAAGGTAAGATTTTGGCTTGGTTCAGCACTCCATATAAATCATTGTAATTTACTATGTTAATAGCCAAGATATCAGTGTTTATAAATCCCCTGGAGTGCAACAAATGCAATTTGTAATTACAGCACACACCAATTTGGACCACATGTCATCTAAATCAGCAGTAATTGTTAGCTTGGCAAAGAATAATTCCAAATTTAATCACATTTAAATATATATGAGCTCACACACCCCTAAAAAGTGAGACATATATATTAATCAGATTTTCTTTTTAGTTGGAAAAGAAAAGGTTGTTTGAAAACAAGACAGTAGTAAAAGGGCAGGATTATCCCTAAGAATTATCATTAATATCTTTTATGAAAATTAGTATTAATATGGTCACACTTGGATAATAATTGCATAAACAACATAAAAACACATTATTTGAGTTAGCGTTCATTTTTATTTTTATCATGTGGACATAAAGGAATTCAATTCTAGACTAGAAGAACAAACATTACATTACAATCAACTCATCTCCATTTCTGGTATGGCTCATACTTTATTCCTAAAGAGAAGAAAGCAATTGAATAGATATTTATTTATTTATTCATTTATTTAAATATTTTTAGCCTATGAGATCTCAAGGTGGCATACAATCAAAACACTATGCAAAGGGATCTTGTAATGCCTTTGAGAATAACTGAGAGAAAGAAGTTGGTAGCATAAGCTTTTGTAGACTTAAATCTACTTCACCAGATGCAACATAGCTGTTTCTTTGAATTAAAATAATATAAACAGTTTAAAATAATTCCAGATAAAAACAATATAATAAGGTAATGTAATGATTAATATAGGGTACAAACATATTAAATACATTACCAGGTTAAAATAGCAGAAAAGGCTAAAACAGTTAAAACCATGGATGTATACAATTTAAGAAATTTGAAATGTGTGCAATTTAAGAAATATTAGGATTAGGGCGCAAAGACTTCAGTAAAACGCCAGGTTTTAACCTGGAACCTAATACAGACCAATGCTCATACCAACCAGGACAAAAAAGTGAGAGCATCCCATAAACAGGCTGTCATAGGAGGGAAGACTTTCTCTCATGTCCCTGTATGATGTATCTAGTGGGACACAGAGCAGTGCCACAGCAGGAGATCTCAGTTCATGGTCAAGTATATATAGCGAGAGGCACCTCTTCAAGTATCAAGGTTGTTTAAGTCCTTGAATGTCATCACCACCACCTTGAATTCAGACAAAGCAGATTGGTAGCCAGTGCAACTCATTTAAGACCAATGTTATGTGTCTATTGCCTCTATGATACTCTGGTCAACAATCTTGCTGCAGCATTTTTTTCTTCATTAGCTTGTAGCTTCTAAGTCATTTTCAAGGCAGCTCCATGCAGAGTGCATTACCGTAGTCTAATCAGGAAGTTCCCAGGTATGGATTACTGCGGCTAAGTAATCTCTGTCCATAGCTGGTGCACCAATTAGAGCTGGCACCAAGCACTCTGTGCTGCAGAGGGTCCAGTTGGGTCTCCAATTATAAACATGGATCTAGGGATAGTCCCAGGAAAGTAAAACTTATAAAGGGTAGGTTGTTTAGCCAGTTCATGTACTCAAGAACCACCAATCAATAGAACCTCCATCTTATCAGTATTGAGCTTCAGTTTATTGTCCTTCATCCATCCATTATAGCATCCAAGCACTGATCCAACACTTACATAGCCTCAGCCAGGTCCAGCAACATGGAGAAATAGAACTGAGTGTCAAGGAAGCCCACACCAACCCCCTGTGACCTCACCCAGCAGCTTCATAGAACTATTGAACAACTAAGGAGAGACGGTGGAACCCTGTGTTACCCCACAGCCTAATATCTATGGAGCTGAACAGGAATACTGTAGTGCTAAACTCTCAAACTGGCCCTGGAGATAAGAGCAGAACCACTGTAATAAAATGCCTCCTATTCCTACAGAGCCTGTTAAGTAAGATACCACAATCAATGGTATCAAAAGCTACTGGGAGATTTGAGAGGATCAATTTCATCTTTCAACCAAAGTCAGAGCAATTAAATCTGTTTCAGTGCTGTGGCCTGGCCTGAAAACAGGCTGAAATGGATCCAGGTAATCTGTTTCTTTCAAGAACTTCTGAGGTTGTCCTGTCACCACACACTGAAGCACCCTGCCCAAATCAGGGACATTAGTGATAAGGCAGCAGTTCTCACACATCTTTGGGTCCATAGAGGTCCTGTCCAGGGAAAGTCTCCTTGAAGGAAGTAGGTACTTTCCCTGGATGGAGGGACGCATTTACTTCTCCACTCACCTAATCAATCCACACCTGTAGATTTTATTAGGGAAGGGCCAAACTTACTTGTGATGGGATGTATTAACTATATCAACTTGTCCACATTGTCAGGCTGCAACAGTTGAAACTGATCATCGAAATCTGAGCATGTGGAGCAATGGACATTTCATCAGACCCAGTTGTAACTGTGGGGTCAAGTTACAAGGAAATACAAGCTCCTTCCTCATCAAAGGGTATAAAAAGTTTGTCATAGCAGGCACCCGAGGGCTCCACTGCTGGTTTCTTCTGGGCCTGATCTCAACAGGCTCCTCAGCATTTGAAATTACTCTGCTGTGTGGTATGTTCAGGACACAATAGCAGAAGTGTAGTATGACTTTTTTTTCCAACTTCACTCTTGCATAATAGGCACAATAAAGAATTTAGCTGATCTGTTGCACTACTTGCTCCAAGATCCACTGTTTATTTATTTTCCATCTCTCTTCAGATTAATTCCTGAGAAGATTATATTTGTTTACTTCTAGATCTTTAAATATATTTTCCATGTAACTGGAAATTTAACATGGGGAAGATAAAAATTTGCATACACTTATTTATTTATGTGTATGTTAGACTATAGATAATCTTGTTTGTATTTGTCAGATTGTAGATATTCAATGTAGTCAGCAAATCTAACCTACTTAGATCCTGTTGTTATACATAGTGAAAACTGCCCTTTTGTGTCTATTATAAACTCTATAAACACCTATTTATTTACAACATTGTAATGTCCATGTCTGATTGGTCAGAAGCATTATTCAGGCCTATATGACCATTAATGAATGGATAACATTAATCATGCAGCTAAGCAATAAGTGTCACTAAAACTAAGTCCCCAGAAATTAAGTAATTTGACATAGTAGAAGTTTTTAAAAAATGTCAAGCATTAAAATAAGACCTTTTTTCCTGCTCATAATTTTTGTTGTGTTCCTTCAAGTCATTTCCAACTTATGGTGAATGTATCATGGGGTTTTCTTGGCAATATTTGTTCAGAGGAGGTTTGCCTTTCTCTTCCTCTGCATCTGAGAGAGTGTGACACACTGAGAGAGTGTGACTGAGTGGGTTTCCATGGCCAAGCAGAGATTTAAACTCTGGTCTCCAGAGTCCTAGCCCAACTCTCAAACCAGCATACTGTGGAGAAAGTGATGTTTCAGTGTGCTTAGGGGCAGAAATGTGTTTGGTGGTTCAAATGCACAAACACAGATAACTGAAGAATATGGCAGATGTCCCTCATCTTCTTTGGTTGCCAGGCTGTGACAGCACAGAGGATGAGACAGGAATACTGGAAGGGACATACTGTCTGACAAAAGATCCCAGTCTATCACGTTAATATTATTATCTTGCTAGGAACTCAGCATTAAGAAAATTCCAGTAACTTCTTTACAATGTGGGGCAGTTTCACATAGTTTTAGACAGCTGATAATTTGCTGTCACCACTCCTGTTTCACTTAACTGTCTGTAAAGGAATCACAGAGCTATCAGGTAACACCTGCCAGGAATTCAGGTGCTGATAGCAAACTTAAGAGGCTAGGCACCTTAACAGAGAAGAGCTTCTCTCTTGGTATTTGGTCAGTAATTCACATTTCAAACCTGAAGTGCAAATTAGTAGAAATTGTTTGTTAGAACAATGCAAGAAGACATACAAGAAAGCAAGGAAGAATTGGTAAGAAGGGAAAGAATCTTGTAAACTGAGATAAGTCTTTGAGATAAAATAATCATAACAAAGGCGGCATCTTGAGATTTGCAGCATAGGCTGCATCTTTGCTTGCTTGGCAGAGTCAATGGAAATCCGGTGTGACAAATAAAAAAGCCTTCCCTAGCCCTCCAGTGTTCTCTATATGTTTTGGACTTCAGAGAGTATATACTACTTCATTAGCACTGGTGTACTACTGGTATATTGTTGCTGGGACTGATTCACATGGTGGGTCAACAGCAAAAGTATAGCCCCAGAGCTGATATGTCCAGCGTGTCTGTGTGAGTGTTCTTGGGGAACAAAGAAGGGCTAGATCCACCCCATGTTCCTATCCTAGCCTCAGTGAAGGGGGTATTGATATGAAGCCCTTTGATTCAGATTTCACAAAAGTAACCATCTACAAACACACTGTGATTTTATCAGGCTTATCTTGTAGATAATTAGAAAACTGCACTTGGGATATTTGGAGGATTGTAATTTTCTTGTTTAAATCGGAAACCATGTGATAGGTTTGCCTTAGGGTTGCCATAAGTCAGAAATGACTTGAAGGCACACAACAACAACAACAACAACAACAACTTCAGTACAAAGAAACCCATACAATCCCTGTCAACAGCTTTTCCTCTGTCTTTGAGGCCTTGGGCAAAGAAGAGAGGCCAAATCAAACAGGAGTTCCTCACTCCTGCACCCATGCACTCTCCAGCACCTTCTTCTCTACCTTTCCCTAGGGAAGGCAGAAATATTAGTTACCCGAGTAAAATCACTTTTCCCTTCCCTCTTCCTGGAGAAGAAAGTTGGGTATGCTGAATAGTCACAAGCACTCTGAGGCTTAACAGAGAGTTTAACAAAGTTTTATTCTAAGTAAGAAAGATTACATCAGGTTTTTCAGTATTATATCCTGGAGCATCCTTCTCTAGGCATAACTAGTTGCAAAGTTACAGAAACATGTTCAATTTAGAAGACATCTTGAAGCTGACAACTAGTTAGGGAAACATAACAAAAATCTCTGACACCCCATAACTAAAACTGTCCCTTGTCACTTAGAGGAAGCCCCCAATTTTGATGTCCCATTTTCTGATGACCCACTCTTTTGACACTTCAAAATTAAGGACAAGTTCCATTAATTTGATGGAGGTTCCACTCTTTCATCAGTTCTTCTTGCCCACGGAGTCTCACCTGGAACCACTCACATACATGTGCTGCTTGCAAAGTGAGCTGAGAGGGGAAAAAAGCTGGCTGGGACACTTTAAAAGCAGCACATACACAGTCAGTACCAAGTGAGTAATTCCTTCATGCTCCCTACAGTACAGTACATGAGTTCCACTGCTCAACCAATTCTGTTTTCTGACAATACTTCAGTATTGAAATAGTTGGGGAAGCCTGTATAGAAAAGTAGATCTTCTGTTCTCAGGTTTTCCCATGACTAAGGAAACAGGACTCTGATCTAGAGTCGAAGGCTTTCACAGCCAGAATCCATTGGTTCTTGTGGGTTTTTTGGGTTTTGAGACCGTGTTCTTGTTGTATTTTCTCCTGACGTTTCACCTGCAACTGTGGCTGGCATCTTCAGAGGAGGCCACATGCTGGGTCATCACTTTCATTAATTTGACTATCCCATAATTCCTCTCCTGGTTAAAAAATATCTCTCACCTGCTCAGACCCCATAAATAACATGTGAAATTTGTGTGTGCATGTGTATATACACACACACACAGAACCACACTTCCAGCAAGTGTAAACTGACGCACTGTGTGGGTATGGAAATTCTGGCCACTTTCTTAGAGCTATTTCTAAGGATAGGTTGCATATACTTGTTACAAAATCAGCACTTTCAGAGTTCTGTTCTTTAAGAACTTTAGGATGGATATCATCTGGACCAGATGTCTTGCTTGTTTCCCATGTCAATATGTTCTAAAATCTCATCTCTTGTTACCAGTATTTACTTTCTTCTTGAAAGCATCAGTCCAGATATGTGTACTTCGGCAGTGAAGAAAGACGTAAAAGAATGTATTCAGTTTCTCTGGCATTTTATTGTACTTTTACTTATTCTTTAAACATTCCTTGAAGTGCTATGAAAAGTTGATGAGCATCACCTCTGCTCCAAACCATTTATAAAGATGCGAACCAACATCTGGCTCTGGACATACCTGCCTAGCTCCTCCTTCCTGCCTGTCTTCCTTCCCAACAGGGCTTGGTGAGCAGCCTGGGAAATCTGGTAGAAGGCCTGGCTGCTTGGAGCTGTATGCATCTCCTGACGAAGGAAGGAGCATCCATCTTTTTCTTAAGCTGAGAGAAGTGGGGGGTGAGGAAGCCATGCTGGGAAGGAACACCTATCTCCTTCCTTTGCTGAGAAAAGCAGAGGGGCCATGCTGAGCTTCCCCTGTATGCCTCCTGGCCAAGAAAGGAGTATTTGTCTCTCTCCTTTGCCGAGAGAGGCATGGGAAACCCAGCCATGCCTCACCTTGCACCTCTCTCGGCCCAGCTGCACAGAACAAGGACTTTGGCCAGCAGTGGCAGACATGGCCTTGGAGCAGAGTGTAGTAAATGAAACCATGGGTATCAGTCACATGGTTATGGGGCACCTACTGTAAGGCATACCCCAACATTACAAAAAACAGGCACCAGAAGTTCAGCAACAGGTAGTATCCCTTAACTGACTTACAAAAAAATAAATGTATCATGGTTAGTCTCCTAAAGTATATGGAAACCTACAAGAAGACTCAGTTATCATTGATAATTTATTATTTATTTTAATGAAGTGGTGACTAGTTTTGTCTGTCTCTGTCATGTGGGAAGACAGATTTCTGTTCACCACATCCTGGAAAACCTTTAAGGGTGGATTATTGCAAACATGGAAATATCTGGCCTTGAATCATACTGAAACATTCACTATGTCTGTCTCAAAAGCTTCCCCACCCCACAGAAGGAAACTCTTACTCTCTGCCACATGCTGGCACATCAGCCCTATGCCTTTATTTTACAGTCTCAACCAGATTCACTCAAAATATCTCATTATTCTGTGTCTATATAAAGTATATCTTAAAAAATTGAAAAAACTCACTATACATTCTATCAGGCCTTATTCATGCAATTTACTTGGTCTTTTGATCTTTCACTTTACTGACATATTTATATTTCTTTAACTTGCTTCTGCTTAAAAACCCACTTTTTCCAATTATTTGAACTCTTTTGAGCTGTTTTTTTAAAAGAGCAGATACATATATCTACTACAAAGCCACCATAAAATCATTCTTTTTTTTTAATTGAGTGAATACACATCTTTCAGTTTTTTTAGATTTAACTCTACAAATATCAAGCACTTATTGTGCAGAAAATAAATCTAAAATACAAAGAGAAGAGATCTGTGTTTTCTTCTTTTACCAATAAAAAGGGGGAGAGTAAGAGAGCTTGAAAGTTTCACACATAAATAAGTTCATCTGTGTCAGCCACTGTGCAAAGATTGGTTAACAAAGAAGTCCTGTCATCCTCCACACACTTGTTCCAAGCACATGCCTTTAAAATTGCAATTTGGCTAGAATAGTAACACCAAAAATAACACTGTAGATGTTCCAAATTATCATTCAGGGCATTGTTAGATTTTATATTCACAGTCTCAAAAATAGAACATTTTCTCCGATAGATTATTTTGTGCTGCAGACAAATATTAAAATGTTACTACTGTGCTGAACAAGTAGAATATGTATTTTTAGCCCACTGTGGGATAAAGCACACACACAAATGTTTGGGCCACAGTACATGTGACAAAACAAAATTACAAACAGCGTTTTGTTTTAACTCCAGGGGTGGGGGCAAAGGCAGAATGAGGTCACTGGCATGGGGAAAAGAGTTCCATCACTACCGCACTCATAGACACTTAATCCTACAATGCTACCTGTCATATTCCTCCAGCATGGCTCATGGCAGCTTCACAGTTGGGGGTATCTCCCCTTGGGGGGAAATGTAATGAAAGGAAAGGGCTTTTCCTCCCTTTTCCTTATCATTATGCCAATACTGCTAGTTCAGAATATTATAGCTGATTTTTAAATTTGCTTTTTCATCACATTAAAAAATGCAGGAGCTCAGAATAGCTTTTGTATTTACATATATAAAGATGAATGACCTTCAACAAAATTTTGCAAAATGACGCAGGCTGGACATAGGTTTTTGTTCAGTCCTACAGATAGCCTTCAAGGAGAAAAGGGTGGGTGGGTTCCAGAAGGAGCCTTCCTACTCCCTTCAAGCCTTTCACTGGGGTTTCTGTGGCATACAAAAAAAATCTTAACTTTGTGGCTGGGATGATATGATGATACACTCATTCATTATTATAACGAGAGAACAACGCCCATCAGTGCCGAGTGCGAAAAGCGCACCCAAGCCTCACATGCAAGGCTTTCCCAGCCTGACACCTCTTTGTGATCAGAACTGAACAGCCAGGGAGATCTCTGAATCAAGCCAGGGCTAGGACAAATGGGTCTGCCTCAGTTCTCCCTCTCTGAGAATACAGCCCCTCCCTCCCTCTTGTCCCCCCTTGGCTTCTTCCTTTCAGGACTCTCCCCCTTTACTGCCTTCCCTAAATCTGCCCTTCTCCCAGATGTAAAAATTTATATTTTCCAAGATTGTGGTACTGTTGGCACTAAGGTCAAGATGATATTATTGGTATCATGTATATTCCAAGATTCAAAATAAGACTCTGTGACACTGTTTTAAAGAACACAAGACTTCAAACATTTATTGTAACACTGTTGCTTTAAATGTGTCTTGTATCTAAATGTTTATAAACAGCACACCATTCTTCTCTCTCTCTCTCTCTCTTCTCTTCATTCATTATCTTTCATACACCCAGTTTCTCAGTTCTCTCTCCCACAGAGCTCTTCAAATCTCCAACCTTCCCCAAACACACCACAAATCACACTCCTTTCAATCACTCTCCAGACAGTTAAAATCCGTTATTTTCCTCTTTCCACTAGCCCCTCCCCTGGGCTATTCGAGGTTCCATTTCACCAGCCAATCAGCTTAAACACTCTCAGTTGCCAAGGAGGCTCTGTTGTCAGGACCCCCTCCCATCAGGTTCGTCACAATTATCTATACATGAATCCAGTTAACAAGGAATTAATTTACCATTTAGGATTGGAGGGGATTAGGTAAAATAAAGGGAGATACCTTTTGCCAGCCGTGCTTCCTATTGAGATGCAAAAACATCTGGAACCTTCAAAGCTCTGAGGGGTGGTTCATAAAAAATTTATTGCCTTTATTCTCAGGGCCTGTTGGTCTGTTCTTTCAAGCGCTCCTGTTGTGATGCTGACCATTGGCATGAGGAAGGCTGGTACAGACTGATAAAGGTTCAGGTTCCTTTGGTTCTTGTGGGTTTTTTGGGCTTTGACCGTGCAAAAAGAATTTGTGAACCTCACCTCTTGAATGAGGAACTGAATTATTTAAACTCCCTGAAAAATGCAAAATCCATTTTGGAGGTTCATTAGTGTAATGATTCCAGAGCCCTGATCCACTCCATTCTCAGGCCAGCCCAAATTCAATGGTCTGTCAAAATTAAATATAATCAAAGGTACACCAAAACAATGGTTTATTGATTGCATGAAGATATTAATCAAGATGTAGTGATAAAAGCCAAGGGAAAGTTAGGCTGTGTCCCTTAGCTGTGTTTTTGTCCCAGCTGCTGTTCACTGGGGTGCTCATGATGAACTAGATGTAACGCTAACATACTGGTTTTTTGGGCTGGAGTACAGCTGGATTTCACCTCCACAGAAACAAAATGGATTATCTGATCTTTAAAAACTGGGAAGGATCAGATAATCCATTATTCTAGAAATTGCTGACACTTTCACAGACAGAGGACAGGGAGAATCACTCCATCCTAACCAACAAAGGAACAGTTTTCCAGGCTTTCTGGTATGGAAACATTCTTATCTATTCCTTCAGAATGAACTGACCTTGCTCAGCCCGCTAGCAAAAAATGCAGCTACTAAAAGCTGCATTATTATTACTTTTTGCTACAGGCCTATTTGATTAAGTAGTAAATGCCCAGTAAATGTTATGCATCCCTTAAGCATATAAAATACATGCATAGGGTGAATAGGAGAACGTCTCACCCATTCTTCCAGAAATTTCAAGTCCCTGTAATTGGAGTGGAGGAAAGGGGGAATATAAAACTGTCAATATCATAATGCCTTTATTCAAATTGGTAGTGCAGCCACACTACATACACTTTTGGACACAACACCTCAGGAAATATACTGCAGAGATGGAAAAGGTGCTGAGACAAAAAATAAATAAGGTTTGGGAATTTTTTTAAAAAAGGCATGTAAAGGATGACATAATAGAATTCTATAAAAATAGGAACAGTGTGGGGAAAGTTAATAGAGGGAATCTTTCACCAGCTAGTTAAATTAAATGGTGATGGATGCAAGAATAATTTCTTTGTATGGTGTGTATTTAAACTATTGAAACTGACCACTGCAAGATGTAGCAATGGCTTCTTACTTGAACAGCTTTAAGAAGGAATTTATATAGGATCTCTATCAACACTAGTATCACTGTTAGTACAGGCAAACTCCCTCTGAACAAATCCTGCCAAGAAAACTTCATGATGGGTTTGCCTTAGGGTATCATAGATCAGAAACCACTTGAAGGCACACAACAACAAATTAGTCTGAATACCGTCTCAGGGGATAGAAGCAAGAAGGAACTCTTCTAGCACTCCTGTCCTGAGTATGGATTCCCATAAGCATCTGGTTTGCCACAATGACAATAACGGTGGGCTAGATAGGCTTTTGATCTGATCCAGTTATGATTATCATTGCTTCCTTCAATTTGTGGATTACATCCAACTAAGAAGAGCAGCTAATGCCCATAACTGGAAAACTGGGCCAAAATGAATTTCAGTAAAGATCAATGTGGTGTTCTGCATTTAGTCATGGAAAAATGTAGCATGCATAAATAAAGATCAAGTGACTTCTATCTTAACGTTATTTGAAAAGACTAAATGGCTAGATTGGCTGCTTCTATTACACCCCTCCATTGATTCTTGGCTCCGTTCTACAAGTTTTGGGGTGCACAGAGGTTGCAGTGTGAAAAGGAAATTGTTCCTTCCTGTTTCTGCTGGAAACTATGGTTCACTCAGGAGAAGTAGCCCAGTGGATCATTTTGTAGAACTTCTGGTTGAACACAAACACAGTTTAAAGTTCCATCAACAGAAGTGTTGTTGACATAATGACTGTGTTGTTGTTGTTGTTGTTGCATGCATCAAGTCATTTCCAACTTACAGCAACTCTTGTGATGGAGTTTTCTGGGGCTGCATATGTGTGACACACCAAAGTTCATCCAGTGGATTTCCGTGGCTGAGTGGGAAATTGAACCCTGCCGCCCAGAATTGTACTCCAAAACCCATACTACCCTTCTGGCTCTGGTATCACTCTGTTTTCCTTTGGTCAGAAGGATATCAATGAACTTCAGTTTGTGCAGAGGAAGGTGAAGAAAGACAGTGAGTGATGTGGGGACAAAGTGTCATAACAACAAATTGAAGGAATGGGTGTGTTTAAACTGCAGAAGGGCCATCTTAAGAGAGAGTTCATGTAGCTCATCTTCAAATGTTTGAAATGCTGCTATATAGATGAGGTACTCAACAGGTTTTTGGTTGCTCTAGATCAGCGGTTCTCAACCTGTGGGTCACAACCCCTTTGGGGGTCAAACGACCCTTTCACGGGGGTCACCTAAGACCATTGGAAAATACGTATTTCTGATGGTCTTAGGCTCCATTCCCTCCTTGGTGGTGGTGCACAAGCGCAAGCCACGCGCTCACGTCCTCCTGCCCCCTGTTCAGAAGGGACTGAAATCGCTCCCCTTCTCTGCTACTGGGAGAACCTTCTGTCTGACGGGTCAGCTTGGGGGGGGGTGGCGGCAGCACAGGGGCAGGCCCCCTCCTTGTCACGGCCCCTGCCCCACTCGCCACAGAGGGGGGCACTGTGAAAGGGCCGGGGGGCTGCAAGGCGGCGCTTTTCCAGGGGGTGAGCTGTGCCCAGCGCAAAAGAAAAAGGCGCTGGGATTCCTCCCCCCCCCCGGCCAGGGTCGACACTCTGGAAACTTTTCCCACACTGCCCCCCCCCAGCAGAAACAAGAGCGAAGCGGAAGCAGAGCCCGGGGGGCTTCTTGGAGTTTTTTCCCAGGGGAGATGCACGGCTCCTCTTTCCCTCCCTGCCTGCCCCCCCCCCGTTCCTGGCCGGCAAGACGGCCTTTGCGGGGGGGGGAGGAATTGTAAATAATAAATAAATAATTTTATGGTTGTGGGTTACCACCACATGAGCAACTGTATTAAAGGGTCGCGGCATTAGGAAGGTTGAGAATCACTGCTCTAGATCATCCTTTTATGCCTCCTGTGAGAAGTTCAAATTACAAGAAAAAAGGTGTAGATTTAAAACTAGGGAAAACATTCTGATGGTGCAATTTTTGTCAGGGAGCCAACTACTTCACAGGGTGGTGGACTCCTTTTGCCTAGAAGCTTTTTAGGAAGTGGAAGCTAAAATAATACATTATGAAGGAGAGGTGGAGGACATGTCTTCTACTAGGACAAGTTGGACTAGATATTTGAGATTCCTGTCAACTCTTGACTCTTAATTTTGACCACATAATCCCAGGGATATCTGGTGTTTCTAGAGGTGTGCAGTTGTGAGAGGGACACAGCCTACCCTCCACATATGTGATGGTTAAAATCAGCTTCATTTTCTATTCTTCTCTGGTCCAGGCGGGCAGAACTGCCCAAACCAATTTGAACCTAATTCCTGCGACATTTTGGTTTGAGGTCGTTAATTTGCAATGAATGAGAGTTCTGCCGCATTTCATCTTAGTGTTTTTATTTGAATTAACTTTGAGAGCAGTTGTGCGCAAAAACGCGCCCTTCTGAAAAGATAAGGGGCATTCGGCTTTATAGTAGCGCAAAAGCATCCCCGCTGGAGAAGGGGGCGTGAGGGAAAGAGGAGAAGCCCGGGGGAGGGAACGATGGCGTCCGAGGCATCTCCGAGCCCTTTCAAAGCCAACGCAAACATTTGTCGCTCTCCGAGCCAAGTGTGTGCCTGCCTGGGGAAGGAGCAGCCTCCACTGTCGCCAGAGCTGCTGAATAGCAATGAAGGCCGCCTTTCCCCGTCTGAATGCGGCTATTAATAGCGCCGCCAGAGCCCCCGCTCTTTCCCTCACGTGAAAAGCAGCCGGGCGGGGGGTGGGTGGGTGGGGGGCGTCCTCCGCCTCGCCGTCACATTCCTGCAATGCCCAGAGAGAAAGAGCGCGCGGGCAAAGGAAACTCTGGCTCTCTCTCCCTCTCCCACCCCCGGACGCCGCTTCGCTTGCGTATATGGCGGGAGAGGCCACTCCCGCCTTCTGGTCTCTCCCGCCCCCGGCCCTGTTCACGGTCTCCCTTCCTTCTCCGAGCACGCTCGTGGAACCCAATCTCTGCTTAATAAGATCAATGCACCCCTCCCACCTCCGGCATTGGTATTCCCAGCTCGCGCGGCTAGCGGAATGGACGTGCGTGTGTGTGTGCGAGAGAGAGAGAAGAGAGTTGAGGTGGGCGCGCCCGCGGGAGCGCGCGCTCTGGCTGAGGAGGGTGGACCTCCGGCTGCTCGCACCGGCCTCTCTTTTTTTTTCCCGCCCCACTCCGCCCCCCTGCCCGGTCCGCCCTCCCCGCTGCGCCGTTCTCGCTGGACGGCGGCGAGGGAGCGTGTGGGTTCCCCGCCCGGGGGGGGGGTTGAGGCTGTGCGGGGCGGGCCCCGGAGGCGCCAGGCGAGAGCCCTCGGGCAAGGCTATGCTGGCCGCCCGGGTCCCCCCGCGCCTCGCTCCTTCCCTCCAGCCATGTGGTGCTTGCACTGTAACTCGGAGAGGACCCAGTCCCTGCTGGAGCTGGAGCTTGACAGCTGGTAAGCCATTCCCCGTCTCGTGGAAGCAGCGTGGGGTTTCCTGAAGCGAAGGAGAGTCGGTCTGGAGGGGAAGGAACCTCCCCGCTCCTCCCCCCCGCGTGTTTTAGTCCCAAATCTCAGAACAGCTTTGTTCCGTTCCGGACACTGGTGGTGTGTGAGTGTGGAAGCCAGAAAAGGAAGGAAAACCGAGTGGGGGGGGGAGGCGAAAGGACCCGCTCCACATACAGTGCTAATCCTCTGGCACAAAGGCTTTTACAGGGTCCATTCAGTCTGGATGATTTTTTTTAAGAAACTGTGAAAGAGAAATCATTTTCTGCAGGAATGTATTCCTGTGAATAGTCTAAATACCAGTGTGTGGAGGTGACAGTTTTTCCTCGCGCAAACCTCCCCTGTACTGAAAAGACGATTAAAAAAAAAAAAATCCACAGTGGTATACAGTACTCTCTTGCCTTTTTTTTGGTACCATTGTGTGCACCCAAGGGTTCAGTATGCATATTGCACAATGTAATGAGTCATGTTGCAAAGTTTTAAGTGTTTTGCAAATGTATCTTGATGACAACCAACTGTAGCTTTGTTTCCAGTGTGTCTTCTCTTTTTATTATGCTTGTATATTCTGTAGCTCATTTACTTGCTCTTTAGAAACAAAACACTACTGCAGTGCCATCTGTCCTTCACAGAATTCAAATTAACAGCCTAGTCGTTTGAACGTAGAAACAAAAGTTGCTGAAATCTTTAGTCTGCTGTTACTTACAATATGAAACTGGAAGCAGTCTGTTTAAAATGTGTCATTTGTTCCAGGTATTTGTAGTTTCCCACAGTCTCCTCCATTTTTCTTTCATACATTGTCTTGCTTTTGCATTCTCATTATTCCTTAAAAAAAAACACTAGGCGCCTTGAAGGTAAATAAGAATGGTTTTCTCTTGCTCATTAAAAAGATGTAATTCTAAACAGACTTATCTGAAAGTAAAATTTCCTGAAAATCAGTAATTGAGTAAACACAGGGGGTTTTTTTGCACTGCTCTAGTGAGTGTCTGCTTCTAGGAAAAGCTGCCACACATGGCATTAAGCATGCATCTGGAAAAGTGTGCTAAGCAGTGCCACCTCTATTTTGAAGGAAAAGCGGGCACAAGAAGGGAAGTATGGGCTCACAAGGTAGAATCACCATCGCTTCTCTGCCTAAAGGCAGAATTCATGTGAATAAGTGAGAGGATGAGGTAGCTGCTCCATCCATTCTCTTACTCTGCACCATCTAGAGTAAAATTGCAGGTGAGAAAGGAGAGGGAGCTGCTCAGTCTTTGTCTCCGGACAGCACTATAGGCTCAATTCACCCTTCCCCTGTGCACAGAGAGGTTGAACAACCCTTGGTAGTAGTCTTTGCGTTCTCTTGGATGCATGCTTTCTTGTGAAGAATTGCCTTGTGAGGAGTGTGCATTCAAATGGAGGGAGGGAAGAAAAAGAGGCAGTGGTTTTGGCATCTGCCAGTTCATTCATTGAGTGATCCAAAAGAAAAGGGACCCTTTCACACTCTACAATTATAGCACTGATTCTACTTTAACCACCGTGATAATCCCGGGGTTTGCAGTTTAGGGAGGGGGACACAGAATTCTCAGATAGAGAGCTCTAATATCTCACCAAACTACAAACCCCAGAAGTCCACAGGATGGAAAAATAGCAGTTAAAATGAAATCATAGCGTGGCGTGAAAGAATCCCTTGAGGGGGTAAGCGAAGGATTGATACATTGTCAAACTACTCTTACCACCAGGAATTTCTTCCTAATGTTTGAATGGAATCTCTTTTCCTGAAGTTTAAAGCCATTGCTCCATGGCCTAATCTCTGCAGCAGTAGAAAACAGGCTTGCTCCTTCCTCCATATGACATCTCTTCAAATATTTAAGCCGAGCTATCATGTCGCCTCTTGACCTTCTCTTCTCCAGTCTAAACATACCCAGCTTCCTAAGCAGCTCCTCATAGGGCATCATTTCCTGGCCCTTTCCCATACTCTTTGGAGGAAGAGCCACCGTCTTTCTTTGCTCACACAGCCACTCTAAGCAGGTGGTTGGAGGACAAGGCACAGTGGAGTGCAGCAGAGAATGTGGTGCTGGTTCTTTCGCTGATAACCCTCTATGCTAATTAACCCAAAGGAAGAAGAAGTGTCAGCTGGCTAGGTGGCTTTGTAGGCCAAACCACTCTTGCTCTGGTAATCAGACAGGAGACCTGCTGGGGAGTCCCTCACTTCCATGCTCCTCCATCCTTACTTGAAGTAATGGCGGCGAGAGAAGCTATTTCTGTTCACTCTTTACCATTTGATTGCCAGTTGTTTTCAGTGGCTTTTTCTTCAAAATAAAAGTAGCATTGTTAATACATTTTCAGGTAATTGTTTCACCAGACGTCTATAGTGATAGCAGTTTGGTACTCACAGTTAAAGATTATAAGGGCTAGTAATTTATGCTCGCGGTTGAAAAAAGTGCAGGGTTTTTTTTTAAAAAAAAAATTTCCCACTCTCTTTGTAGAGCCATTAATTTCCAACATAAGTGGAGTCTTTGGGAGAAATTCTAATACTTTACATGATAGGTTTGAAGTGGAAGAGTAAAGGTTTTTTTTCTCCTGTTATTATTGTCATTTTAAACAGTGGCAGCCAGCAGCCTACTTCAGAAGTATTTGTTGTTAAACAGAACAACAACAAGAAACAGAATGGTTGCTCCCTGTGGCCATTGATCTTCTAGCCCCTAAAGGGCTATTTTTGTGAGGTCATTTAGTGCAAACTAAATGCTTCAACCCGCTAGTATTTGGAACCATAATCTTTGGTGTATCCATTCAAACATTTGTGTGATGGTTATCTTCAAATGGATATAGATTCCATTTTTTTCACATAAGCTTCTACTGTTGTTTACCTCTCGTGACTGTACAATAGTACTTGGGTGGTTGCACTGTAGTAATTGTGAATGTGTATTGGCACACAATCTATGTGTGAGAGAGAGGGGAGAGAAGAGAGGGAGGGAGAGTGTCAGTTGACTTCAGTCGTACTGGCAGGAGAAGCAAAACTAAGGCTGGGAAGAAGGACGGTGTGAGATTTTTGTACAGACCTGTGATGAAACAGTTTGGTCTGTACTTCCTTAGGTTTTTGTTTTTCAGTGGAACTTGTCAGAGAGGAAAAGAGCACTGAACAGTGACAGACCACTGGAAGCACTGTGCATTTTACCACCACTTCCTTATGTGGACATGAAGCCTAGTTTACATACATACTTAAGTCGCCTCATCACTATATCCACAAGTTTTGTATTTCTGTTACTATTTACCTGCTCAGTCATGGATATCAGTGTCTGCCGATAGGTGCTTCACTCCATACATCTGATGAAGTAGACTTAGTACACGAAAGCTTATGCTACCAACTTATTTCTCTCAGTCTCAAAGGTACTTCAAGATCCCGTTGCATACTGATCCAGACAAGCACAGCTGTGTCTTTGAATTTCACACAGCTACGTGTCATGTTTATTGTCATCTCTATGACTGAAGTTCACCCAAGTCAGAAAGATATTTTTCACCACCTGTTTAGGGGATCTGTAATCCATGTACCATTTAAGTTATGGATAGGCAGCCATAGAGTATCCAGGGATCATACCTGCCCCATTTTTCCACACAGTCAGACCTTAGGGCCAGGCAGCCTATGCAAGGAAAGAGAGCTGTTTTGAGCCCATGAAGATGAAGGAAAACAGAATAGCCTTAAAATCACATCCACTGTAAAGTATTATTCTCCATTTGAACCAAGTGTAAGTTCAGACCAAATGGAAGCTCCTTCATGCAAAGAATGTACAATTTGCAAAATTTAAATGTTATTTTAGATAACATTTATATACTGTTTTTAAGAAAGCGTTTCTTTCAGGGTGGTTTATTGCTTTCAGTAAAATGCAGTTGATGAGTAGATAAGATGTCATTAGAAACTTGTAGTAAATAAAACCAAAATAAAACAAATTCAGAATGTGACAATTCCAGGCCTGTGAAGTAGGACAAGCTGAAGTATACCCTCTGTTGATATTTCAGAAGTGGGCCTATTGCTACATACATGATTAATAATCCCATGCCAGAACACGTGAACTTACAGTATGCATTGATTCAGAAAAATAGACATCCTCCCACATTCTCCTTATTTAGATGTTATTAAAAGTAATGAAGTTAACACATGAGCAAAATGGGATAACATTGAGTAGCTCCACCCTGGCATGTATCCCAGTCTCGCAAGTGCCCACACATACAGCTCAGTTGTCTAGAAAATGGGCTAATTGATAGATCAGGCCAGAGCTCTTTGGTGGAGTCTCATTCTTATCTGCTTGCTTATTTTACTACTATTAATAAGTCCTGAACAAGACTCTGTGATACAGTGCACTAGCTTGTTTAGTGTGCTGGGTGAACCCATTCTATGCTACACAAAGTACCGTATTTGCTGGCATATAATATGCACACAGGCATATAAGATGCACCCCATTTTCAAACAGTATTTTTCAGGGAAAAGAAGTGAGTCTTATATGCCAGCAAATACAGTACCTTCAGATTTCTAACTGAAAATGTTTGCAATGCAATATTGTTTATTGCAGTCACAGTAAAAATAATATTTATGCATTAAGCAAAGAGAAGTTTTCAAATCTATTCATTTATTAGATTTGAACCTCCTTTTGTCCCCTAGAATGGGACTCAGAGCAGCTGACAATGAAATGAATAAAATAAAGTTTACTGGCAAAAACTCCAAAAAAGTGAGTTAAAATGTCAGACAGCTCTAACAACAATTTGTAAAATAAATAAAAATGGGTAATTTCTTTTTGAAAAATTAAATGAGAAATTATTCCTTGATTAAAGGTGATTTACCAGGAAACTTCATACAAGAAATAACTCACCAAAGCAGGTTGCAGATGTGTTTGGGAAGACACTTGAGCCTCTGCAGGATTTAGGAGTTTAGTCTTGTCTTTTACTCAAGAGCTGAAGATAAATGAAGATTTCCCAATCACAAATATTTATATAAGGTTTGGGAGCTTCCAGAAAGGAATTGGAAACTCAATTGAAAAAATCAATAGCCTGCAGCGACCTTGATCGTATGTCCTTCACATGTTCCCTGAATGATACATTTAACATAAAGCTGAGTTTTATTTGATAGGGGAAAGATATTTTAAGCTTCATATGTGGAATAATATAAAGTTTGTTACTTCTTGATGTCAAGGTCCATTCCACATTCAGAGATATATTCTAGGAGAGATAGGAGAAGGCTGGGGTTGTCACAAGGAGAGAAATAGTAAGAGGCACTTGTACATAAATTTTCCTCTTACTACCAAAAAATTTAGTAGTATAAATTTGTGATTGGGAAATCTTCATGTATCTTTATACATACCTCTCTAGGAGAGAAGTTCATAGAATTTCTCAGTTGGTGCTACTGCTACTTTGGAATCTGATTCAGTTCAACATGTGGAGGCATCCAGAGAAGAGTGTTTGTTCCAAAAAGAAGCTGATGGCTGGTGGTCTTCTGCTCTTCAGGTAACCTGTGACCCACTCCTTTTGCCCTTGGAACTAGTGAAGGAAATGAAAAAGAGTTTTTCATTGTTCCTTCCAAAGGCAAAAGCTGATGGCTATTAGGCTACCCCCCTCTGTCCACTGAGTGAACATTTACAAACACACGCCCTCCCTCCTCACAGTCACCACATCTCACCCTCTGCCTGCCTACATGAGTGAGCGAACAAACATGCAGACACCTTCCCTTCTTGCAATACCCTCATCCAGTCCTCTTCCCTCCCTACCAGCAAGAGAGGGAATGTATGCACAGCTGGGCCACGGATTTGATTTCCATCCAGCAACACCAGTGCTATTGATGTGGTGAAAATGGCATGGGGCAGCAGTGGAAGTGGGGCAAATAACCCATGAATGTTCAAGGTCAAACCTGCCAATATGGCGGGAGGACTGTAATTGCAACAGTGTGAACGGCTTCAGTGGCAGGCTGATCTACAGGACATTGTAGTAGTCTAAGAGGTTACTAGCGCATAGATTAGTGTGGCTGTACTGTCTCTGCCCAGAAGGAGTCGAAGAAGGTTTACTACTCTCAACCACTGGAAAGCACTTCATGCCACTTAAGGCATTTGGGCTTCCAACGACCAAGGTGGATGATGGAGCACCTCAAAGTTGTGAACCAGATTTTTCAGGATACAGCTACTCACCCTGCAATATGTTAAATATTATCTTCCTATACAGGGGAGCCATCCACAAGCAATGATGTTCATAAAGATCTTAAGAACTATGGGGGTTGAAACAGAATTTTTCCAAAGTGATGAGCAGTAGTCTGTCAGCACTGCCTTTTGGAATGGGCTGTCCAGGTTAACATACCATGCAATTAATTTTGAAAAAATAAAATGAATTTGTTATAATTGTTTCATTAATTAACTATTTTGAATAAGCATTTAAAAGTGTCTGAATTACCTAGAAACTTTTTAAATAATGTTTCGTGAGATATAATTGAGTGTTAAGTCTTATTGGTGTTCCACATTTCAGTCCAAAACTATCTAGTTTCCATTTTTAATAATTAATTCATAAAAAACTATTGTAATTCATACATTTAACAGCTTCCAGGACATTTTAAGATGTAAAATACACAAATATATTCAGCGAGCTTGCTAAAGGCAATCTGAAAACAGATTAAAATATAAGGAAATTAATTGACAGTGAATGCAAGAGTGCTATGCTCCCTCCAGAAGGATGTTATAAAAGCTTCAGAGCGCAAGTTATTGCGTTCCATAAAGCAATTATAATGATCACATCTATTTACACAAAATGTATTGAAATGTGGATTAGAAAGCAGTTTAAGTGGTTGCTGGAAAGCTCAAGTCTTCTTTGCAAATTGCTGTTTTAAGAAAAATTAGACTTTTAAAGAAGTTAACTAATTGCTTGGAGGACTGATACTGCTTCATTTCAGCTGTGTTGTGGTTAAGACTGAGGCTTGTGCCACAACAGTTCAAGCAGCATCCTGCATCAAGCAAGAATATTTCATTAATACTGCTTCACAGACATGAGGAGGCCATGGTAACCCAGCATCTCTTAGGCATAAATAGTTGGCTGGTTTTCTGCTCCATCCATCCACCATCCCAGATTGTCCCTTACACAATACATTCATGTACACAATACATTCATGTATTGTGTTGTACAGCAACAAACATAGTTTCAAAGGTAGTTGCATGGCAGGTGACACTGGTTTGTGCCCTAGGTTGTTCTTCCATTTACCCAAGGAAGAGAGTGATTTCTACCAACCCTATTCTCCATCTGTAGTCTCTTTCCATATGCTGTCTGAGAGATTCCGCAAGCTTCAGGAACTGATTTTCCGGAATGCATAGCGCTGTAGAATGAAGGAAGAGTTTTGTATGGACTCTGAATGAATAACATAAATCTGATGCACTCAAGTGTCACAGTCATGAGGTCAATTAACTATGGCAGTGGGTATTCATGACTGAATCTTTCTGTTCATTAAAAAGGTAAGAGCAGCTACAGGGGTTGAGACCAGACTGCATTGGAGTATCAGTAGGAAAGGGGGCTTGTACCATTCCCCCCACCTCAAATTATGATATGCTTAACAGGAGAAAATACAAGTACCTTATAAATACCTACATGATTCCCTGCAGGTCAAATAGAAGGAGATTATATCAGGGTAAAGGTTAAATGATTTCTTGACTCAAGCCCAGTTCCTCCTCTTCAGATGTTATATCTAATTTGGCCCTGAGATCTTAGAAAACTCAACCTCAATGGAGTATTAGCAATTGCTATTTTCTTTTTGGTTTTAAGGTTGTTCTTTAGTAGGAGAAAGAATGGGGGGGTGAGTAGAATTTATCCTTTAAAAAAAAATGGCTCCCATATTAGAGGTTGTTTAAAAGACACTCTGGCGAATAAATACTGAAGATAATTGTATTAGCTAATGTTCTATGTTTGACTTGTTTCTTGTTCAACTTGTATTCAGCCCTCCACATTTGTGGGTTTCAGTTTCACAGATTTATATGATACTTTCTCCAACCCATTCCCCCCACCTCTGGTATTTCTGTTCTAGGGGAACATTCTCTTTTGATGGCTCTGATCAGGTCATGCAGCCTATTAAAAACCTGCCTCTGGTTCTCCTCCTCCATCAGCCACTGCCTGGCTAGTGTAAGATGGATTGCAGCCTGATTTTCCACCATCTCAAACCCTCTCCTGATGCCATCCCACACCCAAGGAAGGAGATGGGCAAGAAAGAGGAAGTATAGAGCCACCGCACCAACTCTCCTTCCCTCTCCTTCCCCTGATCTGTTTTGGACCCTTGGTGCCTGTTCTCATCACTTCCCTTAGACCCATTTCCACAGACACACATTTTGATATCTGCAATTTTTCCACTTTTGGAGGGGTCCTTTGCCTCTAACTCTAGCAAATGCAGAGGGCTGACTGTGTTACCCATTTCTGCTAAGGCAAGTTTTGTATTCCTTTTAAGAAGTCTGGATTATATTATGGTAGTAGATACAAGATGAATTGTAGAAGATTTAATTAGTAATAATCATAGTCATTTATGGTTGCGGAATTTGCTCCACTAAGCAAATATCTTTTTGTTATATCAAAGGCTTGGTTTTAACAGAATTTTAACATGATCACAGAAAAGTATGTATACTTTTGGTTTAAGTAGTAGTTGACAGAAGTAATCCCATGCTTTCTATTTAAACAATACCACATATGTAATGAGGACATAAGATCTTTTTCACCATGGAAACAACCTATTGATCTATGGTGAAGAATAACATTATAAATCCTGAGTTTATTCAATTAACTGCAATTTATTTGGAATAACACTTTCTTACCTAATATTTTTGATATTTTGTATTAAAACAATGTAGAAACAGTGAAAACAACAAAGTCTTGCAGCACCTTAAAAACTAACAAGTTTTGTTTGACATGAGTTTTCATGGATAGCAGACTGTAGCCCATTTCTTCAAATGCATTAGAGAAGCAGCCTGCAGTTAGCAAAAACATATATTAAATAAAACCTGTCAGGCCTTAAGAGACCACAAAACAAAACTATTGTTGTTTTCTGCATCAGGTTAACCATGTCTACTATTCTAGAAATGTATTCATGAACAGATGGTTTACTTCTGGTAAAGTTAGATACCTTATTCTGGACCTCCATATTGGGAATGCTTTTAGCTGTGACTGAATGATATCTATCTATCTATCCATCTATCTATGATAAATAGAAATAATAACTATGTTATCTTTGTTCCACATATGTAAAGATGTTTATTTTATGAGGCTGGGTGTTTTTCTGAGATTCTTAAGTTAGTCAGTATGTTGTCTTTATCATACTTATCCTTTTGAGTTGTCCTGTGAATTCTTCCTTTGAGATCTTTGCTATTGATACCTCATTGGCTAAACAACGCATCACGCTACATGAATTACTTTTGGTTGTGTTTCTTTTAAAATGTTACATAGCTGGAAATTTTTTTTTTTCCAGGATTGGGGTTTGATTTGGATAGTTCGGCTTTACTGGGAAATTCCCAGTTGGCTCATATGCAAACTTTAATCCTATTCATGGGGCAGAGAGGAAGGTTGCCTGTGATGCTATCTCCATTTTATACTGATTGATTCCCCTCCAATCTGTTATTTCTTGTTTAGAAAGCAGTCACACAACTATGAGTGACACATTTACTGTCATACAAGAGGCAGAGTTCTGTTTGGGGCTGTAGTATATATTGATGAATGTAGTATATATTATTGTCTTTATTATTTAATTATGGGTTTTTAGAATTAAAAGGAGATTGGTGCTTTATATGGTGTCAGAAATGTTTTCAGATTTAGTTTTAAGAATGTTTAAAAGATTACTTGAAATTCTGATTCAAAAGAATTAACTTAAGTATTTACGAAGAAGTCTCAGATTTTGTATTTTACTATTTTGCTGGAAGTTTAACAACAATGGCAGATAAAGTAGCATTCCTTCAGTACTTCATAACACAGTGGACTGGTTCAAGCAAAAGAATCTCAGCCTGATGAACTCTGTGGCTATGCTTTCCTTCCTCTTTTCACATGCATGTCAGAATCGAAGACTTTCAGGGTTTAATAGATTTAATCTGGATTCATTAACCAATAGATGAAATTAGAAAAGATTTACCAGATGTGTTTGCAAGAAATGAAAATCAGAGAAAAAAATAACAAATACTTGAGAAACCCCAAATTGGGAAAAAGCCACTTCTCTGCATCACATAAGAAGAAAAAAGGAGTAGCCTTGTACATAAATCAAAAATACTCATCAGAATTGAAATTTCAAGATAAAAATGGACATTACCTGGGGGTAGAGATTCAACTTCCAGAATTTAAGCTTTTGTTAATAGGAATATATTCCCCAACAGAAGGGAAAAGTAAATTTTACAAGAACCTTCAGCAAGAGATATTGAAATATACTGAGGAGACAAATCAAGAAAATCTCTTATTGCTGGGGGACATGAATGGGATGATAGACCCCAAAAAAGATAGATCGGTGGCAGGATCACATGGAAAGCAACAGGGGAAGCTACCACAATCCTTTTTCAAATTAGCAGAGCTGATGGCACTACAAGATGTGTGGAGAGGGATACACAAAGACTCTAAAGGTTATACATTTTACAGATGCCCATAAGTTGATGTCGAGGATCGACATGTTTATGATTTCAAAAGGAATGCAAAGAAGATAAAAGACATGGAAATTCTTCCAAAGACATTATCTGACCATAACCCCATCCGATTGGAACTAAGAATTACAAAGAAAACAACTAGATGGAGGCTTAATGACTATCTTTTTCAAAATGAATAGTACTTTGAAAAGATAAAGGAGGCAACTAAACACTATTTTGAAGAAAATATGTCAGTGGAAATAAAAATGAAAATAATTTGGGATGCCAGTAAGGCAGTGCTACGCGGACACTTCATTAAATTTGGATCGGAATTTAAGAAAAAGAGACAAGAAAAAAACAAATATGGGAAAAAATAAAATTACAAGAAGAAAAACTAAGGGAAAATCCATCAGATAAGAAAGTCCGGAGGGAACTGAAAATTCTACAAGAACAAATCAAAGCCGAGCATAAGTTTGAAATAAGCAGAAAGTTAAAGTGGCTGAAACAAAGACATTTTGAACAAGCGGATAAGCCAGGGAAATGGCTGGCATTTAAATTAAGAAAAGAGAGAGAAAAAAGACTTATTCTAGAAATAAACACAGGGGAAAAAATAACAGTGAAACAAGAAGAAATAAAGAAAACTTTTTACAGCTACTAAGAATCTTTTCACTTTGAAAATACAAGGAAATACACAAAAGAAGACAGAAGAATACCTAGCGAAATATGAAATATCACAAATCACAGAAGAACAGAAGCAAATGATGGAGGCAAAGATCACAGTAAAGGAAATAATGGATGCAATCAAAAAATTGAATATCTCAAAAGCACCAGGGCTGGACGGCCTCACTGCAACATATTACAAGAAGCTGCAGGAGTTTTTAATAGCATCCATGGTAAAACTGTTTAATGAAATATTAAAGGATGGAAAACCAAATTCATGGGATGAGGCAAACATTGCATTAATCCCTAAAGAAGGGAAAGATCTAAAGGACCCTGGAAACTATCGACCAATTTCACTTTTAAACGTTGATTACAAAATATTTGCAAACATATTGGTGGAAAGAATGAAGAAGGTATTACAAGATGTGATTCAGAAGGACCAAAATGGTTTTCTCCCAAACAGACAGATTAGAAATAATATCAGAATGATATTGAACATAATTGAATATTACGAAAAAAATAATGAAAAGAGACTGGCACTGATCTTTATCAATGCGGAAAAAGTGTTTGATAATTTAAGGTGGGATTTCATGATAGAGGTGTTGAAAAAGATGGACTTTGGCAACACATTTCTGGGCTGGATTAATGAAATCTACAAAGATCAAAGAGCGGCAATAATAATTAACGGAGAGAGAACAAAGCAGTTTGAAATAGAGAAAGGAACAAGGCAGGGATGCCCACTATCACCGCTGTTATTCATAACAGCTTTGGAAGTATTGATAAACACGATAAGAAATGATCCAGAAATAAAAGGATGTAAAATAAAGAATCATGAATATAATGTCAGAGGGTACGCAGATGACTTAGTGGTTATCCTGGAAGAACCAGAATCAAGTATAGAACTAGTATTACAAAAATTGAATCAATTTGGAGAAATGGCAGGGCTAAAGATGAATAGAGAAAAAACTAAAATCATAACGAAGAATGTAAGAAAAGAGGAGGAAAAAGAATTGGTCCAGAAACAGGATTTAAAGTAGAGCAAAAAATAAGGTACTTGGGAATTTGGATCTCAAAGAGGAATAATGAACTATTTGAAAATAATTACAAACTAATATGGAAAGAAGTCAAAAAATCATTAGAAAATTGGAGCTCCTTAAATTTATCGTTCTTGGGGAGAATCGCGGTGATTAAAATGAATGTGTTGCCCAAACTAAATTTTCTTTTCCAAAACCTACCTATTATCGTTAATGAAAACCCTTTAAAGAGTGGCAAAAGGATTTGTCGAAGTTCATCTGGGAAAAGAAAGGACCTAGAATAAAATGGAAGCTGCTCACAGAGAAAAAGGAAAAGGGAAGCTTTGATCTACCAGATTTGAAATTATATTATTTCACTAGCAGACTTATCTGGATTAAGGGATAGATAATACTTCAGGATGAGGAATTGCTAAATTTGGAAGGAATTGGAAAACACATGGGTTGACATGTATACATGTGGTACGAAAAATATAAAATAGACAAAGACTTCCAAAACCATTTCTTAAGAAAAGCATTGTTAACAATCTGGTTGAAATTCAAGAAAAAATATTACAAAAAAATACCCCAATGGGTGTCTCCACATGAAGCGCTATATGGCAGACGGAAGAATCCAGAGGACAAATGGATAAGATAGAGCAATCTAATAATAGAAAAACAGAATCAAGAATTTACGCTGAAATCAAGAGAAGAAATTGAAAAGGCCAGATTTAAATACCACTGGTTTTTATTCAGACAATTAAGAGAAAGATTTCTTATGGATAAAAAGCTAGAAGGAATTGAAGTGGCAACAAAGAAGGACACATTTAAAAAAATATTATTAGAAACACAGAAACAATATCCAAACTGTATGAACTACTATTGGAAAGAGAACTGGAATCAGAACAAATAAAAGAGACAATGATCAAATGGTCTCAGAACATAGGCCATGAAATACAATTAGACCAATGGGAGAGCAGCTGGAAAGATACGCACAACTTCACTGCAGCACAGAAACTGAAAGAGAACTATTTTAAAATGTTTTACAGATGGCACTTGGACCCAGTGAAGTTGAACAAGATTTATAAAACAAAAGAAAATAAATGCTGGAAAAGCTGTAAAGAGAACGGTACTTATTTCCACCTATGGTGGACATGTGGAAAGGCGAAAACGTTTTGGAAAAAAATTCATGAAAAAATGTTGGAAATTTTGCAAATAGACCCGCCGCTAACACCAGAATTATTCTTATTAAATATGACGCAAAGAATAGAAAAAGAAACAAAGAAGAAATATTGGAAAGTGATTTTATATATGGCAATGGCAGCAAGACTGATGTATGCAAAGAAATGGAAAAATACAAATATACCGCAAATAGATGAATGGATAGTAAAGGTGATAGAATTCGAAGAAATGGATAGGCTAACAGGGATGGTTCACGGCAGAATGCAAAGATGACACGAGGAAGATTGGAAACTAGTAGATGAATATATTGTAAAGGAGGGACAAAAGAATGAGGATTAAGGGACAGAGACTCTCAGATCTAATGATGAATGAGAGGGTGCTAAGCAATACATAGAAAAGGCTGACAAGAAGTTAAGAGATACAAGACAATGTATGATAGAAAAAGAGACAAATAAAATATAAAAACTAAAGGATATACCCCCGAGGGGGAAATAAAGAAGAGAAACTTAGAAATATACTAGAATAAGTGGGACTAGATGATGTTGGGAAGTAAATACAAGAGTGAATTGAGTGTAAGGAAAACGGGAAGAAAGAATGGGATGAATGAATCGAAGCTCAGCAGAGAGTAGTGGAGTGCAGTTGCAAATAAGAATGAGGTTTTATTGAGTGAATGGAAAGTGTATATGTGAGTAGGTGTTTTCCACTGCTGGAAGAAAATGTACTAATGGAAATTTAGATGACTTGGTTGGCGTGTGATTTTAATGTATAATGAAAGTTTAAGAAAGATTATTAAAAAAATAGAAAAGATTTAGCACATGTGATATGTGACTGACACTGATTCATGACTTTCAAACTATGATTGTTTTAAAAAACTGAGGTTATGACTTCTGGACTGACTTATAGTCTCTAACGGCAAATAATCATAATGTTGGACAGCACACTGCGGGAAGTAAAGAGTTCGTAATAAATAGCATAGTCAAAAGTTGCATGTTTCTCTTACTTTAAAAATATTTTTAAAAACTTTCACCACATATATTTGGAAGTAAGGCCAGTAATAGAGGAAGTAAGGCTACCTTGAAAGGCATTGTAATAAATTCTGAAGAGCACTTAGAACTGCAACTTATCCTACAAACTATTTTTTCTCCACTCAGAAACCTTGCCAGATGTTGCACTTGTTTTTAGGAAGGGTCAATAAATCCTTTTTAAGTTGATGACCTTTAGTTGAGAACCAAGCATAAGAATCTGTGAAGTGAAGAGTATACGCTTTTGACTTCTTTCTCATGTGAGCTCATTAAAGAAGCAAAGAAGAGAATTAGATCAAAAGTAGATGTAGCCTAGAAATCCACAAGATACAAGTGCTAATAAAAAGCAGAATAAAAAAACACTCTAAAAACTTCTGAAAATTTTGCAGAGATATCTGTGTCTAAGTTTGGTAAGTTTCAGTGTACAGAAGATGTGTTAATATGTGCTTAAACTTGTAGCCTGTAGCTGTAATGGCTAGGTTGTGATGATCTTGCAAGTTAAGCAGGGTCATGCTAGGTCATCACATGTGAACAGGAGTATTCTGAGACAAAGCTGCCGTAAGCAATGTGATGATTCAGTTAGCAGTGATCTTCCCTTTGAGTTAAAAGTGAGTTCCATTTGGAACTTATGTTCTTCCTCTTTTAGAAAGGCCTAGACTATTCATACTGCTCCTGGTCTTCTGTTCCTGCTCAGGATTTGAGAGCTTTCTGTAAAGGTAGGAACTTTAAACACGGGATTCTAATCAAATGCTAGCTTATGTAATTAATCTTCTACACTGTGAATATAGACTCTCAGCTCTGTAACTATTTGGTGGTGGTGTGCCGTGGCATTAAGGAATCACAGTAATGTTAATAAACTTGTCGTATCCCTTCAGTATTGTTGCATTTCATAAGAGAGTCTTGGTTAACACAAATCTTTCAGTTATTTATCGCTGTCCAGCCCTTTCTTTATGGTTAGAAAATACTCAGATTGTGAAACAGAGTGACATCGCTTTTACAGGCTGTATTTTTTTTTCTACTAGTAGCGATAGCTCTTGACAGGAGAGTCCTTGAGCAATCAGAACATTTGATTTCAGATTATACCAGGAGAAAAGATTTTCAGTGATAGTTTTAGCACTGAGTGAAATGCTTTTAGCTGCTGAAAGCTAGATGCAGTCTCCTTGTTTTTTCTTTGATCAAGTGTAATAAAAAGCAGTTCTAAAAAGGTAAGAAGAAAAAAACATAAATAGAAATGCATTGTACAGCGTCCTACTATTAATGTATTGTATGTATCCCTATGAATCGATGAAACATGGATAATTTAAGTTTATAGCCATTGTGTTTTACTATTTGCAGTGACACCAAAAAACACAGAAACAAATTTTCAGATATTTTTGGAAGGGAGGGTTTGGTCATTTTGAAGAATGACACTTGGAAAATAATATTCAGTAATGGCTCACAATCAAATTAAGTAGGTTTTTATTGGCGATACTGAGAAGTCCCTGTATGTTTACTGCACTGGAATCCCTTTTTTCACATACACTAGTCTAGAATAAAAAATTACAGTAAATGTTTCCAAAGACTACATTTTTACCATAAAAATCAGCAAGACAGCCAAATTTCAAAATAGTAGGAAGGAAATAGAAAGAGGATATCTTATTTTATTTTGGCATTCAGTTTAGACACCTCCCCACTTAAGAACCCCTATGTTAAAGTAAAAATTAGAGGAACACTTCCCTGGCTACCTTATACAGAATAAGCAGCAGCAACAGCAGCTCTGCTCTGCAAAAATGAGTAATGACAAGTAATAACTGTTCATAACACCCAAAAAGTAAAAAAAAGTCCCATTCTTGCAATTATGACCATATTAGCCCCAAAATAATTTTCTACTGGTACTATACTCCTGACTTGTAACATGTTTCCTCAAAGTTTCCCTTAATTTTCAGGGTTCTCATTAAGTTCTAAGGGCTAAAAATAAATTCATGGTTGCAGCTTGCCTTTGCTCTGAACACACCAAAGAATGTAGGGGGCAATGTTAGCTCTTATTCCAGTAATTTTCCTGATTGCACTTCTTGCTTTTGCCATTAAGTTTTATGGGGAAAGGTGTTAAAAGGTCATTGTTAAGATGAGATTCTGCAAGCGGGGTTATGTATAAAGAAGGTTCAGAATGCTTTGTACACATTAAAGTTAACTTGAAATCACTAGGAAGTTTCATTTTCTGTGCCTGACTGTTGAGCTCAATGTGGAAACACACTGGGTGACCTAGTGCAAGTCACCCTCTCTCAGCCTCAGAGGCAGGCAAAAGCAACCTCCTCTGAACAAATCTTGCTAAGAAAACAGATCAGTCTTACAGTCACCATAAGTAGGAAGTGACTTCAAGGCATACAATAACTATATGTTTAAAGCATTAATTCTGTTAGAACAATATTTTACTGTTCCGTTTTTGTTGTTAGGAGAGCAAAAAAATTTTAATGAGGCAAATTATTTCAGTCATTCTTCTGGTAATGTAAAATTTAACTTCAAAATTAAAATAACTAATGAATTGCAGTAATTTCTAACAATGTTATGTAAGCTTGTAAGTGAAAAATTTGCACTCCTTCTCTTGGCCTTTTTCCAAGATAAGCCTGTAGTTAACAGATTTTTAAATATGAAAGAAATGAAAAGAAATAAAGTAAGATAGCAGAAACAATTAGAAGGCTTTAGACTTTTTTTTCTTTTATAAAGGCATGTGTTCTAACTAGGCAAGAGGCCAATTTTTTTTCAGGCCTCATCAGCATCTGTTTAACATGGAGGGAACTGCTCACTGGTTCCTGCGGTCAGCAAACAGGAGTCATCAAATCACGAGCAGTCCTTGGCAGTGACTTTTGCCTCTGATGGCTCCTTGTGTTCCTGTTTGGGAAAGTCTGCACTTACAGGTAGCTAGTGAGGGAGAGCTTTGCTGTGCTGCTGTTTCACCAGGTGACTGCTGCAGGGGAAGCCTCCTTCATTCCTACTCTAATGAAATAAAAAGAGGTTGGCCATAGTTTCCAGTTGCATTCTTGGCTTTATGGAATGTTTGACTATATTTGATCACAGTCAAATGACAGGAAGTCATTTGAGGGCATTTGACCAATTAGTTGACTGGCATGCCAACCACAGGAGTGCACATTCCTGTCTTCTCAAGAATGTATGCAAAGTCCACTTTTGTTTTCTTTCCCAAACAGATCTGAAGTGCATGTTGTGTGTCTAAGGAAAAGGGCATTTGGGAAAAGGCCACTTTACACTAGAGAAGCTATAGACATGTCCCTCTGGCTGTTATTTTCTCCTGTATTCTGATGTCTCATCATATCATATAAATCTTTCCCTTTTGGGGAAGGGCTGTTTTTACTTTTTCCCTGTAGCATCTCCTCCCTCCCCCATTGTTTTTTTCTTCATAAGATCCAAACATGGTATTTGCAAACTGAACACTTAATCCAAATCTTCGTAGCTGGTAAAGAGGGAAATGTTATAGTAGTACAGTTTGTTGTCATTCTAATTTTCTGAACGCTGCCTCCTCCCAAAACTGCTTTACATAGAATTGGTAATTTGTTTATTACATGCTTTAATTTGTAATCACATCAATTTGTAATTATGTTATTCAGCAGTAGCTGCAGGATAGATGTAAGTCTTCCATCACTACCCTTGTGATAGGCATTTCACTAGAACTTTTATCATATAAGAATCTCTCAAGTTTTCATAAAGTTAAAAATAGGTTTTTACTAGTATGTTAGTTATTAAAGGGGTTCCTTAATCAGTTACAGAATAAAGGTTTCAAAAGCAGACACAGAACTATGCAAAGTTTAGCTAATGTGAAATATTTTATAACTAGCAGTTGAGTTGTGCTGAGGTGGTATTTTTGTCTGTGGCTTAGTGGTTTTTAAAAGTATGAACTTAATCCTTTTAAAAAATATTGTTATGTCCTTTATCTCATTTTTTAAAAAATGGTTTAAGTCTAAAGCTGCAATTCTGTGCACATATATTTAGGACTATGTGTGACTGAAATTAATGGGGCAGACCTGCATGGGATCAGAGGTATATATTGTATGGAAGTAACTATTTCTGCTTTATGTGCTGTGTGACTTTATCCTGTATAACATGCATTGTTGCGTGATGCCACTGGTATGTTCCTACTTTGCTGATTTGTTATTTATATTTCCTTAAGTCTATGAATAAAGGGGTATTACTAGGGGTTGTATGGTTTGGTCAAAAATTGTTCCCAGCTGTTCATGCTGCACTTTATTAGCATTTGTTTTGAACAGCGGAGGAGAAAATGCTTCCAGAATGAATCAAGTGGCTTTATTTGATTTTTATCCTGGCATAATTGCATTGCCTGCGATGGTACCTCAGCACATGAAACATTAAATGACATTTAATTAAGGCTTAAGTGAGAATTCTCTAAAGTACAATAAACAAATCAGCTAGAAAAAGGGCATTTATGTTAGGAACTGAAGATTTGCTGCAGAACAGAAACAGCCTAAATATCCAGAAACTGAATGTTCAGGGATGTCTTCACATGTGCTTTCCCACTCCAGCTGGCTCAATGCAGCAACTGAATCCACAGTCAAATGGAAATACTGTGTTGACTGGTATGAAGGAAAGGATTATTCCACTGTAGCAAGTGCTGTCCCAGCTGTGCATGCAGATCGTTGGCTTTCTCAGCTTCACAGAAGCCAAATCATTCTCCTTAGTTTCATGGAAAGGTTTCTATGTGAACTGTTTCACTTGCCACAAAGACAAGGCCTTGAGGGTAAATTGTTTTGCCAATTGAAAACAACAAGAAGTTACTGAATAATGCAACAGATACCTAACTTGTAGAACACTTATAAAGAATATATACAGGACAAAATAATGTCCTTGAAACATCTGAAAGCTGTTTGCTTTAAACTAGTAAGTAGTCGTAGAAATAACACCCTAGTTCTGTTTTGTTTCCATCCTTCTGAATACTCAGAGCAGTTGCCTTGCACTATTTCAGTAATCATTTCAGCTTCCTTGAAAATTAGGCTAACTTTTTTTTTAACCTGTACATAGTTGGAATGGAAAGGAAATGTGAAGAAAAACTGGTAGCAGAAGTACAATTCGGTCCATGTGTCCTCAGGAATGAATACCATTAAGTATAGCCCAAGTGAGTGTAGGATTGCCACGTAAGAAGTGGAGTACAAATCAAAATGTCCCTTCTTCCTATCCTGTCTCTGCTGTGAATTCCTGAGGTGACTTTACACAGACCGTGGTCTCTTCATACTGTCTACAGCAGGTGTGGGCAGCTATGCCAATTATCTCCCCCTTTCCAATGTTCCCAAATATCTCAATCTTTGTTGGACTCGTTTACAAAATAGCAATGTGATGTGACATCACATTATTTCCTGTTGCCATTTTGAGAAGGACTCTGATGTAAAATATAGGGGAATCTGTTTGTGTGGAATAGGGTATGTTTACATGTTTTGAGAGATTTCCATTTGGTTTGGGGGCAAAAAACACCACGCAAAATTGCGGGTGGAAAGGTCATCAGGGGCTGCAAAAGTAGGGTTCAGGGGTCACATGCAGCTTATAGGCTGCACTTTGCCCACCTTAGTCTACTGTATAAACAGTAGTAGCACAGACTTAGCTCTCAAGGTTGTAAGAATTATATGAATTAGAACTAGATGATACATATGGTGCAGTTTGAACACTTGTTATACCAATTCTAAATATTATCATTGGGCTTCAACTCACTAGTAGTATTGTCGTCATCATTATCGTCTAAGCTAAGATTTAAATTAAGGACTTTCAACTGATAATTCAAAATTTTAACATCTGCACTGTGAAAAAAAAGTAATACTTTGTCTACATATAAATTTCAGTTGGAATAACTTGTTGGTTGCTGTTAAATTAATAACAGTTTGTTCCTTGTCTGTTGTGGTTTGGTGCTAATGGATAGCTGTGTGTTCCCTACATGTGATTAATGTACACAATAGATTTAGACTAAAAATACCCTTGCAATTCTGTGAAGGTGATAGTTAAGACAAACTTATTTGTTAAATGGTACTGTTGACCTGTTATCCCCACTGCTGCTTCTACTGGAGTTGGAAAGTGTTACCCCTTGGATCAGCTGTATTTGCAAGACAAATATATAATATAATATAATATACTGGTAATATAATGTGTGTGTGTGTGTGTAATGTTTATTGTATGTGGCAAATTGACAGACCAATCTTGCTTTTTTTATTCCATGACTTTTTAAAAAGCACCTTTTCCTTTACATAATTTTGTTTCCGTAGTACATAAACAGTCTATATTCATGGTTAGGATCTGCTTCTCTTCTAAAAAGATCTGTTTGCATTACCTTCAGATGTGCTAGGATGGGAAGGCATAAAGAAGAAGACTACTATGGTCTCCTTCAGTCTGGTCATGCTGGTTGGGGAGAATGGGCTTGCAAATAACTAATGAGTACTTTGGGTTTTTAGTGAATCTCACTGGACCAGGGCCCAAGTTCAAACTTTGAGGACACGCAGTGCTCAGCATGAAGCAGCTCTTGGCAAAACTACTTTTTTCAAGTGATGCAAGGACTCTCCACCCATTAAGCTGTCCTTTTCCTGGAGGTGCAGATCTCACACTCCTCTTTCACATTTCCTGTGGCTGGAGTTGTGCTTAAGATGGTTCAGTATTGTTTAAAAGCAAGAGGGGCTGGAAGAAATCAAAAGAGATAACTGAGTAGGAAGACGTGGTGGTTTTTTTCAGGGTAGAAAATAAAGTTCTTCTTATTTTATTTTATTTTATTTTATTTTATTTTATTGACATTACCTGGGGGAAATCAGTTTCATGCTTTCTCTTGCCCCTGTACTCTATGCCTTATTGCAAACTGCTTTTAGAAGTTCTTCCTTTTCAAAAGTGGGCTGCCTGCCTAAAGCTGCTGCCTGAGAAACACACCTTGGAAGCCTTATTTAGTATGCAGGACAGGTTCCATGTTCTCTAAATGCCTGCAGTGTGTTTATTCCTGAATAAATATCCACAGTGTACACTGTGAGTTGTCCTTCCCTTCTTCATGCCTGTCAGCAATATAAATAATTTCTCTGTTTTTATAACACTTTCAAACTAATTTTTACTAACTATACTTTTTAAAAAAAAAAATTACAGAAAGGCTCACAATTTTTCCCCAAATATAATGCAAAGTAAAGTGTACCTGGTTCAGTTTATGCCTAATAACTGGAGATACAAATTAATTTTCTGCCAAAGTAAATGTAGTAGTATTGGCTAAGTTATTTTATAATCAATACACAGCCTGTCTTGTCAAGGTACACAAACTGTATAGTTAATTTAACTGTGCCATTGCATGAATACTAATAACACTGCTATGGCACTGGATGCTTGCAGCATATAAGCTGAACACCTCTGGGATCCTCCATCCCCATCCAGCCTGTCACTGGATTCAAAAAGGCAATTAAACACTAGTCAGAGCCTTACGCTACTCAGTTTGTGAGTTCTAGGATGTTTAACCTTCACTGCCTCACCTGGAATCTGGGGCTAATCTCAACTAAGCTCTTTTTAGATGAGTATTTTTAGTACTTAAATCTAAGATCCAAAGCATCTAAAAATGAAAAGTTAAGGGAAGATTTTTTCTTTTTCTTTTTATAGCCTGCCCTTTCTTTTCCCATACTCCAAGTTAGAAACTTAATTACCTCTTGGTGTCTGCTTTTAGTTATTCACTGAAGCTTGTGCTGGTTGAAATATACAAAATGTTGTTGCATATATCTGATTTACTGAAAGTGCTTTGCTGTCCATATGGGAAGTTTCTCCTCTGGAATTCTAGCCTCTGCATTAAGGGAGAGATTTCTGTGCTGCCAACAAAGAAATGGAAATTTTACTGTGTTCAACCGTATGGTCCTCAGACGTAAAAATTACAATAAAACCATCTGGCATCCTGTGACCTTCATTACACCCTCATCTCTCAGAACAAAGTTGGGAAACATATAGCCCTCCAGATTTTTGGATTTCAAATCCCATCATCCCTCTCCATTGGCTGTCCTGGATAGAGCTGATAGGAGTTGAAGTCCAACAAAACCTAGAGGTCCAGAAGTTGTCACCCTGTTTTAGAAGCACTATACCTTCTTGGAATTTGCCCATAAACTATACTAACTTAAATTACTTATCATGTGTTGTGGTGAGACTTTGATTTTTTTTTCTTTTGACAGCAGCATGAACAGCTAAACTTGTACATTTGTCAGCAGGAGAAACTGTCTACCATTCTTTTTGTGCTTACCTAATAGTTTTTGATAATATATGGCAGTGGCATTTAGTCATCCTTTGGATTCCAAACTGGACAGAAGTAGTTGATAAAATGGCTGGCTTTGAACTGAATAAACCAACAACATTTGCCTTGTGTGTTCAAATGCTACAGAAACCCTTGTAACATAAAATATGCTCAAGATAGTAAAAGTGATTATACTTATTCAGTATATAAAATAATCTCCTTATTTGTTGATTAGAGTATGTGGTCCTGTCACTAAAAGTCTTATTGTTTTGTTCAGTTATATTACTGTATCCTAATAAGAGAGAACTGTCTTCACCACAGTTAGCTGTAACCTTGTATACAGCTATTTCAGAAAACTAATTTTCCCCCTTGTAGGAAAAGAGTCTCAACATTCAAAACAGGCTAAAGGCTCACCGCATGTTCTAGTTGGAGCACTGGCTCGAAATAAGGCTTGTGTACAGCAAAAAGGATTAATAAAATTGCGTGCTGAGTTAAGCTAAGATCTTTGGAGAGATATTCCAATATAAGCATGAACTCCTTCACTGACCTACTTTAGAGAGCCCTTCAGGAGATCTACACACAGTTATCAAACAGGTAGACTTGAAATTGTCTCTACATAGTGATGTCATTTTGCAGTAGTGTGTACAACACAATACTTGAATTTATTTTGCGGCTGTATCTGCCACTGGTAATTATATAGTATTGGAACAGAGCATCTCGATGTGACCTTGAAATACATCATGGTGACTTAACATTTTATGTTGATGGTAGGGAGTTAGGTCATAATGTGAGCAGAGTTCAAGCATTTTCTGTACAAGAACTGGATAGTGTTGGGTATTTTAGCAGAGCTTGAAACAATAACATATTAAAAAGAACATGTTTTTATCCAAACATTCAGGGTAACATCTTAGACATTTTAACAGTGGCGGCTTATGTTTTGAAATTTTTAAGTAATATATTATTGAATGTCAAAACTACTAAATACTCTGAAGGCCCCAGACCCTGACTGAGTTCAAAAACTATGCAGGGTCAGACCTGATTAATACTTGGAAGAGAGACCACCCAGGAAAACCAGGTGTCATGGTCTACATTCAGAGAAGAGCAATAGCAAACCACCTCTAACTATTCCTTTTCTGAAAAAGGCTCATTAAACTCATGGGGTTACCATAGATGACAGGTGATATGAAGGTTTTACAAATGGCATGTTAGTTTGAAACTCTGTATTTAAGATTCAGTAAATTTTTAAATGAAAAGAAATTAGCCTTACCTTCTAAATATTTCCTTCTTCAAATCTTCCTGGTCATTTATCTCAGTTAAAGTTACATATTTGTTCCTGAAGTCAGTAAGTAACTTGGAATCATATGTTTTGGGTTGCAATTGACAGCTTTTTTCTGATTAAGTTCAGATGTATAGTGATCATACAGTGCCAGTGCCAGAAGTGATTAACTGGAGCCTGTAGGTAAAGATGATGCCTTGCTTCAAACTATCAGAATTTCAGAATAATCAGAACCAAACTATCTGCTTGGTTTCTACGTGGCCTAAATCTAAATGCAGGAGGGAGGTAGTTGCTGCTTGATTTTGTCAATGCAATCAGGAGGGAGGCAGTCTTCCTTTTCTACCACAGCCCCTACATATTTCAAAACTCTGCTGTAGAGGGATGGGAAAACCTTTGAAGTTAGTTTTCACTGAGTGCTGAGGGTAGCACACAGGAGGTGAGAAAACAAAATTTTGTCCCATTGACACTGCCAAATTTAGGCCTAAAAAAAGAAAGTTAATAAGGGTTAACCAACACTTCTATCTGTTACTTGCTTCAGTTTATGGAAAGCATATTGAATACAGTCCCATAGGGTGGATGACCCATCTGCAACCTGCATCAAGCTGGGTTATCACCAAATCACAAATGAGAACTTTAAGCTTCATTTACCTTGCTTTCTATTTATTTCTGGTGCTCAAGTGTTCTCTGCTTAGATTCAGTTATCTTGGAAATGTCTAAATACAGTAACAGCTGCTTCTACAGCTGCTGTGCTATTTCTTTCAAACCACTTCAAGTTAATTTCATTGCTGGTCAGTGAAATCAGTCATTTCCTTGAATTGTATCAGGTGAAGGGTTTTGAATGTTTTAGAAGTCGAATTTAGAAACAATGTAACACTCACTGAGGACTGGAACACTATTGAAAATCTTTATGCATTTGCAGTGTAATGCCGAAATAAGTCTTAGCCGCGAGCCATTGTTGTACTGTTGCACCATACTTGAAAGCACATATGCTAGAACAGGGGTTTGGTAAACACTGGTTTTTTAAAAAAAAATAAAATTGACAGTCTTTGACCGGAATGCCTTTAGTTTGAGTGGGCAGTGACTTTTCTGTTAATAGCTTTATGTTTTCTACACTGTTCTCAGTGTTGCACAATGAGCACTTGGTAGTTCAGAAAAGAAGCTTGGCTTTCTTCCTGAGAATTTCTGGTAGACTTAGATTATCTGAATCAGCTGGGAGATATTAAAAACTTTAACATACCAAAACTTTGAATAAAGAGTAGTGCTACTGCAGACTTTATTGGCAATACAAAGTAGATAGAATAGCAGTTCACAAAGCAAAGAAGGAAACATTAATGTTTTCCCTACCTCTGAATTTATTTCCCCACCGTTTGCCAAAAAGCTTGCCTTTCCCTGTCTGGGGAATGTAATATACCTACCAGGTGGATTGAAAAAGACAGAAACCAGCCATTGCATAGAGTACAGGCTATATGGACTTTATGCCCCTTACCGTAGTTGACAAGCAGTGTTTTCTGACTCTACTTGCACAGTCAGTGTTGGGCACAGAAGGCGGATAAGAAAAGGCAGCTTCCAGTCTCCAGCACTGCATACCAAATGAGACTAAGCCCCTCCCCGTCAAGGTCTTATTGATTCAACTGGTTGCACAAGGGTTGTGTGTCAACAGTTTAAGGTAGTAGCCTGGAAGAATGCCCGCACTTCATTTAGCAAGTTAAAAGTGGCATGATGGAGGCTCTGGTGATTAGTTAAACTGTTTGTGTGTGGCTGTTGGTTGGCAGGCATAAGAGACAGGAACTTTATAATTACTCTAGAATATTTTTTGCTAGTTAGCTTTTTTTAGATTTTCTTTCAGGATGTTTTTGATCTTGCCTGGTGTACCAAAGAGGAGAGTGAGTCCAGACTCATGGAACTATTTACTTCATGGAACAGGATCATATTGGGGAAGATATAAAATGTTTTAGAAAGCAAGAAATTCGGGCAGATTAATGATTCAGTAGGTTTTGCCTTTTCTTTCTGCTTTGCAGACTGCGAGGAGACTTGACTCCCCTTTTGGCAAGTGAGGTCAAACCACAGCTGTTCTTTTAAACAGTGGTCTGAATCCTATGGAACAAAATGTGAATATTGTCATAGATAAAATGTGCAACAGTTTTATTGCCTGAGTACACTCAACAGGAAGACATGTCTGGATTTTGTGTTTTGTTTTGTTTTCCAGGAGGCTGACAAACCTTCAAACTAGAAAGCAGTTAGTTCATTTCTTTACTTCATAGGTCATTTAGCTTCATTCCAGAGTGCTATTTCAGCTGTTCCAGTTAAAGCAGAAGCTTGACTTGCTGCAGTTAAAGCAACACTTCGTGCTAGTCAAGAGCCATTTAGCTTAGCTGTACATCCGTTTGCTCTCTCTATTTGATATTAAAATTTGCTTGCACAACATTGTGTTGGCATGAGAAGACTTACATTGGTACCCTTCAGATAGTTTGGTAGCCTTTGGTTGATATTCAGAATCTGCTATTCTTCTTTTTAATCTCTAATATATTTTTAAAGTGTCATACAATTTTTATTGTTGGGAAGCAAATAGATAAAAATATGGAAGAGAAAGGAATATTGCTTTGACCACTTTTTGATAAATTGATAACAACAGTATTTTGGTTCCTTTCTTATGTTGTTTGGCAAAAAGCTAAGCTGTGCTATTTTTGAACTACCAAAATTTCTTTAATATTATTCTAGTCCAGGGCAACTGCATGGAGGGAGGGGTAGGGCCCCTGCACCATTTGCACCTGCATTGGTGCACCCAGGCATACATGATGTCACTTCTGGGTGCCATTTTTCAGCTGAAATCCGGCCCAATGAGGTTCTGTGGGTGAGGGAGAGGAAGCCTATGTATTTTTATGTGGTTTGGGTTGATTTGACATAGTTTGAGGGGCTGGAAAATTTGCCTGAAAATGCCACTGAATTTGGAAATCAAATTTTGGGGCAATGGCCAGGAAGCTCAAGTTTCTCAGAAATTGTGGGGACTGAATGTCAAAACAGGTTGATACTGCTCTCCACATGGTGGGAAATAAATTTTAGTTTTTTTTAAAAAAAACGTTCTTAAAATGAGTTTTGAAAAATCTGGAGGGTGAAATTGTGATGGAACATGCCTTTTAAGGGGGACAGTTACAACCTACCAAACACCTGGGTTGCCCCTTTTCCCAATGTAGATCACAATGGTCTGCATCTGACACAAGTGTAGCTTTCTGTCTGTTCTTTTTCCATTGTATGCCCCCTTCATTCTTCTGGGAATAGAAGGCCTGGAAGTTACAACAGAAGGACAGCATTGGGAAAAATCAGGGGGAGACAGCTTGATGGAGCTAGAAACAAGATGCTGGTTTAAATGGATCCTTGGTGTGATCCCATGCTGTTCCTTTTATGTTTGTAAACTTGTTTTAGGCTGATACAATAGGCATTTAAATAGCTACTTGCCAGGTCACCTATGACACTTTATAGAGATTGGTGTACTTGTTCCTTTAGTCGCTTAGAAATACTTGGAAGTTTGTGTGTGTTTTGTTCTAGGCTGAAAAATGTTTAATTTGTTACTTTTTTTCCAGTGTTGTATCAATGACAACACTATTTAAAATGGCTGTGTTTGTGTGAATATCAAATTTTAGACCTATTTTTGGAGAGAATTGAGCAAATAAATAGAAATAGGCTAACTCTAAAGCCTTCCCCAGAATAAATCTGTTGAAATCAATGGAACTTTAGTTGCAACAAGTTCTCTTAATTTCAGTGGGTCTCCTCTAATTAGGGTTAAGTATGCCTATGCAAGCGCCTGGAGACCAGGGGCTAATATTCCCCTTCTTCAAACCTCCTCCCCACACAAAGGCTATCACCCAATAGTGCTCCCAAATACCTCTGTCTTCATTTGAGTCTTTCCCAAAATGAGACCAAAAGTGACATTGTATCATTGCCTGTTGGCTTTTTGAGAAGGAAAATAGAGGTATTTTTGAGCCTTTCTGTGTGGAGTTAGGGGAGTTCTGTACATTTTGGGGTTCTATTCAGTTTTCAGGCAAAAAAAAAAAAGCCCCCAAATGTGCCAGTTTTTAAAAGGAAATGCATGGTTGTAGAACTCTGAGGTACTGGCAATGATCTACAAAAATGGTGTCCCGGGGTCCCATGTGATCCATGACCCACATTTTTCCCATCCCTGATTTAACAGTGTCATGTTTTTCTCATTTCACTTCTTTTTAAAAAAATTGTTATTACTAAAGTTTTTAAGGTACAGGGAAGATCAGATAAACCAAGAGAATAACTGAAGAAAAGCCAGAGTTAGATCTCTCTCTAGTTGTTGGAGGACACTTGAAGCTGCAAACAGTGTCTACCCTGCCTTACATTTTTATATCAACAAGTATGAGGATGTTCTGACCAACAGGAAAAAAACTATTTTTAGAAGAGAATATTGAAACTCCTTTATCTTATGTGAAACAGGTGGTTTGACTTATAAACATAGAATGTTTATATTTTGAGTCCACAAGCCGGAATATAAGATAGGTTTTGTTTTTGGTCAGATTCTGTTTGCAGGTTAAGTTTTGTTTGTTCATAAGAGATATCCTTTTCCTTTTCTTTAGCAGTCAGAATTCAATATCTCTAGTGAGTTAGCCAGTGCTTTTGTTACTGCTGTCTGATATGAGACACAGATGATCTTATTTGTTCATATGTTTGTTCAGATGACATATTACACTTTAGATGACATACTACACTTTAGAAGGAAGTGATAGATGGATACTTGCAAGTCACAGATATTGAGAAACTATGGAAGAAAGGCTATTTTTCATTGACAAAGAGAGTGTATGTGTGTTCTACTGTGTGCACACGTGCATATTTTTGTGGTTCTGATGAAGAGGGTGACGTGACCTCTTTGGGGAAGAAAAATGTCTTTAGAGCTTTCTAATTTGGAAAACTGTAGCCCAGTGTCTTAATAATTTATATTTTCAGCAAGGAGTGTGAGCTTGTGGTGGATACGCAGCTCCTAGGATTTCTGGATAAAATTGGTTTTCTGACTTTTTTAGTCTGGCTTTTTGTTGGTTGTATACTATCATCAATTATATCTTTTTGACCTGCCTTGTAGTGTTAAAAGCTTAGCATAAAGTAGCCATTCTTAATCTATCTGATATGGGAGACCAATGTTCCAGCAGCATATTTGTATCCCTTGGCTACAGTTACTTTTCTTTTCTGGAAACTTATCAGGGACTGGCAGCCAATGGCTCGTGGTCTACAGAGTAAAAGGTAAACCAATATTTACACCACCCCCTAAAATCAGATGTAAATGTGAAAGAAAGAACTGGATGTCATCTACAAATATTGATGCCTTCTATGAATGATACTCAGTTTGGTACCTTTCACATGGTTTAGACTGCAACAGTTATTAACCTACTAGCATGGCTGTTGGTCAGGAGTTCTGTTAAGTTGTACTTTAGTCCAAAATTTCTCAAAGGCACCACTATATCTCTTCCCACTGCCATATTTTGGTTTATGGGACTTTTGTGGGGAATTACAGGACATTCAGCATTTTTAAAAATGATTACTTCTGTCTGAAGTGGTACATGCCCCCCTCAATTTATATATTAAATTGTTGTTGCATGTGATAGTTTGATACAGATTTTCTCACAAAAGAGACTTGTCCATAGGGGTAATGCTGTGTAATATAGTTCCAGTGGGTATGTTGGACATCTTATAAATTTGTAAGTAAAAAGGTTAAAACAGAAAATCAAATCCTAATAATGTTCCCTGTCCATGGGAGTTCAGTCTTGTTTTTAGTCTTTGAGAAGGGTTTTGCCATTTTACCATCTTGTCACAGAAATTTGACGGTGTTGAGTGTTTTATTGAGAGCAATTATAAATGGCTTAGGACCTGAGAACCAGAAAAAAAACCACAGCTTTCTCCTTGTATTCTCCATTTGACATCTAAGGTCTTGCTCCAGATTCCATAGCCATATGAAGTGCAATGAACTACTAAGAACGGGGCCTTTCTAAAACAACACCAACCTTATGGAATGTTGCTGTATGTGGGATCTGTCACTATATTAATTTAGATGTTTTGTTAAATGCTATTGCAGTGGTAGAAATGTTGGCATGGGTGAGAAATGAAGTTCTAAACATCCATTCAGCTATGAAACTCAGGGTGACATGGGCCAACCACTGTCCATCAGTGTAACAACCTATTGGCCTTGTGAGGATAAAATGGGCAGGGGAGAGCCATGTGCACCATCTTGAATACTTTGGGTAAAAGGCAGCCCATAAATACAATAAATAATTAGTCCAAATCTTCATCTGGCTGTATTTATTTAAGTATTGATTGATAACTTAATTATTCTTATGGTGTTATTATTATGGTGTGCTCTTTTTTTAAAAAAGTTATTGGTTAAATATTGACTGCTTAGGGAAATAGCTGGACTTACTCCAACTTTTAAAAATATATAGTATGTAAGTTAAAATATGTGTTTAGAAAATAAGCTGGAAAAATGTAATTATTTTCTCTCTAAGATCTCTTCATTTGGAATTTTCAGCTATCTCATGCTGTGCCATTCTCCTCTTCAATTAGATGTCCCCTTTTATTCTTATTCCTTCCCAAACTTACACCTTAAGAGAAGAAATTAAATACACTTATTTAGAAACAAAAACCACTTACAGTTCTGCTTATGTTCAGATAAATTTGTTGTCAATCCTTTCTGAGAGTCAAAACAGCATTCTAAAAGTAATGCAAGTCTTTCAAAAATCTTATTTTGGATAAGTAGCGTGATTATCATGTGTTTGCTTAACATTCACCTAACATCAGCTTTCTATGTCCTCTTGTTTATTCATCTCCACAGAGACTTGGCAGGGACTGCTTCCGTCTCTTTTGAGTTGGCATGTTACTAAATCCTATCCTCCTGTTAAGACATCTCAGTACTACTGAATGGTTTTATCTCTCACTAGTAGAAAATGAGGTGTATGTGTGTCACTACTTTAGGGAGGTGCTGAAATGCAATGGGCAGCAGAGTGGAACAGAAAAAAACAATTGAAATAGCATAGGTAGGGGGGAAATGCAGTTGTCCCTCTTCCTGCACCATGTGATTTACCTGTTTCTGTGATGATACATACAGCATCCTGATACTTGGCTTTCATGAAAAAATGCATGTTGTTCTCTGCCGACAAACTGTCTTGGTAATTTTAAAATAAGTGTAGCTGCACAGCATTGTATAGCAAAAAACCTTTATGTAGTTCCCCACATCTCCATTTTTAACCTTCAGATCAGATGACTAAGAAGTAACTTGTGTTTAAAAATGACAAAGAAGAATTACAATACTGATGAAGTGTACTGGAGTTGTTATATTAAACTCATTGGCAAGGAAAAACATTCAAAATAAAAAATAGTTTTCATTTTTTTGAAGTGCATAGTGAATGATAATGTTGTCTTGTCTTGAAAAATTCATCCCTAAAAATGTATCCCCTCTCAGAGTCAGATATAGCTAAGTTTTATTTCAACATCGGAATGAATTTGTGGGACTTTGGGAAATAGTTTTAGATCATACTGTTTTCTGATGTCACTGTCAGTGTTATCGTACTTTTTTCTATTTAGAAATGAACTCACTTTATTTTACTGGGATTTGCTTTCATTGGGTTTAGGCTTGTTTACCTTTTTCTGAGGGGAAACTGGCTAGGACAAGAACAGCTCAGGTGTTGAAAGAACTGCTACTAAGATATATCTTACACTGAAATTAGATATGTTATTGCCCATCCAATCTCAGCTGGAAACTTCAAATGTGGAATGAATGTCAGCAGTTTCAGACCGCTGTCCATAATCAGTTATGGTATATTATGCTTTTATAGTGCATTTGTATACAGGAGGAATAGGGAAGACAGAGTATTTGCAAAAACAAGCTTTCTCATGCAGCTGTTGCATACAAAGCAATGAAAATATACTTACGGATTATACAGCAATGGCATTCATTAAAATGTCTGTTGTGTTAAGCACATTTTAAAAGGGCTAACAAGATATAACTACTCAATATTCTATTTAGGTATAAATTTATCTGTAATTCAAATAAGAAAGAAAATTGAGAAATTAGTGGTAATACAGGTTTTGCTCATACTTTTTGTTTTTTAGAACCAAACGTCCAAGACCATGAAACCTAAGCTCCAGAATCTTAGCATACATACTAAGAGGACTCTAGAGAAGTGTGTCTGGAGGTCTTTTGTTTCTTAAAAGCACATTTATTCATTTTAATTAATGTAAATATATCCATATGTTTGAAGCCTGAAGTACTATGCTTAGTCATCAAGTAGCAAACCTGTCCAAGCAGTGAATAGCTTTGCAGTCAATACACTTTAAAGACATAGAGCAAGGAACAAGCCCTCTTCCCTGCTGTGGGGCAGACCTTCTTAGCCACATAGAGTAGGGTGGTGGTGATGGTGGCGGTGATGATGATGATATTCATACCCTGACCAGGAGTCAAGGCAGTTTACAAAAGTCAGACCAGATACAACTAAAAAATATCACATCATACAAAAGTTATAAATATAATTAAACTATCAACAAAAGTAAAAACATAACCATTAAAAAAGAATAACAACAAGTGTAAACAACACAGCACATGAAGGGCCCTTTCCTTCTTAGCAGTTAGCTCTCAATGACCTGTTAAAACAAAAAGTTTTTTGTCTCCTTATGAAAGGATAGCAAGGAGGGTACTGTGAGTGGAGTAAAACCAAACTCCATTACAGATCTGCAGGAAGACACATAATTCACATAGCCACAGGAAGTCCTAGCCCCCTCCCATGTATTCTAGCCGCCTCCCATGTCTGCCATGTCACATGATGACTACCTCACCTATACTGTGGGTGGAGGAAACCAGCCGCCATTACATATTGGCAGGAGGTCACATACCTCACATAAGCATAGCAGACCCAGCCCCTTCCTCACCTGTGGCACCGCCTCATTGGTGGAAAATGCTGTAGTGGGAGTGTATGTTGCTACCTGCATAAAAAGCCTAGTCAGGCCTCCATGTTTTGTTGCGATCTCTTGATTGCCACCCAGCTGCAGCTGTCTGTATTTTTATATTTTTGTACTGAATAAAACCTGGCCTCTGGCCTAGCCTTTTGGGTCAAGAAACGTCTTTTGTTCATTTGCCTGTTTCTCAGTAAAAGCTCACCTCTTTTAGGGCGTAGAAGGTGACAGTACCACTCTAACCTCTCTACAAAGGGAATTCCACAGCCTGGGAGCAGCCACTGAGAAAACTCTCTTTGATGTTCCCGCCTGTGAAGGTGGTGGGAAAGAGAGCAGCACCTCCAGAAGATCTGCAGACGTAGACAGGCTTGGTGTAGGAAAACAGTGTCTTTATTGATCTTCTCTCAAGAAGGTCTCTTTCCTAATAAGCTGTGAGGATGCATCTGAGCAGCAGGAGTGCGCAGGGGTTGCAGCACCCATAGCTTCAGTCAAGCCAGGCAAACAGGATGGGTCTGCTTTTGGCAGCTCTGTCACTTTGCTTGAAGACATCTATAAATCAAGCTGAAGCCCCATTCCAAATTGTGCTAAGCCACTTGTTTTGTTTTTACAGAAATTGAAAGAAAATGTATTTTTATGTTACATGTATTATAAAAGCTCCTTACTCCCCAGGTGCTTCAAAGCTCAGATAAGAAAAGGGTTTCTGACCAACAGAGGCTAGCATACTTTATTACACCATAAGCATTTGTAGACAGCAGCCTGCTTCATCAAAATGAAGTCTTGTATAGAGAACATGCACGTACTGAGGGGGCGATTGTGAACAGTGAGGTCAGAGGGAATTGAAATGCAGAAAGTGCAGTGAAAATTACCTTAAAAGTGACCATTAACAAAACAAAAGCTGGGCAATAAAGTAGGCATCTTTGCAGAGATGAGCTGTTTGTCCCTACTGCAGCAATGGAAATAAAGTAGAACTTCTTGATGAATTCTTGCTCAGCTATTTCTGATTGAGATCTGTTTTTGAAGTGTCTGTGTTCAAGAATGGCCACTTTGAGGTCAAAGATTGTGTCCTGGGAAACTGAAGTGCTCCTTTGCTTTTTTTTTTTTAAATACAGGTATTGCTATTTCTCATGTCAGAATTGCGACCATTTATCTTTTTGAGTAGAGTACTGGTCTGCTTCTATTATGTGGAATACTGTGTAGGATATTTTTTGAAAGTGATGGCATATTACACAGTAAAAGATTAGTACATAGCTGCAGATGTGCATGTTTCTTTGTTGCAAGGTCTGTCACTGCTGGTCAGAAACCATTTAAAGTTAAACAGCTTTTTGTAAGCAAGTAAGTGTACTACTCTTATGAAAGTGAAGTATCATTGTCTAGTAAGGGCTGTAGATCATTGACAGTGCATAGTTTTAGCTGAGAATTGTAGGAGACAAGCAGTATTCTGTTGTTTCTTGTGGTGGTTTTGTCCTATGTAGATTATTCCTGGATACTGTTCTGTTGTTTCGAGTTTTGATTTGCTGTTTTGAGTTCCTTCAATGAATATTGTTTTCTGAAAAATGCCTGATGTAAATTATTAATTTCTGGAAAGTAGGGGGAGTGAGGTGGTAAAACAAGGGGACATTAGTGTTTGATGCACTTCTGAAGCAAAATAGGAACGCTGTATTTTTTCGGTCTTCCATGTAAAGAGATTGTGTCATTTTCAAGGGAATGCACATTTCAGCTTATGTCATGTGCGCATGCAAAACAGGAATATGAGGTAGTTCAAATACCAGGCTTGTAAGGGAAGGGTAAGTTATATCATAATAGTCTATTAATTTCACAATTTAAGGTAATAATTTTATGCAGAAATATATGTTGATAGTTTGGAAACATCAGTATTCTTAGTAAGAATTATTTTATTGAGGATTGTATGAACCACAAAGGTTGTTTAAAATTGCTTCAGAGACTTAAATATGGCTGAAAATCTCTAAATCTTTCCCTTTGCTCCTTTCTCATTCTTCTTCTTTTATTTTCTTTTTTTTCCCCAGTGCATTGCATGAGAGAAACACACATTTTTTTTACTGAAATCTCCATATGTGCTCAATGTGATAACATATAGTTTCCCAGAGCAAATTATTGCCAATGGCTAAGACAGCTAGAATTAATGAAATCAGGATACACTGATTATATTTGGAACCTCATTTTAATTTGATGGCTTTACCTCTTTCTTCTCTCTTTTTTTAGTGTTGAGGGTGAGGCTCCCGGAAGTGAAACGGGAACATCATTGGACAGTCCATCTACCTATCATCAAGGGGCTATTACGCACAGCTCAGCTATAAGCCCAGACCATTACGACCATTCTCCATATGGGCTGTATTCCATCTCTCCTGGGCAGCAGAGGCCCCGGAGACCAAAGCTTCAGCACTCAACATCCATATTAAGAAAACAAGCAGAAGAAGAAGCTATTAAAAGATCACGATCCCTTTCAGAGAGCTATGAACTCTCATCTGACTTGCAGGATAAGCAGGTATTTGAAATTGCTTTTATGTGAATCAGGGCTGTCAAAGCAAATAAATGTGCTGGTTATTCAGATGTTTCTTGAAATAATAGATTTGTTGATGAGATTCCAAGTTTGGCATATCTGAGCAGTATATAAGTTTCTATCTCTTCCCTTTACAGAGCTAGCATGGTAAAGTGGTTAGAGCATTGGATTATGATGACTCTGGAAACTAGGGCTTGAATCCCCACTTGGCCATGGAAACCCACTAGGTAACCTTAGGCAAGTCATACTCTCTCAACCTCAGAGGGTGGCAAAAGCAAAACCCTCTCTGAACAAATCTTGGCAAGAAAACCCCATGATAGATTCCTGTTAGGGTCAGTATAAGTTTGAAATGATTTGAAGGCACACAGCAATTTTTCCCTTTTCCCGCATTTTGCTAAAGCAGTGGCAAATATATGCTGAGACATTTAATGTTTAATTTTTAACAAAGAACATTTCCCAGTAGCTGCATTTTATCACATGTGGCTCATTAAGTAACTTGTGAACCTACCACAGAGTTGCTGTTTAAAATCAGGAAGACTTTGTAAATATGAAAACAATGTATTTCCCATGCCTTTGAAATAGCCTAGTTAATGTTTATCACTGCAGCATAACTTGCGTTTCCAGATTTCAGTCTTTGACTCTGAGAGTTAGTTTTTAGAGCTTATTATTCAGGCCTCAGGATATTCCATTGAAATGTGCTTAGAAACTCGCTTGGTTTTTTATTACCTGTCATTACCTCACATGCTCTAGAGCTGCTACTGCTGCTGGCATTCACATGTTAACAACTTGACTATTTTTTTTCTTTTGTCTTGCATTTGATAAATGATTGCAATGTGGTATTCATTTAGCATGTTGGATGCTATGGATTAGAGCCTGAGGAGGAACCATAACACGAAGTATGTTTGTAAATGTGGATTCCTTCCTAGCATCTACTGGAGAACTCCTCTGCCTCAGTCTGTGGTTTACCTCTAATGTATGAAAGAGAAAATGCATATTTTTCCATCCAGTCACAGGAAATGTAGGTTAGTGCTACGTGAAGCAGTAGACCATAGACTAGTCCTAGTTCATGAGCCATCAACTACTGACCTGTGGAGAGTTTCTAGAAAATAAAAGAACAGTTGTAGCCAGTGGGCCAAATATGGTACCAGTCCCTGGCACATTGGGGGAGAAAACCCTGCCAGTTCCCCATATCAGGTAGCTAGCTTAGGAAGCAGTGATGTAGGATGTGCCCTTCAACATCCCACTTCAAATGCTGTCCTATGTTGTGACAGTGTTACAGAGACATTTGTTGTGATAAATAGTAGTATTGGCTAGGGAACAGCAAAGTGCAGCTCTCCAGATGGGCTGTATCAGCTGTAGCCAGCATAGTTCATGGTGAGAGAGATTAGGAGCAGAAATTCTAATGCTATCTGGAGGGCCATGTTTTGCCCACTTCTAATGTAGGTGAAAATATTTTTCTCTGTATGTACAGCAGCCTCTGCTAACACTGTGTGTATGCACGTAACTTTTCTTTATTGTTATTACTGAAGATGTATACACTATTGACTATACAGGTACTATGAGGTTTAGAAAGTAATTCAAGACTTCAAGCTTATAACATCTATTTGTGAGATTTTTACCAAACCCCAAAAATCAGAAATTAGTACAAAAAACACACATGTAGAATCAAAGAATTCTGAGCCCAGAAATTTGTTTTGTGTGTAAGTGCTGTTTGAAACTCAGTCTTCTTGTCCACCTAAATCCACTTTGGTTTACTTCGGGTGTCCATCACTTCAGCAGTGCAGTTGTGGCTGAGGTACAGGGAGTATTTGTTGCTGACATTGTTAATGCACACACTCAGGAGCCAGAAATCTTTTGCTGACTTACTGCAGATCACAGAGTGATCTACCAGTAGATCTAAATATTAGAAGGCATGTTTAGAAGACAGGCTTGCTTTTTCTTCTAGCAGTGTACTTGCTTCCCTCTGTGTCTTATAGTCTTCAACCTGCAGATCTCTCTCATCAGACAGACCTTAGGTGATTCCACTTCCTTACCCCTTAAATTCATCATAGTGTCACACACACAAACACACATAGAAATTAAAAGTGTTATGAAAGAATGCATCCCTTGCAACACAATATCCTATGCACAGGCATTGAAATTTCAGGGAACAGGATGCTGTTGAATGGACAGTTTTCTGTATAGTTTGAAAAAATTATTTAAAATATCTTGAAAAATATGGGTAAATTTTAATGGAAAATATCATATAAAAATATTGGGACTATGAGTTCAAAAATGCTTATATAAAGTGTATTAGAAAGATACTTGACAGTCATATTTTTGAGATCTGTCAAGGTTAACCATTGCATGAAGTTCTAAAAAATAATTCGATCAATGTGAATTTCAGCTTTACTTTATTCTAATTTTAAGATCTCATTTGTATTACTGTCACTAATTGTTTTTTTTAATTGTGTTGATGAAAATCAATGTGTTAGATTAATGTAACCAAGAATTTTCATAATTGAAAATGCACACTAAATTCTTGCTTGAAAGAATAGAAAATAGATTAATTTGCTCTGTAATAACACTTGTTAAATCTCTCTAAGGAATCAGTGAAATAGATAAGTTTTACCCGGCTTCACAGAAGAAAAACCTGAGGGAGAAAAACTGAGCATAGAATGTCATCATGAAAATTGTTCATAACTGCTGAAGCAAAATCTGACAAGAAATGGATTCAATAAGATTTCAAGGGCACTCAGAATGTCATTTCTTGCTTTGTGGGAAAAAAATGATCATATCTATAGGGTGCTTAATTGGAAACACTGGTGAATGCATACTCTGAATAAAAATGCAAGATTTAATAACTTTTCTATTTAGCTCTCTGTGTGTCGAAAAGACTTTCGACTGAATTGAATCCAGCATGCATTCTATGGTTTTGAAATGTTTTGACTTGTTTTGGGGGGGGGCAGGAGGGTTCAAATTAATTGTTTACTTTTACAAATATGCCTGCCTTAAACTTTTTTTAAAAAAAACACAAAAAGTTTGTATTGATGAGCATAGGTAAACCACATTTTTGGAGAAAGCTTTTCAGAAGAAAATGCAAGTTGTACAATATTTTGTTGGACTATTAATTTAATTCCTGTCTAGATGCTAACTGCTTAGATCAAAATGTTATAAATTTTTCTTTAAACCTTCTTCCATATGTTTGATTAAATTGCTGTTCATATTTTATGTGGAAATAAATTTCACAGTAATGACATTTCTCTTTTATGAGATGTATTTCTGGCAGTTATTAAAATTATCTTCTATCTAGGTGGATAATTTTAATGCAGCTTTATATATACTTTCCCATTGTTAGGCTGTTTTATATGCGGATACATTTTCAACTTAGAAAACTTTTTAGATCTTAAGATTACCATTATATACATTTTACTATGGTAAATTTGAAACACGCATCAGTGTGGTATCATGCTCCAGTGATATGCAGTAAACCATAGACCTTGAATGTTCTAAAATATTTATATCTTCATTTTTAGGTTGAAATGCTAGAACGGAAATATGGAGGCCGTCTCATAACTAGACATGCTGCTCGTACTATACAGACTGCTTTCCGCCAGTATCAGATGAACAAAAACTTTGAGCGGCTTAGAAGTTCTATGTCTGAAAATCGTATGTCAAGACGCATTGTACTGTCCAATATGAGAATGCAGTTTTCGTTTGAAGGACCTGAGAAAGTCCATAGTTCCTATTTTGAGGGGAAACAAGTTTCTGTTACGAATGATGGATCAAAATTAGGAGCCCTGGTGCAGTCTGAATGTAGTGATCTTGGTGAATCAACTGCAATGAAATCTCCAGCAGCATCCACTGACTTTGCTGATGCTATAACAGAACTTGAGGATGCTTTTTCAAGACAAGTAAAGTCTCTTGCAGAGTCAATTGATGATGCACTAAATTGTCGTAGCCTGCACTCTGATGAGGTACAAATAGCTGATCAAGTAAGGAGTCGTGAGTTAGAGCGAGACAGTTGTGGTCAGAGTAAACCAACAAGCCATAATGTGGATCATAGGAAACTTGATGAAATGACTGCATCTTATAGTGATGTTACATTATATATTGATGAGGAGGAACTATCCCCACCACTTCCCCTATCCCAATCTGTAGATAGACCATCAAGCACTGAATCTGACCTAAGGCTTCGGTCAATGAACCCATCTCAAGAGTACTGGTCTATGACACACAAGGATCATAAAATAGACACTGACACAAGCTGCAGGAGTACACCTTCATTAGAGTCCCAGGAGCAGAGGATGAGGATGGATCACCTGCCTTTGCTAACCATAGAACCACCAAGTGACAGCTCAGTGGACTTAAGTGATCGTTCAGAGAGAGGGTCATTAAAGAGACAGAATGCATATGACCGAGGAGTTACTAGTCAGCAAGGTAGTCCAAAACACATCTCACATGGCATCCCTACCAAGATAATACCTCGAGAAGACCAGGAGACTAGACATAGACCAAGGCCCATTGATAGCCACTTAGCCATTAATGGCACAGCAAACAGACAAAGCAAATCGGAGTCGGATTACTCTGATGGAGATAATGACAGCATCAACAGCACTTCCAATTCCAATGACACTATAAACTGCAGCTCAGAATCTTCTTCTCGAGACAGCCTAAGGGAACAAACTTTGAGTAAGCAAACATATCACAAAGAGACTCGTAATAGCTGGGATTCTCCTGCCTTCAGTAATGACGTCATCAGGAAACGTCACTACAGGATTGGACTGAATCTTTTTAACAAGTGAGTACAGTGCTTTTTTCTGGGTTTCCTTTCAATAAAATGTATCTGGAGTTCTTGTTCCCATCTGGATGGGGAAGTAATTAATGCCTGAGCTTTGGATTAATGACTGGCTTTTGACCTGTTTTGAGATTTAACAAATGCCCAAACATTGTTTGTTTGCCTTTTTCCTCATTTTAGCATGTTCACTGGATTGTCTGGAACCCCATGGTTTCATGGTGAATTACAAAAAGAGTCATGTGGAAAGAATAGTGAGTTTAACTCATTTGGGAGCATAGATACACTGTGAAGGGCTGTATGTTTCTTTCAGAGAACAGAAAGGTTAAAATAAAGTGGACAGTTTCAGAGCTGCTATTAAGAAAAGTGGCAGATCTATTGCACTTTGCAATAGTATTGGGAATTTTGAGGCGTGATGGTCATCTGTCGGGAGTGCTTTGAGGGTGTTCCTGCATGGCAGGGGGTTGGACTGGATGGCCCCTGTGGTCTCTTCCAACTCTACATTTCTATGATTCTATATCTAAAATACAGATAGTTACTTGAGTAAGTACTTGAGGTTCCATACCAGGCTCCTACAACTGAGGCCACAACAAGTTTCAATAATAAGAAAATTGAATTTCAACCTGCCATTACCACATCAGGGCCATTTCCACACCAGCCTGTTATACTGTTATTATTCCACTTTCAACATCCTATGGAATCCTGGGGTTTGCAGTTTAGGGAGGGGGCCTCAAGGACTCCCTGAGAGAAAGGGGAGTCTGCTGAGGGTGAAGGGGCCAATTTTTATCTCCATATTCCCTTAGCAGTCTGCAGGACACTCAAAAACACATAGATTATCTAACAAAGATTTCCAGATTATTTTCCCCCAGTGCTTCCCCATTACTCAAGACTGCTACAAAATGCAGTGGTTTTGCACCCTACAAACATTCCCTGTATTTCCCCAGAAACCAAAAAAGTCCATTAAAAAACCCAAAAATAGAAACAGGAAGTAAATGACATCACTTCTGACTTCTGTTTCACTCAATTTTTTACTTTCGGGAGTGTTCAAGATATATGAGGTGGGGGTGGGGGCAATACTACTGGCATTTACAGCAGTTTTTCACCATTTGGGGGAGTTTGTAGAGCAAATAATTGTCTAGATTTGTTTTTATTGGGAGGGGGCTGGGGGCTTTGGAGTTCCAGGGCCAAGGAGTACATTTTCGCTGAAATTCATAGCATTTTAGGCAAGGCCGTGCCATGTCATGGTGTTATATGGCTGAGCCTTTGGATAACTTATTTCCTTTCTTTTCCTCTCCTAGTGTAGGAAATACATGGTCTGGTGTTGCATCTGCACTGGCAGACTATTGTTTTGTGCTATCTTTTGAAATCTGAGTTGGATAGCTACAGTTTGAAGGAGAAAATGGAAATTTACAAGTAAATGACAGAATGTATTAATTGGGGCTCACTTCTATAGTGCCAGCCATAGTTTACCATTATGTATAAGGCAGGCTAGTGCCAAATTCATCACATTCATAAATTCTGGCTTTGGATGAGACATATTAAGCTTGACTTGTTATGCAGGATAATGTTAAAATTATCTATAGAAATGCAGGGGATTTGTGGGCATTGCTAGTAGTATTTAATAAATAATCTGCTCTACATAGTTTTAATAAAATCTTTGCTTTTATCAAGTTGAACAATAGAGTTGAACATCTATTGCATTACTCTTTGGACTATGGCAGAGTAAAATCAAATTATGGGTTTTGCATGAATATAATGAATTATTAAATATAATAAATAGTAATTTAATAATAATAATAATAATAAGCCTTATAAAATCAGATCATGGTGTAAAAAATACATTCCTGAATTCCTAGTTGTGTGAATTACAAAATAATCTATATTTTCCTGCTTTGAAAAAAACTTTGAAGGATTCTACACATTTTGATTCAGTTAAACATTCAATTTAGCCAAACCATTCAATTTAGTTGAAAATTTAACTATGATTGTGTTGTTTGTCCAGACACATTTGTGATTACCCTCTCCTACTAGGGAGTTTACTGATATCTGTTGTTGTAATCAGAGTTTTGTTGTTGCTGATGTGTCTTGTTTTGACACAGACTTACTACTTTTGTGGTCTTATAAGGAAAAGGTTCCTCAGATAAATAACTATGACTTATGGGGAATTGTCAGGTAATTCCCCTGCCTAGTCAGTGTGGGGATGCTAATGAAAATTGTATCCCAAGACAGTATCCCATATAAAGGAAATAGGTCTTCATAACATAGTAAAGTGGTTTTGTCACATTGATGGCTATTAAAGTAGAAGAAAAATGTGCTTTTTATTGATGTGGTAGTTTTGGAAACCTAGAATAGGAACATTGTATAATAACCTTGTTTGTCTGCTGTGCAAATTTTGTCACTTTCATACTTTTCAGTTCAGTTTTCCTGTCTAGTTGGTTTCCTTAGTCTTAGACACATACTGAATCATACATACCTCAGTAAATAGGAAAGTCAAGTATGAAATGTGAATATGCAATATGTTTTGTGTTGTGGTTCACAAAGGACAGTTCAGATGTGCCTTATTTGTATCTCTCCCACTGTGAAATACTTTTTAATAATGAACACTGGAGTTCTCAATATTCTCAGTAGGGCTCCATAAAAATGGAACCTGTATTAAATTGATATATCACAACAGCCAAAGCAGAATTCTCGCAACCCAGGCAAGGTGAGCAAATATTCACTCTGCTGCACTTGTCTCTCAGAGTAAATATATAACCCATTACTACTGTCTTGTCTTAACTCATGTGCCCTGGCTGTTGGTGTACTGCATGGACAGTCCTTCAGATACTGTGGAGAACATTTTGTATATTATAAAAGATAAATCAGCATTTATTGTTAGAAAAGTATGCAGCCAGTTCATGAAAAATGTTGGGTGGGTATGCAGCAGTGAACACCAACTAGGAGCCATGGTGTAAGAAAGAAAAAAAAATTGCTTCATGGTGGAAAGAGCAATGAACAGCCTTGTTGCCCCTCTCAGTAAAATCAGCAAATCTTGTCAATTGATGGGAAACATGAGAGAGCATGTTCTGGTGCATGTCCCCTGGCAATTATGTAATCATGCAAGGCATCAACTAATTCTTGGAAGCCATCCTCAATTTGGCATTCACAGTTAATATTTTACAGTGAATGAGGATGTATTATAAGATCTCTACAGTATTGTCCAAAATGTCGTTTTATGTATGCCCGTAAAAGTGTGTAATAAAGACAGAGTACCTTAGGGGATATGTTTTTTCCTTTCCTTTTGCATACATTTGCTGGTATCTTATTGTTACTATAAATCACTGGTATTTAGGTTTTAGTAACCTCCTGAAGAGTATAACTGAGATAAGTGTTTTTAGACTACATCCCAGAACTAAATCTCTTTTATTGCTCACCTTTTTTAAAGTTGACTCCTGCAGTACAGTTGAGCACTAAGTCAGTTTACAGTCCCCTCCGCATCTGTGATTTCAGAGGACAAATGTTCCCTCTGTTTAGGGTTGCTGTTGCAAACTTATAAAACCAAGACATGGGTTTGAGGGCATGTGATAAAGCCACCTGGCGTAACTAAGCAGGTCTGGGACCAATCAGTGCCTGGATGGGACACAGCCTAGTTGCCTTTGAGCTCACAGATTAGTTGTTTCACATTAGTTGCTTTGTTGAGTGGTGCCTTGAGTGTCAGACCTTTAGATTTGTCTGCAACATGACAAATGCATTTCAGTGTACATAACTGTAAAGTGATGTGTACTGAGTCAAAAAGTCCCCAGACAAACACAACTTCACATTAACACTGATGGAGACTGAAATAGTGGTGACAGACCTGGGCAAGAATTGCAGGATTTTGGGGAAATATGTCAGTGAAAATGCTCCCCCAATGTGTACTCACTATGAAAAATGCATATTCTGTACTTGGGATTTGAAAGAAGTGTGTAAAATCTTGTGTAGTATATGGAATAAATGGAATGGGAGGCACCTTTCTACACCTGTCATTATACTAGAAACCAAGACTATTGAATGAAAGGTGAGAGAAGAGTCAGGACAGAGGAAGGGAAGTATTTTGCCCAGCACATAGCTAAATGATAAAACTCAGTTCCAGTAGGAAGTAGTGATGGCAACCACCTTCAACAGCTTTAAAGGAGAAGTCAGATTAATGTAGGATGAGACTTATAGTCATAATGTCTATGAACTCCAATATCAGAAGTTGTATGTCTCTCAGTACCAGCTGCTGGGAGATACAAGTTAGAGAGTGCTGATGTCTTCATGTCCTGCTGATGGGCTTCTGATAGGCTTCTGACTGGCTGCTGTAGGAAGAGGATGTTGGATTAAATAAGCCTTGGGTCTGATCCAAGACTGCTCTTCTGATGGTCTCATGACTTGGGCTTCTTTTGCTTCACACTCTTTCTAGTTTCTGTCAGCTTTGATCTCCAGTAAAACACATAGGATTATTTTTTAAAAAAAAAGTGTAGGAGATTTCTGTTTTAAGTTTTTCAAGGAACTGAATGGCTACCTAATGAGAGTTTAGTAAAAAGAGTGTTTTTACAACATCTGGAGTGCGGATTATTCCATAACAGCCACATTCAGTAGAAGCACTACTTGTCACTTTTTCCTTCTAAAGAACCAAGTATGGTTCATGGCATGAAACAACTTAGACAGTATTTAGTGAAATACTGACTCCATTCACAAATGGGTATAGGAGTTCCCTTACATCCATTTATAGAGAGTATAAAAACCTTCCCAAATGTTGAAAATCTAGCATTCAAAAGGCTGCGGAGCCCGGGATTAGCTGCTTGGAAATATCCCCAGAAACTAGAATGGAATATTACATCACTCCTAGCCAATCAGGTCTACTGAGTGTTAAATATTCCAAGCACACAGTTTCTTATAACAGAATACCACACTAGGGTTAAGCAGAATTTTCCTGTAACAATACTGACAGTGCTGATCAGGATATAATCTTGTTGCAAAGTGCCCATTGGCAGGAGGGGGTAGGAGAGAGTTTGGTTGACTGTCACAGCCAAGCAATGCTCTAATGATAATTATACAAGTCAGGATTTGCCAGTTCATTTATTGTTCCTTGGAATTCAGAGTGGGTGGACTTTCCAAATGAAAAGCAGAGACAGCTGTCTTTTTAGCTATTTAGAGAATGACAGTTTATTAGTAGTGAGCACATAGCAAAAGCAGGAAAGCAGAGTTGAGGCAAATAAAGAATAATACTGGCTAAAGGAGAAAAAATGTCACAGAAGTAAGTGTGTATGTGTGTATATCAACAAATGTATTGAGCAAAAAAATGCAACTGTAAGATACTATGTAATCAAGGTAAAAAGTTTCTGTTCATTAGAGACTCTTCTTTAAAACCTCTTAAGTTGTTATTTAGAAGATGGAACACAAGGAGTAAACTAGAGTTCCGGTGTATAATGTCCTTTTAAGAAACACTACTTCACCATTCAGTTTCTGTGTTGATTTCAACAAGAAATTGTTACAAACTGCCCCTGATATTTTCTGACAGATTGATATTCCGTGGCTACCAGCCTTACTGTTTGTTTTAAAAGGGAGGAGGAGAACAACCATTATTCTTTCTCTGTCTCAGTAGCTCTGGGTGAAACAAGAAATCATTTATCCATTTAATAGAATCTAATCTATTTCATTCCACAGAACACACCTCCAAGCATTCTGTCATAATATATTTTCAGATTTGAGGACATTTCTTACCCCCCTGCCCAGTGTTCTCCATTTAGAGAACATCCAGACTCCAAAAGAAATTCTGGAGACTTCAGAAGCTTGCTCGCCGACATTTGTCTGAGCCTTAATGAATGTGTTATCCAATTGTGGCTTTCAGGGTTTTTTGTCTGATGGGCCAATATTTGTATGTTTCGCTCCAAAGTCACTTTCATCATTAGCATGTACAGTAAAGGAGAGGATTTTACTTTTCCCATGAACATTTCCAGTGTGAAAGCAGTGTTAGTCTGCTGTGACAACAGTCTTCTGGGATTATGTTTGTCATCTGGGTAAATATTCAGTATTTGTACTTTGAAAGAAGTGCATCTGCCAGCACTGTGGCCAGTGTCTAATTTCCTGCTTGTCACCTGCTGTTTGTGTTTCTTTATTGGAAATAATTCCTGCAGAGTTGTCATTGGCTTTATTTCTGCAGCACTGGTGCTGGAGAATGGTTTTTCTTCTTCTCCTTTAATAGTTTAGCAAAAGCCCAACCATCTTTTTTGTTAAGCAATAAAGCTGCTGCAATAGGTAGGACAACCTAAAATAATAAGAGAAGCCAAGAAAGCCAGCAACATGTAGCAGTGTTGCAAACTGATCTGAGTAATTTTTTAAAAGTCCAGTGCATTATGGCCTGTATCAAAGTTGGCATTTCTTTGAAGGTTGTATTATACAATTCCATAAATTTCTTTGTAAAGGCCAAAACTTGTTGGGCATTTAAAAGCAAACAAGTGACCATCTATCAGCACATAGAGCTTTTCTTCCTGTTTTACTTTTACTTGTCCAAAGATCTTTGAATGATACTGTTCTAGGCCACACAGACACAGCCAGAATTGGGGATTATGTTCCCATCTAGAACCTCATATAGGGCCATAATAAGCTGTGAGAGGAGGTATAGAGAAGTGATGGATAAGGAAAAGGTTAAGCAGCTCTCATCAGCTTGCTGGCTTTCCACTGGGCTGTCTATGTCAAGTACTTGATTCTGGGATGCTACTGTTCTAAATTTTCTTTCATGGCCTTGAATGACCCTGTGTTGAGCACTCTAAGGTGCTGTGGGAGGCTTTAAGTGGAAGGTTCTTAGTCGCTCACTGCTGATATTAGGTAACCTGGCAGCCAGAAGAGCCCACTCACATTTAAGTGACCCCACCAAATTGGGCTTCTGTTGAGCACCCCTTCCTGTGGAACTGCCCTACAGGTTACAATGTCAGGAAGAATAATTTTTAAACTGAAGACTGTCTTCACTCTTCAGAGTTACATAGTTCTCCATTTATTGTTAGTTGACAAGAACAGAATAGTTTTCTTTCCAGTTATCCATAAAGTGAAATGAATGAGTAAATACACACAACTACTAAGCCAAGCACTAACTTCCTATGACTTTCATCTAACCAATTTGTTTGTTGGTTGTGATATTACCATGTCAAGTATTGTGGTGAATCTTGCAATGCCTCTAGTGAATCCCTGGGTATTGGATAAAATCTGTAAGTGTGACAAGATTATCTTTATCACTTGGCAAAATGATACAAATGAGTGCTTACACCCATAGATCTAATTCCTAGTTAGCCCTAACTAGAGTAGGATGATTAATTCAGAATGAATAGCAGAATGAATCCAGAATGAATAGCAAAGAATTATAATTCTGTTGCACATTTTGAATATATTGCTGAAAAATATGGAATGCATCACATTAGGAGTATATGGTCCACTGGAGAAGGAACACATTTCCCTCCCTTGCAGATATACCAATCCTTTTGCCTTCATTCATTCAACTACAATTAAAATTTCAGTAACACATACCAAATCAACAATTTGCTTTGGTTGTGACTTTTTTCTGCTGCACATGGAAATAATTCCAGCATGTACATTCTCAATTCCTCTATTATCAGAAATACTCTGGGGTGGGGGGGAACTTTTTATATAAATGTTCATTTTTTAAAACAGACATTTTTTGAAAGGATAAAAAATGTGCTAATAAAAATATCAATTTTTAATTTGGTCTTTGCCTTTTGCATTCTCCTTTCCTCTTGACCATTGATTTCTTTCTTGCAAATGCTGCTTCCGAACAGCCTTCTTCCTATTGATCTTCCTAAATCAAAATATAATATTCAGAAGATGAATCTAATTAAAGGAGCCTTTTTCATGAATTTATATGATGGTAAGCATAGTCATTTATATATGCCTCAGAACTTACACTTAGAATATTGTCCTGTTCACCAAAAAAAAAAAAAAAGATTAATTGCCTTTAGCCAAAGGCCTTACCCATATATACAGTACAAACCAATGAAAATAAACGGGATATAAAATTCAGATTTTAAGGATTGAAAAAATTAACAATATGAATTTCAACAGTGGTGAATATGTTTTGCTGATACTGGCAGCAAAAAAGGCCAGTACAATTCTCAGCTGTATCAACTATACTGTTCAGATCTGGGGTAATAATATTATCATTCTGTTTTGCTTTGGTTAGACATCACCTAAAATCAAGTTCTGGGTATCATAGAATGATACTGACAAGCTGAAATGACAGGGTGGTAAAAGGCCTGGAAAGAAAGGTTGAGAAAGTTGAATATGTTTAGTCTGGAAAACAGAAGGTTAGGAAGTAAAAGAACATTAAGAGGTAATGCAATAACCATTTTTAAATAGTTGAAGAGCTGTCATGTCTAAGATGGAGCAAACTTGTATCATGTCCTACCTATAAGAGGCCTCATCAGATGAGGAAAGGGAAGAGGAAAGCCAAGATAACAAGCTCTAGCTGATATGAGAGGAGGCTGGCAGCCTTGCCCTGGAGCTGAAGTCTGGACCATACTGCATAGAGCCATGAGGGAACGCAAGCCAAAGGCTGAGCTGTTTCATCTTTCTGAATATCATAGGCTGAAATGGAAGTAACAAAAGTTCAGGAAAGGCTTTGGTCTGCCTTAAAAAGAAAACACTGGGGGGCCAGCTATGGGGATTAACAGCTAAGTATAAATTAGTACAACTCAGTCTGTTTCTTTGGTGTAAATCAACTGCTGCAAAATCTCCATTTGGCTTCATTTGATGTTCCTTGTTCTTTCATTTCATGAACTTGAATTTTAATCTTGCTCATGCTTCTTTTTGTACTTAGACCCAGTACTGCTTTTGTTTTCGCTGACATTGTATATGCCCTTATACTGGCTTGGTTTCTCCATGTTTGTTTTCTTGGACTGTGGGTGCATTCACCTGAACACTTGCCACTCTGAAACAGATCAGCTTATTATATCCTGGTTCAGATGACAGGATCTGAACCTCTGGATTCAACTGAAAAGATAAGAGATTCAAATAAAACATTGTTGGAAATTTTTTGCGGTAGCCTCCTTTGGAAAGTAGAAGACTTTCTGTCCTTCATTGGTAGTGAAAAGCAGAGACAGCTGTCCTTTCAGCTATAATTTCTAGCACTGTTTTTCCAAGGGGTTTTTTTGTGCAGGGCGAGGAGGGGAGAGGGCAATGGAAATTTTCAGAAAAAATGAAGGATGCAATATTAATACTCATTACAGATAGAACATGACTTTGTTGCTTTGGGAACATAAAATGCCTCATATACAACTTAGTTTGGGATACAAATATACATACCGTAATATATGAAAAATACACTTATTCTGAATATAATTACAAACTGATTTTACCTTTTTTTCTGCATTTGGAGCCAACTATGAACTATAAGGAACTGTTTGGGGCAGGCAACCCTTCACCAGTAGAAACAGCATTAGTAAAACAGAATAAATTGTTCTTAATCCTGTAGTCCTCCATAGTGTCAAACAGATGTGACACACTCATTTCTGTAAAAAGAACTAAGGAAGCAAACACCAGGAACTGTAATGATCTGATAGTATACATATTTCAAAACAAAGTCGTTGGCCATTTCCTCCCTACACTATTATAGTGCTATTATTCCACTTTCAACATCCTGTGGAATTCTCAGGTTTGTAGTTTACGGGGGTCAAAGATGCTACTCCCTAAACTGCAATTCCCAGGATTCCATAGGATGTTGAAAGTAGAATAATAGCACTATAACAGTGCAGTGTGGAAATGTCCTTCCTCTCAAATAGTTTTTAGAAATGATTTAGGTGCAGTAAATACATGAGCGTGTGTGTGTATGCATATGCGCTTTCAAGTCTCTTGTCAATTTATGGCAACCCCATGAACTTCGTAGAATTTTCTTAGGCAAGGAATACTCTGAGGTGGTTTTGCCAGTTTCTGAATATATGACTACCTTGTCCTAAACATTTTGTTCCTCTTTCCTAATGAAAATATTCAGTAATCCGTTTTTTTTTTTCCCAATTTTACTGTGAGGGAAAAAGACTTCCAAAGGTAACTTGGATAAAAAAAATATTTTCCCCAAATTTGCCCTCATCTTTTCTAGGCCTTTACATCTCTATCTCTGCTAAATACATTTCTTTTGCTTTTCTTGTGGGGATAGTAAAACAGGCTACACTCTGGGTATAAGTATTACTTAGTACATTTAAAAATATTAATGGATTTGATTTTTAAAAATTCTTAGAGGAACAAGAAACAACTGCTGAGGATTGTTGTAGGAGGAATATTGTAAAGAAGGAGTCGTAATATCCTCAAGTTCAGGGCAGTCTCCAGAATGCTGAAATGCAACAGTATCCATTGTGTTCAAATACTTTATGAATTCTTTCTGAATAAGATACACAGATGGTAGATCTGCAAAGCAGCCTGCATGTTGATGAGTTAAGACTGAAATATAATGGGGCATGGGTAGTTAAATAAATTAAATAAAAATCCTTCTCCAAATCAGCGTAATCTATCTTCCTCTGAATCTCTCTCTCTCTCTCTCTCCACACACACACTCCTCTCTCTCACACACACACATTTTTGTAATGGGCATTAATGGGCACATTGAGTTGAATTCATTAAAATCTATGCTGAATCATAAGCTGTGTAGAATTGTGTGTCTCCAGGATTGGGCTGTGGTAATACAAATAAATTGTTGTTACGGAACCAAGGAATTCAGATTGGGGGAGTAAGAATTCAATTGTGATTTGCAGTGCAATTCCAAGCATGTTTATTCAGAAGTAAATCTTGTTGCCTCAATACAGCTTACTCCCTAGAAAGTGTACTTAGGATTGCGGCCTTATGTTCTTCTGCTTACTCAGAGGAAAGTAATGTTTAGTTTGAATAAAGAAAATATTATTTCAGTATGTTCTTGTTGGATTAATAGCATATTCTTTTATTATCACATGAGAACTTCCAGTCAGGCTGATTTCAGGACAAGATAATATGGTTTTTCACTGTGCTCCTTGTGAGGGAAAAATTATATTTCTTCTACTTACCAACTGTTAAATTTTTTACTACTGTAGTAGAACAGACTAAGACTATTTGGTAATATTATTTTTCAATAACCACATGAGGAAAACATTGTGGTTACATGACTATCTTAGTTTGAAAATGGGAAGGTCACCTTGTTCTTGGAAACTGATTTCACTCATTTCAACAAGACGCTGCATCCTTGATCTGTAAAACTGGAAAGCTTTTTGAGAGATCCATTATATGTTAGAAAATGGAGAAAGCAACGAAAATATTGAATTGTGGTCACAGCTGTGCTGTACGAACCCTGTGCAATTATATGGTAGCAAATAAATCCATCATCTATGTATGCCCTCACTACTTCTACATTACTTCAGCACTGGCTGTATTATTAGACCTCATATTTTTTGATTCCTCCAAACCATGACTTAGAGCAGAGATGGGAATCATGCAGCCTTCCAGATGTTGTTGAACTTGCAAATCCTAGTATCCCTTACAAGCATAACCAGTGGAGAACATGATTCTCATCTGTGGTTTAGAAGGTTGGAAACGAAGCCTTTGTGTGCATGGTTCTTCCTTTTCGCTATCATTCCCTCTTTCCTGTGTTCTTTTGGCTTGATAAAACACTGCTGTGATATCTAAACCAACACACTGTGGTTTGAGCAATCTCTGCAAGCCAAAGTTCTGATCTGGTTTTCAATCCTGTTTTGATGGGATTTGGTGGGACCACTCAAATTAACAATTCATTGATTGAGATATCACAGCAAGCTATTGTTTCGCAACCTAGGAAATGTGTTTAAGCCAAGGAAGCGAAATGTGAACATATGCACACAACATATTTCTGATCGTGTACATTATTCTATAAGTGAGACTCTGACATCTAAATGTAGAGGGCATAAATGAGGAGTTAGAAATATAGCCAGTATAGTATTTGTGCATTCATTTATTCATTTATATCTTTATATCTTGTCCTATATCCAGTGATCTCAGGACGGCTTACAACAGAATCAGTTTGAAACAATTGATGATAATAGGTATAAAAGACTAAAATTATATTTAAAGTAGTCCCTCCACATTCACAAGGGTTAGGAGTGCAGAACCTTCGTAAAAGTGGGGAAATTGCAAATAACTCCTCCATCCCAATCCTTTGTCTCTGGCTCCAGTGTTGGGGTGGGGGAGAAAAAAGACTCAGTAAAGGACTTACCAATACTTCCTCCCTCAAAAGGAAAAGAGTAGAATTCTTGGGTTCCAGTAAATTCCAGTGACCATCTTGAAAAAGAAGGGGTAGGAGCAAAGAGAGCACCTGACCAATCAGCAGCCATTACAGAGCAGAAAGTGCAGCCACGTGGCAGAGAGGATCAGCAGTGGGAGGGGACTTTGCTCACCCAAAAAAGAAAAAAGAAAAAAACAGCCATTTTAAACACAGGTCTCCCAAGTCTGGGGTAAGGAATGTAAGAGAATGGGAGGAGAAAAATGTGGGGGAGGCAAGCGCGTACCTCACGAATAATCAGATTTGTGAAGGTCAAACCTGCAAATGTGGAAGGAGGACCTTATAATATATTAGTTAAAATCAGATGATTAAAAATAGATGCCAATCATAGAACACATATGAATTGGACAAGATCAGTTAGGCCCTGAAGGCATTATTAAAAAGCCATGTTTTGACCTGGAACCGGAATTGCGCCAGAGTTGCCTCTAATTGGGACTCCAAGAGGAGAGCATTGCATAAGTGAGGTGGCACTCCAGAGAAGGCCATCTCCTTTATCCTCCCACAGTGTATTGCCCCCAGAGGTGCAGGTTAATCAAGGATTATATTGAATCTGAAAATACAGAGTGTGAGAGCCAGGGCTGTAAAGTAAACTAAACAGCAGCGGCTTTTCAGATGTTTTTGGCCCACACCTCTCATCAGTATAGGCAGTAGTGAAGATAATGGGAATTAAAGTCTGGAGGGTGACCATTGCCTCTGCTTGTATAAAATTTCCAAAAATAAACAAGCACCAATGGGGCAATTTTATTACTATTTGAAAGAATTTGTTTCTGCTCTCCAGTTACATTCACTTTTGGTTTGAGGTGGGAATGATTTGTGAGTGTGTATTTGTAATCTAATGATTGAAATGTTTTTTCCTCTCCGAATTGGTATAGTGTACTATAAAAATAAGCATTAAGCATGATTCATAAATCCTATAATCCCATGCATGAAATAGTCCTATGGCTGTAGTAATTTGAAAGAAATAATAGAACAACCAGCCACTGGGACCATGCAGCTTACCAGAGGAATTTTTTTTAATGTCACCAGTAAGTGCAAATTGCTGCAGAGTTCCTTTGTTGTCCTGTTTGATCTTAAGCTACTTTCTGCACAGAACTATAGTCATGGGATTGCTCTTCACTGGGAAATTCAGTAGATATAATTAGGGCTTTAGATATAAGTGACAATTTATGTCTTTACTGCAGAATTTCATAAAAAGAGTTGTGATGCTAGGTTTCTAAGACTGAGCCACAATAGAAGATAAATGTGGCTTCCAAGTGTTGGGAAATTTGCATTTTAAATGCAGCCTGTTTACAAGGTGAAGTTCACAAAGGCATTTTGTGATCCCCTGAAACAAAGATTAGCCTGAAAATTATGGAGCAGTTGAGGGTCACACAAAGACCAGCAGAGATATAGACCTGGGGCTACACTTGTCTCCCCCTTTTTGTAGAGTTTCGGGTGCATATGGATGGATGGATGGATGAATGGATGGATATGGAAAAAAACAGATGAAACATAATTCTTCAATAGTTTAATCTTTGAATAGTGATTATAGGCTTTACTTGTAGCAACCCATGATGTTTTTCAAAAGTGTATTAACTGCAAAAATATGCAAAAATGACTGTTAACAGTTTCATGGGAAGAACAGGTTGCTTACCTGTAACTGTGGTTCTTCGAGTGGTCATCTGTGCCATCATACACTAGGAGTTTTAGCGCCTGCGCGGTAGCGTTCGGAAACTTCTAGAGCTTGTTCGCTTGGCGGGAACCCCTCCCCCACGCCGGTACACGCATGCTCCTCCCGCCGAGCAACGGTCTCTCCTCAGTTCTTCTCCGCCGTAGAACCTACAGGGACCTGAGAAAGAGGGAGAAGGGGGGTGTGATATGGCACAGATGACCACTAAGAACCACAGTTACAGGTAACCCTGTTCTTTTTCCCGTGGCTCTGTGCCTTCATACACTAGGAGACTGTGTAGCTTACCGGTCGGACGGCGGGTCAGGTCCTACAGCACGGAAGCCAACACCTCACGTCCAAACCGGGCATCTCTGCGCCCCGGCAGTCGAGCCTGTAGTGGCGCACGAAGGTCGATGGTTGGGACCAGGTCGCCACACGGCAGAGTTCATGCAGGTCAACTCCTCGCAGGAGGGCCGCAGAAGTAGCCACAGCTCTGGTGGAGTGGGCTCAAAGAGGACTGGCGGAGGCTTCCTCGCGAGCTATACGCCAGTTGAATAGTCCTCACCACCCACTTGGAGAAGCGCTGGGTGGACACTTTTAGGCCCCTCCAGTGCCCATAGCAAACAAAGAGATGCGGCGTCTGTGGGAAAGGAAGCAGTCCTGTCCTTGTAGAAAGCCAATGCCCGACGCACGTCCGGGGAGTGGAGGGACCGCTCCAACGGTGTCGTCGGGTTCGGGAAAAGGCAGGCAGGATGATATCCTGGTTAAATGGAAACTGGCCCCACCTTTGGCAGGAACGAGTGTCAGGTCTCAGGACCACCTTGTCCCTGTGGAAGACCGTGAAGGGCTATCGGAACGAAGAGCTGTGATCCACCCGCTCGCCTCGCTGAGGTCACCGCTACCAGGAAGGCAGTTTTCATTGTCAGGAGCCTGTCATCCAGGTCGCCATTGGCTCGAAGGGCGGCTTCGTCAGCTGCGAGAGCACCAGCGAGAGGGACCACGGCGGGGGCGGCGAACCGGCGGGAGAGATGATAAGTCCTTTCAGGAACCGCTTAACGGTTTTGTTCCTGAAGAAGGCCGACAGCAGATCGTGGCGGTTGGTAGCCACGATCGCGGAGAGATACACCTTCAGGGAGGGAAAACGCCAGGCCCTGTTGCCGGAGGTGCAGGAGGAAGTGCAGGACGGTCGAGACCCCGCGGGCATCCGGCTCACTCCTCTCGTTAGCGAAGGTCGGGAAAGCGTCGCCACTTGTATTGATAGTTGCGACGGGTGGATTCCTTCCTGGCCGCGACGAGGACGGTACCGAGCACGGGATCGTCTAGTGCATATCCTCCAGGATGGAGGGCCAGGCGTGGCAGGTCCGGATGGAGGACTGGGCCGCCGGAGTGGGAGAGCAGGTCCGGGTCGGGGGAACCCGGGAGCAGGTCGTCTCGCGCGGCTTGTAGCAGGGGTGCGAACCAATGTTGCCTCGGCCAGTACGGGGCTACCAGGATCGCGTCGGCTCGGTCGGCGAGGATCTTCGATATCGTCCGGCCGAGCAGGGGGAACGGGGAACGCGTAGAGGAGTTCCCCGGTCCACGGAAACGGGAAAAGGCCCCGATGGAGGCACGATCGTGGCCCGCTCTAACAGAATCGGCGACACTTCGCGTTTTCCCTGGTCGCGAAGAGGTCGATCATGGTTGCCCCAGCGGCCCGAATCAGTCTAAGTTTCCCCGGGGAGAGACCATTCGTGATGGGATAGGTGTCCCTGCTGAGGGCGTCTGCCGGGGTGTTCCCGCCCGGCCAGGTGAACCGCCACGGGATGCGTGTGCAGGCGAATGCACCATTCCCACAGGCCGAGCGCGATGTCGAGCAGGGTCGTGGAATGAGTCCCACCTTGTCTGTTGATGTAGCAGACGGCGGTGGGTTGTCCGTCAAAACAGGACCGTGCGCCCCGCCACGGCATGGCGGAACGCCCGTAGGGCTTTCCAGACGGCAAGAGCTCCAGCGCGTTGATATGGAGAGCGGTCTCGTGTCGGTCCATCTGTCGCGGACTCTAGATCGCCGCAGTGGGCACCCCATCCATACAGGGAGGCGTCGGCGTTACCGTCACCTTCGGTGTCGGCTGTTGGAAGGCATCCCCGACATGAGATTGCGTCGCGACTGCCACCATCGGAGGGATGAGCGGAGCTCCCCGGGAGCTGCAGTCGGAGTGTCTGTTCGTCTCGCAGGGGGTCGAATATGCGGAGAACCAGTGTTGAAGAGGTCTTGCTCTAGCCTGGCGAGATATGTCACAGCGGTCGTCCAGCCATGTAGCCCAAGAGCTGCTGGACGCTTCTCGCAATAAAGTCGGGGCCGGGACGAGCGTGAGCGGCGGCCCGGATCAAAGTTTGTGCTGAGACTCTGGGAGGTACGCCCTGGCGGAGGTCGAGTCGAGCTCGCCCCATAAGTCCAAATCCTCGCCGGCTCGAGGTGGGGCTTCTTCGGATTACTCGTAGACCAAGGCGGGTCAGGAGTGAAACGTATGTGGACGTCGTGGTAAAGTTTTGTTTGAGGACGCCACCAACAGCCAATCGTCGAGGTAGGGGAAAAGGGGGCGCCCTTCGTCCGCAGGTAGGATACCACCGGGGCCATGCACTTGGGGAAGACCCTTGGGGAGTCGAGACCCAACGGCAGCACCTTGTACTGGTAACAGGTGTCGTCGACTGCGAAGCGGAGGTACCGTCTGTGCTGCGGGGGAAGGCATATGGAAGTATGCGTCTCGGAGATCGATGGAGGCGAACCAGTCCCCTCGATGTAGGAAGGGAGGTCGACGGTATCGTGCCATCTTAACCTTTTGGGGGGGATTAGTAGTTCACCCCCGAGGTCTAGGATCGGCCGGAGGGTACCGTCGGCTTTCGGACCAAGTACCTGGAGAAGAAGCCGGTGGTCTTGGCCTCTTGCGGGAGCCCCATCGCCCCTTTCTGGAGGAGGGATTGGATCTCTTCCAGGAGGGCCGGACTCACGGCGTGGATAATAAACGCCGCGAGGAGGAATATCGAGAAACTCGATGGCGTAGCCAAGACGGACGATGGAAAGCACCCAAGAGTCCGTAGTGACATACTGCCACTCCGCTAGGTGTCGAGCGAGAGTCGGTCGGTCTCCGAGCGCTGATGGTAGGCTGAAGAGTGGGTATTGGCGGGGCCCGCCAGGCACGTCAAAACCGAGACTTTGTCTCGGAGGAGGACTTCTTCGACGAAAGGGGGGCGCCGCCTAATCGTGCGTCTGGCCGATGAGCCGGAGGACGGTCTCGATGTCCAGACTGGGCCGAACGCGGAACGACGAGGTGGAAGATCGTCGCCAGGATGGTCGGAAGGTGGAGGCCCTGCGGGTTGCGTGGCCGGTGAGCCCCATTTTTTTGCGGTCAGTCTCCCACGAGATTGTCCAAAGCTTCGTCTGTGGACGAATTGAAAGGCCTTCACCGTCGAAGGGGAGATCTTCATCCCCCTTCTGGTGTCCTCCTGGATGTCGGCCGGTGAAGCCAAGCATGGCGGCGGAGGCCGACGGATCCCCATACCCGGGAGGCGATCTCCACTGCGTGCCGGGGGGAGGCCATCTGGTGCCGAGCGATGGAGATAGCCTCATTGAAGATCACGGAGGAGGCTTGGGGGATGTCCTCCGGTACCGCTTCCATCGCTGGTTGCAGGCGACGAGCACCTTCTTCAGGTATGCCGCGAGGCAAGCCTGAGTGTTGGACAGCCTACTGCAAGGAGGCAGCCGAATAGAACCTCCTTGCGTAGGCGTCCAAATCTGCCCTTTTTCCGGCGGGGGGTGTGTTGCCTGCCGGAGCCTTTCGTCTGCGCGGACTCGACGACCACAGAGTTTGGTGCAGGGTGATTTAGATAACCGGCGTTATCCTTCTGCACCCTGTAGAGGTGTTCAACCGCTGCGGTATCGGCTGAGCCGAGGCCGGTTATCCCAGGGGGGCCTTCACCAGTCTGGATACCCGGGGCAGGAGAGGCAGCGGGGCCGTGGAAGGTCGCTTCTCCTCGAAAACGGAGAAGGCTGGATCGTCATCCTCCGGCTCCGCATCGGCGATCTTAAGGCCGAGGGAGTGGCCATGCGGAGCAGCATCGCAGAGAACTGGTGGACGTCCTCTGGAGCAGAATCTGGGATCGGGTCCCCAACCCAACGGAGGAGACTCCTGGGAGGCCGCCTCAGACACCTCAGACTCCGCACTGAGTCGTACGACTCCGAGCTCGGGAGTCCTCTCGCCGCTCGCTCTCCGGCTGCTTCGTAGTCGCCGCAGGTGTTGCCTTCCTAGGCTTCTCCGCAGCCGGGGCGGTGGTAGCAGCAGGTCCCGCTTGGGATGGCTGACCACGGACTTCACCCTCTTGGGGGTGACCCGGGGAGTCTGGCAGGCTGACGTCGTCGTAGCCCGCTCAGTCACCACCGACTCCGAGGGCGCGTCGCCGTTGCCGTGACCCTGGAGGGGCAACGCCCTCCCTGGTAAAGGGTCCCTCGCCCTATGATATCGAGGGGAGGGAGAGCGGCTGAAGGAGCGGCGGTCCGACGGAGATCGGCTTCGGCGTCGACGGTACCGAGCCTCGTCCCCTCTAGGCGAGCGCGATTCGCGCTGTCGACGAGGTGACCGGGACCTCCGGAAGGTCTCCCAGCGACTCGGGCCACGATGGTACCGATCCCGGTACGATGGCGAATGGGACCGATAGGAGGCCGGGCGCTCTCTCCACTCAGATTCCCTCGCGTACCTGGCCACGTAGGACGCCGAGGTGTATCTTGAGGCAGACGAGCGAGGTTGTTCCTCTCTTGTCTCCCTCGGAGGCGGCGAGGCCACCGGACGCTCGGAAGAGCGGGACCGGGACCTGAAGGAGGTCGAACGCCGCTCCGGAGAAGCAGAGGGCTCTCTCTGCTGCAGGTCGGCCGACCTGCGACGGCTAAGAGGGCGGTGGCGCTCCTCCACCAGGGTTGGAGGGTCTGCCACAGGCGAGTCCGGGCGCTGTTGGGGAACGTCCTCGATCTCATCCTCCGAGAGGTCGACGGACTCGCCTCGCCCTTTGGAAGGCTGCTGAGTAGGAGGAGGAGTAGGAGGTTGAGCGTCCCCAGCCGGGGAGCGCTTCTTTTCCTTCTTCTTCTTCTTCTTCTCCTTCTCCTTGCCCTTGCCTCCGTCCGGAGCAGGGCGCTTTTTTGCAGGCGTCTCCGTAAGGGGAGCCTCAGCCTTCCTCGCCGTCGAGGATCCTTTAGCTGACTTGGCAGCCGCCGACAGCTTCGGGATCCTCGGTAACGCCGAGATCGGCGTTTCGCCGGTACCGAGCCCGATACCGACGAGGTGGACGGAACGGCAGCCGCCGATACCGTCGATGGCGTGGTCGTCTTCTTGTCGGCCATCTTGGAAGTGGAGGTCTCGTCTATCGCCCGCAGAGACTGCTCCCAACAAAAAGATTTGAGTCTCGCGGAGCGGTTGCGAAGAGTTTGGGGAGTAAAATCCCTACAAATTTGGCAAGTCCGGATATTGTGGGACTCGCCCAAACAGAAGAGACACTCCTTATGGCCGTCGTTGAGGGCAACCTTGCGGCCGCAGGACACGCACTTCTTAAAGAGCACGGACATAAGACGAAGAAACGCCAAACTCCGAAATCCAAAAAGACGAAAGCCGAAGGGGGAGTCCGAAAGAGAGGTCAAAGACAGTCCGAAAGTCCGTAAAACCGTGAAAAAACAGCAGCCAAGCACGACGTGAGAGGAACAAACTAAAGAACCTTCCGTACGCGGCGGCGGACGAGAAAGAACTGAGGAGAGACCGTTGCTCGGCGGGAGGAGCATGCGCAGTACCGGCGTGGGGGAGGGGTTCCCGCCAAGCGAACAAGCTCTAGAAGTTTCCGAACGCTACCGCGCAGGCGCTAAAGCTCCTAGTGTATGAAGGCACAGAGACCACGAAGAAGAAATGTATGTTACATGAACCTTACCTCCAGAAACTGAGTTCAATGCCTGTTAAGTCCACTTGAAGTATAGCCATCTTCTTAACACCACAGTAGTAACCAGAGTAAGTTTCACCTAATTTCCCATACTTATAAATCAAATGAAAGGATGACTTTCACTTGAACATACATTTGGTTTCTTTCTTCTGCTTTTTTAAGCCATACTGGCAACATCCAGAAGCAGCATATTAGAATAGGCCTGCACTATCTAAGACCCTCACTATGAATCCCTGAGAGAATTCCAGATATCTATCATGTGTTTCAGGGTGACATGAATAGATATTTTAAGGAGAGTAGGGTGAGGGTAGCTGTATTAGTTTGTTGCAGCAAAAAGTGAAGAGCCTCGTGGTGCTGTAAAGACTAACTAGTTTTATTTGGTAGAAGTTTTTTTAGACTCTAGCCTACTTCCTGTGTTACAGTGGACAACAGCTCCATGGGCTGCCACTCCATTTCCAGGCACAATTAAAGTGCTAGTTATGACCTTTAAAACACTACATGGCTCAGGTCCAGGTCATCTGAAGGACAGTGTTCTCCTTTACAAACCAGCTCATACTCTGAGATCTGCTGGAGAGGCCTTTCTCTGCCCTGAAAGGATCTTCTCAATGACTGCCCCCAGATTCTGGAACTCCCTTTTCAAAGAAGTTAGACTGGCACCATCCCAACTTTCTTTTTTGCAGTCACCTAAAGATTTTTCAGGCATTTGATGAATGACTATGTAAGGCCTGTCTTACACAATGTACTGAATATTGCTAATTGTTGTACTGAAGGGTGTGTGTGTGTTTTAATTATGTGTGTTTTAACCTGGTTTTAATTTCTTTATTGTTTAATCTTGTTTAAACTTGTATATGTTGTGGATTTTTAACAAGGTTTTTTTCAATTGTTGTAAGCCACTTTGAGTCCCAATCTGGGGGAAATGTCAAATAGAAATAAATATCATTATCGTCAGAGGCTGAGGTCAGGGAACTGTTTTGTTGTTCTTATACTTGTCAGGCACCATGCACAGTGATGGCACTATACAAGTCTCCCCTCCTGAGCTCCCTCAGGCCATAAGCCCCCACAGCAAGCCCAAATACCTCTGGTTTCTTCTGTAGTCTCTCTCAAAATGGTAACAAGAAATGACTTGTCATTGCCCATTCCTTCTTTAAGGTGCCACAGATGTTTGGGTGTATGTGCTTTCAGGTCACCTGTTGACTCATGGTGACCCCATGGATTTCATAGGGTTTTCTTAGGCAAGGAATACTCAGAGATAGTTTAGCCAGTTGCTTCCTCTGAAATATAGTCTATAGCACCTGGTATTTGGTGGTGGTCTCCCGTCCAAGTACAAACCAGGCCTGACCCTGCTTAGCTTCCAAGATCAGATGAGCTCTGGAGTGTGCCACAAGACTCTATTGTAAATATATAGGATGGGGTGGTTGCATTTCTTCACATGTAATCTGGGGACCTTTCCCCACTTTTTGTAATAAAAATTGTGTTCAAGTTGGGAGATCAGAGTTCTGTCCCATTATTTTGTTACATCATCCCTAATGGGGCCAACGGAGCAAGATGAAGCAATGCAAACAAACTTTTTTGACTAGCAAGTCGCATTCATTTTAGTGTTTTCAATTCTCGGTACAATTATCATACATATTTTTTCAAAAGGGTTAAAATGTTGCACACATTTTCCATAGTTAATAGTATATTGCAGTAGTCTTGATTCTTGAGGTAACAAAATATAAAAGGTGTTCTCAAAATAATTATAAACCTGTGCGTTAGAGCGGGGGTGAGCAAGGTGTGGTTCATAGACCCCATGTAGCCCTAAGGACACCTAAATGTGATCCAGAGGACACTCCTCAAAAGACTCCAATTTTTTTTAAAAAAGACTGATTTGGGGTGATTTTTGCCCCCATACGGCCCCAAATCTCCCCAAACTGCTTTGCTCCCCTGAACAATCCCACCTCCACAAACAAGGGAAAGCTGGGGGGGATGGCCAAAATGGTAGCCAGAAGTGACATAACATCACATTGGGTGCACTGAAACTCACTGCTATAGCCTACCAGGCAGGCACAGGAGGGAAAAATGCTCCCTGCCACGTTTGCCATTGTCTGTCCCTATGTTAGGGATTAAAGGGTGTTCGTTAGTTGTGTAAGAATCTTAAAACAATCCCATTACACCCTGACCATATGATGCTATGCAGGGAAAGAAAAAAAATGGGAAATTTTGAGCTTGTGTTATCTTCCCTAGAAAACCTGAAAAAGGAGTCCAGTACCTGATCGAGAGAGGCTTTGTGCCAGATACACCTGTTGGAGTTGCCCACTTTCTTCTACAGAGAAAAGGACTCAGCAGACAAATGATTGGAGAGTTCCTTGGAAATCGGCAAAAGCAGTTTAACCGAGATGTATTAGAGTAAGTAGCACATACTAAAAGCATTGCAACTGTTACATATTTTGGTATGGACTTCTAAAGGAACTATGTTCACTGTATAATTCGTGCATGAGCTGAAAGCAATTGCAGAGAGGAACTAGCTGTATAAGAATTAAGCAAGAAAAGTGTGAAAAAAGTATTTTCTGTTACTTTTATAGCTATGCACATAAATCAACAACACTAACATAGAAGAATGTTTGCAGTGGCTTGTCAGCAGTGTGATTACTTGGAATGCATGGGACAAGTTCACCCAGATGAAAGTTGTCAATTAATTATGAGTCATTTGTTGTTGCTTGAAGTATAACAAAATTCATTTTTTAAAAACAGTAGCATAATGTTGTATTTTAATCTCTTCTGCCATTCAAGAAAAAGATACTGCTGTTTCAAATTATAGTACTCACCAAGTTCCTCTTAGTTGGAGCTATTACTCTTTTTTTCAGTTGAAAAATTAAACAAAAAGAAAGTTAAGCAACCAACACAGAAGTAGAATAGTTAATGAAAACATTGAATTGTTGGTGCTTTGGTTTTTTAAAAAAAATGATGTGCAGTTAGTACCTGCAACATACAGGTTGAATTTGGCTCAGTGTTATACAATTATTTGTACAATAGTTAATTGAGTTACCATTGGATGCAGAGATTCATTTTGATCAGGAGTACTAATTAGCTAGGAAAAGTGGTCATGATTGTACTTGAATTCAAAATTCTGCACTTGGCAAGTGGGGTGTCCTTTTCCTGCACACACAGAAAAAAAGTGGACATTTTTACTAAAAAATAGAAGTATTCTAATTGATGAGCCTTTCCTGAAAAAATAGCATTGATCTTTAAGAGCCATGTTTTTCTGAAAACAGTCCTGTAGATTAGAAGATAATGTTGGAATCTTGCCTGAGAATATCAAAGGAAGGCTTTTGTACGGGGAATTCTACAACATAAAGATACTAATGATATCTGATGTGTTGCCAAAATATATGATCAACACATAGGCTAGAAAGTATAACTTTGACCATCTGCTCTTCACATATGATTCAGTTGTTAGCTCTTACAAATACAACATTGAATTTTCTGTTTTCTGTTTTTGAAAGGCCATTTAGAGAGGTCTGAGTGCACTTAACTAAGCACTGGAATGCAGCCCAGAAAATTAAATATGCCAGTCAATACATAGTTAAAACAACCAACATTATGAGTATAGAAGCTTTTTCTATTAACTTACATCACATACAGATAAACAGTTTATTTTTGTACATTGCTCTGTGATGTGAATTTATACAGTGGGCCCTCAGTATCGGGTAGGGTTTGGTTCCAGGACCCCTTGTGGTTGCCAAAATTCGAAATTAAGTCTTTAATCTAAAGAAACTCATATAGCAGGGAATCAGTGGAAGGTCATTCAGTATGTTACCACATGGGAATATATTTAACAAAAAGCCTTTTAATGTGATAGGTATAGTCTTGCTATGATGTCCACATTAGTCCATTTTGCTTTGGATTAATTGATTTTCAGTTGTCTACAAACCTAAAAATCTAATAAGATAGAGGGGAACAAATTTTTTTAAAAAAATGAAAAGTAGACTTTACAGGCATGAAAATGAATAATTAGATGATAATTTCACAAAGCATGGTCTTATGTCAGCTTTGCAAACTCTTTATCCTTTTGTGGTATCCCTTCCTGACTGCATTCTGTACATCTTTTTCTCCTTAAATTGCTAAAAGGATTATTAGTGCATTATCACAAGTGTCTCTCAATGCGACTAAGGAGAAGGCAGTGCAGCAAGTGATACCTTGCAGTGAAAAAAAGGGGCTAGGGCTCTTCACTTGGAAGCATTCTGTTATTGAGCAGGGAGATGGGGGCCATTTGCCACCCTTTTCCCAGCATATGTAGGTAGGCAGGAGGCTGATACCTGCTGACTGTAGGATGTAATCTGTTTCCGTTTGGAGAAACAAGGCGTAATGATGTAATGGTGTGATGAGAAATACAGTAGCAACCTATGCCTCTCTAATATAACAAGGAACATTTATTTCTAAAATATTGTAAAACGTAAAACACTTTAAGACAGTCTAGACCACTTGGGACCATTTTTCTATTTTTAAATGCATTTTTGTTTCAAAACACGTTTAAAAATGAAAAAGTAACACATTACTAAGGTGTTTGGAATGCATTACCTTTAACATAACAAGTAGCATATTGCCTTTTAAAAGCATCTAAAAGATTTCTTTAAAAGTTCCAAGCTCTGCTTTCTACTCTACTACTTAATAAAACAGAAAATCAAAGTAGCATTTTGTTTTCTAATAAAAGCTTGGACTCAGGAAAAAAATAACTTCCTGTGGCTTATAAAAAAAATAACTTCTTGTGGCTCATGTGCTAAGTAGCTGACTCTTTCATTGATCAGTATTCTCATACTAGCAGTAAAGGCATGACCTACTTCATTCTGGTTTTGTATGGAGTTATAATTTTCTGTCCCTCTTCCCCTCTTCCATTGGCCTGTGATTCATCTCACTAAATGGTATACAGAATAAAGAAATACATATTATATTTCAGTTCTGATGTAGGGGCACTCTTTAAGCTGGACGTGGTGCAGTCATGGCAGTTGTATATTTTTCTTTGTCCTAGCTGTGTTGTGGATGAAATGGACTTCTCGGCTATGGAACTGGATGAAGCACTCAGGAAATTTCAAGCACATATCCGTGTCCAAGGAGAAGCTCAAAAAGTAGAACGGCTCATTGAAGCTTTTAGGTATGACAAAAAGAGCTAACTTAACTAAAAAAACCTAGTTACCGGTATTTTATTATCTGTTGGGTCACAGAGGTATTAATGGTGAATGCAGCCAGAAGTACAGTGTTCTCTTTGGTGCAGTGTTCACAGTCAACGTAACCTCTTGATCTAATAGTTTGTTTTCAGCATACAACATATTGTACACTCTCTAGCCAGCTGTATTTATTTGTTCTGTCAATATTAAGCTGAAAGAAAAGTTTGTCTGATTTCAACCAAACTCTTAAATAAGAAATAAAATACATGCTCAAAGTTTGTTGAAATGAAGACATTGTCTTTTATTGTATTTTGCAGTGTACTGTGTTAACCTTTAATTAAGCTGTTTAGCTAAGCTGAGCAAAGAGCATTAACTTATTAAAATCTAGATGAATGTTCTTTTCCTTGGTGGGAAAAGCAATTTACCCTTGCTTTCCATCCCTGGTGGGAATGTGGGGAGAAATTTTAAAACTTCTGAGTTTCTCAAAATAAACAGAAGTACCCTGAGAGTGTCCTGTTGATCTGTTGAAGCCATTGCGCTAAGTATTTAGGTATATGAAAATGAGTGTACATATGTGCCAAGCAAAGGCAGTGTTCAGCCTACTGCCTATAACATATGAGCATACCAATCAACCATTGATCAAAGTTGTATCATATCTTATTGTATAATTTGAGTTCTCTGTTGCCCTATAGGACCCATGTTTGCTTATCTGTAAATAAGCATTACTGCCACAATCAGCGATTAAGTACATATGAACTATAGTGTTAGGTCTACAAAAGGATTATACTTTTGTTCCCTATCCTGCTGAAGAATGTAGACTACATAGCAGTCAAAATGTTCTGTATTCTGCCGTGAATTTTAGTTTGTTATCAGTAAAGAAAGATATAATTAGTACTTCACTTTCTGGTTAATTGTGCAAAATTTAGTGATTAGTCTTCTTTGTTCCACATGGCAGAGTAGTGGCTGCACTATCGGACATCTGTGCTCCTATAGGTGTAAAGTTTTAAGGATTGAGGGCATTGATTTTAATGGTTGCAGCGCAGCTTTAACCACACTATATCTACACAAATCAGTAGTAATGTGAATGCAGACAGTGGGCATAGCAATAGGCTGTCTGCATTGGAGAAGCTATAATTAGCTCAAAGATTGAAATAATATATAATTTTAGAATACTATATGTCTATGACATGAGTATAATTTCAGCATCCTGAATGAAACAATTTATTGATATGTTTTACATGGCCAACTGATTCATCCTTGAATCTAACTCTTTTCCTTTGCTGTCTTTTCTAGCCAGAGATACTGCATCTGCAATCCAGGCGTTGTGAGGCAGTTCAGAAATCCTGATACCATCTTCATTCTAGCTTTTGCAATTATATTACTTAATACAGATATGTATAGTCCAAATGTGAAACCAGAACGCAAAATGAAGCTTGAAGATTTTGTCAAGAATCTAAGAGGTAGGCTTAATTTAAGAATCTATCAATGTTTAGAGGCTGAATATGTTATGTTTTTTTCAATGTTGAAACATGGGACAGGTATTGAGAGCTCAGATATTCTTAAATAGAGAGAACAAAGTTAATCCAGTATTTTTAGTATGATTTTTTTTTGATGCATTAACAACCAAGGACCTCATTAGAAAGATACAGGATGTAAAATAATATTTTTATTAGTAACAGTGCTACAATCCCACTTTTTCGAATGGTACTGTTCGTAAATACCAGTGAGGCACAACAAGCTACCAAATAGTTTTTCAAAGTCAGCTGTACAAATTGCAGAGATAGACTGGGATGGAATCACATAGAACATGGTACTATTTAGTACCATGTTTAGACATATTTAGACGTAAAAGACTATTTAGACGTAAAAGAAATATAAGGTGCTACATACAAAGAAGCTTCTGGTTTGGGTTGCTACTGGAAACAAGGTGCTGAACTAGATTCAGATTCAACAGTGAAAGCATTTTGTTTTTACATATGATTGCACTGTTGATGTTATTTATCTCATTTCCAAAGAAGTTTAGGCAGCAGTACCAAAAGGTTTATGATGTTAATTGCCATCAAATTGATTTCGACACAGGGCAGCCTTGTGAATCAAAGACTTCCAGGTCACCCTGTCATCAGCAGCCCTTTTCATTTCTTACAGACTCAGGACTATGGCTTCCTTGATTGAATTTTTCCATTTGTAATGTAATCTTCTTCTTTTCCTACTGCTTTCTATCTTACCAAGCATTATTCTCTTTTCTAGTGAGTCCTGTCTTCTCATTATATGTCCAAAGTATGACAGTCTTAATTTGTCACCTTGGCTTCTAGGGAGAATTCAGACTTGATTTGCTCTAGGGCCCATTCCTTGGCTTTTTAGCAGTCCACTGTACTCATACTTCTCCAGCACCGCATTTCAAATGAGTTGATTTTCTTCCTGTCAGCTTCCTTCACTGTTCAGCTTTCACAACCATACATAGAAATTGGAAAAACAGTGGCATGGACAAACTTAACTTTAGTGTGATATACCTTTAAACTTAAGGATCTTATCTAGTTCCTTCATAGCTGCCCTTCCAAGCCCTAAACTTATTCTGATTCCTTGACTTTAGTCTCCATTCTGATTAATGACTGACCAAAGGTATGGAAAATATTTCACTATTTCAGTGTCTTTATTGTCTGCCTTAAAACTATTTAATCATCTATGTTCATTATTTTTGTTTTCATAATGTTCAGCTGTAAAGCTGCCTTTGCGCTTTCTTCATTTGCTGTCTTCATTGGCTGTCTTCAGTAATTGTTCCAAGTCTTTGCTAGCAGTATGGTGTCATCTGCATATCTTAAATTGCTGATATTCCTACCTCCAGTTTTCATGGCTCCTTCCTCCAAATCTAATCCTGCTTTACATATGGTATGTTCAGCATACAGGTTAAACAGATAAGGTGATAAAATGGAGCACTGCCTGACTCCCTTGCCATTTGGAAACCAGTCCGTATCTCCCTATTCTGTCCTGACAGTAGCCTCTTTTCCTGAGTAAAGGTTACGCATTAGGACAATCAAAAGTTGGGACACACCCATTTTTAAAAGTGTGATCCATAGTTATTCAAGACCAACACAGTCAAAGGCTTTGCTACAATCTAGAAAGCACAGCCTGATTTTCTTCTGAAATTGTTTTGTGCACTCCATCAGAAATTGCCGCCAAAACCTGACAATATTTGTAATAGAAACAACTTTTTTGAAGTGAGAGCAGGCAGAGAATCTGTCCTTCCTCCAATAAAAATCCTGCACTCCTGCCTTTAAGGCTTTTCTGAGATGTTAATACTTAACAAGAAAACCCCAGGATAGGGTCACTTTAGGGCCACCATAAATTGGCTATGATTTGAAGGCATAACTATGACAGTGCTGCTACAACTTTGCATAAGCTCAGTACTGAGGCACAGGGAATTTATTCATTCATTCAATGGCCATTTCCACATTAGCATTTTAAAATGGTGCAGAGAGACCTCCAACGGAGGTCTACAAATGAGTAGTACCCTGCTTGTTTTCAAAGGATTCTCTGACAGTTTGCTACATTGATGCCATTTTGGTACCAGTAGAAATCTGAGCTCTTTTATTGCTCTGCAGTTCTTATATTGTTCTTTTTTTTTAGATTTGGATCATGCTGCATTTTATTCTATGATATATTAAAGAGTTATGCCTTTCCTGTAGTTTTGATGTAGTGTAAGACACCCCAGGAATCTATTTCAAGGAACAGCATAAATTTCTAGAATCAATAAAACAAGCCTCTGTGTGTGCCACAATAGCAGCACCAAATATAGCAACAAGCTTCCAGAATGCTTACATGTATTTAAGGTGCAATTGGCACACAATTGTTATTAACAGCAGAGCTAGTATAGCACTGTTGCATGATAGATTCTTATGTAGTAAATTATGTTAAGCACTCATAATTTTATTGTAAATTGTCTGGTAGTAGCACAAAAAAATTAATAGTAAATGGTATAGTAAATGGTTCCAGCAGTTAACTACTATTGTGGGCTGGTTTGACTTAAAAATTGTACTATTTAGACGTAAAAGAAATATAAGGTGCTACATACAAAGAAGCTTCTGGTTTAGGTTGCTACTGGAAACAAGGTGCTGAACTAGATTCAGATTCAACAGTGAAAGCATTTTGTTTTTAATAGCTTCTCTGTTTTGAAACCCAAAGCCTTTGAATTAGTGAGGAATTTTCTTAACTTTGGTGGGGGTATCTGATATGTTACATAACATATAATTAAAATACTAATAAAATTAATTTTCAGTGAAAGCAGTATTTTTTTCCTATTTATTGAAGTTGTGATGTTGTCTAAAACAGCATGAGAGTGAATTGGAGATAAATTAGGTTGTTGTTGTGTGTCTTCAAGTAATTTCTGACTTTTGGCAACCCCGAGGGAAACCTGTCACGGGCCTTCCTTGGCAAGAGTTGTTCAGAAGATGTTTGCCTTTGTGTCTTCTGAGGCTGAGAGAATGCGACTTGTCTAAGATCATTCAGTGGGTTTCCATGGCCAAGTGGAGATTCAGACTCTGGTCTTCAAGGTTGTAGTCTGGTACTTGAACTAGTACATCATGCTGGCTTTCTTGTGTGTTATGTGAATTCTTCGTGGTCTCTGTACCTCACACAATGGGATCTTCACGCATGCACAGTAGCTTTTCGGAAAGTTCCAGAGCTGAGCAGCTTGGCAGGAACCCCTCCCTCATTCGATACTGAGCATGCTCAGTCCCGCCAAGCTAATGGTCTCCCCTCAGTTTCTTTTCGTCCACCGACCTGTTAGCAGCTCGGAAGGCTTCCTTGCTGAGCAGTGCTCTAAATTCTTGGCTTTTTCTTCGTCCTTTCGTTTGTTTTTTTGTTGTTTTACAACAAAAACTGTAAGAACTCTCTTCCCTCCTTGTTATGTCCTCTTTGTTTAAGTTGTGTGTGTCTTGCGGCTGCAAGGTTTCTCTTTCAAACACCCACCCGAGTGTTTATTCTGCCTTGGGGAGGGCCATAACGTTTGGGCCTGTTCTATTTGTAAGGATTTCACCTCGCAGAGTCTGAAGAATAGAGCTTCTCAGTTGAAATCCTACTGTTAGGAGCAAGCCCTTCGCATTAAAGAGCAGGCGTCTTCCAATACCATTCTTTCCACCGTTTCGGTATCAACGCCCTCTACGACGTTCAGCCCCAAAGTTATTGGTAATGTCTGGTCCCTCGGTAGCGACAGCCTCGGCACCAGTACTGACCGTAACCTCGCTGACGTTACCACCGATAGCTTCTTTAATAAGGATTCTTAGGCTCTACAGGATGTCTGCTGTCCCATCTGCCACTGGAGATGCCACCTCAACCTCGCAGCAAGCTTGGAAGGTCCCTACTTTGGCGGAGCGTAAACAGGCCTTGTCACACCATCCTTCTGTTTCCTCCAATAAGGAGAAGAAAAAGAAGAAGAAGCACCACTCTCCTTCTCCCACTACCTGTCCGTCAGCTGATTGACCTTCCTCTCTCAGTCCCTTACTGACACCTTCCCCAGCGCAGCCTGCAACATCCACCGTCAAAGAGGAGGATGCTCCCTTCCTTTCACTGATGCGGGACGCTGCCCAGCTCCCGGTGCTGTAAATTTCAGTTGCTGCAGATCTCACGTCTGACTTGGACCGCTGGTCCTCACCACCAGCCTCTCCGCCTGTGACATCAGGCCAGTCCGGAGATGGGTGTCTACAAACTCCACTGGCCCCGGCCCTCTTTTTGGGCTGTCCCGAGTTCGACTGTCTGCCTGTTTCGGACGCTCCTTGGGCTATTCCCCAAGACCATCTCAGTCTTGCCATCTGTCCCAAGATCCATCGCCTCATCGTCGGGCTGTTTCGCCGCCTCATTGGGTGACGGCGATGGTGTCACGGCCTCCCCCAGATACTCACCCTGCATCTACTCTGCCAACATCTCTGTCGGCTTTGTTGTCGATGCAGTCCGTCATTGCACCAATCCCAACGGTACTACCCATTTCGTTGCATTGACCTCAGTACTTATTCACATCCCGACCTCTATACCGGTGCAAATCCCGGTCTCACTACCGGCTCCAACTGCTCTATCAGTCTCTGCTCCTGCTCTAGTGATGAGACCTGCCCAACATCATCGTTCTCAATCCCCTCGCTCATCATCTCCTTCTGGTTCTTATGATTCTGACAGTGATTCAACAGATTCCAGACTGCAATCTCATACCTTCCCGCCTTTAGCATTTGGAGACCTGTCTCCTGATTTGGCTTCTGAGGACGTCAAGCAATTCTCAGACATCTCGGTCTGGATGGCCACTGCCTTGGGCCTCAACATTTCTGGTCCTGCTCCTTCGGTACAGGACCCAGTTTTCCACTAAGACAATACTCAGCCCCCGTCAATGACTCCGATTCCATTTTTGACCATCCTGCAGGAGATCTTGAAGCATCCTTGGGACCAGCTGGCGTTGTTTCAACTGAACCCTCACCGCCTGGAGCATCTTTACCGCACCCAGAAGAAGGATGTCAATTTCTTATTCAACCACCCAACTCCAAATTCGATTGTTGTCAAGTCATCCCAAACAAAAGGGGGCAAAAGGGCCCACACAACTCCACCTGATTGAGAGGGCTTCTGTTTGGATGTCTTTGGATGCTGCTTCTACTCTGCCTCCTCGTTGATCGCCAGGATTTCTAACACTCAAGCTTGCTTGGCAGCCTATCAACATAACATCTGGGATAGTTCCCCCCCCCCGCTTTCTCACCTGCCAGATGACCACAGAGCTACTGCCGTTCAATATTTCAGTGAGTCTGTGGCTCTTTCAAATCAACAGATTTTGTTGTCCTGACACGCGGTCGAGGGTGCAGCACGCGTAATGGTGGGCGCGATCACCCTCTGCCGGTCCGGTCCGGCTCCGGTCCGCTGGGTTAACCGAGGCTGGCAGAAAAAGGATTGAGGACCTTCCCTTTGACTGCCAAGGACTCTTGCATGCAACTACAGATGACACTGTGGACCATCTTCTGAAAGCTTGGCTGACAGCTAAGAAGATGGGTCTTCAGCCAATGGCTCAACCTAGAAGACCATCTTCATCCAACTCTTCATGGAGGCATCCTTCCTACTGTTATAGATCACACTCTCCTCACCGCACATCTCACCAATCATCTTTGCTGGCTTCTTCTCGTTCCTTCAGACAACGTCAACCATCTTCCAAAAAATATTTTTCAACTGCTAAGTCGCGTTTTTTACTTCCCCTGCAGGTCGCCACCTCTACCTTTCACTCTCTTTCACCTGCCCACCCATCTATTCAAAACCACAAGACTGGCCTGCCGCCTCAACACCTGGCACACCATCACTTCGGACTCCTGGGTTCTGACCTTCGTCCATCTTGGCTACACCATCAAATTTCAAAATACTCCTCCCTGCCAGTCCAGCATTCCTCAAAGAGGTCGAAACCTTTCTTCTCAAAGGGGCCATAGAATAGTAGCTGTCCTCGGCCAAATCCACCGGCTTCTTCTCCTGGTACTTCACAGTCCCCAAATCGGACGGCACTCTCCAGCCCATTCTAGACCTCAGGGGGGTGAACTCCTTCATTTCCCCCTGGAAATTCAAGATGGTCACCCTGTCCTCCATTCTGCCTTTTCTGAGGCATTGGGATTGGTTCGCATCCATCAACCTACAAGACGCCTATTTTCACATTGCTATTCGCCCCCAGCACAGGAGGTACCTCTGGTTCGTGGTCAACAGTGTTTGCCACCAATACAAGGTCCTGCCGTTGGTCTGTCCACTGCCCTCAGTTTACCAAGTGCCTAGCCCCTGTAGTGTTGTACTTCCACATGAAGCACGTTATGGTACCTCTATCTGGATGATTGGTTATTAGTGGCATCCTACAAACAAACTGTACAAGGACATTCACATGAACCTCTCCCTTCTTTCTGATCTCGGACTCAAGATGAATCCCAAGAAATCCCACTTGGAACCCTCTCACACCCTGGACTTCATCAGAGCCACTCTGGACTCCACTTGCGTCGGGGCCTTTCTGTGAGGCATGCTCAGACCCTACGCCAGGCTGCAGCCACCGTCCTGTGCAGTCCATCCGTTTGTGCCCGCAGGATCCAACAGCTTCCCAGCTGCATGGCTGCCATGACAGCGGTCACCTATGCGTCTCGCCTTCAGGCTCGCCCCCTGTAATACCGGTTTCTCCGCTGCTTCAATCCTCTGCTCAACGATCAACGCTGGATCCTGTGGGTCCCCCATCCAGTACGGAACTCCCTTCATTGGTGACTGTCCCTACATCATCTCTTGTCAGGAATGCTGTTTGTCGAGCCTCGCCCGACACTTACCATCATGACAGACACGTCCCTCCTTGGTTGGGGAGCTCACTGTCACGGTCTCGCAGTCCAGGGCCACTGGGCCAGCCTGGAGCTGCATCTCCATATCAACACTTTGGAGTTCTTGGCAATCCTCAAAGCTCTTCAGGCCTTTCGGAACCTCATTGTCAGATGGACTGTCCAGATTCTGTCGGACAACATGACAGCTGTCTGCTATGTGAACTGACAAGGAGGCACTCACTCCTCCACCCTGCTTCACCTGGCTCTACACATCTGGGATTGGTGCATCCCGCTGCAAGTACATCCTGCTGCAGTTCACCGAGCGGGATAAGAGAACATGACAGTGGACACGCTGAGCAGGGAATAGTGTGCCACCATGAGTGGTCACTCTCCGACGCTGCTTTCCAGCAGATAGTGTCCCAGTGGGGGTCTCCAACCGTCAATCTCTTTGCGACCGAACAGAACGGGAAGTGTCCCCATTATTGCTTGAGAGCTGGCCTGGGCCCCAGCTCTCTCGGGGACACATTCCAGTTCCCTTGGAGCGGGGAATTCCTTTACATCTTTCCACCGTTTCCTCTCCTGGGCTGAGTGGTGGCCAAGATCGCAGCGGACAAAGCAGATGCTGTTCTCATGGCCACCTATTAGCCAAAGCAGCATTGGTTCAGTCCCCTTCTCACTATTGCATGGGGCCGCAACATGAGGCTTCAGAGCATGCCGGGCCTCCTTTCTCACTCAGACGGCTGCATGTTGCACCCAGACCTCCCTCTCTTCCACCTGCATGCTTGGAGGATAATGATCTAGGCTCTCCCACTATCCAAGCTGTCCTCATGGCCATGAGGAAGGAATCTACTCGTAGATACTACGAATACAAGTGGAGGAAGTTTGTGGCCTTTGCGGTCTCCCGTAATGAAGCCACTTCTCCGACTTCCCTGTCAACAGTGCTTCACTTTCTCTTGACACTACGGGACCAGGGCCTCGCTTTTTCCTCCCTGAAAGTTTATCTCTCTGCAATCGTGGGTTATCAGCCACGTGGTTCTCCTTCGTCAGCCTTTTTCTGGAACGCTACAGTCAAGCAATTTCTTAAAGGTCTGCAACACCTCTACCCTCCTATCACCCTCCACTTCCTCCATGGTCACTATCGCTTGTCCTTTCTTAGCTTATGTGCCATCTCTTTGAACTGATGGCCATGTGTGAGGGCCATCTCCTTACCATGAAGATGGCATTCTTCGTCGCTGTCACTTCAGTCAGACGGGCAGGAGAACTGACTGCACTACGTTCTGATGAGCTGTTCCTGGTGTTCCATTGGGATAAGGTAGTCCTGTGTCCAGATCTGTCTTTTCTTCCTAAAGTTGTCTCTGACTTCTATCTGAATCAGGATTTGATTCTACCTACCTTCTGTCCTGATCCTGCCTCACCTCTCGAGCACTCTCTGCACTCTCTTAACGTACGCCGTGCCCTTGCCTTTTACCTGCAATGGACCTCGACCTTCCACCAGACTCCCTACCTTTTTGTTTGCTATGGTGGGTGCCGGAAAGGTCACAAGGTCTCCACTAAACACTTTTCCAAATGGGTTGCCCAGACAATTCACCTTGCCTATGAACTTGCCAGGCACCCTCCCCCAGCTCTGCTTGGTGCCCATTCCACCAGGGCAATGGCCTCTTCAGTGGCCCTTCTCAGGGGAGTTGACCTACAGGAGCTTTGTTGTGTGCCTGTGTGGTCCCAGCCTTCGACCTTCGTCCGCCACTACTGCCTTGACTGCAGGGCCTGGCGGGATGTTCGCTTCAGTTGTGCAGTGCTGTCTTCTATCTTCTAGGACCTGACCCGCCGCCCAACGGTAAGCTACATAGTCTCCCATTGTGTGAGGCACAGAGACCACAAAGAAGAAGAACAGGTTGCTTACCTGTAACTGTGGTTCTTCGAGCGGTCATCTGTGCCCTCACACACACACACCCAGCCTCCCCTCTTCAGGTCCTTGCTTTGGTGGACTTGGAAACTGAGGGGAGACCGTTAGCTTGGCGGGACTGAGCATGCTCAGTACCAGATGGGGGGGGGGGTTCCCGCCAAGCTGCTCAGCTCCAGAACTTTCTGAAAAGCTACTGCACATGTGCAAAGATCCCATTGTGTGAGGGCACAGATGACCACTCAAAGAACCACAGTTACAAGTAAGCAACCTGTTCATTTGTATAATGGAAGATTGTAACTTCAGTACACTAACCTACCTCTGCATTGGAAAAAGTGTGATTCATCAGGAGTTCAGCTCAAGGTGCTGAGTGGGCAAAAGATCAATTTCATATTCTGCCATGAAACTCTTGGCTTTGAGTTGGGAGTAATATATTTCAAACTTACGGGTGCTTCAGATTTTTCCCCCAGTTAGTGCATTGTGCTCAGGCTTGGTCTTCAAGGATCAGTCATGGACCACAAGATGAAACAGCAGTAATATTGCACATGATATCTGTCTAGAATTGTAGTGACATGATAATGATTCTAGTGTTTGCTTCATAGCAATAGCATGTGTATTTCTATACTGCTTATCACCTAAGTACTCTCTAAGTGCTTTACAATGTAATTAGCTAATTGCCCCCAACAAGCTTGGTACTCATTTTACTGACCTACAGAAGGATGGAAGGCTGAGTCAAGGGCTTCAGTATCATTCATAGCAGTGATACTGAAAGTTGATTCATATGTTGATGTTCTAGAAAAAATATATTATAGAACATACATATAATATGTATTCTATTCAGTTTCTATAATAACTATTCTAGTTTAGTGATTTAAAGAAAAAGTATTGTCATATTCTGTGACCAGGACTCACATCAATTATCAGGGAGAAATCAAAACTGAGAAAGCATAAACAAGTTATTGATATTGTTCAAAATTGTTGATGCGTAAAATGTAGCTTCTGTAATTCTAGCAGTGAATATAAAGCTGTAAAGATACAGATCAGTGTCCAAAATCCAGTTGTAGTGCAGAGTACTCCATGAATGTAAACAATAATAAATAATAATAAATGTTGTTGTTAACTGCCAGCCAGTCAACTTTGACTTACGGCGTCCTTATGGATGAGAGGCCTCCCAGTCTTTAATCCACAGCCCTGCTCAAACCGTGGCTTCCTTGATTGGGTCTGTCCATCTGTAATGCTGCCTTCTTTTTTCCTGCTGTCTTCTACTTTAATAAGCATTGTTGTCTCTTCTAGTAAGTCCTGTCAAATAATAAAAAATAATAAGCATTTTTCAGTACAAAAAGTATTCTGCAACCTTCAGATCTTAGAATTTGGATTTCAAATACATACACTTTTTTCCTGTTGTGTTTATATTTATTTCCTTAAGACCGGAACATTGTACTATAAAGTTCCTAAGCACTGGTTGAGCCTGCTTTGGTAGTGGGAGGATAGATACATATGAAAACGTTCAAAATGACTGTAGCTCTGCTGAAGTTCATATACCTCTAAGCGCTCCTTCCCAGCCACAAGATTGAGAGCTGGATTTATCTTTCATAAAGTTGTTTTATCAGTAGAAACTTGTCATGACAACCAGTTTGCCACTGAGCAGCAGTTGCTGGGGAGCAACAATGAGAAAGGGCTACTGCCTTCGTATCCTCTTTGTGATCTCCCTGTAGAGGCATCCAGTCGACTAATACGTTTACAGAATACTGGACTACATGCCAGGAAGAGAACTTTCTAGCTCTTGTGGCTGCTGTTTGCTCTCTAACTCAGGTTTTGTTTTAAAGGCTTTTCATGATTTGCTGCCACATCTGCCCATTCCTAACCTAATGTAACTCTTTATTTGAACTACAACAGTGATGTGTAGGCTGAGGAGGGAGAGTGTTATTTCTTTGTGTTCCTTCTCATTTTCTGTGAGAAATTGGGAACACTGAGCAATGTTAGTTTATGAAATGAGAGCCAGCATGGTATAGTAATTTGAGCATTGGACTGCAACTCTGGAGACCAGAGTTTGATTCCCCGCTCAGCCATGGAAACCCACTGAGTGAGCTTGGGCACATCACACACTCTCAGCCCTAGAAAACCTTGTGATAGGGTTGGCTTTGGGTCAACCATAAGTCAGAAATAACTTGAAGGCACACAACAACACATTTATGAAATACTTCATTCTGGAAAGATTAAGAAAGCATTTGTGATGAATCATTGATATATTGCTATCAGAATGATTTCTAAGTACATGTAGTAATTGGTGTCAGAAGGAAACTTTCAAATATTGTAGAATCAAAATCATCTTTGTGTATTTTCTCCAAGAATGTAGTCTGGGTTTCTGCAATGCATATTTATGATGGCAGGTTCTTTACTTGATTCAGCCTCTCCTCACATGTTTTACTTTCGTCCATCTTCTGCAGCACATGAAAGAAATTGGCCTGTAGGAGTACTTGTAATCAAGAAATTAACATGAGCAGACATGTGAAAGGCCAGAGCCTTTATCTCAATTGGGCAAACTTCAGTTTCTAGAAGTCTAAGAAAATAACAACAAAAACAACAATAAGAACAATAATCATATTAATAAGGGAGGATAAAAAGAAGGGGAAAGCACTGATATAGATAGCTCAGAGGAGAGTGATTAGGCAGTGGTTCATCTAGCAAAATTAATATTCAGTCAAGCTCTCTCTACCCTGTTTTTTCCTCAACTCTTTCCCTAAAAGTGACCATGTGTGTGTGTGTGTGTGTGTCTGGCACTGTGGAAGACAGCACAGAATTGTTTGTTTTACTCTTGTATTAATGGTTTCTACAGTTTTCAGAATTGATCTTTTGCTTGCTTCTCATAAACTGACAAAAATTAAGCAATGCTTCATTTCTGCTAGTTCAATACCTGATATCACTATTAGTAGCAAAAAAGGTTAATTCAGTTAGTAAATATGTACTTATTATTGGAGTAAACTGCACTTCTAAATATAGGGAAATATATCTTTACAAATAAACCATATATATACCCTTTCAAATAAACAAGGTCAATACTTCTTACATTTCTACTGTAACAAATTTATTTTAAAGGATGCTTCTTAAGAGGAATTTTTTCTTCCAATTTTCATTCCCTCCCTTGCCCCCAAAATACTCTAGGAAAAATCTCTTATTCCCTCTTGGCTTCAAAAATATTTGGAAATGTGCATCTATCAGTTATTTTCACTGTTAAATAGCAGATTGATTGGAAATATTATATCATGATGATTTAGGCTCTAATTGGCGTGTCAGTGGAGTTAATAAATAATACCTGCAATGGAACTGGTTTGGACAAGCTGCACTTCCTAGAGTCCTTGTTGGTGTCCTTGATGAGAAGGACATTATTGAATTGTTAAGAGTTATATTGTCTGAGTTGGTAACAATCATTTTTGGCCTTTGCAGGTGTAGATGACGGTGAAGATATCCCACGAGAGATGCTTATTGGAATTTATGAGAGAATCAGAAAGCGGGAACTCAAGACAAATGAGGATCATGTGTCACAAGTCCAAAAGGTTGAAAAACTCATAGTAGGAAAGAAACCAGTAAGTCGGGTGAAGCTTCATCCAGTTTTATATTATGTATTGTAGAGTTGTCAGGTTAGGAATTTGTTGACATAATTGTACATTTTTCAGGCACTGAAAGAACGTTATGGCTTATTTCCATGAAGGATACAAAAATCTTAGTGCCCAGTGGCTGTTAGCACTTAAAATATGACTCATGCTAATCCTACCTGGGTAGCTGCAAAAGTTAGGAAGCAAATCTGTTTCCTCTATACATCCTAGAAAATCTTTCTTGATCCTTAGTTTTATAACTAAATAAATTGTCTGCTGCCATAGAATTGGGTTCAACAAAACCTTATTTAAATAAAAGCACAAATTGTCAAAGGTAGTTCACAACCATCCAGTATTATGGAATGATATTACTGTGTGTCTAATACTTTCTTTTATCTTTGACTTTATCTGTGCGATAACAAACGTGCATATTTGAGAGGTATGTGGGACATATAGCTGTCAAACAATGTTGCTTGGATTGAGCTAGCAAGTTTTACCATCCCATTATTAATTTTCTTTTGTAGCCCTTTTTAGTGGTACAATAAAATGAGAATATTTATTCAAATATAGGGCCCATAAACTTCCCCTGCTTATATAAAACACTTTGGGGGTGTTCTGAGTGCTTGATCTTCATAATTTCCATAATTCTTGTAACAATTGTGCAAAGTAGATTGGTACTATCATGTGCATATTGTATGTGGCAGACTGAAACATCGTAATTTGCCTATGTTTGTGGATAAAGATATCTTTGAACTAGAGAGTATATAGGTCAAATCTCAACTTTGCCCCATTAATCTGTATTAATGTTAGATAATGAAGCAATCATGCAGCAATTCATTTTATGCACAAAATGACACTGGACTGGGTTAATCAAAATATTATCAGAAGCAAGGACAAAGAATTAACTCCCTGGCCACCAAAAATTTATTGCTAATGATCAAGAAATATGAAAACCAGCATAAATGAAGAAATCAGCCTGGGTAGTATGGAGAGAAGGATCCTATTCATTTCAAATTTGGGAGGCTAACTCCAACTATTAGTTGCAACTAGAATATGCCAATTAAATGAATGAGATTTGTTGACTGTAATTCCTTTTGATGTAATGGGTATATTCTAGTCAGAACTAGCAATTAGATTTAATCTATTAAAAAATAGAGGTCAGATTTCATGGTTGTTCAAATACTGGCTGCATTTATAGGCAGTACCACCCCACAATTTTAGCACTACAAGCACAATGAGCTGTGTGCTCCATTTTTCCTTCAGCATTGACCTTAAAAAGGTGACTAGAAACTTCTGTGCTCATTTTAGATTAACAGTAGTTTAGCATGTTATCTGTCTGAACTGAAGAAATGATAGTTAATTTTAACTTCATAGATTGAATCAAATCAAAGCAACTGTATAAGAATGAAAAAAAACTGCGCTGGATCAGACCAGAGGTCTGCCAAGTCTAGCATTCACACACTTAATTTACACACTGACTAAACAGCAGTCTATGAGAAGCCCAAAAGGGAGCCATCATAAATGGCAGTGTGATGTAGGCTTGTTTTAACATACCATTGTTAAGATTCAGCAGTTGGCAAGCATTCTGCTGAATGGGGGATTCTGAGAGTTATAGTCCAAAAGGTAACTTCTCTAAGCTCTTGATAAAATTGACAATATTACCTTTCATTTTGATACTGACATCTCAAAAAAACAACTCTTAATCTAAAGTGGGCAAAAACTTGCATAGACATCTCATGATTGTCTAGAAGTGCACAAATCCAAAACTGACTATGGCTCATTCTTGTAATGCTAACTTATTATTTAATGTTATGTCCAAATGTTGTAGAGGCTATTTCTATGACTTGGAAAAGAAACCAAAAAGTCTGTGAAGTTACAACATGGTGATACAAGAAACTTATTCAAGGGTAGCCCTATTGGCTGTGCAGCAAAATACAACAGAATTCAAAATCCACAAGCGTGGATTTTGTAATAATTTTGTAAAAAGTGGTTATTAATAATACAGTACTACTTTTAAAATCTACATAACTTTCCTGACCGTTGTTTTTTGTTATCAAGTATAATTCGTAAAGTACTTACTTTCCCTAAACCCATGCCTTTTTATTCTTTCATCTGCACTACATTATCAAAAATGATCCTGAACCATAACCACTGTAACCCCTGCTGGATTGGACTGGGAGCAGTACCATATTTAGCTAGTGTTAGTATGATGGAAGGAAAACACTACACAAACCAATAGTGACTCATTTTTCTGGTCATTTATGTAGATTCCTAAATGCTTGCTTCTTTCCAAGAATTTGAATTTTTGTGTCTCTATCTGTCAATCATCTGTTTGTTTATTGCTAGCCATATCTGAAAATCTCAGGGCAGGGTTCATGAAATGAAATAACTTTAGAACAGTATGAAATAGTGTGAGCAGTTTAAAACAATTCAGCAATCAGAAGAAAACCTGCAATCCAACAGACCAAAAATCAAACCACAGTCTTACTAGACTCCAAATGCGTGGGTGAACAGTTAGATTTTAAACTTGGCACCAGAATGAGGCCAGTTATGAAGCACCAATTATACCTCCACAGGGAGGACATCCCACAAATAGTGTGCTACAGGCGTTGACCTGTTTATCCTGATAGCATTCTCGGTGCTTCTCCAGGGGCCAGCCTTCCAACAGATCTTAATGGTCAGGCAAATATGTAGGGAAAGAGGTGCTCCCCCAAATATTTCAAGACAGCTAGGGGCCTTGGACATCATCACCATTATCTTGAACCTGGATTGGAAACACTGGCTGCCAGTGTAAATCCTTTAAAATGGGTGTAAAATAAATTTCTGGACAGTGTAAGCAATCCCTGAATGAGGCTATTAAGAATAAAACATCTTTCTGCATATTTTTTTTTCTGACTGCATGGATAGGATAGAATGGGGAAAACACTCATTAGTTTGTTTTCTGACAACTGCTCTTCTAAGACGAGGTGGTAATATACAACTGTCAGGCTGATATAAGTAGAAGTCCAAAAACAGGAAAAATATCCTGCAATACACATATTTCATAATAAAATCATACAAAGTGAGTTAGCATTTCTCATGATATGTTTGGTTAGATGACAAATGAGAGTTTGGAAACCTATTATTATGTATAGGATTGTTTGTTTTTATTTTATAGGAAATTAGTCATGGTAAGACTATGAAGTATTAACTTGATATGATACGATTATGTGTTTCTCTGAAGTTTAATGAACTTGTATGTGTCTTTCTACTATAGATTGGATCTCTGCATCATGGACTTGGTTGTGTAGGTATTTCCTTTCACATTCATTTGTATTCCACAAGTAAAGTTTATCATGTTATGCTTAAGATCTGATGCTTTCTAGCCCTTAACATTTTAAACTGCTTTCATGTCACAGTTTGGCTGTGCATTTTCAACCTAAATATTTTATTTACAGCTGTAATAAGTAACTTAATAAAGTCTTGCCATTATGTAAAGGAAGTCAGATTGTACTTTTTTGTGGAGTAGTTTCACCGAGACAGCAGAGAGCAACATTAAATGCAAGAGTGATTTATGTGAAAAATGTAAGTGGAGCTAAGGGCTATGCTTGTAAACTTTGCTGAGAGCAATGTTTCTGAGCTCATAAGATAAAAAATATCTTCAGATAAAAACAATCCCCATCTTAAGATAAAAACAAACAAACTTCTGATAGATTTGTCTTTAAGCTGTATTTCTTTGAAGGGGAAAAGAATACCATCTATATATGCTTTGTCGTTTATGGTTTTCATTCATCGTTTGTCACATTTGTATTCGAATCATAGAAATTAATAGTGGCGATAATGGACTTATCACCATTAATTTATATCTATGAGATATAAATTAAATAAATAAATAAATCGCCCACTGTTTCCTTACAAGAACATGTTAACACCTAATGAGCTTTATAGGTGTGTGGGGATGAAATCCTGAATTTGGTACTCTATAAAATTATTTGGAGGCCAGTTTAGACATAACAGGACAACCATGGTATGTCCTTAAGTTTGTATCCTCTCATCTTCTCTCTCTCATGTGCTCATTTTCTCTATATATTTCCTTTACCTTTAAATATCTCTTTATAATTTCTTTGCTTGCATGATTTAATATTTGGCATTCTTATCTCCTTTACTTTCTACTGGTGTTGTGTGACTTCAGGTTGTTTCCAACTTAGGGTGACCCTACAGCAAACCTATCACAGGGTTTTCTGGGGGCTGAGAGTGTGTGATGCATCCAGGATCACCCAGTGGGTTTCCATGACTGAGTGGGAATTGAACCCTGCTCTCCAGGATTGTTATCCAACACTCAAACCGCTACACCATGCTTACTTTCTACTACTTCAGCATAACCAGTTCATACAGAAATGTAATGCAAGATTATATACTGCATGATTATGGGATAGAGATCTATTCATTCAGTCACTTTATTTATATTCCACCTTTCTTACTAGAATATAAACTAGCTTAACATTTAAAAAAAGAAATCTAGAATATTTGGAAAATATATGATAGCATCATTAAAAAGTAATTAAACTATCAATAACACTAAAAATACCTCAAAATATTTTCATTCAAAAAGTTTTTTAAAAAAAAAAAGTACAGCACCCTTTTAAAACCATTCTTTAAAAAAGTTCCCAAAAGCCTGTTGGAATGGAAAACTTTTTGCTTGCTAGTAGAAAGACAGCAAGAAAGGGGCTCTTCTAGTCCCCTTAACAACAGAGTTCCAGACCCTAGAAGCAGCCATCAAAAAAGCCCTCTCTCATATCCCCAGCAGACATGCCTGTGACAATAGCAGAACCAAGAGAAAGGTTTCTCTGAAAGATCTCCATGCCGAGGCGGATTCCTACATCAGATGGACTGGATCTAAGCTGTCCAGGCCTTCACAGGTCAAAATCCAGCATGGCCTCATGCCCAGAAGTGTGATAACCAGTAGAAATATTGTATGAGGGAGTCATGTGCTCTATATAACTAGCTCTACTTAATAGCCTGACTGCAGTGTTTTGGGACAGCTTTGAACACTCTTCAGAGGCAGCCCGACATAGAATATGTTACATTTATCCAAAGAGAATGCAGCTAGGGTATGTGTTCACTGTGGCCAGATCTGACATCTCCAGAAAGGGCCACATCTGGAACACTAGATTTAACTCTGCAGATGCATATTTGTTGTAGACATGCTGCATACAGAGAATGTTGAATAACTACAGTGTCCTTATACATTTCCTGTTAAATTTGAAGAGAGGGAGATGTGGTGTGTTGTCTGTAATTACATAGCCAGACATAATAAATTTTGGGATAGTGCTGTGTATGACCTTGGTCGCAGCTTTCAGAGTGAGCATCCAGGACCATAGTTATTTATTAGTTATCTTTATTAAAATTTTCTCACATAAACCTCATTGCTATATTTAAACAGTTCATTAAAATTCTAGTTTCATGGTTCCTTGCTCAGTAATGTAGTTCAGCTACTTTAAGCATTTACAATGAAGTTACCTTTAGAAACAATTAACTGTCTACTAGCTAAAATTCAAGTTAAACAAGAAAGGAAATTTCCTCTTTTCCTAAGGCCTAAGGTTATGCATAAAATGTAAGTCTTTTCCCTTTGAGAGTTTCATATGATTAAAAATACCAGGAATAGTGAGCTATAATTCTGAACTAATTCTTGCTGTAGTTGCAAAAGTGGATTTCTGGCTTTGATCTTTTGTAATAATTAGATTTGGATTTGAAGTTCTTAATTTCAGGTGGGAGATAGTTTGCCAGAAACCTCACTTCCCACACTTCCTCTTCTGCTCAATAAATGGCAAAGGGAAGGAGAGGTAGAAGAGCCCCGTTCCATGAACTCTTGAAAACATTAATGGCAAAGGAATTCTGTGTAAAGATTGGAAGACCATCCAGCAATATTCTTATTTTGATGCTAAATAAGAACTACCAGTTACTATTGTTTTCTTAGGTATGGAATAGAATAGAATGGATGATCAACAAGATCTCAAAAGGCAACAAAAGTACTGGAAGAAGAAGCATTCCTTATTGTAGTCCCTTTATACCACATATACCACCACAGTGGCTACTCGGGAGTTTTCCCCCATACGTTTGACATTCCATCTTAGGTGTCACAACTGTTAAAAATGGTGTCCAAATGAAGCTGATAAACCTGCTCTCCCTCATAATTATTGCATGGGAAATGAAATTGTTTTTATGCTGACTTCATGCTGAGGGTAAAAGAAACTAGAAAAGTATTATCATAGAAACATAATTGCACTGAAAACTGATAATTTATACTATTTCATTTGGCCAAACAGTTGTGCGCAGGGTCTCTTCTTTGTTTTAGTGAAACACAAAAGAAAATCCATATTGACTCTGAAGTACAGGAGCTAGTTTCTACAAAATATCTGTCATGGATCAACAAATGGAGGGTCTGGTAGTATATGAAAAGTAACTGTTCACAGTAAGAGTAGGGGAGGCAGTTCTCAGCAGTTTCCCCTGCAGCCTCTGGTACCACCTCACACACTGTCCCAGAGGGTCATCTCCCAGGTAGACTTTGCAGTGGTGAGCGGAGTAGGAAACTGGAAAAAGTCACCTTCTCTTCACCCTTCTGTAAATATCAAGTTCCACACATGGAATTTCACGATCCATTATGCTGATGTTGCATTGCTATTCTGTGGCAACCAGGTTTTTCATTTTGCAAATTGCTTATACTTGACTTTCCAGCTGTAGTGTGGTTTTGCTTTAAGGGTCATAACAATATTGAACAAAATACTTTTAAAAAATATAAAAGTTTAATACCAATAAATAAACATAAGAAAAATCCTAACTAGTCCTCAGAAAGACTAATAAAAAGATTACTTCACTAAAGTTTGATTATTTTTTTATATCATTTTATTTCTTTTTTGTTGCAGTGAAACAATATATTATGTACTTTTTATTAACTGAGATCAGCATTTTGCTTTATCTCTTTCCCATAGGTTCTCTCTCTCCCCCACCGGAGACTTGTTTGCTACTGTAGGCTTTTTGAGGTTCCAGATCCAAATAAACCTCAGAAGCTTGGATTACACCAGCGAGAAATATTTTTATTTAATGATCTCCTTGTGGTATGTATCTGGCAGGCATATTTTTATAGCATATCACAGGACTAGAGAGAGTCTGTTGAGTAAAAAGGCCTCCTTAAATGCAGACAACTCAATAAAGTTAGAGGCACTGTGTATGCAGAAGTTAGTTTCTCTGTGTCCATTCCTAGGTGAGTGGGATCCTGCATGCACAACTACAGCTGCAGGTAGAACTATAGTTCCTGCCTCTGATCCGGCAAACAAGGGCTGTGGACACAGGTTCCTTTTTTTTTTAAAGATGACATCCTGGCTGTTGGCTTGTTTGATGGACTGGATTCTCTGTAAAGCATGTGGAAAATATGCCCACTAGTGCTGGCTCAAAAATAAACACACATTAGTCTTTCAAGAAAATGAGTGAGGGCATTCTGAAACTTTCAGGAAAACACAGGAGGCAACAGAAGGTTGCAGACTTTCATTTAGTAGGAAGAGATTTGCCTATGAAGCAGTTGCAATAAGCAAACCTATGATAGACAGTAACCTACCTAATGGCATTTTTAATTGAAAATGTCCTATAGGGAATAATGATGGGCATTCTTACGTATTTGGGAGAAGATGATGGCTGGCCCTGTTTTAGTAAAAGCATGTGTCTTACCTGAGCCTATTTCTTATTATGCATCTGTGGTATTTTAGACAAGACTATATCTTTAAGATGCTTATTGGTGTGATATTGCAAAAGTTTGCTATATATAAAATGCATTGTTGTAAAGCTGAAATCCCATTTACAGCAGATACTTTGTTTTTTGGCCTCTTGATATTTTTAGGTCACCAAGATCTTCCAAAAGAAGAAGAACTCAGTCACATATAGTTTCCGGCAGTCATTTTCCCTCTATGGAATGCAGGTCCTTCTTTTTGAAAATCAGTGTAAGTTTATTTTTAGCTCTTTATAGGAGTCAAGAATAAATTAGTACAGATCAGTTCTTAAGCCTGACTATACCTCCAGGAAAAGGCAGGTGAATGCTTGTTTCTTATTCTGTTATTTGTTGTTGCTGTTGTTGCTGCTGCTGTTTTTGTTTTCCTAACAACACTTTAGTTTGGCTTCAAAGTTATGATCTGGCTCATGATAAATCAAAGACCATGATTAGTATCAATGCAAAATGTCTTAACCTCCAGTGCTACTGCTTAGCTGCTCTTGCTTCCAAAAATGAACATTTAAAAAAAATCTAAAAAGGTAGGCAACTGAAATACGTGTAAAACTGTATATTTCAGCATAAGAATCTCTATGAAAGAATTCTGTATAGCAACACATGCAGGTGATCAGGCAGAGGAGTGGGGGTGTTTGGTTCAGCACAACCCCTTGTGGTCATATTCCTCCTGATTTCCTGCCTCATCAGCAGTTTTTTTAAAAGTAATGCAGAGCCATTATTAGGAAAGCAGGAAGCCACAAACATCCCACCCAGCATATCTGCATGTTGCAGCTGTCACATTCAACATTTTTTTCAGCACAATAGAATTCATCACATACCTTCTGAGGATTGTGTCAATTAAAGCAAAGGCAGCCAAAGGCATTAGTTTTAGAAGCTGGCGAGGTGATGGAAAAGATTGGCAATGGAGAATGGAAGATAAGGGTAAAACATATTTTAGGCATCAGTTAATTCCAGGAAAGGAAATAAAGTATTTATCTCCAATGCCTTCATAGGTCATGAGGGAAAGGCAGAATAGATACTTCCATGCTTTTTTAAAGAACAAGCCATATTAAAAGCTTGAAGTTGGCAGTTTCTTTTCACTAAAGACTAAATAACAATGAAAATACGCTCACTAACTTTCTTTTCCTTCCAAACCAAGCCTTTAAAAGTATTCTGAACTTTTTTTAAAACCTTCCTGAGAACTGAACTAAATAAGCATTCAGATACTCATCTGTAGGTTTCATATTTTTATATACAATATGTATTGACTTTTGTTGCCTTTTATCTTGCTGATAGACAGATTAGCTTCAGATCATTTTAAATACTTCCAGACTTTGTAGAACAGATGACAAATTGTGTTTCTTTTCCCACATTGTCATGAAGAAATAGCAATAGTGACAGGGATATTAGGTTTTTTTAAAATTTACAGGAAGGTATTTCTTAACAAAATAAAATGATCAGTATAAAATTCACTTAACTTCACTGGTTAGTTGAAAAGTACATATATGAATGACCAGACCAAGATCTGAGTTGCTGTGTTCAGTGACTTCTTTTGAAGAGATTTATACCTAATGCCTTCCTATGCCCTGAATATTGATGACCCTCTCGATTTACACTCTATCGAGTGTGAAGGAGTGTTACTGGAAAGAAAAACTAGTCCATACATAATGGTGTTATATGCAGGCAGGCCTGTCTGGACCCTTGCCATATTATTTGACTATTCTTGGGCTTATTGGCCTCTCTATTAAAATCTGTGGACCTGCCAAGCCAGCTTTCTTGGTTGGCTGGTTGGTTTTTTGATCTTTCCATCTATTATGATTATGCTACTCCGCTGTGTCTATGCTTTGTGCAGCTGAATATTCCTTCAAGATCCTGTGTCGCCCAAAAGAAGAATAGGTCAGATTCATCTTAGTAATTTGTTGTTGTTACTATTATTCACCATCAAGTCAACTTAGGAATGCATGTCCACAAACTGAAGCTCTCTGAGTGTTTCATTTTTCATGACCATTTAATTGTTTTGAAACACATTGACCTGGGAAAGGTTGCAGGCATTTAACCATTCTTCTTCCTCCAGTGGTGCTGCTTGTGTAAGGGGCATGAAAGGTTTTTTCTTTTTTTTACTAATTCATAACTAGAAAATTATATTGTTTGTGTTCTGTTGTATTTGCTTCCAGACAACATTTTTAAAAATCCAGGGATCTTATACCTGTAAATGTTTTTTCTGTACCCTCAAGTGCAGACATTTGTATGTATAATGTCCTAAAGTCCCTGAAACCTTACATTTGATTTTGGTGACCTTCTGCTGATAAGTAAGGCCAAATAGTACAGTAATGCTGTCTTGTGAATTGTAGCTTTTTGTGGATTCTTTTTAAAGGATTTTATCTATATTTTTATCATTTTAATTATATTATAATTATATTGTGATATAATTGGGTGCATATCATCCCAAAATTCTAAAAGTATGAAAGGTAATGAATAAAAAAAATAAAAGTTTTAAAAAATAATGCTTTCTGATTCACAGTCCTCTGAAGCAGATATGGAAAGACCAGGAATTGCAGGTGCAGGAGGAAGAGTCCTCGCCTCGTTCTGGTTCCATCGATGGAATTGCTTCCAATGGAACTTGGCCTTAGTATTTATTTTTATTTAATGCTGAGCCAAAGGCACTTCTAGGAGAATTTTTAACACAAATGGAAGGAGAACTACCCACTGACATACTAATTATTACCACAACCAAAGTTCTTCAGGCTTCAGCTGCCATTTTTTCCCTCAGAAATCTCCTGTGCTATTATGATGACATAGTGTTGTTTCTGGAGATGTCAGTTCATCTGTGATCAACACACATGGACACACTGTGTCCTGACACCATTTCTCCTGCGAATAGTGGAGAGGATTTAACTTTATTACAAATTTAATACTAGTTTTGAGAGAATCTGATTCAGTTCGTTTGAAGCGGAGGTGAGGAAATGTTAATATGGAAGTGGAAACCTTTGACTTACTGAGAGATATTTCTTTCACAGTTTGAGATGAATATATTATGAAATAAAATACAAATATTTCCCTTTTATTACCTTCTAGATTATCCAAATGGCATACGACTCACATCAGCTGTTCCAGGAGCAGATATAAAAGTTCTTATAAATTTCAATGCACCAAATCCCCAGGATAGAAAGAAATTTACAGATGATCTGAGGGAGTCTATTGCAGAGGTGCAAGAAATGGAAAAGCACAGAATAGAGTGTAAGTACAAAGGTACATATAGTAGAACACTTAAAATTAATTACTGTGGATAAATACATTTTGACATGGGTTTTTTTTCAGTCACATTAAAATAGGTCAAGAAGAATTATTTGGATTATATTCAAAATTATTAAAAACTGTATTTCTAAATTGTTATTGTGTGCCTTCAGGTAATTTCTGACCTACGACACCCTAAGGCAAACCTATTACAGGGTTTTCTTGGCAAGATTTGTTGCGGGGTTGCCTTTGTCCGAGGCTGAGAGAATGTGATACCTAAGGTCACCCAGTGGGTTTTCATGGCCAAGCAGGGATTTGAACACTGGTTTCCCAGTGTTGTAGTCCAACATTCAAGCCATCACATTACACTAACCCTCGTATTTCTAAATACAGGAGTATTTTACTAGGTGTCAACAAATTTCATTCTCTTCTTAACAATTAATGTTGGACAAAAGACACACATTTCAGTCTGTGGGCTTTCACTCCACTTTTAAAATTTGTAACTGGTTGTTTCCATGTAGACATTGTAGTATAGTCCCACTTCCTTTGGAAAGAAAGTCTATACCAATCACCTCCTTTGATGTGTGGCTACTTTGCAGGGTTCCATAGGCTTTTGGAAGCCACAAGAAGGAAGATAAGGTGGTAATATTTTGGTCAGTACAACTTTCAGATAATATTTATTTTCTTGTTTGATTTTCTCTGCTTTTCCCTTCTAAAAAGAAAAGAGAGAGAGAGTCTTTCACAGTCTCCTACAAAATAAAAACAGTAACTAATACCCTGAAGGCACCAGATCCAGTCTGATCTTGGAAGCTAAGCAGGGTCAATCCAGCTTAGTACTTGGAAGGAAAACCACCAAGGAATACCAGGTGCTGTAGGCTATATTTCAGAGGGAGGCAGTGGCAAACGGCTGAGTAAATCTTGCCAAGAAAAATCCTATAATAGATTGATGTAAGTCGGAGTCAAAGACACATAAAAGAGTCAGTAACACAAAGGAAACACAGAGCAGTTTCAGACTGTGCAGCAGCAAAATCAAATGTATGTTGGCTTCTGGATTTTTGATGATATTGAAAGTAGTACACTTTTGCATTCAACATATTTTGCGCGCATTTCTTGTACCAAAGGAGATGGGATAGAAATGGTAGCTGGGGAAAAATATCTTGAAGATTTCTCAGTGCTGAGATGAATAAGGATTAATCGGTTCACAGAGACCATTCTCTACACTCAAGTCCTTGCATTGCCTGTGTGCCACAGCCACTAGATTGCAGCACTGTTCGACAGCATTCCTTATTTGTCCAGATGCCTGTATCAAAAAGTCTATCAATAATTCACTCTCGCTATAGCTATTGATGAGAAAAAGTATCCTACACTCTCCACCTATTAATTAAAAGCACCAATACAGCGTTGTGATAAATCCTAAACAACACACAGACTAGGACTCCTCTGTGTAACTGGCTTTTGTCCTTTCCCCTCTCCTCCACCAGCTGAACTAGAGAAGCAGAAAGGTGTGGTGCGGCCAAGCATATCTCAGTGCTCTAGTCTGAAGAAAGAGTCTGGTAGTGGGGCCCTGAACAGAGCCTGCCTTGATGACAGCTACGCCACTGGGGAGGGGCTTAAAAGGAGTGCTCTCAGCAGCTCTCTTAGAGACCTCTCGGAAGCAGGTAAGCTTCACATATTTGTCTTTGGTAGATGAAAATATGCCATGAAGCTCATATATGTGTGTCTTAAAAACGTATATGTCTATATGAAGATCAAAAATGTATCCTGGTAATGTTAAATACATGGATTTGTTATTGTTAGTAGTGTGGGCTTTTTTCTTTTTCTTTTTTTCCCCCTTTGCTATATTCAAAAATTCCATTTGAAAATATTGAACTGTTGTAGCTTTCTATATATACTTTTAAAGGAGAAAGAAGACAGAGGAAAATTGTAAGTTTATAGTAGAGTTACAGTTAAGTAATGCTAAGTATGATGCTAGGAGCAATCTGTTTAGTCTTGCTTCTTTTTCTCATTATCCCCCCCCCCATATTAATGCCTTTAGGAAAAAACCCCACCAAAATCATTGTGTATTGGCTGCTTCTTGTGCATTTTGTGCTTATGTGTATCTGTGTAGTATACTGATGAATGAAATTGAGTGAAGCCTGCTAAATTCTATCTATAGAAACTTAAATCAGACATTGCTGTGTGACTGATGGTATTTATCGTATTGCTCACAACATAGAATAGATCTTGCTGAAACTGTGGCTTATGTATAATTATACTACTATTGCCAACATAATGGGGAAGAACCATTTCGGCAAAGTAGTAGTTTCACCACTGCTTTGGGCCTGAAATTTGAGGTGATCTGGACAACAATAAAACATTTTACACATATTGGAGGAAAAATAGAGGTTACTTACCTAGTTTTGCAATTGTATGCATCTCAGTGTGGACACACTACATTTCACCTATGTGTGAAGTGTTTAGATAAATGTCTCTACCAGTATGGTTGAAAATCAATGCCCTGGTGTATTCTGAATGTTAAGCAGTACATTTCAGCCCTGTGTGCGGACTATTGGGCATGTCATTAGTTTCTTCTACTGCTGGTAGTACTGTTCTGCCATTAGCAGCATGCACACGACGCTGGGGTATAATATAGTAATAACAAATAAATAATTCTGTCTGCTTTTTACCTTATTTACTGTTTTGGCTGATGTATAAAATACAGTATAGCTATTTCATTAAAATATCATATGGTTACTTTTATAATTCTAGTTTGGCATTTAAGGTAGGAGGAAAGTAGTAGCTCTTATGCTGCAGTATGCAGTGTTATAAATTTAGGTATGCCATATGTGTGCCCATGTGTATTTCTGTATCAGAATATACACGTAGAACTAGAAGCAACATTATTTTTACCAAAAGAGTTAATCAGTTTAGACACATTTCTTTCCCCTCTACCATAAAAGATTTCCGTGCCCTTGGTTAGTGCATCCCTTACAATACATATATAAAGATTCACTGAATTAATTCATTTTAAGATTTTATTAAAAACTTGTATTTGATTAGTCTTCGGTTGAAGTCTCAATTATTGTTATTTACTTTCATACAAAAATGGTTTCACTTCTCTGTTTTTGTTTTTCATTGAGGATGGCAACACTCATTCTTAGAGGAGTTTCACTAATATACTTATCCTTTATTATAATTAACACTTTTCATCCTACTAGGAGCTTGCATTCCCTTATCTCAGACATTGTCATGTTGGTAGATTCATTTGGAGTGTTCTTCACAATAAACAAAATGGATTTTCATGATCATGAAACATTTCATATGTCAACAACACATTCCTTTTGTTAGTATAATCATCACTGACATTTATTTTTCTGTAGCTGAATATAAGCTTCAGCCTGAAGGGTTTAAGCAATGGATGTGTTAAACCCAGCTAAACTTAATTTTAATCTTTTATCAGCTTATAATTATGGAGAGTTTCTGTTTGGACTTGTGCAGTGCAGCAGATGTTAAAAATACACAAATATAGACAGGTAGGGGTTAGTACAATGCGTGTGGCCATTCTCATTTATGATTTATTTAGTTATTGCCAAAGCACAAGAAGAATCAGAATGTATAAGATGCTTTTAAGTGATCTCTTGGGTTCAAATGTATAAAAAATGCTACAACAGAAAAGCTTCATTTGTGCAGTTTCTGATCCACAGAGAAAAGTCCTTTGTGTGATGATAAATACTGTGGAATTGTAGATGACAATGATAAATAAGTCAAAGACAATCCCATAAATCAGATCATATATTTCTGGATGAATTCTGTTTATTGAATCAACTCTGAGAAACTGGTGCGAATAATAGTGTCTTCCACACAAAAAAAGAGTTTTGTATGTATATTCCAGAGGATACAAAATAATGTGTTGTAACTGGCCCTCATTGCAATGAATTCCAAAGTGTTTGGCTAATAGAAGGTTATTATTGTATCATGAGCATCTAGTTAAAAGATATTGTAGTATTGCTCCACTGTGTAATGCAGGAGGAAATAAAATGTGTTTAGGGTATATCCTCTATACATATCTGTGGACATGAGTATGTTTTTCAAAATATGTCCCTGACTTTTAAAACTTTAGGCTTTTCCCACTTGGACAATGGATACAGTTACTTTATACCTTCTCTGTTGGAGTTTAGCCAAACATGCAATACGGTCTCCTGACCACCACCACCCGCCTTTATTGATTTGTTTACTGCTGTTCATGAAGAATTTTAATTTATTTCTTTAAAAATAAATTTTTGAATTTTGAATTGTGTTGGCTTTTTTCCCCTTTTTTGTTAGGCTCCAAGGTTATTTTTAATATTCACTTTTGATTTTGGGGACTTCACTACTAACCCTAAGATGATCTACACTATATTAACATAGAATGTAGTTAACATCATCAAATAGTCTTTTTATGGCTGCTTATCCAGGTTACCTGCTTTGTGAGCAAGATAGTCCAACCAGCTTCTAGAAGTTGCTTCTTCTTGTGCTAGGAAAATAATAAGACCACAATAAAAACATGAAAGATAAGATGCATCTTTGCAACTGGAACCTCCAATAAAATTCCTTGGTAATTTAGAAAACATTTTGCTGCATGAAGTTACCAACACCGACATAAATTGGAGTTGTAAATCCAGTACTAACCACCTTCTGAGTCACTTTTTCAGCCAGCAAAATAAGGAAGAATGAATCACAAAAATAGCTGTGTTTGCTGGTAACATCAGTGAGAGTGCAGCATTTAATTACTCTTATAGTCTAGAAGTATAGGTGTTCATTCTCGCCATCCTGAGAAATGCTAAGTTCCCTATGACAGTATGGTAACAATCTTATTTATCACTAAAGACAGTAAAAATTTGACAGTGCAATAATAATCAAGCTATTTGTGGCATATTTCACAAATACTCTTTGGATCATTGGTAATTGATGGAAAAATTAAGACCAATTCAGCAGATATTTGATTAATTTTTTTATGCATTATTTTTAGAAATATTTACTTTTCCCGGAAATAAATGCAATAATTTGCATTTAAAATAAACCAGGTTTAGAGAAAAAAATCAGAAAAAAGACCATGAATATATGAAAACATATTATATATATCCTCAAGCCTACTTCTCTTTATACCAATGTCCTGTTATGCTTCCAGTGAATCTGTTTCTCTTGATTAGATTTGCTAGAAGCTGTGAACAGAGAAGCACCATAGCCTCACTCAGCAGATGAGCTTGACAGCTTGCTTTGTGAAGCTTTCAAAGGTTGTATTTATTGATTAATGGTACAGAATCACTTGACTTTGTACTGTTTTTGAAAGGTATTTTTCAACCCCTTTTATCTGTTCCTGCCTTTCTTCTGAGAAACTTAGGATAATGCACTTGTTGTCCTTCCCTCATCTCCTCCTTCACAATAACCTTGTGAAGTAAATTCAGCTGAGGGACAAGCCCTGTTCAGTTATTAGGAAAAACAAGTGGGCATGGAGAACAGGGGTGAGCACACTGTAGTTACCCTTCAGTCTTTTACAGCCTCCCCATGCTGGCAACAAAAAGCATTCCCTGTCCATGAACATTCCCTGTGCTACTTAGAACCATGGAAAATCAAGTTCTAAATCACATGGGAAGCCCCCAGAGAGTTTCCCACAGAGCAATGCAGGGCATTGAGGATGGCAAGGGAGGAAGGGTGGAGTTAGCACATTCATCACACCTCATGTCTAGAATCTACCCACACTAACTACATCAGAACAGGGGTACCCAGAAATAACCCAGCTAGTTTTATGGCTGAGTAGGAATTTGAACCTAGTCCTCTCTGGTCCTAATTCAGAATTCAGTTCCATCACACTGGAACTAATTAATCAAATGTTCAGAGAGGGCTGGGAGAGGACTCTCTTTGTTGTGTGGGAAGTATCCTACCGCACAACAATGGAGCATAATACTTCACTAGCATAAACACTCAGGAGTGTTAAAAGGACAGACGCTGCACCCAGGGATCAACCACAAGCAATACTGGCTTCCTGCTTGTGTATGGAGTTAGTGGAGACCTCTGTATGCAGGCTTGGAATAAGTACAATTGCTGGTGCAGCCTGGAGTTGTGTTGGCCTAATGCTGCAAGTGGATTCTGATCTTGGTATTTGGATGCCATTAGAATGAAGTTAATTGAGCAGAAGAGGAGGTTCTGGAATTTATAATTCTTCTGTTAGCCCTAGCTAGGTGCTTGTTCTCTCAAAGGATGACAAACAACTTGCTAAAACTCAGCTAAATAATATATGAACCTAATGCAATTTAATTCAGTTTCCAAGTGCTTTTGTGATTAAAATTGAATCAAAAACATGTGGCTGAATCGACTTTGAACCACCTTTTAGAAATAATTTTGAATTGATGAGGCTCTCCAGAGATTGGTCTATAACTCCCATCAACCCTCATGGTTGGGGGCCATGCATTCCCCACCCAATTCCACATATGAGAATTCCATGGAACAAAGCAGTGAGCTAAATCCAACACTACAACTGCAGTAATACCAGGAATTCTTTCCCATTCCACTTCCCTCTGGAGTACTCCGTAGCACTGAAAAATGGCTCCAAAGGGTTCCTAACTCTTAGAAGCATGCTCTGAGCATATGCAGGGATATCCATTTCCAAAGGGAAGCTAGCTCCTCCAGCAGGAACACACTTTTGGATTCTGAATTGCAGTGCCACTTCAGAGAATGCTTCATACACTCATAAATGTAACCTGCCGTAAGTGTGAAATGCCTAACTAATATTTGTTGATGACATCCAATGCGTATTGTTTACCATAGCCGTAAAGTTACGTAAAGTTTACGTAAAGCTGTAAAATTCTTCTGAGGCGCTTAAACCCTGATCTGACATACTTGCATAAGAAAGAATTCTTAGCAAGATCCAAGTAATTTTTAGACTATTTCAGTATCTAGGTATTTGACTCAGACTCTAAGGGCATTCTTCCTAAGTAAGAGTAAACCCCACTGAAGTCAAGGGATTTTCTTCTGAGAAGAAATGTCTAGAATTGTACTACCAGAACAAATCTCTGCCATATCCATATCTGAATATATACACTTCGGAGTATTTTTCCTAATTTTATTTGAACAATTCAGGAGCATTTGACAACACGACCTAGCCACAGCACCAGCTCACTATATCGTTTTATTGTTGGCAAGTCATTTTGTACTTATGGTGACCCAAAAGTGAATATATTGTGGGGTTTTCCTGACAATATTTATTTAGAAGAAGTTTGCCACTGGCTTTCTCTTAGACTGCCTGAGTGTGACTTCACCCAGTAGGATTTCTTGGCTGAGTGGTAACTGAACCCTGGTCTCCCAGAGTCCTAGTCTGTTGCTTAAACTACAGCCAGTCTAGCCAATCTCTTCTTGTAGAGGCTAGAAGACATTATATGTGTTTCTTACCAAGAAGTTTTAAATAAGAAATCTAGGAAGTGTGATCACCTTCTTGCTGTATGAAAGCAAGTGATGCAGTCTTTGTTTTATGACAGCCTTTAAGTACAGTCAGCCCTACACATTTGCAGGTCCGACTTTCATGGATTTGATTACCTGCTAATTTCTTCAACCCTGTACCCCAGCTGAGGCACTTCTTTTCCAGGGCAGCCTTCCCTCTCAACAGTTCTGCTCAGGCTACACAGCTCTTTAAAAACCTGCCTCTGACCCTCCTCCTCCACCAGCCAGTGCCTAAGGATGACTTGCACCCCAGTTTCTCAGCACTACAAACCCTCTCCCAGTGCACCCCACATACCCAAGGAATGAGATGGGTGAGAAAGGAAGCATAGGGATACCATGCTGAACCAGCACATCTCCCTGACCTGGTTTGGACTCTGAGTGCTCATTCTCCCCACCATGCCTCAGCCTCCTTCCTGTGGCCATGCACACACATTTTGATATTTGCGATTTTTCCACTTTTGCAAGGGTCCTGCACACCCCTAACCCTAGTGAATGTAGAGGGCCCAAAGCTGTATAATGGAGAAGAACTATTACTGCCGCACAAGGTGTTTTAACCTGATCATTAAATGTATACTGCTCTGCAAAATAGCAGGGGAAGGATTATAGAAACAAGATGCTGATAAAGAGCTGAATGCCTTAAGGAACAAACTGTATTGTTAGGATATTGAGGAAGAATTATCATGAGGGAAATAAGAAACACTGCTTAACTTCAGTGTCCACAGTGAACAATGGGTTGTATCCAATGGTGTCATTCTGCTAGCACAAAGCTTGTACCACTTGCAGAAATCTTTTTTTTTTCCTTGTGCATGTGTTAGATCAAATACTTGGACTACGCTTGCACAAGCACTCTCACAACTCATTACAGTTTCATCACAATCTATGTCGCTTGTGCTAGATGTTCCAGCAGAACTTGCAGAACAACTACTGGAACAGCACTAGTGTTTTTTTGTGCTAATGTTACATTAGATATGTCTGTAGTTGCCATGAAGAAGTAAACCTGTCTTGTTAACTTCACTCTGGAGCAACTTTCTTCATTTTATTTTGACCACTCTGAAGCATCTTAGTCATTAAGAAGACCAAATCTTTCTGATTTTCCAGTACAGAAGTCGTATATCAACTCTATTTGCTATTAAACCAATAAAAGTGCTCAAAACATGCATCTAAACACTCAGCTTTCCAAACCGAAGTACTTCTTCTGATTTAGCTGTTCATGTTGCCATTTCATTACACATAGGATTTAGCATTTAATCTGGCCACTTGTCTTTATGAAAACTGGACCCAAAGGAATTAATAACTAGGCAGTTGATGATATTCTTAAATCTGTAAGCACTGCACATTTAACAAACAAAATCTAGCCGTAACTATGACATGAGTTTATATTTTCCATATAAAATTAAGTTTAGTTTACTTTCTTGTGAAAGAAGGTTATATGAAATCCACTATTGTACCTCACATAATTATGATTCCACAGTACCAAAAATGTGGAAATGAAGATCAAATACCCACCCCACTTTCAGAGACTTTGTGCCTGAAGTATTTTTTAAAAGTTTTTGAGAAATACATAATTGTAGTTTTTGTTTTTTAGTTTTTGTTTTTTTTAACTGTTTGAAAGGGCCATTATTATATAAAGGCCATTATTTTATAAATATTACACAATAACTTTTATATGTATATATAATATACAAAATCTGCTAGATGCAGTATGTATATTGCAGTTATATGCATACATTAATCTGTATAATAAACAACATTTAAAACAGAGATGTAATCAAATTAGTAGTTGTAAATGTTAATGGTTCTGTTCCTGAACCATGAGTTGAATCCAAATGAAGTCATACTTGGAGCAGACCCATTGGAATAAGTGGGATTTAGTTGTCACTATCTGAAGTCTCATAAATTTTGGTGAATCTGCTCTAAGTATAACAAAGTCTGGATCCAGCTTTATTAAAATGAATGGGAATTTTCTTCCTTCATTTCAACAGGATGTGAATGACATCCTTACACTACCATCCTAAGCATGGCTACTTGAGAGCAAGGGACCACTGAACACAGCAGCAGTTCCTTCTGGGTAAACCTCCATAGGATTGCACTTTTACTGCTACCGTCATGGTTCCTTTGCTGCCACAACAAGTTAATCTCCAGACCCTCCCCAGAGAGGATCCTACTGTGAATCCAGGAAGGCGGCTCTTTATCTCCCAGGTTTTGTCTCAGTCTCTAATCTATGGTATTGCATGTCCTGGGCAGGCAAGCGTGGGCGTCGCAGCAGTGCAGGATCGCTAGACAGCAATATGGAAGTAAGTAGGAAGTTACTGATGTCTAGCTGGATGTGATGTGCATTTCAAACCTTTCTTTTATATACATTTTTTGCTCTTTTTTCTTCTAACATACAACCTGCCTGCCTCAGATAAAATGCATGCCAAGGCTACTCACTTTGTATTTTTAACATTTTAAAAACAACAGCAACACTACTACTACTTCTGGCTTGCTTTAGATCAAGCACATTTTTTATTATTATTATTATTATTATTTTGATTTCAGCTAACCTCGACCCCTTCTGTTCCTGCAAGCATGGTTAAATGAATATGATGTGCCTCTTGCCACCATTTCAGCCTGGTCCCTGCTTAAAGGCCCAGTGATACACAGTACACTGTTGGTGCTGTTTGATATTTAACCTAACTATTGACTTCATGCTCAGCCATTCACATTGCTTATTTTATAGTTAAATTGTGAAATGTATGCAGTCATGACACCATGGAATTGCATAGGTAGGGCATGGGAAGAGAAAACAAATAAGACGGATGAATTCAATGTGGATTTCATGAGATTTCATTCATCTTCAAACCCTTTATATACTGTTCATGTCTTTGAATTCAGCCTGCAGATTTTTGTGTGTGCGTGCACCTGTGTGTATGTGTTGTGTGTATGTGTGTGTGTTTGAATTAGGTAGACTACAGTCTGCATATAGTACACGATGCCTCACCATTGCTTATGTCCCTTTAAATTGTCTGTAAAGAAAATAGAAGGATCCACAGTAGTTTGAAGACTAATTAGTTAGAAAAACTGGGCTGTAGGTCAGGAGATGGATACAGTGCACAAAACCTTGAAAAAGAGATTGAAGAGGGATACCATCTGATCATTTCTTTCTTGAAATTCAAAATAGAAACAGAAAATGTTATTTTTAATTTTTTAATCTGGGAGGGGAGTCAGCATGAAAACCATGCCAATGACTTCACTTTATTAATTCAGTGTAACTGTATATACATTGATCCTTGAGGGGGAAAACACACCACATGACTATAATATTTTTTTAATTTTAAAAATAGCTTAAAACAGCATCAAAGGTTTTATATCATTGATTAGGCTTTACTTTTTATTACTTAATAGTTTCATTTTCCTTTAAAAATATCACTAATATTAATCTATAGTTGGGTCATATTTGGCAGCTCCCCACTTTTACTTTGAAGAAATAAATTGGTGTGGAGAAAGCAAGAGAAAGAGATTCTTCTCTAGTTCATACAGCAGTTTATCCATATGAACTTCTAAGGAAAACATGATGGTCGCTGTGAACTTTTTTTCTTTTTCACATATTTTAAGATTTTTTTAATTTTTATTTTCTATTAATTTCTTTTTAGGGGTCCATCATTAGCAGTCCTCATATGCGCCGAAGAGCTACATCAACCCGAGAGTGTCCATCTCGCCCTCACCAGACTATGCCTAATTCTTCCTCACTCCTAGGGTCCTTATTTGGTAGTAAAAGAGGAAAGCCTTCCCAAGGCCATCTAGCATCTGGCCCATCACAACAGCCTCAGCACCCTCCCATCATGTCACATCCGCAACACTCTCAGCATCCTTCTGCCATGCACCATACCGGGTCAGTTGAGGGGCAGACCCAGGCCCAAGTGCACACCCACCACTCCCAGTACTGTCACATGCAGAACCCGCCCCCTTATCATCACCACCACCACTATCACCCGCCCCAGCACATCCAACATCCCCATCAGTACCACCACATGCCACACTCGCAGCATATAGCTCATGCCTCACATTCTTACATGCCACATTCCCATTCACAGCATTCCCATGCTCCCCATCCTCCATTGCCCCCTCCTCACCCAGCGCACTCTTCCCACATTCCACACCACCATGGACAGCCAGTGCCCCCATCAACTTCAGCCAGTACTAAGCCCAAGCATAGCGGCATCAGCACAATAGTCTAGAACCAAACCACCACCAAACCCATAATTGTAGCTCTGGACATAGGTGTAAAGGCACTTACAGGAAGCAGAAAGCAGCCTATAAAACTGGATTTTTTTTTAATCCAAGCCAGAAACAACTTAATTGACTCCTTTGCCTTAAGGATTCAATGGAACTATTCATATTAGCCTGGTCTTACAGTTGAACTCAGTGGTGATCTTCTCCCTCCTTTTTTTCCCCAGTAGCCTTGGAAATATGCTGCTTGCTGAAAACGTTAAGCTACCTTTTTACATCCCTATGACAATTTTTAATGCCTAACGAAAACATAACCTGCTGAGAATAAACGGAAAAAAGTAGGAAATAGAACCAGGTGTTACATTCTTGCTCCTTAATTGTCAATGGGCAAAAAAAGTAGACCTCATATGGTTGATGAAAGTACGTAAGTAAACTTTATATAATATAAATATATAAATATATAAATATATATATATACACACACACACACACTGTATAGTTAACGTTTATGCTTAGAACAAAACTTTTGCAGTCCACAAAGCTAGCAATATATACTTTACCAGGAATTCCACTTACTGATAGAAGGGCAGTATAATAGATGAACAGCATATGAAAGTGTAGACCAAAAACTAGAACAAATCCCAGGCCTTTCAATATTCTCATTAGAAGTTCTCTGGTGTGGGGAAAAACCTCTTAAGCAATCATTGCAAAATGTGCCAAGTAACATAGCGTTTAGCCGATGTAGTTAATTAATGCTTTGTACAAATTCTTATTTTATTAACATGATAATATACCTAATCAGTATTACAACTGCTCTGCTATTTCAGGTAAGCAAACTCGTTAAGATGCAGTAACTATACAGTAGCAACATGAGGCAACTTTTATTATAAGTTGTCTCTACTTTTTGGTTACTCAGATTCTTAGACACTTTAAAGGCTGTGATAACTGTGAACTTATACAATCAACATTTCTTTTCTATTCACACACACACACACATGAAGATTAAAATGGAAGGTACTTGCATACACTGCATAAACATTCATCTCAGACCTTAAAATAGGAAACATCCATCCCTTTCAGCCACATTGCCTCTTTGCCATAAATTCCTCAGATTATCTCAATTAAAATAGACTGAAGTTCAGACTTTTTTCCATATGAAAGCAATCTGAAGCTTGAAGGCTTATTTTAATATTGAGTGTAGATTTTTTATAACAGTAATTCCATGTAGCCATGTGCTGGCAACAGGATTTTCTCACCATTTTTGTCATCACATTTGTTAGTTTTACCCAGCACTCAGCAGGCTGAGTCTATGCTCAAACTGTCATAGTCCAGTTAGTCGCAAGACATCTCGTAAAACCCCACTGTGCTGTTGTTGCTTATGTGTTGTAATGAGTCATTTGCAAAACCATATGAGATTCTTTTGTATCCCTAAATCCTATTTTTTTAAAAAAAGAAAATCATACATGGAGCATACTTTGTAGTTTCAGCATTTTGAGCCACCTCAGTCACAAGGACTGTACATCTAACTGGCAGAAACAAAAGGAACTGCAGAACTGCACCAGCAGAATTGTGAATGTGGTTTAAAAGAAGAAGAGGAAAAAAGTTCCAGTGAGAGATCGGTAAAACAAAACAAACACACAAAAGACTGTTGCTTCTGAATGTAGAAGTAATGTGTGAAGATGACTTTACTATATTGGTTATTATTGATGTCTCCAGTTTGGTTTTTCTTTCTCTCTGCCTCTCCATACTATGGGTTATATCATGACTACCAGCAAAACTGAAAAATGAGTACTTGTGTTAACTCTCAGTTAGCAGAAACTCAGCCCACCTAGAGTTTACTGTGTTTAAATTTGTCTGTTGTTTCCTATATGTGCAATACCTTATTTTATTTTTCTTTTACAAATTAACTTCATATGAAATGGAAGTAATAAAAGTAAATTAAATGGTCAACCAGATTGTCCTAAATTGTGCAGAGGACCTAGGGAGGGCTCATTTCAGCCCCCTGAGGCTTTGTTCCTTGCAATTTAAATTGCTTTGTTCTTATAAGGGATAATAGAACTGTCTGCATGTCATCTAATGTTAATAGTGTTAAAGCTACACTCTACATATTGTATATTTGCAAAATATATCAGTGTTACTGTTGATATTAGTTGAAGTAAAGTGATAACATATTTAAATATGTAGGCTTTTCTTCAGACCTTTGTACCAATAGTAGAGTCTAACTGTAATTTATAACTTGTCCCAAAAAAGATATGATTGGTGGTGGGCATTTCTTTTATTTTCTTCATTATATATTTTGCATGAACCAAGCTCAAAGCACAGGCATTAATTGTCATGTTTTTCAAACTTGATGCGTGTGTATCTGCCACATCTAAAACATTTTCAAAATGTGTTGCCTATCCTTTTCTTCTGATTAATTTATTTCCCCAGGTAGCCCATGAAAGATTTTAAGCTTATGACTTCTTATGCATTTAGGATGACACAGTTTGTGTTCCATCATCTGTATATGGAAGATATAAATACAGAAAATGCACTGGAATCATACGTATGCAAATCTTAAAGCACACAACAAACTACATCATTTGAGGAAGTTCTCTCGTTCGTTCTTATTAGTATTTTCTATATATATGTCCTGTTACATGTATTAAATTTCTGGGCCTAAAACCAACAAGACACTGGCACACAGCCGAAACTCCTTCCCCCTTCCCTCTACACTGAAGCTCTCCATATCACCCACAGACTAACTCTGGTAATTGTTCGGGGGTCCTGAGAGGCTGCAGTGGAGAGGCAGGGTTCCCTCTGCCCCACTGCCATTTCTGCTGCCTTCTGCGTTCCTTCAGAATGGATGCTGTCCCAAATGTCATTACTTTTTTATAGGAGCAACTTACAGTGCCAGAATAGTCCAAAATGTGTTTGTTCTGATTTGAGGAAAGGACAGTGATCACAAGTAGCCTTGGGTGTAAAGTTTATACTGTCTTCAGAAAGGGAAAGGGTGGTTATTGGAAAGCTTTTGCTCACCTTTTCTTAGTAGTTAAAATCAGTACAGAGTACTATTGAGCCAAGTGGTTTCCTTCCCATCAATAATTTGGCTCAGTAAAAGCAGTGATCTGAAAAAAATTAAAAGAAAGTCTTAAGTAACCTTGCCAAAATATCTTTTCTGGGACAACAGTCAAATATGTATTTGTTTTAATCCTTTTAAGTTAAAAATGAAATGTACAACAATGTAAAAAAAAAAGGTAATCCTAATATAATGTACATGTCTTGTATTGCTAAAAAGAAGTCTTCAAGCATAACATTGTAGAAAGATTTTCCCATCAAGCACTGCATGCAGCAGAAGCCTCTTGTTTCTTGATTTTAAAATGAGCTGAAAAACAGTCAGCAGCTATTTAAACAATGACTCTCTACATGTTGACTTGCTGTTCCATATAAAGCCGTGCGTTTCCTGCAATTAAGCATGCATTTTGCTGTTTCCGTTGTTAAATATCATCACACCTTGCCTGCAAAAAGAGTAATTGTGTATATAGTTAAAAGAGGAAAAAATGACCAACAATAAGATAAAATTTTGAGGGAGGGAAAGAGGTAGTGGAAACAGGACCAAGTAGGAGGAAAAGCGAATTCTCTAAATTGTATATAGTGTGTAAATTAGTATTAATATAAGTCTGCAGTCACTTTCAGGTTGCATACAGTACCTGTCTCCTGCTAGGAACTTTAATCCCAGCTTTGAGTTGTATTAAACTGTTAGAGTTAGGTCTTGAATGCAGACTGTTAAAAGACTTCAAGAAACATCATGCTCATGAGAAGCTTCTGTTATGGGAGGCTCAAGCCCCATTTTGTAACTGTTGGGAAGGAAGGAGTGCTTTCATTTTAATATGCATTGTTTGTAAGTAGTATCAGACCTTATCGTTGTAAAACTATAACTGTGATTATGTGGGAAATCAAATAAATCACTTTGAACTCACTCAGTTTCTCATCCTTTGTAGAACTGCTAGCACTTACATTTTTTCATACAAAATGAATAAAATTACTATGCCACCTTAGTCCCTGGAAATCTCATTTTGTTTTATTTTTAAGAAGAACCATCAGACGCAACAAATGGAAGTGAATGGTACTATGATGTATACAGGTGAGGTGTCAGACTCAGTTTGAGCATGCTTTTGCCCCAGCTAAGGATTTAAAATGCAAGGCAGATGTTGTTGATAAAAATGAAGGGTACAGAGAAGTAGTTGTACCATTTTCCAGTTGCCAGACTACCGCAGTCTGCCCATCACTGCCGTTCTGATTCACAGGAGATTGTGAGAAGCCAGTGTTAGTTGCTACTGTTATACAATGCTAAATATTCCTACTTGGCCTTCCCATCATCTTTTTATGTTGTTGATGTGTGCCTTCAAGTCATTTCTGATTTATGGCAACCCTTAGGAGAGCCTATCATGGGATTTTCTGGGCCTGCCGAGTGTCTGATATGCCCAGGGTCACCCAGTGGGTTTCTGTGGCCAAATGAGGAAGTGAACCCTGGTCTCCAGGCTCATAGTCCAATGCTCAAACACTATCCCAGCTCTCCCTTTACCTTTTAGTCCCTTATAATCATAAAATAGGTAATGTCCTGTCCTCAGTGTACAGTTTGCAAGATGATAAAGCTGCTGGAGTACAGTGCACATCACGTGTAAGAGTTAGTGATCTAGAAAAAAGCTAAACATAGGTTTCAAGAAATAAAATCAGATGGTTTATTTTAAAAAAAAGGGTCTCAATTGATTCTCTTAAAAGTATACATATATATGTGTGTGTCTGTACGTGTGTCTGTATGTCTGTGTATAAGCATGCTCAGGACAAGAAGGAGTCTATATCTACAGAGGTATTGATGTGCAAGCAAAAGCACCCATATAGTTTGCTGATCTTCTCCCTATGGCAGGAATGATAGGAGATTTTACAGAAATCCCAACTATTCCTTTTGTGGAGGAAAGAGTAGTGGAAGACAAATGCAGTTTCAAGGTAATAGATTCCAATGGGGTAGACAAGAGGTTGCAGTATAACAGACAGAGTCAGGTTACTCAACAAGGACAGGGAGGAGGAGGAGCTTCTGTCCCTAAACAGGTTTAATCTCGATATTGACTATCAGAAAGCACCAGTGGGGGAAAGACTACTGCTTTTGGGAGATTGATGGAAACAAATAACACACCAGTGGGCACTAGGGGTAGTGTCTCATGGTTACAAGATTCATTTCCACAAAAGACCAAGGAACAAGTTTATACCTTGACCAGTAGAGAACCCAAGTCCTTCTCTGTGCTGTTACACATTAAGAAAGATTCTTTAAAAATGGTCTAGCTAAGAACATTATACAACAAAATGGCCGTCAGGTTGAGAAATTGGTGAGCAGGAGTGTGATAGAGCAAATCCTGACAAACAGGAGAAGAGGATTGGTGTCAGAACTCCTATTGCCCAGAAGAGGGATGGAATAGGTCATCAATACCTTTTTCAGGAATTGTCAGCTCAGAGTGACTTGGACTCAGTAGACTGAGAAGCATAGAAATGGCTTCCAAGAACTGACACATGGCAGGGAAGAAAACAGGAAAAAGTGTCCTGACTTTCTGAATTTGGATGCCTAGGATGTGAAGGTGTATGCTTTTGAGAGGAGTTAGATGTGTTATTAAGATATGCCAAAAAGGGAAGAGCCTTGTGGTACTTTAAAGGCCAGCAGATTTTATATGGCATACACTCTTGTGGGTGCCAGCCCACCTGCATCTGATGAGTGACTTGGAGTCCATGCCAGCCTAAGCCAAATAAAACTTTTTAGTTTTTTAAGGTGTCACAGGATTCTTAAGAAACCAGCAGTGCTTCCAAAGGAAAAAGCTGTTAATCAGTCACTAGTACAAATGAGTTCAGGACATCTATTCAAAGCAATCATGAGATAATCAGGGGTTTTTTTTGGGGGGGACTTGACTACTATACTGAGGCAAGTAAAACTGCCATGATTTTGGAACTTATTCCAAATGTTAACGGGTTTTCTCGTGTAAATGTCATTCCTGCCTGGACACAGAGAGGAGACTTATTGTCAGTTCCCCCGTAATACTTACACTGTTCCACTGATTATGTGCTGTGTAGCATTTCCATTGGAAAGAATTAAGAAATAGTTGCCAAGTTAGGAGCCAATCATCCAGAAAAATTATTTAAACATTATGGAAAGCAAATTGGATGGTTCCTGAACTGAAGTGATGGCTATATTTAATCTACCCACTGCTGCCACCCTTCAGCCTGTGTGGGGACTCAGTGTTGAATGCCACCACTGAACAATTCTGACTTAAGTGTCAAAGGGATTTTACTGCACCTTAGACAAACTGCTGAAGGGAAGCATTCCAGCCTGACAAAGGGATGTTTTAAGCCCTCTGTGTCTGTAGCACCAAGATAATGGCGTCACTGTAACACTTCAACTATTTTATTTAGCTCACAGTATTAAACTCCCATTATCTTATTGGCAAAAACTCTGCATTATGTGAATTTTCAGTATTTTCTTTTAAACTCAATTCAGGGGGCAGGGGCTAATGGAGATGTCATCATAATCCTGTATAGGCTTTGGACATTATATTAAACAACTTAATATAGATTGGTTTGGCTGTTCATCTGGAAAATGTTAGTATGTTTATAATTACATCACTATCTTCAGAAACTGCAGTGAAATCATTTCATTTCCTTTTCCTGTGAAGAAGGCTGTATTTTTCCAAATTGTGTAATATCCACAAGAGGCAAATATTAATTCAACTTATGCTCTTACCCACCCTTCTTTTTAATTACATGTTTCTCCAAATATTTTTAATTGGTTTCCTTTGCCCATTCTTAGCCAAGGTCAGCTTGTTTTGTTTTTAGGGAAAGTGGTGTGTATGTGTGCACACATTCATATATGAAGAATTGTCAAAACTCCTTGAACTTTGTCCTACAATGATGCAGCTCAGATTCACAGTGATTTATATTAGCAGTACTGGGAGGGATACATAAAGTTGTGTCACTCTTCTGAGGACAAAAGAGCAAGCAACAGAGCAACCAGAGCAAGCAACAGAAGTGTGTTGCACCAGCATGTACTAAACACTGGATCAAGTTATATGTTGCCTTCTGGACAAAGACAAGTCATTTCAAAGGGCACAACAATGCATTTGTTAACAATGTATGCAGTGGCATCTGGTAGATTCCAGATCTGGTTGTAGTTGTTGTTGTGTGCTTCAAGTCATTTTGGACTTACAGAGACCCTAAGGTGAATGTACCACGGGGTTTCTGAGAGTGTGTGATGTGCCCAAGGTAACCCAGTGGAATTCCATGGCTGAGCAGGAAGTCGAACCAGTGTCATAGTCCCAACACCCAAACCATTGCATCATGCTTGTTCTGTGTGTTGGTGACTCTACTCTTAACTTTTACTCTGAACTATTGAAGAGCTATTGAAGTTACTGAACCTATTTGGGGGCACAGAGTTCAGCACCTTGGAGAACTCCTTTAACATATGGAGCAGAGCTGCAACCACCATTGTTATAGAAGCCACCACTGAATGCACAAACGGCATATAGAGGACCACAAGCACACCTTTTTGTCTCCACAGACCTACAACTACTACCATCTTTAGAGGCAATGGACTCAGGACTTCATTAAGATAGGGCTTAAAATATTTGCACTAAGTTATATTTACATAAGAACAAATGAGAATAATTCCCAATATTTTACTTCAAGGATTGCTTCTATACACAGCCTATTGCTAAGAACAGAAATGTTTAAATCACGGAATAGGAAAGGATGAGCACATATTCTCAAAGGATCCTCAGTAATTCCTACCAAGAGATCAGAGCTAATGTTATTTGATGGGGGGACCCATCAAAATGTGAACCCATTTTATCCTTATCATAAGCCTCATCAGAAAATCCACTGTGAGGTGCTTTTTCACATAAGTCACCACTGGAAACCTACAGGATTTTCACTTGTATTCTCTCACTATATGTGTGTGGGGGAGAGAGAGAAAGAGAGGGAGGGAGGGAGGGAGGACAGCTAGTGTTTTCCCAGTGTTGCTACAAAGTGGAAGGGTGAACATGAAAACATTCTTCATGATAGCACCGGACAATGATGACCCAGGATGTGATGGTGGGTAAAAAAAATATGAATTTCGTGTTTGGCATAATTAGAAAAGGAATCAAATCTACCAGTATCATGTTTCCATCATACAGATCCATGGCCAAACATGTCTGTCATACTGTGCACTATTCTGGTAATTGCTTAAAAAGACTGTACAGCTGGACAAATGAATGGAAAGGGGCAGTCAAAATGTTCAAGGGACTGGAGCGGCTCCCTTGTGCCAACATTACCACATTAGAGGCTTTTTAACTTAGAAGAATCATGAGTAGGGCAAGGTATGTTAAGAGGTGTATAAAATTACACATGCTGCAGAGGAAGTCAGCAGGGCAAAGCTGTATTTTCATAACTCAGTGGAGTTATCCACTGAAGCTAGATGGTGGGAGACCTGGGAGAAATGAAAGAAAATACTTCATACAGCACATAGGCCATTTCTGCTCTACACTATTATCATACAATTATTCCACTTTCAACATCCTGTGGAATTCTGGGACTGATAGTTTCCTGAGGCCAAAGAACTCTCTGGCTGAGAATTCTAAAGGCCCCTCCCTAAACTGCAAAGCCCAGGATTCCACAGGGTCTTGAAAGTGGAATAAGAGCAATATAACAGTGTAGTGCAGAAATGACCGTAATTAATCTAGAATTCACTCCTACTGCTGTAAAAAAGCCGGGGGGGGCATGGACATGTCTGTTTAAATAGCTTTGTATACACAGGCAGAAATAATCATTTCTGTTTTGAGTATGTGCAGTATTTCTTCTGCTACAGAAAATATTGCTACGGGGGGGGGAATTCATGAAATAGAACCATAGATACAAGCCCACCCATCCTCTCTCAGTCATCATTCAGATTGATCCTTGTGGAACCGTTGTTTCGAGAAATTTCTAAAGCTTTTTAACAATCAAGTCTCTCCCTCTTCTGTAGCCTGATGTCATGTAGAACCTAGATTGCAAACGTTACTTTTCCAGATTACAGCTCCTAGAATCCTGGCTGAGTGATTGTAGAAGGTGTAGCCTAAAAGTAACTTTTTTGAGTTCTGATGTCAATTCAGGATAAGGAAGTCCCCCATCACATGTACAGCTGTTGGTGTTATTCCTCACTGGACCAATTCAAGAAAGGCGACTCTTGACTAAAGGCAGATAAGAATTTTAAAATTCTGAGAAATTATTTCCTGAGAAATTATTTTGTTCAGCAATGGGAAAATAAACTTTCAATTATATTTGAATTGTGAGGACAATTTGCTTTAGACTTGCTGTTCACATATAAGATTTATTACAAGATTTTGAACGCAAGTTGCATAATTATAAACATATAAGATTCTTGCAGAAAAATGCAATTAGTGTAACCTACCTCTGGCTTATTTTTAATTTATCTTCGCATTCTTCATTCTGCTTTTTATCTGCAGCATAGTAATTCCACGGTCATATATTTTTAAAGCTTCGAGTCTATTAAGTAAAATTAGAGAAGCAGTTTCATAAAATGGAGGGGAAAAAAATCTCTGCATGTGAAAGGCAGTGAGAGAACTATGTTAGTTAAAGATGATTAGATAGGAACAGTTCAAATAGAGGAAAGTCCTAAAGTGCCAAAATACACAGTCAGGCTTTCCTAGGCCTCATATGAGTAAGGGTGAAGCCTGCCTATCTATCATCTGCAGCCAATACCATAAAAAGCAAGTGCAATAATGTCTGATACTGTGTACAGCAGAGATGCAAGAGATGCCTGGGCAGTAGCAGATTGGATTGTAGATGAAGAGTTTTCAGGTTGCTGGCCATTCATTCTTGAAAGTAAAAAGGGTTACTACATATGGGTAATATATATATAAATGGAAATATTTGTTGACTGTAAATGAATTGTCATTTTGAATTTTAAAGTTCATTTTTCTCGAGTAGAAGAAAAAGCAGTCAAGACCATTGAAGAAGAGTCCACCACCAGAGGTAGCAGTTCCACTACTGAACACTTCTTATACGAAAGGAAGTTCTTCCTAATGTTTAAACAAAAACTCTTTTCTTGTAAATTGAATCCAATGGTTCTACTTCTAGGCTCTAGAGCAATAGAAAACAAGCTCCCTAAGTCATTCCTCATACAGCTTTGATCGTCTTTGGTCGCCCTTCCTTTGACATGTTCTAGCTTGTCAATATCCTTGAACTGTGATGCTCAGAAGTGGACACAGTATTCCAGAAGTGGTCTGACTAAAGCAAAACAGAGTGTACTACTACTTCTTTCAAAGTAGTTGTGATATAACATCACTAGTTCTGATATGACATAGAAACCTGCAGTCTCATAGGAGGGTGTACTCTGTTCCACTAGGCACACCCTCATTGACTGGGCTCTGTGATGACAGCAGGCCTCCATTGATCTCTTTGTTCCTTTACTGCCAAACAGGCTTGTTGGATTTTTGTGTTAAATTGACCAAAGGCTGGATCAAGTCTTTCATGCATGCAACTGGGAGGGCAGAAGCACACTTCCCCATTCGCTCCTCAGCACAATCCCTCTGGGACTCTAAAAAGGCTAGGCAGAAGATACCACTCTACTCTGCTTTGGTTAGACCCCATCTTGAGTACTGTGTCCAGTTCTGGGCACCCCAATTCAAGAAGGATATTGACAAGCTGGAGCAAGTCCAGAGGAGGGCGACCAAAATGGTGAGAGGCCTGGAAGCCATGCCCTATGAGGACAGACTTGGAGAGCTGGGTATGTTTAGTCTGCAGAAGAGAAGGTTAAGAGGGGACATGATAGCCATGTTTAAATATTTGAAGGGATGCCATGTAGAGGAAGGAGAGGGCTTGTTTTCTGCTGCTCCAGAGACCAGGACAAGGAGCAATGGATTCAAGCTACAGGAAAGGAGATTCCACCTGAACCTCAGGAAGAACTTCCTGACAGTCAGGGCTGTCCGGCAGTGGAATCTGCTGCCTCGGAGTGTAGTGGAGTCTCGTTCTTTGGAGGTTTTTAAGCAGAGGCTAAATGGCCATCTGTCGGGAGTGCTTTGAGGGTGTTCCTGCATAGCAGGGGGTTGGACTGGATGGCCCCTGTGGTCTCTTCCAACTCTACATTTCTATGATTCTAAGATGTCTGTGTGTGCACACATGCATATACACACATGTACACTCTGACTGGGGGCAGGGCTCTGTGATGATTGGGTCCAATGATTCCTTAGTGAATGAAGCCCTTCCGTCTGAGACAAATCCATTCTGGCTTAAGTACCAAAAAAACTGCAACTTGTGCACAAGTCTTTATTTACCTTAACTGCATTAAAAATAAATAAAATATATAAAGTAAGCACCTGGTTGTCACTAGGGAAGTTGCAGGAAAGCTCTCCTAGACTACAGCCATCAAAACTCTAAAACAGAAGGTGCCATGTCTTTTTTAAGCATTTTCTTGTTTCCAGTGGAAAGTTTGAATTATTAAATTGAATTTATTTTTAAAACATCTAAAATAGTCCTGACAATGCAAGTTGTCAGAGTGGTGGTTCGGTTAATGTTGTAGCAAAAAACAAGAAAAAGCCCTGTCTATGGTTCCTTGACATCTTTAAAAAAAATATTATGGGATAAGTTTCATAGGCCTAGTCCACTTCATCAGATGTCAACAAGTGTGTTATCACCATGCCCTAACTGGAGGGTGCTTGTGGCAGAGTGTCTTATGTCCAGGGATGTAGTGGTAGATTATGCAGTGCAAGAGCTTGTCGTGACTGTAGCCGTGTCTTCATAGAAAATCCAAAACTGTGGGCAGCTGTGTCCCTCGGTATCCACATTTCACCTCCAGCAAGAGGAAGCTCTTTTGTAAAGCTAATGGGTCTTAATTATGTGTTCAAGACCAAACGCCTTGCTCACCACCAGCTCACAACAAAATAATGTTGCGAAATGGCCCTGAGAAGAATCTCAGGGAGACACCATATCATGCCACTGCCCCGGTGAATGAAAAAGTCCTGGGGCCCTTTAACACTATACAATTACAGCCTTATGATTTTAAGGGCCTTGGCTGCATCCTGTGGAAACCTGGGGCTGGTAATTGGGTGAGCCTCTAGAGCTCTGGGCTGAGAGCGCCAAAGGCCCCCATCAGCTGCAAGGCCCAGGACCCCGTCATGACCACGGTGGTAGCCCTTTAAGTGGAATCCCAACGCTAGGCCATTTCCGCACTGGCCTGTTATAGCGCTATGATTCCACTTTCAACATGCTGTGGAATCCTGGGGTTTGCAGTTTAGGGAGAGGCCAAAGGGAATCCTGGGGTTTCCAAACCCCAGGACTCCATAGGATGTGGAAAGTGGAATAATAGCGCTATAACAGGCCAGTGTGGAAATGGCCCTATGAGGCTGAAAAGGCCTCTGTTGTTCCCATACAACACTGTTTCTGGCATCCTACTGTGGCAGCCAAAAGAGAGAGAGAGACAGCCTATAAGCTCAGAGGTGGCAGCAAAAGCCCGTCTCCTCAAACAGCCTTCTCTCATCCCAGCTCCCGTGCCGCTTGCGTACAAAGAGCGCTAATTCACCCGCACTTCAACCATTTCCGCACCAGACTTTTATAGCGCTCTGATTCCGCTTGAAACATCCTCTGGAATCCTGGGGTTTGCAGTTTCGGGAGGGGCCCCTCCCGAAACTGCAAACCCCAGGATTCCAGAGGATGTTTCAAGCGGAATCAGAGCGCTATAAAAGCCTGGTGCGGAAATCAGTTTCAGTCTATAACAGAGCGGCGCGCGCGCACGTACACACACACCCCGCCCCCCATTTCTTTCCTGACCCTTTTGACTGGAGTCGAGGGCGGAGGGATGCTAAGAACCCGAGCTTTTATTCTTTCTGCGGACGGCTGCTATTTTCATCTCGGAGTCCAAAGTCCACCCGGAATATCCAGGCAGCCCGCGCGTGCTCTCCAATCTCGAGTCTACGAAAGGAAAACATCCTGCCGTTGGAGGGGCGGGGCGAGCCTGCGGCGTCGCCGGGGAGCAGGTGGCTGCCGCCTTACGTCATCATCGCGCGCGTCTCCCAGCTTCCGCCCTCGGGAGCCGCGGCGGACGAGCGAGGGGCGGCGGGGGGAGCCATGAGCCGGCTGGGGTTCCTCCTGAGGGCGGCGCGGGCCGCGTTCCCCGCGGGGGCCAGGCCGTTCCGCAGCGGCTGCCCTCGGCCTGCCTTCGCCAAGGAGCTCTTCTTGGGGAAGTTTCAGAAGGTAAGCGTCCCCTCACCGCCCCCACCGCCCGTCCTTCTCCGTCCTCCCCGCGAAGGAGGAGGAGCCGCCTGCTGAGGCAGCCTGTCGTCCCGCCCCTCCCCGAAACCTCTGGGCCCCCTCGGGCCCTTGTTTTCCCCCTTGAAAGACAAGGCCTCCTCCTCTCTTCAGAACCCCCGGGCGGTTGCCGTCCTTCTCCCTCACGTTCTCCAGGGGTGGTTGCGAGTGTCGCGAACACCACAGCCGTCGTTACAGAAGTTACACGTCTGGCAATACTAACAAAGGGTTCGGGGCTCATTTTTCTTTGGGTGCGAGGAGGCAATGTACCGCCTTATGTTTAAGAATGCTCGAAGCTTGTCCCCAAGAGCGCGATGGCCAGGTCCTGGATCTGGATGTCTTCCCTTAACACCCTATAGCAATATAGCAATAGCATTTATTTCTATACCGCTTATCAACTGAGTGTTATCTAAGCGGTTTACAGTGTGTTTTAGCTCTTTGCCCCCAACAAGCTGGGTACTCGTGTTGCAGAAGCACTGAGACACAGAGACCTCAGAGTTAGAAAATGAGTATGTTTATTACGGCGGGCTATTGGGGATCTCTCCCTGAAAAACCAAAAGCCCTGAAGTAAAAGGTTACACGGTTATTTTATAGACACAGCGTATAAGTTTCATTTCTCTCAGTCCACCCAAATCCACCTCCCTTTGAATCTTGCAATCCCTCCCTCGCTCAGCCATGTTTTCATTCCAGAAAGTAACGCTCTGGTTATCTTGACCCTTATTCTCAATAACAGATTTATAGCTGACGCAGCCAGCAATTGCACCATGACATTTCACCCACTTCCAGATGATTCCTCATATTCACTGCTATAATTATGAGCATATCGAGGCATTAGAGCAGATATTTTTCAGGAGAACCTTCTCCAAACATTCTATAGACTTAACCATATTTTATAATTATATATGGCGCCCCTGCTTCACTCATTTTACCCACCTGCAGAAGGATGGAAGGCTGAGTCAGCCTTGGAGCCCGGCAGGATCGAACTCACAACCTTGTGGCTGCGGTACCGGCATTTAACCGCTGCGCCACCAGGGCTCCTTTACGCCCCTCTAGGTACACCTACTTCAAGGACGTGGCCGTCTTGCTCTTGGTGTTATGTAGGTGGCTCAAGGTATGTTGTTTTCTGTGAAAAGTGCATCTTTTAAGAGAAATTTAGTACACACCTTTTTCTCAGGGCTGTGGAGAGGTTACCTTTCCCTTATTACTGCGTTACAAATCCATGTTCTATAGGAGAAACAGGGACTTGTTTGGTTTAGAAATCCAGAACACTGTTATAGAGTGGATGTGCTTGGTTCAGATACATGAGTGTTACTTCTTACAATTCTTGTAGCAAATCATGTGTACGTCTGTGTAACTTTGGATCTTTAAACGAGTGGCAGTGGACCAATCAGAATTCCTTAACATAGGTAACAGCAACATGTATGTCATACCCGTTGTGTGTGCTTGCTGTTGGAGACATCCGTGTACACTCACCGAACGTTTACAACAGGATGTAGCCTTTTCTTAGCAGAACTTACATTTCTTTCTGAAGATTGAGCTTGAAACTTGCTTCTCCCTCCCAACCCCAAAAACCTCCCGTTTCAAGTAGGTTTAAGCAGGCTTAAGAGACACAGGGTTGTGTCTATAGTGAGATGGTATTTGTCTTGTTTAGCACTTTTCTAGTTTGCAAAGGGTGTTTTTCCAGTTTAGGAATTGCAGCTCGTTTTGTAATGTGCACAGCATGTTCTCTTGTTTTTTAAGATGTAAATGCTCCTGTCTCCAGAAATCAAATCTGTACAAATAGGCAAGAATCTTACAGTATAACAAGGCCCATTATATCCTCTGTAGTTTGCTTCTAGGTAAACCTCTAGGTTCAGTATTAGCTTTGTTTTAAAAGCACAGGACATTTTCTTCAAAAGTATTTTGTTTTCTGTAAATTTCAACCTAACATTTTTCCATTTATAGCTCGTTGTATACTAAAAGTTTGGGGAGCAATCATAATAACATTAAAATGAGAAATCAAAATTAGTTTAGCATTAAGCAGGGTGTAGGATTTGATGGCCCGTGAGGCCCCTTCCAACTCTTATGATTCTAATAGCCCATTATAGGCAAATTAATTCTCTCCACATTTTTGGATCATAATTCCTGTCAGCCTCATCCAACATGGCCAGTGTTGAGGTATTTGTAATTGAACAAAGCATTACGATAGCAAGAGATTGTCTATCACTGTGACAATGTGAATTTATTTCTACTACTCTACAAACTTAACCTTTATTCTTTCCATTTCAAAGCTAGTTTAAATGTTGCTACTTCATTTGAAAGGGTGCTAAAAACCACTTCATTTTGGTAACACTCCTCTTGCCTCATTATCCGCTATCTTTCATGTAAGTATTTCTGTGCCAGTGTTTCACATCCAGAGCAGTTGCTGGCACACAAATGGTTTTTCTGTTCTGATCAAGGAATGAAATAAGAGGCTTGTAAATATAGCTGTCATCAATAAATGTTCTTTTGACCTCTATGCTAGCACTACAGCTACCTTGAAACCCCTCCACAGGATTTGATGAAAGCAAGCCATTTAAGTTTTTATGATTATTTTTGAGATACTTCCCAAAAATTACATTTATAGATACTAAGTAATAAATCGTTGGGGAGCCAGCCTGGTATAGTAGTTTGAGTGTTAGACTACAAATCTGGAGACCAGAGTTCCAATTCCCACTCAGACGTAAACCCACTGACCTTGGGCAAGTTACATTCTCCCAATGTCAGAAGAAGGCAAAGGCAAATCCCCTCTGAACAAATATTGCCAAGTAAACCCTGTGATATGTTTGCCGTAAGTTGGAAATTACTTGAAGCACATAACAACTACAACATAAGTAGTAAGTTGTATTGTGTATAACTTTGACATTTGGAAAACTTTGGTCCGTTAGAGTTAGTGATCATAGCACTTAGGTATTACCATGCCAAGAAATGGGTATTGCAGTTCAGTATTTTACATCCATTCCTGCCTCTGGTATTTTCTTCAACCAGATTGTTCAAAGTTGCCTTACCAGTATCCCATTGGTTATTTTCTTGCTGGTATTAAACGTTATGTTATTTTATAATAAAAATACTCTCACCCAGGCTTTAACCATAGATGAGGAGACTCATCTGACCTTTATTATTGAGACCTGGATGGCAGAAGGAAGAATTTGGAGACTGTTCTTCCAGCTGTACCTGCCTGGGTACTCACCTCACCCCCACAGTAGACATGACCATGATGATAGGATGCTTAGTTCTTTTTCCAAGCTTCTTGTCTGACTTCTAGTTCTGAGTGTTTGTACCTGTTGCTATGTATTGCCCATCACACTGTCCTTCAGTTTCCCTGCCTGAGTTGATGGAAGCAATTTTGACTTTGCTGTTGACTATTCCCAGGATGATTGTTCAGGGGCAACATGCCAGACCTCTGAAATCCAGGTGAGTTAGGGTTTCATGACTGCCATGACAACCATGAGACTGGTCCAACACAGGCAGCAAGACACTTCTGTTTTTGTTTTTCTAGCTGACGTCAGAATCATAACCTGAGAGTGAAGGACTTGACATATGCTCCCTTGTTGCAGCTAGGTCACATTGTGTTGAGATTTGGACTTCTAGAAACTACCTTTCTTCAGTTATGACACATCTATTAAAAAGGTTCACCTCCAGAAGTTAATACATTTTGGAGGACTTCAAAGAGTTTTCTGGAGGGTATGATCACAGCATCTGAGAAATTCCCAGTTACACTGTACAATAATGAGATTACCTGGGTGCATGACACATTTATTCCCAGGTGTGCTCTCACGCCTAGGAGAGCCCTGTCAAGTCTCTGATAAGTCTCTGACAGAGCAAAAAAACCTTGGTTGGTAGGGGACTATACCACAAGTGGGGAAAGTCTTGACCAAATACAAGCAAGAGTTCTCCCAAAGTACCATCTGCAGTGGCTCATATATCCATTCTGTAGTGCTGCATGAGTATGCAGGGCTGTGACTTTGTGGCTGCGTTTCATAACCCATGAGCAAGATGACATGGAGAAAAACTGTTGAGGCTGCTGCTATCATGGACTTCTAGCCCATTAGTAACAAAGAGCAATCATATTGGTAACCTATCATTAAAATCTCTGTGACAACAGCAGTGAACCCTTTCTTTGGAGCACTGTAGCAAATGAAGAGACACTTGGACTGTTTGAAGTCCACAATACAGTGCACATAAAAGGCTAGAATCTCATGGATGTCTAATTTGTGAAGTGTCTGCTTCTGACTTTAGATCCTTCAAAAAAAATGACAATGAAAATATAATACTGCTCTAGGCAAGAACTCCAAGTCTGGCTCCAAGTCACTTAATCTGGATGGATTTCAAGCAGAGTGGGTCTGGGCAGAAACTTAACTGCCCTCCGTGGCTACATAAACCTTACTTGCCTTCCCTGGTTACTGAGAAAGCAGTTCAACATGACAATAGATAGTGGTCACATGAATCTCATGGTTTGATTTCCCCATTAGTTGTGACAAAACCAAAGATAAATTCCATGCAGGATGGACATCATCCAAGGGAAAGAATGGATTTTGCTCTTCAGCATTCAGATCTGGCAAAGACTGGTCACCTGGAGATGGAAGTTAAGAATCTGCCTTGTCGTTTCCTTCCTCAAGTGTGATTGGATTTCTTCTGCTTGTAGCTCCATGTCTGCATGTGATGCAAGATATAGTGCCAGTGATACCAGTGTAGACAGGAATTCTTACTGTTGATACCAAAGACCACGGTGTCAGAGCCAGTATAAGTGGTGAGACAGACTCCAGTTGAGTGCCTTCAGAAACAGTGTCAAATGCAATATCTGTTGAGATGTAATGGGTATTAGTGAGATACCATCAAATAATTTAAAGTCTTGCAGGCATCACTGGGGAAGGCCTTTGCTAATGGACTTCTCTGGATGGTGAAATTGGCTATCTTGGTGCTGCAACTGAGAAGGGAACCAACTCCAGGACCTCAAGGGGGTTTGTCCTGTGATATGGGGATAGATATCTGTCCTGTCTGGATAAGTAGTCATACCTAAGTCTTTTTCATTTTGGTGGGCACCTTCTATTTGAATGGGGTGTTTTAGAAGTCAGATCTTCATGATGGCTGTGCATGGATCAACTTGAGTAGATAGTCATTGGAGGTTGCTCTATTGATACCAAAGCTTAACACATGGATACTGATGAATAGGACCATTTGGAAGAATGTAATAGAAATTCTTGTCTGATTAGGGATGCACAAGTCTGAGACGGAAAACAATCTATAATTTTGCTTCAGAATAGAAATTGGCTTATGAGATGTTGTAACATGATGTTCTTTCCAGATCTTGTTGCATCCTTTCTAGAATCAGTGCAGGAGAGAGAAGTAAAGGCATATCAAGAATTGTAGATGGAGTTGCAAATGCTGTAAGTACCAGGTCTTACCTATGCAATGGACTATGCAGCTGCTGTAGTGAACAGGGAGTTGCTGATTAAATAGCTGGGAAATAGATGGTACATGTGTACCGAGAGTAGGTAGGATTCAGTAGAAGGTTCCAAATGTGCACCCCACAAGTCACCAATATGTGAGTCACATGTTGAGACTATGACACAGACTTGTTGTTTGACTATATATGACATGTTGAAAATGATCTCTTAGGATATGGTCTACAAACAACATAAATAAATGCATACATCCCTATTCCAACAAATATTTTAGCCTATACATTTGACTATTTCTAGCTGCTTACAGAAAAATAACACATTACAAATAATATCGCAAAAAATATTCCAACCAAGGCAGGTTTCAGGGAATACCTTCATTTGAGATTAACTGCTAGACTGCACTTCTGTCCTTGTGTGTTTTATCTCTTTTACCATTGGCAATGTTCAAAATAATCACTAAGCAAAAGTATTGTTCTAGTTTGTGAAATACTTACTCTGTAAGATCAAAATGTCTGCCCTTTGATACCAACTTCTTTGAAATGTCTTCATCAGCTTTATTGTTTATGTTCTTGTTCAGTGCTGGAAGTTCATGGGTTCACTTCAGATTTCTCAATACTCTGAACAAACAGAAGATTCTATAGCCCTGTGCAGTATCCTGCTTACAGCAGGCCCAGTTGCTGAATATCTGCATGGTTTGTGTTTGTTGGGTGACTTGAGTGGCTTAGGTGCTTGTGTAGTAGATCAGCTAAATCATGACAGAGATTCCTGAAGGCAGCTTCGGCTTGCAAAAGACAATTTGAGGTCTTATTATTCTTTCCCCTGCAGCTCTCCATGCTGCATTGTGTGGTATTTTAACTGAGCCCTTTTACTATCAGGAGTTGCTTTTTTCAGGGCTCAGGGGACTAAGAGCCACTGTGGTATAGTGGTTTGAGTGTTGGCCTAGGACACTGAGAGACCTCTTGGCTGTGGAAATCCACTTGGTGACCTTCAGCAGGTCACATTCTTAACCGCAAGGGCAAGCCCCATCTGAAGGAATTCTGCAAAGAAAGCCCCATGATGAATTCACCTTTGTTGTTATTGAGTGCCCTACAAGTCATTTCCAATTTAGTGCGACCCAAAGGCAAACATATCGCAGGATTTTCTTGGGCTGAGTGTGTGTGATACTCCTAAACTCACCCAGTGGGTTTCCATTTGGGTCATCCTAAGTCAGAAATAATTTAAAGAAACACAACAACAGGACTGAAACATGGAAGATAGAGTAAGCTAACTCCTTTGAACAGGAAGCTTTTTGTTGATACTATTCAGACCATATACTCTTGGCGTTGTAAAATTCCCTTACAATGCAATAATATTTTTCAGTTACCTAGGATTTTATTAATAAGGTAATATTAAATTCTGTTCCTTCCAAATGGGTGTGCTGGATATTTCAAACAGACTAGTACAGTTGAAATTAGAGAAGGGTGTGGACCGTCCTCCCTTCCTCTCTCTTTCTTATTAATCTGGTTAAGAAATGTTTAAGAAACCTGTACTTCAATTAGGGTTTGAGACATTTATACCAGTATTGTTCAGCGGGGGAGAGAGCTGATGTCCAGACCGAATTGACCATTGTTATCTGTTACTGCTCTTTGGTTTTTGTAAGTGCATACTGTATTTCTTTGTTTGAAGAGCTGTTAATCTAAAATGAAATTAGAGAAAGAAGAGAGGATCGTAAACAATGGACAGAATAGATTTAAGAGTTAATACAAGCAAAACTGACACAAACCAAGAATGGACTGACTCACTTATTCCTTAAATCACATTATGGCTAAGACCTTTGGGCCAATATTTGGTTGAAGTGGTGTGGGAATAGGTAGTACCAGCAAGGTTATTTTCCCCAGAAACTGCCCTTGGACAGCTCCCAAATTGTTATTTAAATCATCCAATTCTGAAAGAGACCAAATCAGTTTATGGAGAAAGTTGGAGAAGGGATAAGGCACATAAACTGTCAAGTGTCCTTTTTAAGCTGCCCTTTTGACAAAGCCCTTAAATCACTTCTGAGCTCAAGAGTTCAAAGACCAGCCAGAAACTTCTGAGGGTTCAACTTCAAAGAAGGCAAAAAGCAAGAAAATGTAAGGATGGCAAATAAGGATTGATATATAAGTGACCTTTTCCCTATTTCAGATGGACACAAAGTACCTCTGCCAAAGCAAACTCCATCTGACCACCTGTGAACTAATGTTAAATCCAGTGTCTGGGTGTTTTTTGTGTTACAAAAGACTTAACGCCTTGGTAAAATCTGTCATTCTAGGAGGAGGTTTTTCCCTATCCTGAAATCAGCAATGAAGAATTGGAAGAAATCAATCAGTTTGTGGGACCAGTGGAAAAATTCTTTAGTGAAGAAGGTATGCACCCTTTTTTACTAGTCTTTTTGTCTGTGAAGTTATTTTGTAAGTCCATTTTCTTCAATAACAGTAGTTCTTACCCTGTCTTGGGACACAAACCCCCTCTTGAGAACATGATAAACACTGCTGGCACCCTCCCAGAAGAAATATATTTGAACAAATTTCAAAGAAACAAAAAGAACATTGAAGGGGAAAAAAACTTTGTGTTTTGTTCCTGGTTCACAGACTCCTTGAAACTCATCTAATCTGTGGACCCCAAGGTTAAGGATCCATGTTAAATATGGTTAGTGCTTCAGTGCTAACAATAAAACACTATGAGTGCCTATCTGCATTCTTCTTCCATGTTCAATTTAGTTAACAGAAACCTGAAAGCAACATTGATCAAATCAACACTGATCAAAGAGCTGTCAATCAGTGTTGCTAATATGTGCCTTATCTTAAACAGCTTTCCTGTCCTGCTTTTTTTTTATTGCTGAGAATTCTCTTGCATTTTGTGCAATAATGGATATAAATTATACCTCAGATTATGACATAATGCAGGTGGTCACTAAAATCATTTGACAAGGCTCTCACATATTGTTTTGCCTAGACCAAAATGATGTCATAATATTCTTGTTGAACGATCTGGTTAGCTCCTTATACACCATGGATAATAACCTGTGGAGAGTTAAGGCCTAATATTTTAAAAAAATGGCAGGGTGATTTCAGTGACTATGTCATACTTATAATAATAATAATAATAATAATAATAATAATAATAATAATAATAAAAAAAAATTTATTTTATCCCGCCTCTCCCAATGGATCGAGGCGGCATTACAAAAATATATAAAAACATTAAAACATTAAAATTCACCCTATCCTCCCCACCCTCCAACCCTTCTATCCCCCTAAAACATATTAGTTAATTAAAACAAATTAAAAACAAGATTAACACAAAAGACAATGATGAGAGGCGGTGGAACACTAATCTGGGAAGGCCTGTCAGAAGAGAACTGTCTTGACTGCTTTTTTAAAGCAGTCAAGACTGGTAATGTGCCGGGTCTCCTCCGGCAGGCCATTCCATAACTTGGGAGCGACAGAAGAAAAGGTCCTCTGGGTAACCGCAGCCAACCTAGTTCTGATTGGCTGCAGTAAATTCCTCCCAGAGGACCTTAGTGTGCGGGGCGGATTATATGGGAGAAGGCGATCCCGCAGGTAGGCTGGCCCCAAGCCATGAAGGGCTTTAAAGGTAAAAACCAACACCTTGTACTGTGCCCGGAAATTAATAGGCAGCCAGTGTAAAGACTTCAGAATAGGTGTTATATGGTCAGTTTTAGATCTTCCGGTGACCAACCTGGGTGCCATATTCTGAATTAATTGAAGTTTCCGGACTAAGCACATGGGTAACCCTATGTAGAGCGCATTACAGAAGTCAAGCCGTGAAGTTACCAGCGCATGTACCACTGTTTTTAGGTGTTCCAAGTCCAGGAAGGGGCGCAGCTGGCGTATCAGCCGAAGCTGATAGCAGGCACTCCTGGCTGCCGCATCAATTTGAGCTGTCATCTGAAGCGGCGAGTCCAGGAGCACTCCCAAGCTGCGGACACAGTCTTTCAGGGGAAGTGTGACCCCGTCTAGAACTGGTTGACAAACCTCTATACCTGGGCTGGGGCCCTTAACAGCAAGTACCTCCGTCTTATCTGGATTCAGCTTCAGTCTGTTTTTCCTCATCCAGTCCATTACTGCTTCTAGGCATTCATTTAGAGGTGAGATGCCATCCTTAGTTGATGCTGTTATCCGAGGCATGGAGAGATATATCTGGGTGTCATCAGCATACTGATAGCACCTTGCTCCATGCCTCCTGATGATCTCTCCCAGCGGTTTCATGTAGATGTTAAATAGCATTGGGGACAGGACGGCGCCCTGAGGGACGCCAGATTTAAGCTCCTTTTTCGAGGAGCAGCTGTCCCCAAGCATCACCATCTGGTATCTACCTGAGAGATAGGACCGGAACCACTTAAGTGCAGTGCCTCCGATCCCCAGCCCTCTCAGGCGTTCCAGAAGGATACCGTGGTCTATGGTATCGAAAGCCGCTGAGAGGTCCAGGAGTACCAGCAGGGTCACACTTCCCCTGTCGATACCTAGGCGTAGATCATCCACTAAGGCGACCATGGCAGTCTCGACTCCATATCCTGCCCTGAAGCCAGTTTGAAATGGATCTAGATAATCTGTTTCATCCAAGACAGCTTGGAGCTGAAGGGCAACAGCCCTCTCGATCACCTTGCTTAAAAATGGGAGATGGGAGACTGGTCTGTAATTATTCATATCCAGGGGATCTAGGGAGGGCTTTTTTAGAAGCGGCCGTATAATCGCTTCTTTTAAACAAGCTGGAAAATTGCCCTCCCTGAAGGATGCATTAATAATATGTCTTAAGTAGGTCTTAACTGCAGCTCCTCCCTGGACGACCAACCATGAAGGGCAGGGATCAAGAGGGCAAGTTGTCCTTCTTACCTTTCCAAGGAGCTTGTCTACGTCCTCGGTACTCACTGACTGGAACTGATCCAGTATAATCTTGTTCACGGGGTTGCTGGACGCTCCATTTGTGACCTCTGCTATAACACTGGCATCCAAGTCGGCTCTTATCTAGAGATTTTATCTGCGAAATGATTATTCAAGGCGTCACAGCAAGCTACGTTAGGTTCTAACAACGAGTTCAGGGGAGTGGGTATCTGAGTCAGATCCCTTACCACCCTGAACAGCTCTGCTGGACGAGAAATCGCAGACGCAATACGTGCAGAGAAGAAGGTCTTCTTCGCTGCATTTATTGCCACTCCATAGGAATGAAGGAATTCTCTACAGCGTGTCCTGTCAGATAAGAGTCGAGATTTCCGCCAATTGCGCTCTAGTTGTTGTCCAGCCTGCTTCATATTCCTAAGTTCTACTGTATACCAAGGATTACGGTTTACAGCAGGCTGGAAAGGACGCTTGGGAGCATCGTGTCGATAGCCCTGGTAAAATCACAATTCCAGGTATTAACCAGGGCTTCGACAGGATCACCGGCGATACCAACCATAAGACCCTCGAGGGCTTTCTGGAATCCAATAGGTTCCATTAACCTTCGAGGGCGGACCATTCTAATAGGTCCACCACCCCTGCAGGGGCGGATAGCAACCATTAGTCTAACCCTGACCAGGAAATGATCTGTCCATGACAAGGTGGTAGTATTTGTTATCTCCACCCATGGCTGTGCCCGTTCCGTACTAAAGACCGCATCAAGGGTATGACCTGCACAATGTGTTGGCCCAGAGGCTAGTTGGGATAGGCCCATGTTTGTCATGGATGCTACAAACTCCCGAGCTGCACCTGTTAAACTGGTCTCAAATGGGACATTGAAGTCGCCCAGAACCAAAAGTCTGGGCGATTCCAACACCAACTCCGACACCAGCTCTGTCAGCTCAGCCAGGGAGTCTGTTAGGCAGCGGGGTGATGGGTACACTAACAGAATTCCTAGACTATCCCTTGCCTTCAGGCTCAGGTAGATACACTCGAAGTGGTCTGTTTTCCGGACAGGTATCCTGGTCAGCATAAGATTGTCTTTGTAAACCAAGGCTACTCCGCCCCCCCGCCCACTTCCCCTTACCTGCTCACTGACAGAGTATCCGGCTGGCAAGGCCTGGACCCAGGTTGTGGCACTATCGTCTTCCAGCCAGGTCTCTGTAAAGCATGCCAGGTCAGCGTCTTCATCCTTTAAAAGGTCATGGATGATATGAGTTTTCTTTTTCATTGACCTGACATTGCACAGGAGCAAGGAAAGGTTCTGTGGGTGGTTTGGTTCACTCTCCAGACACCTTGGGGTAGCAGGGCGAACGGAAGGTGAGACAGGTATTAAGCATCTATCTCTCCTTCCCCTGTAACGGCATTTTGCCCTGCTATCACCATATCTCCCTTAGCCCAGCACAGTACTTATTGTCGCTCCCCGTTGTTCTTCCATTACATCCAGCCGCCCCCATCACAAAAAAATACCCCCTGCCTGCCCACACCCCCACCCACTCCTACCCTCCCTTCCTCCCTCCCTCTCCTAATTATAAGGCCAGGCAGGAGGGTGTGGCCAGCAGAAAAGCCCCTCTGAGTTCTTCCCCAGCCTCTTTTAAGGCCAGGCAGGAGGGTGTGGCCAGCAGCAAAGCCCCTCTTGAGTTCTTCTCCAGCCTCTTTTAAAGGCCAGGCAGGAGGGTGTGGCCAGCAGCAAAGCCCCTCTTGTTTTCTTCTCCAGCCTCTTTCAAAGGCCAGGCAGGAGGGTGTGGCCAGCAGCAAAGCCCCTCTTGAGTTCTTCCCCAGCCTCTTTTAAGGCCAGGCAGGAGGGTGTGGCCAGCAGCAAAGCCCCTCTTGATTTCTTCTCCAGCCTCTTTTAAAGGCCAGGCAGGAGGGTGTGGCCAGCAGCAAAGCCCCTCTTGAGTTCTTCCCCAGCCTCTTTCAAAGGCCAGGCAGGAGGGTGTGGCCAGCAGCAAAGCCCCTCTTGAGTTCTTCCCCAGCCTCTTTCAAAGGCCAGGCAGGAGGGTGTGGCCAGCAGCAAAGCCCCTCTTGAGTTCTTCCCCAGCCTCTTTTAAGGCCAGGCAGGAGGGTGTGGCCAGCAGCAAAGCCCCTCTTGAGTTCTTCCCCAGCCTCTTTTAAGGCCAGGCAGGAGGGTGTGGCCAGCAGCAAAGCCCCTCTTGAGTTCTTCCCCAGCCTCTTTTAAGGCCAGGCAGGAGGGTGTGGCCAGCAGCAAAGCCCCTCTTGAGTTCTTCCCCAGCCTCTTTTAAGGCCAGGCAGGAGGGTGTGGCCAGCAGCAAAGCCCCTCTTGAGTTCTTCCCCAGCCTCTTTTAAGGCCAGGCAGGAGGGTGTGGCCAGCAGCAAAGCCCCTCTTGAGTTCTTCCCCAGCCTCTTTCAAAGGCCAGGCAGGAGGGTGTGGCCAGCAGCAAAGCCCCTCTTCAGTTCTTCCCCAGCCTCTTTTAAGGCCAGGCAGGAGGGTGTGGCCAGCAGCAAAGCCCCTCTTCAGTTCTTCCCCAGCCTCTTTTAAGGCCAGGCAGGAGGGTGTGGCCAGCAGCAAAGCCCCTCTTGAGTTCTTCCCCAGCCTCTTTTAAGGCCAGGCAGGAGGGTGTGGCCAGCAGCAAAGCCCCTCTTGAGTTCTTCCCCAGCCTCTTTTAAGGCCAGGCAGGAGGGTGTGGCCAGCAGCAAAGCCCCTCTTGAGTTCTTCCCCAGCCTCTTTTAAGGCCAGGCAGGAGGGTGTGGCCAGCAGCAAAGCCCCTCTTGATTTCTTCTCCAGCCTCTTTTAAAGGCCAGGCAGGAGGGTGTGGCCAGCAGCAAAGCCCCTCTTGAGTTCTTCCCCAGCCTCTTTCAAAGGCCAGGCAGGAGGGTGTGGCCAGCAGCAAAGCCCCTCTTGAGTTCTTCCCCAGCCTCTTTTAAGGCCAGGCAGGAGGGTGTGGCCAGCAGCAAAGCCCCTCTTGATTTCTTCTCCAGCCTCTTTTAAAGGCCAGGCAGGAGGGTGTGGCCAGCAGCAAAGCCCCTCTTGAGTTCTTCCCCAGCCTCTTTCAAAGGCCAGGCAGGAGGGTGTGGCCAGCAGCAAAGCCCCTCTTGAGTTCTTCCCCAGCCCCTTTTAAAGGCCAGGCAGAAGGGTGTGGCCAGCAGCAAAGCCCCTCTGAGTTCTTCCCCAGCCCCTTTTAAAGGCCAGGCAGGAGGGTGTGGCCAGCAGCAAAGCCTCTCTTGAGTTCTTCTCCAGCCTCTTTTAAGGCCAGGCAGGAGGGTGTGGCCAGCAGCAAAGCCCCTCTTTTATACTATGTTATACTTTTTGGCTTCCTAAGTAGCTACAGTGTTAAAGTGATCTGATGCTTATCAGATTCCAATAGCATACTTCAGTCTTTTTTCTCCCTAAATAAACTATCCAATCTTACTTCTACTTTCTGTGTATTCTGTATGTCATTGTCTTTCAGTGGATTCTAAGAAAATTGATCAGGATGCTAAAATTCCACAAGAAACTCTTGATGGACTAAAGAACCTAGGGCTGTTTGGCATGCAGATTCCAGAGGAGTATGGTGAGTTAAAATTATATGGAAGATTAATCATCAGTGTTCATTCTTCCATGACAAGCATCACCTTGAATTCCATCTCTCCTCCCCATCCCATCCCATCCACTAAATTGAGAGGAGAAAACATGTGTTTCCTTGTAGATTTAGAAGCTAGCTCAGTATGTGTACTGAGATATTTAGTGGTCCTATTTTTAAGTCAGATGTTGCTTGTGGGGAAGAGAGGAGGATATTTCATGTGAGCCTCTTTCTCTTTTCTTATTCCAATCCCAATGCACACTGTTGCACACATTCCTAGGACAGAAGAACCTAGTTCTTTTTATGAGCAGTAAAAATAACCATAATTGAAGAATGGTTGGAATCCTGTTAGTTATTCCCAGGTAGAGTAGACTCATTCAATGAATTGTTGAATGGTAAGTCAACACATAGGTAAATCCAGTTGACTCATTGAGTCTCCTTTAGGTAGGACTAGCAACAGAATTCAGGACAGTATTTTTTTTCCTTGAATCCATGCCTTATGGAACTATTTCTGAAAAAAAATGTTAATTTAGTTTCTGTGGTGGTGTCTGTTTCTTGCTTATTCAAACTTGTAGTGCATAGATGCCATGTTTAGAACTGTTGGGTCCTGACAGGTTTGAAACAATTGCATTTTGCAAGGGGAAGAAAACATCTCTTTCAAGCTGTGGTTGGTTAATCTCTGTGGGATCACCAGTTCTCTCTTTATTCTTGAAAGGTAATAAACTCTTCACTACAACTGATGAGACTGAACTGTTAATTAAATCAGCAGACTTGAGGATTTGGGGCTGTAATTCCTTGGGACGGGATGGGCAAAGTGTGGCCATTGGGCTGCTTGTTGCCCTCTAGAGTGACTTGTGCAGTCCCCACAAACCTCTGGAGATCCACCAAAAAAGTTCTGAGCTGAGGTGCATTGGTACCACCTGTTGCAGCTTGCTGAATTTATAATTTATACTTTCAGAAAAAAAATAAAAACCGTTTTGTCACCTGACCATGAAAGTATTTCAACAATTGTGCTTTGGTTTTAAGATCATGTAGCATCAGTTGTTAGAATACCTGATGTTAACAGGTTTTCTATGTTAGGAACAAATTTCATAATCCTAGTCTTTGACAGAAAACATGACTTCTTATCTCCTACATAAAAGTACTTTCCCTGTTGGAAGTTTCAAAAGGACTCTTTCGTAAAAGTCCTGCTAAAATATGAGTATAACTAATATTCCTGTTTCTTAGTATTAGAATTTGGGAAGGGGTGTGATTTTGTGGAAGAGCACTAAGACAACAAATTCTTGTAACTTCAGAGAACAATACTAAGGAAGTATGCTGAAGATCACAAAGCATTTTAATTTTACAGGAAAAAATGTTGAAACAGCAAAATGCTATGTGATAATCAGAGTAATTTTCTTTTTTCCAGGAGGTCTTGGCCTTTCAAATACGATGTATGCACGTTTAGGAGAAATAACTTCTCATGATGGGGCTATTGCAGTAACTTTGGCAGCTCACCAAGCTATAGGGCTAAAGGTAACTCTTGTATTATTAGTTATGTATTATTAATGTTTGTGGTGAGGCTCTGCAGCTGGAATACATCAAAGCCATGAATTTTCTCAGACACTTTCAAGTGTATATCTCTGCTATTGTAGGTATGATGTATGAAAAACAAAGAGAAGGTTGGTAAGATACCTGTGAAATAAAATGAGTAATAAAGAACAGGTTTGCTAATTCCTCTAAAACTATCTGACAACTTTGCGTAATTTGAATACAGTCACCCCTCCACTTTTGTAGATTCAGCATTCAGGGATTTGATTAGTCATTTTTTTTTTAATTCTTACTGTATTTGCCCCTGCCGTGGAACAAATATGTTCTCTCTAGGAATATCTAAGTCCTCCAGTGTGATTCTGTGGTCCTTTTCTCCCAGAAGTGGACCATAAAGTTGCACTAGAGCACCTAGAGATTCCTAGAGAGAACACTTTCTGGGCATTACAAGGTCCTCCAACATAACTCTGCAGCCCGCTTCTGCCAGTAGACCATAGATTTGTGTTGGAGGCTCTAGAGATTCCTAGAGAAGTGTTCTCAGATTAAAAAAAATAACAACATCACAATTTTTATTTCTTTTGTGTTTGTTCTCACTTTTGCGGAGTTCTTGCACCCCTAACCCCTGTGAAAGTGGAGATCTGACTGTATTGAAGTAGAAATGTTGTATTGTTAACAGATACACTAAAATTAGTTGAAGAAAATATAAAATGCTACCACTGAAAAGCTGACAAATTTGATTAGATACAATCAATCTCTTAGTCTTTTTTTCCCCCAGGAAATTATATTGTTGGTACCATTGTTCCACGTGCATTTCAAATTTTTCCAGTTGAGCACAGGACTGTGCACAATTTGATTTTTCCATATTGTTTTTAAAAAGTATGAAATATGATTCGCACATATTTCTTTAGATCAGTGTTGTTCAAATCGATGGTCCACAAACTGACAGTAGCGAATCAGCTGTTGGCCCATGTTAAGTTTCCAAGAAACAGTGCAGATATAATAGTATGGCACAAACAAGATATGGGTTCCTGGGACATTAAGGAGGAAAACTGTCAAAGCACTGCTTTTGATTACTGTTTAGCCATGCTTTCTAAAGATAGCCCAATTTATGCTAATAAAGATTTAACAAGTCTGAATGTTTCACATATCTCAAACTGTTCAGATTTTCAGTACTGCCATTTAGTTCAACTGAATTAAGCATGTGTATTAACACCAACAGTGTTTGCCCTTAATATGCAGAGGCATCAAATGATTTTAAGCATCTAGCAGACTTGTTCTTTATTACCTTGTTTTACAGCAACCTTATCAACTTTCTGTTTGCTCTGAACAAAAGGATTGGTTCATCTGATGTCTTTGGTTCTTTGTGACTGTAGGAAAAAAACACAATCTTGCATGCTGATTTTAAAGTGTTTGTGACTGACTGGACACCTAAAGAGTAATGTGTTGTTGACCTTTAATTCAGTAACTGTGAGAGCATTTTTGCTTCACAGTATCAAAGGTGTGTTAGTAAATGGTCCATTTGCTTTTGCTTTTTTTGGGGCAGGGAATCCTTATTGCAGGCACTGAGGAACAAAAGGAAAAGTATCTACCCAAACTGGCCTCTGGGGAGTACATTGCAGCATTTTGTCTCACTGAACCAGGAAGGTATCACATTGCCTTTTACAATTGGAAGTACTTTTAAGTGTTGGACTAGTGAAAGTCACTGAGAAACTGAATTAGAAATCAGAAAAACCTTGTGGGAAGCATCTCTCAGAAAAAAGGGAAGATGAGGCAAGAATTTCAGACTATTTTATAGAATTGTATAATTGTAATAAGAAAAATTGTGCAGATTTTCTGAAGTGGTTCATAAACCAAGATTACTATTACTTGAAGCAAGTTCTGTTTTAATTTTGTATTAATGAGCTGCCAAATTCCACTTTTGGTGTTCAACATTAAATGATGCCCAAATGTTACCCAGTTCATCTCATGCAGTTGTAGTTTAGAGTGGAAATTTTAGAAGACTGTGTTTAGGGAGCTGTTTTGGAATACTCAGAATGATGAGTATATTTTCAACTTTAGAACTTTCAGATCTAAACAGTTGTTTGGTTTGTGTCTGGTTTTTGGGACTGACTTCTCATTTCCTTGATTTGTTCATATTTCAGTGGAAGTGATGCTGCATCCATCCAGAGCAGGGCTACTATGAGTGAAGATGGGAAAAATTTCATATTAAATGGCTCAAAGGTACTTATTCACAGAAGATATTACACTGAACCCCCTAGTTCCATATCAGTTTACCGAATATCTTCATTTGTTTTCCTGCCTTATTGACTAGTGGCTGAAGGGAGTTAGCTGAATAGAGTTCATGAGCAGCGAAAAGTGGTCCAGATATAAAAACAGTAGATTCCCTTAAAGCCTAAGTTAACCTGATAAGCAAGAGACAATCTTCCCAAAGGTGTGTCAGTTTCATGAAGGTTTCCAGCTGTTTAACAGCTGAAAAAGGTGACCTTTCTCAGTGCAGAAACCAGTGTTCAGCTGTGTGTTGAACCTTGGCTGAAAAGCTATAGCAGGTCCAAAGTCAAAGAATGCATACTGAAGCAGAGAGCGACATTTGGCAGGAAAATGTGGGGGAGTCAGAAAGAATTTGCCTATCACTTTATATGTGACAGTAGTCACTTCCAAACAGAACAAGTTCCTTTCTCTTTTAATTGCAGATATGGATCTCAAATGGTGGTATTGCAGATATCTTTACTGTGTTTGCAAGAACGGAGGTTGTTGACAAAGATGGTTCAGTAAAAGACAAAATTACTGCTTTCATTGTAGAAAGAGCTTTTGGTGGAGTCACTCATGGAAAGCCAGAGGATAAGCTGGGCATTCGAGGATCTAATAGTAAGAAATGACAGAAGCACTGTTTTGGAAAGGAAGCACTGTTTTGGAAAGGATCCTGTTGGATCCAAGGGGAGATCCAGATTCTTGTGTCAGCTGTATTTTCTAAAATTTCCAGAACATACTCCTTAGTTGAGGTATAAATGTGATTCTCAAAGGTTAGTCAATAGCTTGATAAACTTTCTTGCCATTTCATTTCAAATTTGCACATGTTTGCCACATTTGCTGGCATATAAGGCACACGTGTGTATAAGATGCGCCCCATTTAGACTCTGGCAAATACTATTTGCCAGTGTATAAGACTCACTGGCGTATGAAATGCATCCCATTTTCAAACAGTATTTTTTGGGGGGAAAAGTCTTATATGCCAGCAAATGCAGTATATTTGCCTGAAAGTGGTTCAGGTAAAAACTTAGCTGAAACACCAGCACATCTCGTTCTTAGACAAATGGAAAAAACTTTGCTCCCACCTCAGCATTTTTCTTTATTTACAGCCTCAGAGGTTAGTGGTACTGAGTGGGTCTTCATATTCCCTGTTTCTCTTTTTGTCCCTCCGTGATGGTCATTATCCTGCTGAAAGGACACTGTGTTAGAAGACCAGTGTAATGAAAACTTGTAGACCTGTGTGTGTGCTGTACAAGTCAGGCAGGACATATAGAAGTGCTAGTGTGAACCTGTGTAGTAAAGGTTAGAATCCCAAATTTCACACCAGCCTGATCACACTCAGCTGATTATACTAAATTAACAAAATCTTGCTTGGAGTTATAACTATTCACATGTGGACCTATGTTGTGCTAACCATATAGCATCCCCTCCTCTAAACGCACTGATAAGCCCCTGAAGCTGGTCAACACAGCCGTTCGGTGCTTTGCAGTGAGCAGGCAGGCTACATGTACTGTTTAGCTACATGAATTGCTCGCAGCAGCACCAAGACCCCTGAAGGACTCTGGCAGATCTTGGTGCCGATGTTATCATTTCACACATGGCTGTGGAGAGGTAGCCAGATGCTTCTCAGCCTGCCTGTTCACTGTGGTACAGGGAATGGATGTGTGGGCCAGCTTTGGGGTTTATCAGTAAATGTAGGAAAGGGGCTTTGGTTGCTGCAGAAGGGGGAAAGGAATATCAACCTCTGCGGTGCCCAAAAAAGACATCAGTATGTGTAATGGAAATATGAGCTGGATGTTCCTAACAGAATTCTGACCTGTGTCAGTTAATGGTTCCAAAATATGATTATTAGCTTCTCAAATTAAGCAAAAGAAATCTAATTAGCAGTGAAGGCAGGCTTTAGGGTCAGACACTTCTGCCCCCACCCAGGTTTTTATCCCTTTGAAAACCTGCATCCAACTGTAATTCTAAAATACCTCAAGATTCCATTTCAGCATAGGTTGATAATAGATGCAGATGGTTTAACTGAATATAAAGGTAAAAGAAGATGAACAAAAGGGAAGTTTAGGGAATGGTTTAAATGAGCAGAAAGGTGGGATTGTGTTCTCTAGGCTCTAAGCACACTTTCATGCTCTGTTGAAATAAATCAGTGCCTCCTGAAGCACTTCAGGATTAGGTTAACTCTCTTTGTCTTACAGCTTGTGAACTTCACTTTGAAAATACAAAAATTCCTATAGAGAATGTTATTGGAGAAATTGGAGGAGGATTTAAGGTAAGATGCAGATAGTAAATACTTACCCTTGAGCTGTCAGATTTATAAGATATATTTCATGGCAGGGAAGGAGGAAAAGTAGAACTAGTTGTACAGGAGTAAAATTCTAATGCATAATCATAAAAAAGCAAGCAGTTGGAAGACCATTACAGTAGCATGTTTGCTAGCTGTGAATTTGTCTTCTTTAATGTCCAGTGATGGATTAAAATTCAAAGAGTTAGTAAGCATCACATCTATGCTTCAGGTTCTAATAATATCTCAGTGTAGCAAGCTACAGGCTATGGCGCAACCTTCCCCTGGCAAATTACCAGCGGCCAAGCATCTGTTTGAAGTAACAGGACCAAGTCAGCTGCCAGCTCTAGTGGTTTCCATGCTTTACCTGTTTATATGCAGGTGGATATTTGCCTGAACAAATTGTTAGCCAAATTGACTATCATTTAGAGTAGTGTGGGCTAAAAATGTCGATAAAGCTATGTTCTGAATCCTTTGAAATACTAATTGCACAATGCTGTCAAGTAATTACTTCCAGTAGCTAAAGTTTCTGTAGCTGCAAGGGCATGCATGCACGCAAAGCCAATAAACTAGAATTTCATTTGAGTTTCTACCTGTGGCAATTGACATGCTGATTTACAATCTTAACAGTCTTTTACATTCTGAAGAGGGATGTATGGGGATTTCATGCTGCTTCTAAAAGGCAGTGGTTTCTGTAAATAATGTTAGCTGAGGTATAGAAAGAACAGATAGAAATGGGCTGCATTTGTTCATTTAATAGTATCCCTATTATCCTTCCTTGAGATTTCCTTTCCACTGAGATTAAAATTTTGCAATAACAGTTTTACACCTAAACCCTACAAAATTATGTAAATCTTACTGCTTCAGTGAATCAACCCTAGCAACTGAATTTAAGCCCTAATTAGCTGAGTAAGTCTGCCTACTCATTTAGACAGAGGAAACTGGCAATTTTGTAAAATGACTGTGTGTGGGCTCTTTGTAGTTAATTTCAGTTCATGGTTTGGTCCCTCCATCCCTCTCTCTCTGCTTACATTCCAACACATCTTTCCCTGTGACCTCCTAGCCATCAGCTCTAGCATGCTCAGCTGTCCAAAGGTCTTATGCTCCTTGAAACAATTCTGCTCATTTTTCCTTGCTGCTCTTTATGTTTGCAGCTGCTACCAGAAAGTGTCTATATGGCTATCTCCCTTTTTGGATCTTGTCCTAGTCCCTGTAGCTTATTGTAAATAAGCCAGAGAACATGTAATTGAAACAATCACTTCTTCGTCCTCTGCTTACCACTACTTCCACTTTTCTTGTTCTCTTTTTTCTTACATTTGTTTTAGATTATAATCCCCTGCAAGTAATAATAATAAACATCATCATCGTCATCATCATTTTTGTTGTTTAAAAGCAGCAGAATATTGCAATGTATGGCTTAGGACACAAATATACTCCCAACTTATTTTACTTATTCCACAGTGCATTGCTGGAATCTCTAGGGAGAAGATATCAAGGTCGTTACCATATCCTTAGTGATTATATGGTGGCATGATAAATAGTGAAGCAGGCATCCTGCTGAGTAAAATATACTGGTGGATCTTCAGTAAAAAAGAAAATGTATTCCCTTGGTGGACATGTTGAGTTTAGTTTCCTGGATAAGGTCTGCTTCTCATTGCAGGTTGCTATGAATATCCTAAACAGTGGAAGATTTAGTATGGGCAGTGGATCGGCTGGTGTGATTAAAAAATTGATCGGTAAGACAAAACTTGCTGTGTTGCTGGATGGAATAAAATAATGGTTCTGCTTCTATGGGAGAACCTTATTTCTGTATAAAAGTTACTGCCATGTTACTATAAAGATTATTGCCACTTACAAAATTTGTTCCTAGTGCTAGGCAGCTGAAGCCTTTTCGCTCTTCATCATTAAAATACCCAAATCTTTTTTAGCTTAACAACAGATTGGAAACAATCTGTTGAGTAATGAAAAAATGCTGTTAACATGCAAGTCCAGTATTTTAAGGAGCAAAGAGAGTATCCTTAATGTTTGCCCATTTTCATCTAGACTATCAGCAGATGTATAGATTTCCCTTTCTCTGACAACAGATTTGTAGTCCTAATAAATAGTAACATTCATGGGTAAAAGGGGGAGCATAAAAAAAATCTAAAGTTCACCTGTACTACAAGGAGTAAAGCTTGCTTGGATTTGTGATAGGGAACTGTGCTGAATGTACAGTGTGTCCACAATATATGCAGAGGTTCTGTTCTAGGAACCCAAGTACAAAACAAAAAACACGAAGCATTGTGTCATTGGGTACAACATGTGTGCACCCATAATGTCCATTTACTATAAGGGGACACAACAGTTTGCATGACTTTGCATTTGTGCCTGTGGAGGTCAGTCCTGATGAAGGAGCACTGTAGTTCTTGAATACAGATCAACTATATGCAGGAACTATGTTCAGGAGTGTTCCTACTCAGAAACACTGTGAAATGTGAAACAGAGATAACCGTATGCATTTGATCATATTTTCTATGCAAGGGCCTTTTTGTGCAAAGCAAATTAAGAGAAGGGTGTTGAGGTGACTTGGAGAGGAGCTACTGGGAATATCGGAGGGCCACACACCACACCCATTGGCACTTCTGGTTTTGAAAACACCCCACTATGCCTAAAACAGCTGAGAAGGCAAAGCATAATGGAATTGCTGCCGCGCACACCATAGAGAGTGGGAAGGACCTTTTGAGTAAAAAAAAATAAAATTGGAAGGACATTGACACAGTGAGCGGCGGGGGCGAGTGTAGCAGTGTTGGAGGGATTGGGACATTGTATGGAGCCTGTGAGCCACACTTTGTCCACAACCGTTCCAATGTGAGCTGCTCTGTTATGAATGTATATTTACAAATTCTACTGTAAAGACCAGTATATACTCAGGAAACTTGCTTGCCGCAGTGGTGCCTTTGTTCATCCCTTGCTTTCTATTGGTGAAAAAGCTTTCTATTGCTGAATGCTTTTAGTTTCTTAGGAGAAATCTATAGTAATTACCAGCATCACTTGACTGTGGTGTTCTTGTGTTCTCCTAAATTGGACCCAGTAATGCAGACAAGACATAACTGTCATAGCTTCAAGGCTGAAAGTGCTTTTTTATCTTTGTCGTTGCCTGACTTAAAGAGACTTGGCAGCCTAATAGTGAGAGGGGCTTTGTCAACACAGAAAGCTACACCAGAGTGGAAGATCTCAAAATAGGTAAAGTTGATATGGCAGTAATTGTGCAAGTGTTATTGCAAATAGAGGCAGAGGCCGTTGCCTTGCAGTGATGTAGTAGGAACCCATTTTTATGAAGAGAGCCTTCAGTTCAGTTCATTAAAGTAATTGTAAAATGGCCTTGTCATATATGTTGCTACTGAAATCAAATATTTAAGAAATTATTCACTTTTCAAAACCGTACAAGTTGGTTAACAGTTGTTCCTCTTTTTTTTTTTAAAGAAATGACAGCAGAGTATGCTTGTACAAGGAAACAGTTTAATAAGAAGCTGAGTGAATTTGGATTAATTCAGGTAACTCAGACTATAGAAATGTGATCTGTATTGAGGCATTTTGGGTAAATATTTTATCTGTTCAAAAAAAAAACCTTTTAGCAGTATAGAATTATGTACATAGCACTAATTTGGCTGTAGATACGGTGATAGGTATATAGGAAATATATGACTGTTCTTTAAAATTAGGAAGAATACTGCACCAAATGCTAGGCATCTCACATCTGATGATGAATTGTAATTAAATATTCTGCAGTTATTGAGTCACATATGAATAGCATCTCTTTATTGCTTTTTTTTTTTTTCAGGAGAAGTTTGCTCTTATGGCTCGGAAAGCATATGTAATGGAAAGCATGGCCTACCTCACTGCAGGAATGATGGATAGACCGGGGATCCCAGACTGTTCTGTTGAAGCTGCCATGGTTAAAGTAAGTTCTACAGAAACATTGGATTGAAGGGTATAGTTATGTGTATTAATGCTCAGAAAGAAAAATATTGTTGTGATCTTCAGTCTGTGAAACTCTTAGAGGCAGGCTTTTCATAAGCATCCTTTCCATATCTTAGTTTATGGGTTATCCAGTGAATTGAATGACATTTTATATGCATTATATAGAATGTCTTAAAGTGGTTTGAGCATTGGACTACGACCCTGAAGACCAGGTTTCAGTTTCCTACCCAGTTATGGCACACTATCAGCCCCAGAAAACTCTGCGACTGCTTCACCTTAGAGTTGCGAAAAGCTGGAGACGACTTGAAGGCACACAACAGCAAATCATGATTGCTTACTTACCTGTTAGGTTCTGAAAATATTGGAAGGGAGGGGAAAGCAACTAGACCACCATAGTTCAAGAGTTAAAGAACACTTCTTACATATGTGCAAATGTATGCCATAAGTCAAGTCTCACCTTATTTGTGCTGAAGAAAACCCCACTGACACTTCTAGCCATTGATTGGAGGCAGCAGGGAGTCCTCTCCTCACTAGCCAAATGGCTGGGGCTTTGCCAGGAGCTGTTGTGGGCCTCTGCTCTTTCCTCTGTATAAACCCAGCCTGACTTTCATTTCTTGACCTTCCAAAAGTCAGAAAGTATTTGAATATAACCTAGGAACCATCTCTTCCACATTGCCCAGTCTAACAGATATAAGGATGTACATAAGAATAATGGGAATGATTTCAACTCTTATTGGCAGGTGTTTAGTTCTGAAGGTGCTTGGATTTGTGTAAGTGAAGCTTTACAAATTCTTGGAGGCCTTGGCTACATGAAAGATTATCCATATGAACGGTATCTCCGGGATTGCAGGATACTTCTGATTTTTGAGGTAATAAAAAGAAACATCTTGGTATGTTACAGTCAGAAGTGCATTTTTGTCCCAAACTACCCTTTTAAACTTAAATATGAATGTGTGTAATACTAGAATAAATATATTTAACATATTCCGGCAGGGACATGGTGACAAATGTAGTATTATCCAACATAGTGGGAGAAAACATAGTAATAAAAGGAGTCGCATCAGGGCAAGTAGAGCGTGAAAGATGGGCTCAGCCTCCCTAGCTCCTGCATAGGATGCCAGTGGAACAGCCGTGATGCAGACTTGTGCTTGTGTCCTTGCAGCAGCCAGAGCACGCTATTTGGGATTGGGGTGCCTGGCATTCTGAAGTGGCATCTGTGCATTTCCCTCCAGCCATCTAGGCTGAACTGGTCACTTTGGAAACCTTCTGCCTTGCTTGTCAAAACAAATTGCAGTGGAAATTTCCATTTATAAAAATGTTTGCTTTGCAAGTTCAGTGAGCCTGTGTAGATGCAGGGTCGAATTCATAGCATAAAGATATGGGAATATGTTACCTAAATTTATCTTAGGCAAAGCATGAATCAGTGAGATAGCCAAGGATGAAATCCTACAGCCAAGTAAAACCATCATCTGAGTAGCCTTTTTTGGACTTTGTTCAAGCCACATGATGATGTGAAGTCAAATGTTGTTGCTCTGTGCTGGGGACTTTTTGGTAAAGGAGAAATGTCCTGAACATGTGCTGGTTCTCCCTATGTTTGGGAACCCTGATCTGTTTTAGAAATTAGCCCATTGGAGTGCTTGTGTATGTACATAATGGAGAAAGAGCAACAACAGAGAGGGATCTGATCACTTTAGATCAGATCCCTTGATTTGATTTGAAGATGACTAGCACCTGTTATTGCTTTCTTTGAGGAAACTGAGGACCAGGGCTGAACCTCCTCAGGAGGATTTCATCATCATCTTTTTTCATTTGGATTCTGCTGTATCCCAACAGAAGAAGCAGGGGAAAATCAAGGAAATTCTAGAGCCACTTCCATAGCTACTGTTTATATTTGGACTGATCAGGAAGAAGCCCTCTAGACAGGATAGTTCCATCTGGAATCTCTGTTGAAGCAGTAACATGAACCTGGAGATTCTGTTCGATAGTCAGCTTTAGTGGGTCTTTGTTTCTGTCACCTTCCCTTAGTTCTGAATGCCACTAAGCTCCATTTGCTGCAAGCAGTGTGCTATAAAGAATGGGCACTTATAATTAAAACCAAGTGTGTGACATGCATCTGTTTAATTTAGCATCCTCAGTCAATGTATGCAGTAATTTTAATTAGCTTGTTGTTCAGCCATCTGTTCATTCTGAAAGCTTTAATTGCCAAGCAGCACCTGCTTAAAATGTAGTGTAGTCATAGTCCATCAGCATTTTTTTCCCCTTTCAAATCAAGTATTTCAAAAATGTGAGTGCTTTGCTTTCAGAACTTCTACAGATGTCAGATTTTTGTTTCTTTTAGTCTCCAAAGAGATATGTGTAATATTTAAGTTTTTTTTCCCTACATATAAAATTCAGATCTTTATGTGTCATTCTGATGGAAGTGTTTTTGAAACATTGCAAAAACTGTTTTATTTATATTTCTGATCACCTCAATAACAAAGTTCTTCTGAAGGATTACAAAAGCTACTCAGAACTGTTGATTTGCAAGCCAAGTAATTGTCAAGTCACGTGGTTAATCGTTTGTTTAGTTGCTGACAACTTGTCTAACCAGCATTGTCCCATACACACCCCACTTACAGTGTCATTTACATGGCAGAGAAAGGTGTTATTTTGTTTTTAAAAATGGTATGATACTTTTCATTAGACATTTTCTTCTTAAGTCTGTGAGGAAGTTCCAGGGTACTGTGTGTATATATGAAGTAATAAGACCTTTAAGTGTAAGAGCTCCTTCTCAAGGACACACACAACAAGCTCCCACGCCCCTGCAGCCATATTGCATCTTCCTTGAACACAAGGTGGAATGACTGTACCTGGCCCTGGACTGTTAAATGAAATAAAGGTGGAACAAGACATGAGACAGTAGGGCTTCATAGGTAAATATTTTTAAACCAGGAGAATTCTGTAATCTTATAATATCTGAATGTATTCTAATTAATCTTGATTCCATAGAGGGTAGAGGTTTAGTATCTTTAAAAGCAAATACTTCATGGCTTCAGTATAGAACCACTCTCAGTTTTACAATACAGTGTGCCCCTTCTGGTGCAACCTCAACAAATACGAGGTTGTGAGAAGTGTCACATCCCATTATAGTCAATGGTTGCGACAGGTGCATACCCTTGCTACCAGAGCTGCGTGCACATTGCATCCATTGAATACAATGGGATACGACACTTCCATGAGGTCATATATGGCTGGCACACTGTAGTAAGACAGTAACCCATTTTTTTTGTCATCAAAATGGGCTGGTATTAGTAATAAAGCTATTAGTGCACATGACGCTTTAAACCAGTGGTTCTCAACCTTCCTAATGCTGCGACCCCTTAATACAGTTCCTCATGTTGTGGTGACCCCCAACCATAAAATCATTTTTGTTATTTATTATTTATTTATTTATTTATTATTTAGTTAGTTAGTTAGTTAGTTATTTCCAACATCAAATAGATTGGAAACACTGCCCTAAATCACTGCTCTGGGTAGACTTCTAATGCCTAAAAATTGGTAACCCTCCCCACCTTTTTTAAGCACAGAAAGCGTCCATCAATGCCAGAATTAAGGCAGTAGTTCTAGTTCTGAATGTTGGGTTTCCACAGTTCAAAAAGCCAGTCACTCCCAAAGGCAATGCCGAAACAGCCCACATTTTACACGAGGCGCAGGGAGGAAAGGACAGGGAGAGAGGAAAGATGGCGGCGGCATAAGCAGACGCGTTTTGTTTCACTCCCTCCCTCCCTCCCTTAAAGGGAGTGCGGACACTGAACATACAAAAAGCAAGGAATGCAAGACAGTCAGGGCGAAGAACACAACACGTGCATGTGGCAAGCGCCAAGGGCCCATGCACAACAACAGTGAGAGGAGAAAGTCATCCTGGCTATTTCTGCACTAGACTGTTATAGCGCTATTATTCCACTTTCACCATCCTATGGAATCCTGGGGTTTGCAGTTTGAACTGCAAACCCCAGGATTCCATAGGATGGTGAAAGTGGAATCATAGTGCTATAACACTGGAATGTGGAAATGGCCGGATGGATCAGAGCAGCGCTTTCGGGTCAAAAAACCAAAAAAAAAAAAAAACCAACAACCAAGGAACCTCGGGGTCTCTTGCTACACAAACCGAAGCGCTTGGCTGACTCTCCCTGCTCCTTTCCCGACCGAGTTCTCGGTCTTGGAGGGACCGATCTCCCCCGTCGGATGGCAGATACACCACAGGAAAGTTTCCCCCCTTTGCCTGCTGGACCAAAGGCGACAGCCACACCGCCAACTCCCACAGAGCAGCGTGCCCAGAATGAATGGGCGACCAGGCGATCACTGCTGCTGCAGCCCCGCCACTTTGGGAAGCAAGTGGAGCCCAGCTGCTCGCTCGCCCCGGCAAGCAACTCTGTTCACTGGCATGAATGAGCGTGAGGTGAAGAGGGTGAGGGGACGGGGTCTTACCTCCCAGGCGTCCCGCTGCAGCGCCATAAACCCTGAATGGGAAGCCCTCTGTGCGTGCGTGTGTGTGTGTGTGGTGCGGGCGCGAGCGTCCAAGCAGTGCCCGGCTGCTCACTCACCCCGGCAAGCAACTCTGACTCTGCAAGCCAGCATGAAGAGGAAAGGGAACACTGAAGGGGAAGCCTTCCGTGTGTGTGTGTGGTGCAGGCGCGAGCGTCCAAGCAGCGCCTGGCTGAGCCCGGCTGCACGCCTCCTCTCCCCTCCCGCCAGTGCGGGGTCTTCTCTCCTCACCTCCGCCTTAACGCTCCGGCTCCAGCTCTCTCCTCTCAGTCTCCTCACCTCCGCCTTAACATTCAGGCTCCAGCTCTCTCCTCCCGCTCTCCACACCTCTGGCTCCACCTCAGACTCCTCTAGTGCTTTCCTACCAGGCAGGGAAAGACGGGGAAACGCCCAGCATGGCTCCTCTCCCCTCTTCCTAGCGCAGGGGTCTCAGAAGCACTGCTCCCATTGGCTGTGAGGCCACCTTCTTTTAAAAGGGGGGGGCAGGATTGAGGAGCGGCAACCCCTGTAAAATGGTCATTCGACCCCCAAAGGGGTCCCGACCCCCAGGTTGAGAACCACTGCTTTAAACCATGCTCATCCAGATGACAGACTTCAAATCTCATAAATCCCAGGTAACTTGGCTAATAGGAGTAATAAGTATTGTCAGTGAAATCTAGAGGGCAACAACTTTTTCATCTCTGATCTACATGTAAGTTTGTCTGCCTTACATATGTTAAATTGCCTAAAATAAACTTTTCTCTGTTTTAGGGAACAAATGAAGTTCTGCGAATGTATATTGCTTTGACAGGCATGCAGTATGCAGGCAAAATCTTAACAGACAAAATAAAGTATGTGGTTTTGGTTTTAGTTTTGTTTGTTTTGAAATAAGCATCTTAGATGAATACTTACTGTACAAATTAAAAATTGGTAGGTGGGAACAGCATAAAAGAAAGGGACTGCATCTAGGCTAAATGTTCTTAATGGTAGTTAACATGTGCTAACCTAAACTAGAAATAAGCCTTTTATTTTTACCATTTTAAAGTGCAGCATAGACCCGAAACTGAATTCATATGAAATTAAAACCATGTAGAGTCTTAGACACACCCCAATACTGTAGAGAAACCCATTTAATGTGCCCAGTTAATCACTGCTGTTCATTGAAAATCTTCATTGAAATCTAAGTTTTATAGTCTATATGCCAGCAGTAATTCCAGAGATTTTAGGGATTTGGTGGCGTATCTGGATGGTTAATGCCAGCCTTAACAGTCGGTGGATGTCATGTGTCAGGATGTAGTGTAAGCCAGGGCACCCTTTTATATATTACAACCCATCGGCATGATGTACTTTAAGCTTTTAGTGCTGTGGATTGGGAACCAGGCAATTATCTTCTTTTAAAGTGCGAGCAGCACTTGAAATGAGTATCTCGAGTAAACAGAAAATACAAAGAGAGATATACTGCATTTAATTTAAGGAAGGGAGGATTCAACAATTTTGGTGCTTCTTGTAAAAGAGCAAACATTGAGAGCTATGGCATTATACTGGAGAAACAGCCTAATGCTAAAGATGCATCTCTCTTTCTCTCACTAATTCCACAGGGAAATTAAGAAGGGGAATGTGGGCATGGCAATGAACATACTTTTGAACAAGTTCCGTGACAGCATGGGTAGAAAAGTAGATCTAGGATTGGTTGGAAAAGATGGAGTGGTTCATCCCAGTCTAGAAGTAAGTACTCCATGCAACTGCTGTCAGTATGCCTGGGTGATTTGTTGAACAAAAATGACATTCTTTGGGCTTCTTGTTATTGGCCAATACCCTCCATGTAGGAGCTAAGGAAGCTGCCTTATGTGAAGCCATCATCATGTTCTGCATAATGTGCAGTGTTCACCAGTGGCTTGCCAGGATTTCAGACACAAACATGGCCTTACCTGAGGATGTCAGAAGATGCGTACTCTCTGCCACTGTTCTGTGGCCCTTTGTACTCCCCTTTTTAGGGAAGCATTTGGATTGTAATTGGATGTTTTTATAAGAAGAGGTTGTAGCAGTTTTCTTCTTGCTATTTCCCTTCCCTCCCACCCTCCAGATTGGGTGTGACATCATGCTTACTGGAGTGCCATCATGGAAGGAGGAAGCAAGGAGTCAGTCACTTTTGTTAGTTCTTCCTTCCCCTTTGACTCTCTGTACTTTTTGAAAAGTTGGTCTTGAGGGTTAGAGGATTCAATGAGAAGTGAAACAGGAGCAGGGGGATATGGAGGGACGACCTTCCTGCTTCCTTACTCCAGTGGAAAGTCTCTGCTGAATCATTTTGGCTCTGTTGAACAGAGTGGCTCTAACCCCACTGTATTTAGTTTTTAATTTACAATTTTAGTTTGGTAATCCCCATTAAGCTTTTAGGAAAAGTAGAATATGTATGTTTTAAACAGAAAGCCCAGGCCACACAGATCTGTCTTCTTATCAGACTTCATAGCAACATAGCAATGGTGTACTTGCTAGAGGTTCGGGAGGATGACGGCCCACCCTTTTTGCCTGCCTGCCTCAAGTAGAAGTTCTGTGTGAAGGTGAAGGGGATGTCTGGCAGAACCACACTGGCAGAGCTTCACGTTCTGCAAACACTAAGCAAGATCTCAGCCAATGCGATCTGCTGAAGTAGCAAGTCTCTCACTAGACTTGGGTCTCAGCAACTGAAAGCCTCAGACTGAAATTCAGTTCCTTGAGGAGTACCAGCTGGCTCTCCAGGTGCCTGAGGTTTTAAAGATTGTGTTTATCTATAATTTATTTGTTTGTGTGTGTAGAACTGAGAATGCAAACATGCAAACCTTAGTTTTTGTTTTTCTTTAATGTTGCAGGAAAGTGCCAAGAAACTTGAACAGAATATTTATTATTTTGGAGTTACAGTTGAAGGTTTGCTGAGAAGGTTTGGCAAGGTAAGTATGACTCTCTTATGGGCGGAGGGAAAAAAAAACCCTCTCTCCATCCTTTACCCCTCTATTCAAAATAGCCCAGCCAGAGTGAATATTTGAAACCAGACTCTCTTCTAAGCCCAATAAATGCCTTAATAATGCATACTAAAGAGCATGGAACATAATTGCACTTCTGTTCAGCTTCTCATTGAGTTTCCAAAAAAAATTACAAAAACATCTTAATGAATAAAATAGAAGAACATGTATGAGGAGGTGAATCAATTGAATTTATTTTTTCCAATAGTTTGGGTAGAGTTACTGTAGCCTAAATTAAAGAGCATAACAAATTCTTCATTTATGTGTGTAATGCTAGCATTTGACGGCTGCTGTCTTAGTTTTCTGAAGCACACTGTACAGTTCACAGAGCTGTTTGGAATTGTGACTAGGGAATAGGGATGCACAGACTTCTAGAAGACTTTGGGGGAGGCAGCTGTCTCAAGGGTTGGGAAACCCTGATGAGCCACTCCTTGCCATCAAATCCACAATTGAGGCAAATTAGTCAAGTTTTCTGCCAGACCCACCATCTTGCTGCTTCTACCCACCCATACAAATGAAAGCCTCAGGCTAAAATCCTGAATGGGGAGCAGCCAAGGAGCATGCAGCTGTGTTCTGATAGCTTGATGCAAGACAGTGATAATATTCTCTAGGCACCTCCAGAGAATCCCCAGGTCTTGCAGAGTGCTTGCATTGTCAGGCTATCAGAACATAACCAGATGACCCTTGGCTCCTCTCCATCCCACTTTTTGTATGGCTGTGCCAGGAGGGTGAGGGGCAGCCACATTCTAATAACTGGTACGAAACAATGCAGACTTCTTCTGGAGCTTTGGAAGTGGGGGGCTTGGCATCATTGTGTTGTAGAAGCCTAGCTGTTTTTGAAGCAGCTAAATAATTGCCCCTTCCCCCTTGCAGGAATGACTTTAATGAAGAATCACATCCCTGTTATTAAGCTACTAAAATATTTGGTTTTTATCAGACTATTGTAGATGAGCAGATGGTTCTTAAGAGAGTGGCAAACATCCTCATTAACCTGTATGCAATGACAGCAGTTATATCCAGAGCTAGTCGCTCTATCTCCATTGGTCTGTGTAACCATGATCATGAGGTGAGTTTATATAGATTTTGTGCAAAACTAACTAATATGGTGGTGACCATGAGTGAAAACTATATTAAGTAGGCAGAAGGGAAAAATCCAAATTGCTTCTGAGACTGTCATGATGCACTTTGACTACATTGTCAGTAGAAGGGAAGACACATTCAAGCTTGGAACTGTATGCTTGCAAAAAATGTTTTGTGTAAAAATCCAGATTTTTCCTTTTTTACTAGTGATGGGAAGAACCTTGATGTAATAATACCACTAGCATGGTAATTAAAGGCCAGGATCCTACATCAGAAGACAAAGTTCCAAATGTATGGAATGGTGATGCATTTCTCCTCACTCAGCCCAACCTCTTTTAATTGCTATAGCCTACCCTATACACAGCCATTTGCTGGTCAGTGGAGAGCACAGGAGGGTGAGCAGAAAAGCATCCAACTATAAAACTGTAGGTAGACACACACTCTATGGAACCTCTTGGTGGTCTTCCAGAGGTCCTGGAGGATGATGTCAGTGCTAGCCACCCAACTGTAGGAAAACAGCTGGACACTTTGCCACCCTGCTGTTCCAGTAAAATGGCTGTGTTGTGGTAGGGGCACACAACAGCTAAAGTTGAGTGGGGGGACTGGCTGTTGCGCAGACCTCAACAACCAAAAAAAGTGATTTATAGACATGGAAGTTGGACTTGTGTCTTTGTAGCTAACAGGATGCCAGCCAAAGTTAGGTGCATTCCTGATTAGTCTTTACATGGCTGTTGGATAAACGGAACCTCTGTATTGAAAGGTTGTGTGTCTGAGCATTTAATGGTAAGGCTAAACAGAATATGGTGACTACTCAGTCTCCAGGCTATTTATGAACCACAGTGTACAGTTGCTAATGGGAGATGGTCAACAGCCTAGGTGGGACTTCTAGCCTGAACCACTGAGGTCTTTCTTCCAGCAGCATCTACATACATGTAAATACTGAGACATGCATATCAAAACCAATTACACAATGCCAAATGTACATGTATAGTTAGGCTTAAGCAATTGCTTATTATAAAGGAAAATACTGAGTCTGTAGCTAAAAGTGTAAACAGACAAGGTTCTTTGGAATGTCTGCAATCATGATTCTTTTCCAATTATTTTGGGATAAGAACTGAAAAATCCTTTCTGTTAATGCTGTCAAACTTCAGTCACTGAATCTTTTTGCTGTGAGGCAACAGTCACTGTGAATAAAGGGTGGGGGGAGAGAGGATTATTTTCCACTTCCTTGGTAAATTACATGGTGTATCTAAAATAGATAAATATAGATGGAGTTAAATTTGCAAACATATTTCAAGTCAAAATACTTTATACTTGAAACCACTAATGGTTTAACTGACTTTCTAGGTGCTGCTTACAAATATTTTTTGTACTGAAGCTGCTTTCCAGAATAATTATGCAATGGCAGAGCTGGAAAAATGTAAGTGTACCAATTGAGCCAAATAATACCATTTTATAATTCCAGTTAGAATGCAGAATAAATATTAAACTCCTTGCTGAAATGCAAAAGACGTAGAAAACTCAAATCAGTACTACTGACACCATTTTTGTTCACGGGAGATGTCTTCTTAAGTCTGTACTGAGAGCTTGGATGCCAAAGCAGGCCTCTGATACTTCTCCCCCCCATTATATGCTCTTCCTCATAATTAGTACTAATGTGACAGATGCTGCTACCAGCTCAACAGCTTGTGTTTACAGTCTTGGATTTTAAAAATTCTGTTTCTCTCATTTAGATGTGGCACTAAAGAAATTGTTACTTCTGTTTCCATTATTTCTAGTTGCTCCTGAAAACATGGATGACAGTATTAAAAAAGTGGCAAAGCAAGTGCTGGAAAAGAGGTCCTATATTTGTTCCCATCCACTTGACAGAACATTCTGAAGATTGGGAAAGAATGTCTCAAGTGCTGCTGCTTAAACATACGAATGGAGCCATGCTTCCCACTGTGCAACTGAATGCATACAAACTAAATCCTCTGTTTTACTCCTAAGAGGCAGGATGAATGAGAGACTACTTTTAATGAAACATAATCTACCTAACTTGCAGTGCAATTTTTAGAAAATAAATTATATTAAATTCTGTATGTTTGAATAGACATGACAAATATTCAGATAATCTGTACAGCACCTACTGTAATGGTGGGTATTAGGTGGCCCAACTTGATGACTGCAACCTTTGTCAACACAGTAAGTGCTGAGAAATTCTGGCAGTAGTAGTCCAACAAACTTAAATCCTACCAGTGGTCTGCTGTATGCAGCAGAGAATGACAGTTTTGAGAAGTTACAGATATTAAGGGAAAAAATAATAATGGTCTGAAGGGAAATCAGCAGGTAGAGCAGATCTTGATTTTTGTTATCCCAATAACCAGGACTAAAAGTGTTGGATAGAAATTTCCAAGAAGTAATCAAACCTATCAAGACACAGAGGAGAGAAGGAGCAAGTACTGGATTTTTACCCCATGTTTGTCAGGAGACCACAGCACAATCAGTGCTAATTCATCCCCTGTATTACCTGCATCCTGTGTGTCTCCTGTTATGTTATCCTTTAAGACTGATTGCTGTGGGGGTCGTCTCCTGTACTGAAATGAGTGTTTATGACACACTGTTCTGAAAAACAGAATAGTTTCTTTACATTTATGCTTAAAATATCCAGTGTCTAAGATGCTGAAATATTCATGTTCATGCATTAAGTTCTTACTTGAACCTTCATGGTACAAACATGTATGCAGGGCTTGAGAAGAGATTAGCTAAACTTCCCCAGAACAAAACACAGAGCTCAATTTTTAAATTTCCAAATCATATAAAATAAAGATGTACATTTAATTTTACACAATTCTCGAATGGCAGATTGTAAGTTTTGGATCATCTATCTTGCTGGGATGAGGAAGGGGTGTCATGATGTTTTGACTTAATCGCCTTTTAAAAGAATAGTAGCCTGAAGGAGTGAATATTATTGACTCTCAAAACATCTCTTCATGCTAAACAGGATATGAAGTGGTCTTTAGTTGAAATGTTTTTTAATGGTGAATTCTTGCTAGTATTTAATTCAGAAAGGAGCATTTGTAACTGTTTACATGCATCAGTAAATCCTTTACAGTCAATGGCAGTTTGTTGAGTGACTTACCTGAAATCTGCTCCTTTCAGACTTTTAAATACATTGTAATTCCGTTCATAGCATGGAATTATATTGGCATTTAACTTCAAGCTGACATGCGGTTCATTGCCAGGAACAAATCCTTTACTGAAGCTGGCCTCTACCACATTGCCTAATATTTCTGCAGTTGGAGTAGGCTAACAGAACAAAAGCAGTAGGTGTCACAAATTAGCTTCTTGACTTCCCTGAAGTGTATGCAACAACTTGGAACCAGGCATTCATTTTGGCTTAAAATACGGTTAAATATACTCTATTATAAAACAGCAACAAGAGTTAAATAGACACAAAACTGATCTCTCTTCAGACTCTGAAAAGAGTTTAAAGTGTTATAAGCAACAAATGTTGGGAGACTAAAATGTTGTATTCAACTGCTGCCACTGACAGAATTAAAACACTTAAGAAACAATGTCAACTCATATTTAAATAAGCTCTTGCCATAGGCTTAGAATGATTCAGTTTAGAATTGTTGTGTTTGTGATTTCCAAAAAGTAAACTTGCCTGAATCTTTAGGGACAACTTCGTGGGTTTGTCCTTTAGGAGTCCCTGGAGGCGTGCTAGCTGGCAACTGGCTTTTGGTCCACTTGAAATGATCTCTGTTGCTGGGCAGCACCTGTGGACTTTCAGTGCAGTGTTGCAACATATTTCTTTCTTAGGTTCTTTTGTCCAGACACATCCATTGGCAAAGCAAGACAAGAATGGGATTATGAAAGTTCTAGCTGATTCCTTCTTCAACATTTTTAAAAAACAGTTGATAATACCTCTTTCCCTCAAGTAAGTTCACAAATGTCTTTGAATGATGTAACTTTCAGTCTGCTTTGCTGACGCCACAATTTGAGATCAGAGTACTAGAGCTAACACAAGAAAATTAATGGGGCAACACTCCTGTAATGCATTAATAATGCACTCCTGTAATGCATCACCTCAGCCTGGTAGTGTTCTTCTTTTGGCCCAATACATTTTAGTAAGCCCAAAAAAGGGATGATGACTCAGTGGCTCTTTAGGTGTTGCTGACTAACATCATTGCCTCCATTGGATGGGATTGAAGTGAAGTCCAAACCATGGCGGGGGGGACGTATTTCCCACCATGGCCTAAAATCTTGTTTCTAAAACCAATAATCACATTACAGCATTCCAGTGGTGACTGAACTGGCTCAAAGTGCACATATGTGAGGCAGAGAGACCACAAAGAAGAAGCAATTGTTCCAATTTCAAGGAAAGAAAGATGGACACCAGTATATAGAGACCCAAGATGAAAACAACTGTTTCCCATCTATCACAAAGAATAGAAAGAAAGCTGCTCTTCATTTATTAGAAGTGCTGTGGTACTGTTTTTCTATTGACTAAACCTTTTACTTGTCACCACAAATAAAAAGCCCATGACCATGAGATCCAGAGCAAAAGGGGAAAGTCCTAAGACCACTCTACATATTGCCTTTACAGCATTGTTATGGGATGCATACAATAAAATTGTGTATGTGAAATTGTGTCAAGAAAATCCTGTGATATGGTGACCCAAAGGTGAACCTAAGCAGTTGAAACAACATGAAGGCTCACATCTCTGTATTTTTGGTCACTGCAGAGATTGGTATTCTCTTTTTCCATCTGCAGTGTCTCAAGTGCTCCTTTGGACTCACCACTGCACTTCAGTATCCCTCTCTGAGGCCATTCCATTGCAAAGGGGAATGTAGAACTACCTGGCTATGTTCTTATTACTAGCTGCAGATCAATTACATGATCTGTTCAGACCTCCAGGGCCCCCAGTGGATCTTGGCTGAAGAGGTGATTAATCTGCATCTGACGACAGGGACATGGACAGATGTTTCTCTGATCTCCTTTCCATGAATAACAAAATGGCTGGGGGTGGGGCTACCAGCATTCAACAGTAAATCCTCAAAGGGGATGACAGGGTAGCCATAACAGAGTTCCATCTACCACACTCTTACATTACACTCAACCATGTAGGATCTCATCCACAGTGCATGTGCTATGCTCCCGCTTCCACTCCCTACCAAAGACAACTTCCCAGCATTATGGCCACCCACCGCAGTGCCTGAGCCATGTCCAGCTGCAGTTCTGCTATTGGGAAAAGAAAACAGACACTGCTCTCTTGGACCTCCCATATACAACTATTTGTAAGTTGTTTGCCGCCTTGATCCATATGGAGAGGTGGGATACAAATTAATAAATAAAAATTAAAAAAAATATACTAGTGTATGCTGGAGATCTGAAGAGGATGTCTGTTTTCATCTCCCAGCTGCAGAACTGCAACTGAATGTTGCCTGCTGGGCACCCTATGCACTCCCCAGTCACTAAAAGATTGTAGGATCACATTCTCGTGTTATGAAATTGCCTTCTGGGGCGGGGGGACGGTGTACAAGGAGGGGCGGAATACCTCTTTCAGTAACATCTCCAAAATTGCATACAGTGATATAGGTCTGGGTTACATCAGGATTCCAACCTTTCTTTTGGGATGTGTAATAAATACTGTTAGCATGGCTCACAACTGTATGGTATTAGGGCTAGGTAATCTGAGGACTTCTAGATACTACAGTCTCCAGCTTCTCTTAAGTCCCAGACATGGCCAGTGCTGAGTAGTAATAGTTCAGAAATGTCTGGAAAGCAACAGGCTGCCTATCTATGGTAAAATGTGTGTTAGTTGGCATACTAATCTGAGCATTTGTATGTCCTGTAAACTGAATAAAAGCTCCTTTTGCAATAACTGCATGAGGAGCCTGTTGTTGGAAGAATTCACCAATATTTCCTTATATCTGATTTGCAGCTGCAATGCACCACGTAAGTATTTAGAGTCATCCTGAACAGCAGAGTGCAATGTAGTGAATACCTTCTCTGTGGGTGTCAAGCGTTACAACAGCACATGGTGGTTTTTTGTAAAGCTCAAAGTCCTCGTTCCTTTTGTCCCAACTCCATCTGTCTCGGTCCAGAACTGGCTTCAATCTGCCAGCATTGAAAAAGTTCTCCTGCCATTTCTAAATGAATAGTAATTTTTTAGAATAAAAAAGCATGTTCTGAAAATTTGCACAGCAATATGGTGGTACATTTTCTATACTATTTACTGAAATACAGGTACTTCCACGAAGCAATTTCCTTATGCTGACTAAGAAAAGAATGAGGAGTTGGTACTTACGTGAACGATCATTCTGGGATGACAGGAGGAGCAATCCATCACGCATGGGTTCGATCCTCGCGCCAGCCAACGCAGGAGCCGTTCACGAGCCAAACGGAAAACCGTTTAACTGACTCCCTGCCCTCTCCGGCCAGTTTCCTTTCTCTAGCGTATCGGCCCCTCAGTTGCCACTCAAATTTGTTCCTCGTGAACTGTTCCCTTTACTTTTATCTGTATTGTTCCTATGCAATTTGTTTCTTCCCTCTCTGTGGGTTTTTTTTTTTTTCTTTTCTTTTCTTTTCTTTTCCCAGCGGTGGGCATGGATTGCTCCTCCTGTCATCCCAGAATGATCGTTCACGTAAGTACCAACTCCTCATTCTCGGGCTGACAGGAGGATCAATCCATCACGCATGGGACCTTCCCAAGCTGACTCCTGGGAGGGCATTACATCACAGCCTGAAGTACACGACGGCCAAATGCTGCTTGTGCCGATTTGTACTTGTCGAGCTTATAGTGCTTCACAAAGGTTGTGGACTCCTTCCATCCAGCTGCCTCACATACATCCTCCAGCGAAGCCAAGGAGCTGTAAGCTACTGATGCCGCCATTGATCTTGTGGAATGAGGCCACACATTTTGAGGGCGAGGCTCATGTGCATAATCGTAACATATGTATATGCAAGTTTTGATCCAGGCTGCAATGACTGACTTACTTGCTCTTTGCCCCAACGTCTTTGGCTGGAACGACACCAGCAACGCCTCTGATCGGCGGAAGTCTTTGGTCCTATTCAAATATATTCGCACTGCTCTCCTGACGTCCAATTTGTGCCACCGCTTCTCTAACGGATGCACTGGTTTTGGACAGAACGTTGGCAAATGTATTGTTTGCTGTCTAGATGAGGGAGACAGGCATTTAGGCAGGAAAGATGGATCAAACGTCAAGGTGAGCTTGTCCCGCTCGAACTTGCATAAGTTATCATTCACTGAGAGTGCTGCCAACTCTGAGACTCTTCTGGCTGAAGTTATTGCCAGCAGGAAAGCTGTTTTAAACGACAGCAGCCGCACGGATGTTTCCTTCATAGGCTCAAACGGAGGCCCAACCAAGGCATTGAGCACCAGGTTCAAGTCCCAGGACGGGAACCTATGAATCGTCGGGAAGGATGATAAGGTAGCCCCACGGAGGAACCGCTTGATGTGTGGGTGCCCTGCATACGAGGTTCCATCCTCCGCCAAGATTGATGACAATGCCGCCACTTGCCTCCTTAAAGTATTGGGGCGGTAACCTTTCTCCAGCCCGTCCTGCAGGAACTGTAGAACTTGCGACACTCCCACAGTCTTTACAGAAATGTTCTTCTCCTCACACCAGGTACAGAACGTGTTCCATGTTCTGTCATATATCTTTTGCGTGGATTCCCTACGGGAACCCATAATAGTTTTAACTACGCTGTCTGTATACCCTCGCTGTGTTAAAAGTTGCCTCTCAATAGCCACGCAGCCAGATTTAGCCATCCCGGATCTGGGTAGTTCACAGGACCCTGCTGCAGAAGGTCCTCTCTCACTGGTAGCTTCCACGGAGCACCCTGTGCCAATTCCAGTAGCAAGGGGAACCAAGGCCTTCGTGGCCAGTGAGGCGCCACAAGCACTACCGATGCTCTCTCCCGTCGGACCTTTACCAGAACTCTCTGGATGATTTGAATTGGTGGGAACGCATAATGAGTCCCCCGCGGCCATTGCACCGATAATGCGTCGTGGGCCTCTGCACCGTCCTCTCCAAATATAGAAAAATATCTGTTTAATTTGGCGTTTCTTCCAGAGGCAAATAAGTCTACCTGTAGCGGACCAAAACGCCTTTCTATATGTTTGAAAACCTCGCTGTTCAGGGACCACTCCCCTGGATGTAGCCAGTTCCTGCTTAAGAAGTCGGCTTGTGTGTTCAAGACTCCCTTGAGATGAACTGCCGTGATGGATTTCAAATTCCGCTCTGCCCAGTGGAAAAGCCTTGTCGACTCCAGTACCAGTGGCACTGAGCGTAATCCGCCCTGTTTGCAAATGTAGGCCTTCACTGTCATGTTGTCCGTGAACACCTTCACATGGCGGTCTTTCAGCAAATGCCGACACCTCTGAAGCGCTAATCGAACGGCCTTCATCTCCAGGTAGTTGATGTTGAAGCGTCTGTCTGCAACCGACCAACGCCCCTGCACTGCAAAGCCTTCGCAATGTGCACCCCATCCTGATAGGCTCGCGTCTGTGGTGACATGGATCATGTCGTCTTTCTGGAAAGGCACTCCAGCATTCACATTCTCCTCTCGCAGCCACCAAGACATCCCGTCTCGGATTTTGCGAGGTACTTCCACTGAGTAATGCTTTCTGCTGGCTATGGACCGCTGATGTCCCATTAACAGCCTCTGTAGCGGTTTTACATGGAAACTCCCCCATTCCACCAATTGTGTAGAGGAAATCAGGAGTCCCAGCACCTTCGCTAGTGCCATTAAGTCCATAGCACTGCTCCTCCTCAGGCTGCGAGTTGCTAGTTGCAGATTCACCAGCCGTTCTTTTGACAGGTAAAGTTTCCCCTTTGCCGTATCTATCACTGCTCCCAGGTGTGTTATCACTCTCGTAGGGGTTAATACACTTTTCTCTGCATTCAGTAGGAACCCGTAATCTGATAAAGTTTCTATTGTCAATGACAAGTCCCTCGCTAGCTTGTCCCGTGAATGCGCCTTCAACAGGATGTCGTCCAAATAGGGGTGAAGACTCACCCCTCTCAGGCGCAGGAAAGCTATTAGCGGAATCAACACTTTGGTAAACACTCTGGGGGCTGAGGCAAGTCCGAAAGGCAAGGTCTTGAATTGGTAGTGACCATCCTTGTAATTGAATCTGAGATACCTTCGGTCGTGAGAGGACATTGGGACATGGAGGTAAGCCTCTTTGAGATCTATCGATGCCATGTAATCCCCTGGAAGCAAGTTCTCCCTTATCGTTTGCAAGGTCTCCATCTTGAACTTGCGGTACTCCACGAACCGATTGAGATATCTCAGATTCAAAACCGGCCTGAATTTGCCGTTTGACTTCGGTACTACGAAGAAAACTGAGTACACCCCCGTGTACCTCTGTTGTTGCGGCACCTCCTCTATTGCTCCTATTGTCAGCAAATGCTGAATTTCCTGAAATACTACCTGTTCCTTGCTTTTCTCCTGTGGGACTGGTGATGGAAGAAATCTGTCCTTTGGACACGTATGGAAAGAGATATTGTAACCTCTCGTTACTAACCCCAGGACCCATTGATCCGACGATATTTGGGGCCATCTGTGTCCAAAGGCCAGAAGTCGTCCTCCCACTCTCAGTTGTCTGTCAATATGGGGTCTTACCGCGCTTGGGGCTTCCCCAAGCTTCCCCTGTCCTTGCCTGCTATTCTGGTATTGTCTAGTGAACTGGGACCTCTGTCTATTCCACTGGTATCTCCCAGGTCTGTAATCATTACTTCTTCCGTTAAATCCGTAAGATCTTCCTCCCCGAAAGGAGTAATTCGAAGATCTGTTAATTCTCCTTTCCGGTTTTCTCTTTTGTAAGGTTGGCATCACCTGTTTTTTCTCTCTCGTCTCTACTAAAACTTTCTCTAACGCTTTTTCCCCGAAAAGCAAGTCCCCCGAATAAGGAACGAAGGCCAAATTATTGCGGGATTTCTGATCCGCCTCCCAATGCCGTAACCACAAAGAACGCCTGGCCACCGTCAGCATGCTGACGTTTCGTGCTGCACATGTTGCAGCATCCAGGCCTGCATCCGCTATGTACTTCAAAAGTCTCTGTATTCGCAGTACTGCCTTCATTAATTCCTGTGCACTCCATTCCTGTGTGTCCAATATATCTTGGGACCACAGAACCCCAGCTCTAGCAAACATGGATGCGGCAGTGGCAGCCTTGATTGTTAAAGAAGCTGCCTCATGTGCCTTTCGAAGCGACACTTCAGCCCTACGCTCGTCTACCTCCCTCAGCTGAGTGTCGCCCTCTCGGGGAACAATGGCACCTGAAACTAACCCCGCTATAGGAGCGTCCACAGGGGGAACTTTGAGGAATTCTGTGTCCTGTTTCAGGAAGGAATATAGCTTCTGGCATGCCGCCAGACTCTTCCTTCCCTTTCCATGAGAAGACCATTCTGCCAATATCATGTCCTTAAACATATCAGGTAAAGGCAAATCCGTGCCTTTCTTTTCCTTCCTCCTAATAACTGATGCTACCCTGCAGTCCTTATCCTTATCTTGCACTTCCTTTTCCTTATCCAATCCTAACGTCTGAAGCACCCGTCTCAAAGTGCCATTGAGGAATTGTGCTTCAAACATCCTATCAGATTCCTGTTTGTCCTCATCCTCATCCTCTGAGTATTGGCCATCCTCCCAATCCATTAGGTCCTCCTGAGGTGAGTCTCCCTCACTGACAGGTAAGTCCTCTACATCCCCCCTGCCTGTGGGTGAGTACTGTGTATTTCCTCCTGATAGGTTTTCCAATCTCCTCTTCTTCACCAGATGGCGCTCTTGTGCCACCTCCTGTGGTATTGGCCTCTTTTCTGCCTGTGATGGTATCCTAGGCTGTGGCTGACCCTGATGCTCTGGTAGCATTGCATCAGACAGTTGTGTACTGTGTAACTGGCCTTGTGTGCCCTGTGGATTTGCGGTCAACAGTTTTGCCAATGCCCATTGCTCCAGTAAGTCTGGCATGTGGCCACTTCTCTGGCTCCACTGAGTATTCAGCGCTGTTTGCAGCTGCATGGACACTGAGTCTCTTATCATAGTCTGCATTTCATTCCTCAAGGCCTCTAATGATTGCTGCCAGTGCGTATGCTGTGCTCCCTGGGCAGTTTTCTCCTGCCTCGGTGACTGTTTCGGGGCGTTTGCTAACCACTGTGCCAGGAACTGTGTCATGTCTGGTGGCAACCCCATATGACTGGCGGCGCCCATGAGAGCACTGTCAGACCGCTGAGAATGTGAAACGGGCGGGCCCAGTGAGAACGCAGCCACCGAGCCCCTTGGGTCCGACCCTGTGTCATTGCGCATGTGCACTGCCACACCCAACATGGCGGCCGGCCCTGCTGGATACTCTGGGTAATCCCGTTGAGCCGCCACACTCAAAATGGCGGCCGGCGCTCCGCCTTGAGGTCCTGTTTCACGGGACGCCATCTTGGCTTCTTTCTTCCCAAGATGGTGCCCTGCCGCCTCACCGGTAAGTTTGAGGCTACTTACTGTGGGATTAGAAGGCTTTTTCTCGCCCTTTTTATCTGCCTTTTTTACTCTCTTCCCTTCCTTTTTGTCCTGTGGCAGTTTACCTGCTGCCTTTTTACTTAAGGGAAGTCTGGATTCATCTGTCTCGCTCTCACTGGAGGTCAGGAAAATTTTCCTCAAATCGGCAGAGCGGTCGTCATCTGCGATCCGCTGCTGTTTGCCCTTCACGGTAGTTTTTCCCAGTACCTCGTCCGTGACCCGCCTCACGGCGGTTTTCTGGACGGAATCTACCGTGGCAGTGTCTGAGCCCAATGTTTCCATGGCGCTCTGGATCACTTCACCTGGCACCGGCTTGCCATCCTCCTTTGAAGCCATTTAAAAATTCTCGTTGTCGCCTAACTAAGCTGTTCCGCCGGAGAGGGAGTGAACTGCGTCTGGTCTGTACGCAGGAGAATCTAAAAAACTGGCCGGAGAGGGCAGGGAGTCAGTTAAACGGTTTTCCGTTTGGCTCGTGAACGGCTCCTGCGTTGGCTGGCGCGAGGATCGAACCCATGCGTGATGGATTGATCCTCCTGTCAGCCCGAGAATGCATTACAGGCTTTGATACTGGCTTTTGTGACCTGAAATAATACCTAAGAACAAAGCTCCTTATCTAGAGTACCAGCATACTTCTGTTTCTCAAACAGTAATTTGCTACTGCTATACAGGAAATATATTTTGAAATTTGAGTGCACTTTCTAAAGCAGTACAGAATGGGAATAGCAGGTCAAAGCAAAGGCTTTGTTAAAATACCCATGTTTTGTTTTCTTTAATAAATTAGTAGATACCCTGGAATAACATCAGCTGCTACACACTGGAATGTTAACACAATGGTACTGATTAGTACTCTGAATAAACAGTTCAGGGCAGTTTCAATAAGTTCCTATACTTTCACTTTCTTAAGTCTTTTAAGCATCAAAATCTGGGATTGGGGTTTCCTCTTCTTTTTGTCCAGAATACCAAATATCAAGGAAGTTGAAATAAATGAATAGAAAAACAGTAAATCTAATCTCAGTAAAATAGATCCCCATTGAGTAATCAATTCTAGCATGTACTCTCATTTTTTGTTCTCACAAAGTCTTTTTTCCCCCCAAAACTAAAATCCTACTGAATTGCCATAGAATGGTGGGACAGTTCATTCCTTTATTTTCAATAGTTATAGACTGCCTGTTCACAAATGTTCCTGGGCAGCTTACAAAATAATAACGTTAAAAGCAATAACAGTAAAATAAACATACTAAAATCAGCCTTTGTTTCCAGATACAATTCAAAAAGCTGGTCATGACCCATACAACCCTATACACCTTAGGTCCAGGCTATCTGAAAGACCATATCTGCCCATACGAACATGCCAGAGTTTTAAGATACAGAGAAGAAATCTTTCTCTTGGTCCCACTGCTGTCCCAGGCTTGCTTAGTGAGAATTGCCATCCACAAGAGGCTAGGTTGGCTCCCTCCCTGCTTTCCTTTTGCTAGCAGGCAAAAACCTTTTTCTTTAAGCAGGCTTTCAGCGTATAAGCAGGGAAGCTTTTATTGGGATGCTTCATCTTTTTATGTCTTACTAGGAGCCAGCATGGGTTTGAGCACTGAACTACAACCCTGGAGACCATGGTTTGATTCCCTCTGACTCCAGGGAAACATGGGTGAGGTTTGGCCTGTCAGATACTCTCAGCCTCCAGAAAACCCCGTGACAAGGTCACCTTAGGGTTCCTATAAGTCAGAAACGACTTGAAGGCACGCAAAAAGGTCTTACTGAAAGATTTTATATTGTTTTATATGGGAATTGTCATTGGTTTGGTTTGGTTGTTTGATTGATTGACTCTGGAAGCCACTTGAGTTCCACTCTGGGATAAAGGTGGAATACATATGAAATGAAATAAATAAAATCAGAAACAAAGATTGAAGTATGACCATAAGAGCTAAAATGACTTTTAAAGGCTACAGTAGGAAAAAAGAGGAACAGTTGGCCCTCCTTATCCATGGTCTCCAGCTATATGAGCTTGAGCATCCTATTATCTAAAATGGCAGAAAAATGTTTGTGGACATGCTGAAGCATCCATGCCCACATTGCCACCATTGAATATAATGAGATATGAGCATTCACTCATTTTGCTATTTGTGTGGTTTCCTAGAATGGAAGCCCCCATATATGAAGGGCACACTGTATATATGTGGCTCTTAAAGGACTTTAGAGGGAATTTCAGACAAGCTACCTGAGCAAGGTATTTCTTAATCAGGCCCTCTCACACATAGCTACAACTGATTGGGCCTCCAGTGATAAATTCAAGATCTGTGTAGGTACATGTGGAAAGAGTCTCTCTCTCTCTCTCTTTTTCATGGGGTGTGCCACTACAAGTGCATGTGACAAGAACAATAAAAAATGAAGTTCTGTTACCTCCTTTAGCTCCATCAGTCGTGCCTCATCTGGCATATGAGGATGCAAATTAGATTCAATGCTGCTCTTAAATCCAGGATATACAAATCCTTCTGGTGAGAGCCATAACTTCTTTGATTGCTCTATGGATTCCTTCTGTGCAATATGCACATTCACTGGGTCAAACATACCTGAGAGATATTCATGACTATAAGCATACCTCTGTCTTGGTACCTACAACAGATAAATGTTTTGGAATATTTCTGTTACCATGAACTGTCAACTGGTAAACCTATGAAATTAAAGGATTATAAAAGAACAAGAGTTCAGTACTTTTTCAGCCCTACTCTTACACCAAATTCTTTTATGAACTTCTAACATATGATTGTTACAGATGTGTGGACAGTGATATAACCTGAATTATTAAAGAGTCTGTTTATCAGTAATACCGACACCGCTTCCCTGTGTAAATTTACTGTAATAGTTTACTGGGAATGGTCTTTCTTGCGTTCTCCACTGGAGTCTCCTGAAGAGGCTAGATCCGGATATAGGAAGATAGAGCTCTGTTGTCAGAAGCCCATTTCTCCTCCCCTCTGAAAATGGTGTACAGAGGACTGTGGTACTCTGTTGAACAGGATGAACTGTTGTAGAATAGGGAAAGGAGGATTCCTGAAAATTAGATACCCTGCCCAAACAAGATAGATTCTGGATCTAACCCTAGATATTCAGCAAGGAGCATGAACTACATTCCCCAGTAATTATGCACACAGACCTGCAGAAATGCCAGCACATTTGAGGTACTTCCAATGTATCTGGTTAGTTAGTAAATACTGGCTAAAAAATACATATGATTACAAGTATAGAATTGCAAGTGTATCATGTACACACTGAAATCATTAGAAACACCTGGGAGCTCTCCTTGGGTCATAATCGACTGCTAATTAGGAATCTCACAGCTTAAGGAGAACTTTATAAATTCCATAAAAGAGCAATCTCTGATCTTAATCCACCAAAATATACTTCTGGGTCTTATGCAAGCCTTAACACCTTAATCCATAAGCTATAAAAAGTACAGGTGAAGAAATACAATTGTCTTATGTTTATTTCTTAGAATTATTCTCCAATACAGTGTTTTCTTTTGGGGGCAACAGAAAGATCTCATTTTCTACTCCCCTTATTTTAACAAGATCTATCTTGACTGATAAAAGTATAGTATTCAGTTTGATTATTGTACATACACCTCACCTTCCAGTCTTATATTTTCATTTGGTTAACATATTTCTTGTGTGAGGCCATGGAATAAAAATAGTTAAACAAAGAATCCTGTATGGCTGCTCTCTCACCTTTGCCATCTCCTCTCGAAGTAGTTTCTTTGCCATTTCTGCAGCATTCAAGCTCTGACAGCTGTAGTTAAAGATGGACTTGCCATCAGAGGGGAAAGCCCTGATGGTTCTAGAGGCTTCCTTTTTCACCATCTTGCTGAGCAGGCTCAAGTTCTCAATATTAGACTGCAAGAAATACTAACATGAGAAAATATTCTGGCCCCATATAACTCTTATTAGACAAAATAATGCAGTTCTGAAAATAAAACACAAAACCATTACTATGGAGAAACTCAGTAACAAGACTGCCAGGTAAGACAGATATAGAATAAGTACTAGAACAGTAGTTCTTAACCTTTTCTTTACCATGAACCCGCTTTTGCTGCTGCAGGCCAACAAGACTTAACTCTGTCAGAGATGGTTTGACCAAACCTCTAGAAAATACTTTCTAAAGTTAGTGTAAATGTCATGTTGCTTTAATTGCTTTAGCTGTTAAGTGCACCTGGGGAAAGGAATGTGATTCAACCTGAGTTTGTGCTGAGTCAGGCTTATGAGCAGGTGCAGACAATACAAGGGTTGGCCAGGATTGGCTGGGTGTCTGTATAAAGGTAGCACAATCCCAGCCAAGACTGCCTATAGTGCTTAAAGTGTGTCTGCTGAGGGCTTTGCTGGAGAGAGCAAGCTTGATATGCCGGATTGCTATCTGGACTTTGTTAATATTGTATATATGTTGTAACAAAGAATAAAGAGCCTCCATATTGGAAGATTGCAACTTGGAGTTGGTGAGTGTTACTGGCTTAGTGCTTGTGCTGCTAATGGTGTTCTCTGCTGCTAGGCAGAGCTGTGTGTAGCTATCTCTGCTAATCTATAAGGAGTTTTTCCTTGACTGGCTATTTTTGCCTTTTCCTCCTTTTGTTTTTGGGGGACAAACTCAGGGTGGTTTCTGGTTGTATGTGCACCAGCAAGACATGTCACATGCTTTCTCAGCTACTCTGGGTCATTCACTTGCACATTCTCACTGTGTGCAGAAGTAGCAAGTACTGAGTACATTTTTTCCTATCAAACAATTTCATGACTTTTGAACAGTTTGAAATATTGTAATGAAAAATTTGTACAGATGATGTCTGTCACAAGCAAAAGACTCCTGCTCTTTGAGATCAATGTATGACTGTTTGTCTGCCTCTCTCCATCTGTCTTTCTCCCTTCTATTCATTGACCCTAGGATTCCATAGGATGCTGAAAGTGGAATAATAGCAGTATAATAGTGTGGAAATGGCCTATCAGTCAAATCAAAAGAAAAAGACATGCCCTGCTGTGTAAGTTTCCAAATGTGGGGTACGCTGATATTCAGACTAGCAATTCTCCACTGCGGACGTGCTACTAGCATGGTTCCCTAAGATTCCAATACAAGTATCTAGAATAATCTCAGTCTTTCAATCCTGCAGCACACTCACCTGGATATAGTCTTGTGGAGTCTGATTTTCCATTTCCCTTTTTTTCAGTATGTATGCTTCATTATGGTTATCTAAATGACAGTGCATATCTCGCCTCCTGTGCAAACACTTGACTGGAATATTAAATTTCTCTGAGATCTTTGGGTACTGCTCAATAAATAGGTCATCTCTACCCAAAGGAATGCCAAACTCTTGGCTCAGCATTGTAATCATTTCTGCAGAGGGCAAAAGATTATGATGGACAACATCCCTTAACTTTGTAACTTGGCAGATATAATCAAGCCTGTGGAATAAAGAGATCGAATAGGAGGAGAAATCAATGTTTTGGCTCTGCATTTTCATAAAAATACAACACTTCCTTTTGGATTGGTATAAAAATAGATAAAAGTATCTCCTCAGCACCACATCCTAACAATGCCTCCATGACCAATACTCCCAGAAAGTAAATGGAAAGGCAGAAAGGTCCTACTCTTTTTAAATTGCTAACTTTATAGCCTAGAGCAGACTGAAGAATCTTTACAGTTGGAACTATCACTGTCAGTACGAGCTATTATCTGGAAAGTGGAAAAACCTCAATTTCCCTGGGACCTCAGAAACACCTTGGCATAAGAAGAATACATCGCGCTTAATGGCTTCAGCCTCTATTCACAGATGAGGTCAACTGTATATTGACATCACTGGTATTTTATAAAATTTTTGAGGGTCAGTCTACCAGAATTGCATGTATCCATACTGTTGCTCAGCCATGACAAGGGGCAAGCAGGTTCTGGGCATGACTAAGTAAACAATTTTAAGCAGTATTTGGCTATAAACACAAAGATAACATTTTCACAGTAGAGAAACTAATCTTCATTCTGTAACATACTGTCAGAGGCCTACAGCGCCAAAAGGTTTGTATTTTTAAAAAACTTTTTTTTTTACCAGTTCCTTATGGCCCAAGAGAACAGTGTTTCACTTTCATCACACCTATGATGGTGGTACCAAACCTACTAATCCAGTTTTTGAGATGCTGCCCCAATGCTTCATACTATATAGGAACGCTACAAATGATGAACAATGTCATTCAGTGTAACCCACCCATTAAGACAGTATGCCATCCAAACCCTGAAAGAATTACATAACATTCTGGCCCTCATAAGGTCTCCTAATTTCACATTTGTGGTGCAGACATAGATATTGGCAGCCCAAGGCAGCTCAACATACAGGCAAATTGGGTATTTCGCAGTACGTTTACATGGGTGTGGCTGAAATGTAACAACTAATTTTTTCAGTAGTGTGCCAACAGTCAGGGAATTTAGCAAGGTAATCCTGATCCTGGCTTCCAAACTGAAAAATCAGAAGTTTTCATAGTTTTCCTTTTCAAAAATTGAAATATGTGAAGAGTAGTATTTTGGGTTTTTTAAATATATATAAACACACACACACACATATATATATATTGGATACCAAAGAAATTACCAGTGTTCCTCCTGCCTTCAATCCATACAGGCTCAGCAATCTTGCACAAAAAAATAAAATGAAAAAAATATCCTGGCATAAGATCATTCATTGTTACAAGTCTAAATACACTTGGTCAGCTGTGATCAGGTGGTCTCCATACACATTTCAAAACACATTTTTGTTTTCCATTTTATAACAATCTTGCATGTTATACATTCTGCATTAAGAGCTGCATGAGGTCTGCCTATTTAGACTTTGACTGGAAATATTTCAATTTGTGGTCCCTTATGCTTTTAAACATCTACATAAAGCCACTTAAGGAGGGTATCCAGAGTTTGGGGATTGGGTCTAATCACACTACTGACCATACAGTTTTATATCACTTTTTCAACTAATTCCAAGGAGGCTGTGGAGATCCCCAACCATTGACTGAACATGTGGACAGTCAGACTGGATTGGATGTATGTGAACAACCTGAGGCTCAATCTAGACTAAATGGAGGTGCATGCAGCAAGCAGGCCATCCTGGGATTGGGTTCACAATCTGTTCTGAATTTTGTAAAAGCAAAGCATCTCAAGTGAACTGGGTCCTATTATTAAAGCACTGTGCTGCAATGTCTCCCTGCTAATGAAAATCTGGAAAGATCTTTTTTCCTCTACATATTACTCCAGTTGTGGTATCAGATATTATTCTTTACCGAGATGAGAACTGCTAGAGGTACAGACACAGAAAGAGAGAGGGAAGGAGGGAGAGAAGGAGATTTAAAAAGTCCAAAAACAAGCTAACCTGGTTAAAGCTTCAAAACATGGCTGAGGAACCATATCCCTGATATACAGCAAAGGCTGTTTCATGATACTAGTGAGTGGCTTACAGAGACGAATATGAAACACAATAGCTTCAAGATCTGCATACAAGCGCTGATGAAAAGACAACTGGGAGTTATAAAATATTTGTAATCTTCCAGTTTTAGCTTCTTTCAACCTGTAACATACAAAAAATAAAACTCTGTGATTAACCATATATTCTGTAATCTTCTATTCTTGAACTTCCATACATTTTTAATCCTTTTAAGCTTCCTTATAGAAGCTTTTTAGATGCAGATAAAATAGAGAAGCATGCACCATATGACCAACAATTCATGTCTTTGATTCTTATTTTATAACAATAAAGACCTTGAGAGCCAGTTTGGTGTAATGGTTTGAGCATTAGAGAGCAGGGTTCAGTTCCTCACTCAGCCATGGAAACCTATCTGGTGACCTTGGGCAAGTCACACACTCTTAGCCTTTGGGTCTTAAGTTTGCCTTAGGGTTGCCGTAAGTCAGAAGTAACTTAAAGGTACACAACAACAAAAACCACCACCATGACCTTTGATCAATATAATCTTCACCTCTATGTTCTTCACACAAAAGCTGCAAAGTAGAATCAACATTTTTCCATAAAAAGCAAGCTTCACTTGTTAGTTTTATACTCTCTTAGCCAAAAAAGTAGGTTCATTTTAGGAGAACATGGCCTGAACCCTATTAATCCTGACTGAAGTAAACTCCTTGAATCAACTGCTGAATTATCAATGTCACACTTTGATTCACTGGGCCTACTCTACTATGACTAAACAATAGGCCTATACTGTTTAAAGATATGTCATAAAAGTTCCTGAAAATGTATACCTTTTTAATAGTAAAAGTGATAGAACTGAGAACCAATTTGCCGAACCTAGGTATAGGAAACTGAACTGAAGTCAGATCTCAGTTAGGCATAAATTCATTGAGTTACACCTCACCTTTCACTCTTTTACAATCTACTTGCAAAGGGAGGGTTGTGCAAATAAAACATACAGGCACTACCAGAATTCTTACATTAATCCTGATCTAGAAATAAAGATAAGAATATAAATGTGCCTACAAAGCCTTTTTCAATGTTTCTCCATTGTTTTCAGATTCAGAAATGAACACCAGAAATGATTTTCACTGCTGTACAATAATTTAATTTTGAACTAAAGTGTAGGTTAAAAAAAAATCAATAAACAAATATAGAAAAGTATCCTAAATCTACTTATATTCTGATTTTCAACTAGGAATGCCTAATTAAAAAGTATAAAAAATACAACATACTCCTCTCATTTAGACATAAAACAGTCTATGACTGAAAATCAGGGCTATGAAGGTGATCAAAGAAGTTTTAGCCAATTAATCTATATAAACTGATAGGCAAGTTAAACATGATTCCAATTCAAAAAGCATGATTTCATTATCTTAAGATAATGCATGTTTTGCAGGAAACAACTTGGAAGAGACATTCCTGCTGCAGGAAAGAGGGATGCCTATTAAAACGGGATTGCCAACATGTATTTAAAGATGTTTTTTAAACTATTTGTGCCATTAATATGGACACCTAAGAGAGTAAATCCATTCACAAATGGAATGTTGGAGTGTACCGAGTAGTCCTCCAAGCACTGTGCCTTCACTCATGGCATAATGATGCCATTATGTTACACCAGGGTAAAACTAACCAGTCTCACAGTAGTCTATTTCACGGGCAGGGATTTTAATGGAAAATGAGTGTTTGTCCTTCCTTGGACTGTGCAATAGTCCTTTTGGCCAGAATTCTATCGGTGTTTTATGCATATGTAAATTCCCCTTCAGAGATGGGGACATTTTGGTCTGATGTAGAATATCCACATTCATTTCAAGACTGTGTAAGTAAAGTTGCACACATTGCTCATGTGCATATAGATGCACACTGCAATTTATGCACACAGATGTGACTGTGCAGCCAGTTTTATAACAATTCATTAACCATGCATCTTTGCACAACACCTACATAAATACATAAACATAAAGTTACATTCCATCTCTTCCATGTAGGGCCTCAGCCATTATTGTCTGAAAACAGTGGAAGTGATCTGAATAGAAAGTTCCAATATGGTGCTATCCAGAAAGAGAAGGATTTAATGAAATTGTATTTCTACTTATTTTCCACTTGCAAACCAGACAGTAGTAAAAATAATAGATCTGGAGAAAACACATAGTGTAGCTCAAGGTGGGCTCCATATTTAGTCACAGTTAAAGAATATTCCTATTGAAAGCAATGGACTTAAGTTAGTCACGCTGCCCAGAGGATAACTAAATTTACATTCAAACCATCCAAACTCTTAAACAGATGCTCACACTCATAATGTAACATAGTTTATAGGCAGGAAAGAAAGATAAAGAAAACTTAGATTCATGGGTGTTTCTCAAATATCTTGGCAGAATAAGTTCTTGCCAAGAGAATATTGAAAAGATTTTCACTTCAGAATCCATCTGAACTATACTATTTCTGTAAAAAGGAGTGACTTCTCCTTTACAGTGACAACAGCACTAGTTTTGTTCTAGGAATCAGTATGGTGATGTACACAAATGTCACTTAGGTGGGGAGGAGATGAGCCTCTGCTCTGTTTTCCTGAACCCTAACAGCTTTAAAACTATAGCTCCAGATTTTTTTATAATACTGTAATATATCATACTGTGAACACCTTCTATTTAGTTATTTATACTTCTAAAGGGAAAGCTGTTCCATTTTGAAAAGGAGGAGGAAGTACATGATTATATACTGAAGATTAAAAAGCAAAACTGCGACTTCCGGGTTTAATGGCGGACCGAATGGTCACGTAGAGACCAAGCTGGTCTACACGTAACCACCCAGCTGGGCGAAACCGGCACGTTAAGTTTCTGGAATGCCGGTCTAATTTCTCCCCGGGTAAAGGGAGATCAGAGGGACCCGGAGGGGGCTCGAAGAGGACTGTCATCGACTAGACACGGAGATTCTGTGCCGAAGGTTCGAAGACGTCCAGGAGCCGAAAGGGACGCCACAACCCTGTTGGGCAGCCGCATCTGCGACGAAGGAACGCCAAAACCTTTTTTTTAAAAAAATCGTTTGCGAAGAATGTTAAATGAATTGGATTTCTTAAAACTTCTCCCCTGGGAGGATACAAAATGGATCTACTTTAAAGACTGTGTCCAGAGATTGAGAGTTAAAATTCAGATTCTTACTTCTCTTTTTCTTTTTTTTGTCATGGAGATAATGGCGGACGCGACGACACAGTGAGCTGGCTAATGTACTTGTTGGAGGATGACGAATAGAAAGTAAGGTCGAAAGCCGGTACGGCTGACTGAGTACTAACTTTTTTTTCTTAGTCTGTTCCTTCTTCTTTCTCCTTTTTTTCTTATGGAGATTTTGCATTTAATACAAAGACTTTAAATTTATTTAAGATCGAGTTTGGGGTGGATTTACAAAGACTGTGCTGAATGTGAATGACGTGCTGTAAGAAAGGAAAGAAGACGTTATATGGGGCTTTTTTGTGAAGAGTAAGAGCAAGTTGACAATGTGAGAGGGGACTACCGAGACTGTATGACTTGAATTTGGTATGGATTTACAAAGACTGTGCTGACGGTGGGTGAAGCGCTGGAAGTAAGGAAGAAAGACGTTTTTGTGGGATTTTTTTTTTTTTTTTGTGATAGAGCACTGGCAACGTGAGTGGGAACTTCCAAGACTGCATGAGCTAAGACATTCTGCGGGATTTTCCGTAAAGGAGTAAGTTGATAACGTGAGAGGGGACTATCGAATTCTGAGTTAACCGAGTTCGGTGGAGAATTTAAAAGACGGTACTGACTGGACGGTTTTACAAAGATTGTGTTGCTGGGTGAAGTGCTTGAAAGAAAGAAAGAAGACGGGTGGGATTTTCGGCGAAGGAGCAAGTTGACAACGGGAGAAGAGAATATTGAGACTGTGTAAAGAGATGTGGGTGGATTTATAAAGACTGTGCAGACTGCGGGTGAAGTGTTGGAAGGAGGGAAGAAAGTTGTTTTGTGGGACTCTTTGTGAAAGAAGCTGGTAATGTGAGAGGGACGGTGTGGGTGTGTGGTGTGAGGAGGAGAGACCTTGATTATGTTTACAGATCAAAGTGATTGGAAGGAAGGTTGCTAAGGAGAAATAACCTTGATCTGATATAAATAACAGAGTGGGAAGAAAATTATCTTAGTGTGCTCTCTTGTGGGGTTAACTGGTACTACACTAAATATTAAGCTGTTTATATTGCCTTAGCTAGGCTGTAAGAGATACATTGTAAAGCAATAAGATAACGTTGTTGTTTTTTTTGTTTTTTTTTGTTTTTGTTTTCCCCTTCTTACAGCACAGTCTCATTATAGATAAACAGACATTGTAAATGTTAGTAAATAATAGAAAATAACAGAATACTATTGGAAGCGACTTAGGTAGAAGGACTACAATAGACTGGATAACAGAGTAAGAGTTGATTTTTGAAATAATTGTGTTATTTTTTGATCCCACTTTTATTTACTATAATCTCTTTGAAATATAGATATTATAGATATTATTAAGATATATTTTATCTGACTAAGAAGCTAATATAATTAAGATAATAAGATTTCTTAGAGACTTATATAGTACATGATGACAACAAGAAAAAAGACTGTATCATATACCCAATCCAAATTAACAACGGAAAGAAGACCTTCATTAGAACAACCTGTACAGGTGCCAGGTTCCGGACAGATGGGCGGGATTGGAGAACAAATATTAGAAGAACTTAAAAATTTAAGACAAGAGATGGGGAGTTTTAAAAAAGAGATAAGACAGGAATTAAAAGACATGAGAGCAGAAATCAGAGCTGACTTGAAGAAAGAGATGGATGGAATAAATAAGAGAATGGAGAAAGTGAATAAAGATGTAAAGACAATACAGACAGAAGTCAAATTGATGGAGGTGCGCATTAAACAAGGAGAAGAAGAGAAAAAAGAATTAACTGACGGATTTAATAGACATGAGAGAGAATTAACTTACAAGAATTAGATATCGCGATAGATGTCTGAGATTAAGAGGGCTAGAAGAAAGATCGGGAGAAAATATTTATGAAAGGGTTATTCCTGACCTTGCCACATTTATGGACATGTCAGAAGAGAGAATGGAGTCTGAAATAGACAAAATGTTCAGAATAAGTTCAAAGGTGGCAAAGGAAAAGAACTGGCCCAGAGATATCCTGATTTGTTTTACAAGAACGAAGATGAAGGAGAAAGTTTTACAGAACAGCTTTCAAGAAAAACTGATCATTGACAGGACAGAACTGAAAGTTTTTAGAGATATCCCGTTTCAAATGTTGAAAGCCAGACAAGAATTCAGAAATTTGACCTCAGTGTTGCAAAAATATAATATAAGGTACAAATGGGAGAGGAATGGTGGTCTGACATATACACTAAACTTTAAAAGATTCAAATGTTCGGTGCCGGAAGAAATGGAAGATGCCATAAGAAAAATTAGAAACCTGATGCCGGGAAAGAACAAGACAACATCTATGAAACAAGGGCAATTTCGAGAGGACACAAGAACTGAAGGACAAGAACAATCAGGTATTGAAAAATTGGAAAAATTAGCCCAAGATCAAGAGGCAGAGTTTGAACAAGAGCAACAATTTGGACAAGAACAAGACCAGGATGAAGATCAAGAAGAACCAGAAGTAGAGCAGAAGAGTTCAGATAGCGGTGAAGAGAGAATTGAAGACGAGGATTGAGAGAGATAAGAGATTTGGAATTAATAGAGATCTAAATAAATAATAAAGAAAGAAAGAAAGAAAGAAAGAAAGAAAAAGAAAGAAAGAATTGCAATAATGACTCTGAATTGTATATCTTGGAACGTTAAAGGGCTAAACTCTAATTATAAATTAAGACAGGTCTTTCACTATTTAGAAAAACAAAAATTAGATATCGTATGCCTACAAGAAACGAAAATTAAAGAAAAGGACATTAAATATTTAAAAAACCCTAAACTGGGTAAGTGTTACGTTTCGGCTTTCCAAAAGAAAAAAAGAGGTGTTGCGATTTATGTTAATCATATATATCCCACTGAGGAAATATTTCAGGACAAGAATGGACATTATCTTGGGATACAAATTCAATTGCCTGGGAAAACTATATTACTTGTGGGTATATATGCTCCATTACAAGATAAAGGCAAATTCTATGACAAGTTGAATGAAGAGATAAATAAATATATCATGACGAACAATCAAGCACATATTTTAGTAATGGGAGACATGAATGGAGTGATAGACCCAACTAAAGACAGAACATGTAATCAAAAAGGCAGAAAAAAGAAAGGTAAATTACCCAAATCATTCTTTAGAATGAAAGAAGACTTCTCTTTACTCATATTTGGCGGAATTTACATGAAAGAGGCGGTTTTACCTATTACTCTGACAGACATTTAACTATGTCAAGGATTGATATGTTTTTAATATCAAAAACGCTACAGATGGCGGTTAAAGACATGGAAATCCGGCCTAGGATTATTTCAGATCATAATCCAATAAAATTGGAACTTAGAATGAAGAAAGAAAGCAAGTATCGAAGTTGGCGATTAAATGACCAACTTCTATCTGATGACCTCTATTTGAAGAAAGCTAAGGAGGAATTGAAATATTTTTTTGAAGAAAATGAGAATGAGGAAGTATCAAGTAGAATGGTATGGGATGCAGGAAAAGCGGTAATGCGAGGGTTGTTTTTGAAGTGGAACAAGGAATGGAGGAAGAAAAGAGGAAAAAAGAAAAGAACTGGAATTAAGGCTGAAATCATTAGAAGAAGAATTGTCAAGGAATCCGGAAAATGAAAGGTGGAGGAAGGAACTCAAAAAGACACAATTGGAATTACAAGATCAGAATATAGATGACATGGAAAAGAAACTAAGATTATTAAAACTTAAAGAATTTGAGAATGCGAATAAACCTGGTAAGTGGATGGTGTTTAAATTAAGGAAAAGACGAGAAAGGAACTTAATTCTACAAGTCAAAACTCTAAATGGAAATGAAAAGGACTTGACCACCGATCAAAGAATTATAATGAAGACTTTTCGTAAATACTACAAAAATCTATATCAGAAAGATCAGATAAGCAACTTAGAGAAGAAGATACAAGAATTTCTCGAGAAACAAGACATCGCTAAAATATCTGAAGAGGATAAGAATATTTTGAATGCGAATATTTCATGTATGGAGGTGTTGGAGGCCATAAAGAGAATAAAGGTTGGGAAAGCACCAGGACCCGACGGATTCTCAGGGATGTATTACAAGGTCTTCCAGGATGAACTAACCGAACCAATGCGGAAGATGTTCAACGAAATTAAGAGCAAAGGAAAACCTGACTCGTGGAAGGAAGCAAACATAACTTTGATACCCAAAGAAGGGAAAGATTTATGTGAACCATCTAATTATAGACCAATCTCGCTCTTAAATATAGATTATAAGATATTTGCTAACATAATTGCAGAGAGACTTAAAAGGATCTTACAAAAGTAATTCACCAAGATCAGAGCGGATTTTTACCAAAAAGATATCTAAGAGATAACACAAAAACTCTGATTAATGTTTTGGAATATTATGAGAAACATAATGAAAAGGAATGTGTGTTGATCTTTGTCGATGCTGAAAAAGCTTTTGACAACGTGAATCATAAATTTATGTTCGACTTATGTGAGAGAATGAACTGTGGAGATAATTTCTTAAAATGGATTAGATCGATATATCTAGGTAATCAAGCACAATTATTAATTAATGGTGAGAAGAGTGATCCAATAGAAATTAACAAAGGAACACGTCAAGGTTGTCCTCTATCTCCGCTATTGTTTATAATGGTGTTGGAAGTCCTCTTGAGGAAAATAAGATCAGAGGAACTGATTAAAGGAGTTAAAATTAAGGGTGAAGAGACTAAACTAAAAGCATATGCTGACGATCTGGCTATCTTTATAGAAGATCCAGAAAAGGGGATCATGAAATTGCTGGAGATATGCCAAGAATTTGGAGAATTGGCGGGTTTTAAAATTAACAAAGAGAAGACTAAGTTCCTGACAAAAAATATGAGAAAAGAAAAAATAGCAAAGATAGAATTGGCGACAGGATTTAGAACGGAAAAGAAGATTAAGTATTTGGGGATTGATATCACAAACCAAAATAACAAACTTTTGAGAATAACTATGTAAGAAAATGGGGTGAGATAAAAAAGATCTTCAGAACTGGCGAAAATTGAAATTATCAGTATTGGGTAGAATGGCAGCGATTAAAATGATGGTACTACCCAAGATGAACTTTCTTTTTCAAAACCTGCCGATCATATTAAACTGGGAGTGTTTCAGTATATGGAGAAAAGACCTAACCTCCTTTATATGGGAAGACAAAAAACCAAGAGTTAAATGGAAAATTCTGATGGAAAGGAAAGAAAAAGGAGGATTTGGCTTGCCAGATATGAAATTATATTACATGGCCAATGGGATGACATGGTTGAGAGACTGGGTGACACTAAAAGAAGACAAACTGCTCAAGCTTGAGGGAAGTGATCTAAAATTTGGTTGGCATGCTTATTTATGGTACCAAAAATCAAAAGTAGATAAATCATTCATGAATCACTATATTAGAAGATCGTTGTATGAAATTTGGAGATTCTGGAAAAACAGGCTATATACGAAGATACCCTGGTGGGTCTCCCCTCAGGAAGCTTTTCAAGTGAAATGGAAAGATCCAACATCAAAGTGGTTAAAATACAGTGATTTAATCATAAAAGATAACAGTGGACAACGCATTAAAACAAAAGAGGAATTAGAACAAGAAGGTTGGATATGTCACTGGTTCCCATATAGGCAATTGAAAGAGAGAGCGAAAATCGACTTAAAACTTGAGGGCATAGAAATCACATCACAATTAAATCAATGGGAAAAATTGATGTTTGAACAGAAAGATCATCTAACATCACACTTATACAAATTTATATTGGATCGAGAACTGGAAGGAGAGACAGTGAAAGAATCAATGATTAAATGGGCGCAAAACATTGGCCATCAAATAGAGTTAGCAAATTGGGAAAGAAGCTGGAAAATATCAAATAAATTTACATTAGCACAAAATTTAAAAGAAAATTATTTCAAAATGTTGTATAGATGGTATTTAGACCCCCTCAAGCTAAGCAAGATGTATTCTTTGAAAGAAAAGGCTTGCTGGAAATGCAAGCAAGTAGATGGATCTTTCTATCACATGTGGTGGCTATGTCCGGAGGCTATAAGATACTGGAAAAGAATCCACGGAGCCATGGAATCCTTATTACAAATAGATCTCCCACTAACTCCGGAATTGTATTTACTGAACATGACACATCAAATTGACAAAGATAAAAGACAATATGAGACAGTCATACTATATATGATTACGGCAGCTAGAATTCTATGGGCAAAATATTGGAAGAGGACAGAAAGCCCATCCCTGGAAGAATGGGTAGATAAAATACAAGAATATTGCTCAATGGAAGAGTTATCTTTCAGAATGAAAAATGAAACGAAAGTAGGATTAAGAAAGGGAACAATCAATTTGAGAATGTTTAAAGGTTACTTAGAAACAAATTTTCAAAGTTAAATTTGCAGTAATAAACAAAAGAATACTTTAAGATAAAAGATAAATCGAATGGTTTCTATCTTGAGTATGTACAAGTTGGGAGACCAGTCTACAAATTGATACTTGAACCTGTGAGATCTAAATGTTGAAATGTCAAAAAATTAAAGATCAAACCAGGGAAGAGGGGAAGTGTTATTTGAAATGTTTATGATGACATGAAAAATTAACAATGTTTTATATGTAATAATTTTGAAACTAATTAAGATAAGAGAAGTGTAAGTTTGTATTTCTAAGTTTTTTCTTTTTAAAAAATATAGAATAAAAAAAAAAAAAGCAAAACTGCAGAGGGAAGAGAAATGTGTTATGCATCATATATACTGCCCAATAGGGTGTAGAACAGTCCCACCCACTTGTAATGCATGCGATCCACCATGCTGAGAATCTTCCAGAACATAACTCCATCATGATGCAGTGGTTTGAGTGTTGGACTGTGATTCTAGGAGACCAGGGTTCATAGTCCTGCTCAGCCCTGGAGACCCACTTGGGCAAGTCACCTTCTCTCAGTCTTAAAGGAGGGCAACAGTGAACCTCCTCCAGAAATCTTGTTCAGAAAACCCCAGAATAAGGTTGCTATCAGTTAAGAGTCAAACAGAAGGCGTATCACAATAATAACAAACTTAACAACATGAGGGGGTGTGTGCAAAACCTACTTGAAGCAGCAAGCATAGAAGGGGAAAAAATTACTGTATGAGCCATTGGAAATGACATCCTTAACATTATTGCTTGCAAGTCTCTGAAAAGCTATCACCCATATTCAGCCTTGGCCTTTAAAATTTCCCTTTCATCCTGTGTTCTGTCAAAACAACTCTCCTTTAAAAGGGGGCAGTGGCTGAGACTGTCTTTTCAACATTAGTACATTAGAACGTTAGCACAGAAGCATGAAATTAAAGTCCTTCAAGACTTCTTTCTATTATCTTCTGAACACCAGGGTGGTTTAGCTTAGGGAAGATTACTGAAGTGAGAGAAAAATAACCGTAGAATTACTGAAAAATACTGGTTTATAATGGCAAAATGAACAGAACGGGAACCTGTTGTTTCAAGACACTTGATTACAAACAGGTCAAACTGGTGATGAAAGTTTATGAAGACTCAACAAGATGAGATGCCAATTGTGCTCTGCAATAGAAAAAAAAAATACTTTAAAAAATTAAGTATGAGGGTCAGATGGCAAAATCTGATTGGGGACACTGCAGGAGTAGTGTGGGGTTTTTTTCCCAATCCCCTTTTGGGGGTTTGCCTAGAAAGAAAATATTTTACTGGCACAAATAGAAGAGGTTTTTCCATAGCAAAATTGCAGGGGAATTCTCTCCCTGCTACCACTGCCCACATCATAGCTCTCCACTTATGTTTTAAAAGGCATTCATGAACTTGCCACATGCAATTACCATGCTTGCCAGGAGATTCTGGGAGCTACAGTCCAAAATTTAATTTTTCCAGGCATCTACTTTTACTCCTAAAACAGAGTTTGACATCAAATGCAAGCTCCATACCATGTTGAAGCTGAGAGGGCACACTAACAGCACAAAATGAGAAAGACTGCGTACTAAGCAAATCTCATTATTTTCACAGATTTGCTGGATATTTCACCAACACTTAATTAAAATACAACATAAATCTCAAATTTTACCACATTGGGGATTAATGCATGGATCCTGAAAGGTTACCTCCTATTCCCACATGAATGATCTGTCATACAATGGGGATCTGCTACAAGGAAGGTCAGAGATTACTGCAGAGCTGGAGTGCTGGTCATTTTTTAACAAAGTGCTAGACCTTATTAATTAGTTTTGCATCCACAAACACTTAAAATCAATTGATCAATCAAGGAGAGAGGCATTCTAACAAGAAATCTTCCTGTTATATTTTCAAATAGTACAGTATGGCCCAGCAAAAGCTCCACCATGTGATAGATTTAATAATTTAAGAGATAAATTGATCTTACTTTCCTGCCATGTATGAAAACCCAGTGCAGGGAAGAAAGAGGCACTCAGCAGACACCAGAGAAATTAAAGAGATACTCCTCTAAGATAAATAGATGGTAGATTTTATATAGCTTTATTTATCTTTGATATGTTATCTACCTACAGAAAGAGAGAGAAACGCATCCACATTAATATATATCTACTTATAAATGGTGGCTGTGATCCTGTTAGTCAGCTACAAAGTCCTAAGTTCTGTGTACAAATTTGTAACAGTTTCCTGTTCACATTTACAACAATGCCCCCCAAACATGTGGTAAAATCCAGCCAGTCAAGCATGGTGTCCTGTAGCACTGGTGAGCAGGACACCGAACAGCAATACATGCAGCCTGCTCTTGCCAGCAATCTGCAGTGTACCAAGGAGTTGCAACAAGACGTTGCAGAGGTGCCTGCTCCTGATTCTTGCCCTGCAGCTCATTGGTGGGCATCATCCTTCAACACTCCACCTGCCAGCACTGCAGAACTCCATCCCTCAGGGGCCCAGATCAGGAGACAGAGCATAGCCATGACATTGTAGCCATGTGTCTGCTGCACAATATTAGCCAGTATGTTAAAGCATGAGGTCTCAATAAATTACATTTGCAAAAGGTCTATTACCAAAATGATTTTGATTACCTATCTATTTTTTTATTCCACAGCTTCTTAAGTCCTTTGTTCTTGAAGCCTTCCAAGATAAGTAGATGAATGGATCCATCTAGTATGTGAAATCCAGTAATAATGTCCAGATGAGAATTGTCTTCAAAAGGAAGTTTACGATTTAGTTTTAAAGTATTAAGAGATTTTTGAATTATAGGTAAGGGATAAGAATCAAGCTGCAGAGCCTCTGCATTAATTTTTGTAATCTCCTGCAGCAAATAACTCAAAAGTGATGTATTTTTATAGTCAAAAATATAGATGATGCAGCCATAGGGGCAGTGTGCTGTTTCAGAATCATCTAATTCATCCTCAGTACGTAATGGTACAGTTATTTCAACTCTCACTTTAAGATAAGACTCTGCATTCACATAATGCCCCATTGGTAGCTGGACAACTTGAGAGCCATCTGCTCCCCTGTCCTTCTCAGCAATATTTTCTCCCTGGCAGACAGCTGTATCCTGAACCGAGCAGCTCTGAATGGGTGCAGTGAAATTCAAAGTCTTCTCACCTAGCAGCAAATCAACCAGGCTGATTTTTGCTATCCCATAAGGATGCCAAATCTTCTCTGTAATGGGATTCTGAAGCATGTATCTAGAAGTGACGTTGTTCAATTTACTTAGTTTGCTGTCTCCTGGCTCCTCACCAAACAAAGAAGGTTTTGTTTTGATAATTTCCATTTTCTTGTCTCGGTCATGAACTTCAATTTCCAGAGGTGGCCCTCTTAAATATTCACTCAGTTCTCCAGGCTTTAAAGTACCTATAAGAATCACATTGATATCTTTAAAGAAGACATCAGTTCCATGATCTCGACCCTGAGTCTGATGGGGAGGCATGTTATGGAATTTGTACTTGCAGTAAACAGGATCACATGAACTCTGCCAAAAATAAAGAGAACATTATTTTGTAAATACTTATTTAGTTATTTAAATCTCTTTCCCCCCTACTTTTCTACAGAAAAGTAACTAAGTGCAATGAAACAGCTACACAATTATAATTCCAACACCTTTCACAAAAAAAAAAAGCTAAAACATCCACATTTATGAAAAGACTTGCTGGAATCAAACTGTTAATGAGACAGACCACACATACAGACCACAACAAGTGGCTCCACAGGCCAGGCTGAGAAAGTTCCAACTGAAAAAATAAGTCCCTCTTGCTGTTCATATTCATCCTTCATATCTCCTATTGCAACAGAACAGGAAAGTAAAGAAAAATGGAATCTCATAGGGTCCTTCAGGAGTTGTCTGGCCGCAGCCCACATAACTTGGCTCACGAGGGTCCGGTTTCTACTTACATTTTAAAAATTTCTAAAATTTCCTTGGTTGTTCTGAAGGACTACTATCAGGAAAGACAGACAGACAGACACAGCAGCAGTGTGATTCCACATTTCTCCTGTTAAGCACACCAGCAATCATGGTATTCTACTAGATAGATCTCTTAGCTAAGGGCAGTATTACTCAAGTGTATCTGCTGATATCTGATATGAGAACTCCAGGAAGTAATAATGAGAGACATCCGCTTAGCTTCATTATACTTATTCTATGGAGTGAAAAAAGGTTCTCTCTTGTCTTCCATAGTATTTTACACCTATTTATGATGACTAGTTTAGATTGCAACTGAAGATCTAGAGTGACTTGTTTTTCTTATGCTAACGGAATAGTTTTACTTCTCTTTATCATCTGATCCAGCACTTTATTTAGTCTTCCTCATCTGAGCCTTATCAGTAGCCTGGAGTCAGTAATGTGGTGGATGACAGCTAGTAAACTGAAGTTCAGTCCCAGAAAAAAATAAAAACAGAACAGAACTGTTACTAGATTGATAACAGAAATGGTATGCAGCTCATTCTGGATGGCATTAAACCATCTTTTCAGAAGCAGAATTGTAGCTTGGAAATGCTTTCAGATCAGATCCTGTTAGGAATACCTAAGGGCCATCTGTGAGATGGGACACCTTCTACCAATTTCAGTTGGTTAGCTGTTACCCTATTCTGAGAGAATACAGTGACTGATAAACAATTTAACATAACTTCATACTTTGCTCCCCTCATCTGGCCACTTCACATGCCTCTGGATTTAAGCTTGTTTTATGCCAGTATACCTCCACTTTGCCACATAGCCTACCTACCATTTGCCTCTTATTCCTTCTATACAACACCCAAACACACCACTGTTCCCCCTATTTAGAAATGAAATACATCTTTGGCCTGTTTCCAACTACTTCCCCATTTCCTTTCTCACCTTTCCAGCCCTCAGGAACATGCTGCTTGGTTGTATCTCCTTAGGTTTCTGTCCTCTGCCTCCTTTCTGGACCACCTATGTTTCCTATTCTTCATCAAACTTCCTGCTCCCAACCCATTCTTGGCTTTGTCAGTTTACTTCTTAGTTCTCTGACACTGTGTCCTCTGCTGGCTTTCTTACTCTTCTGGGTTTTTTCCCTCCTCAGTAGGCTTACAGGAAAAGCACCGTCTCTGCTTTTTCATTCTCTATGGGAGTATTTTATTTTCATTCTCTGCAGGAGTATTTTAGGAAGCTCTGAGCCCTCTGTTTTTTCTCTTCCAATGTGCTTTACCTCTGTTTTCTTTCTAATCTTTCCTAACTCCCTGTCTCTCTGCTATCTGCACCCAAATATTCCATCAACGTTCTAAGCTTGCTACGTCCACATCTATTTTCAAAAGCTTAAACTCCCAGGCTGTCCTCTCACCATATATTTTCCACATCAATTAACAATATAACCATCCACCTTGTTGAACAGGCATGAGGATTTAAATATGTATCAGGACATTCACTTTGGCTCCTCCCTCTCCTTTGCTCCCAATATTTCAGATCATCCCCAAGTCAAGTTGCTTCTTTTACAACATTGCAATATTTCTGGAAGCATGCAAAGAAGGAAAGATGGGGAGGTTGGCTGCTGTAGGATAGATTCTGTGGATTGGAGGAAGGAGGAGAATGCAAGCAAGGAGAGAAAGGAGGGAAGCAGAAACTGGTGAGAGGATTCAGAGAGGCTGGAAGCAATGGTATGAATTTTCTAGAAAAAACAGAAGAGGGATATTTTTCAGAAAATCTTCCAGGGCACTAAATAACATTATCTGCTTTAGCACATTTGGTTCAAATGTCATATTCAAACACATTCAAAGTTATTTTACTGGAAAATTTGTAGCAATGTAAACATATTCCCAACAGTAAGTTCGTATACGTACAGCTACAGCCTGGATTACGGACTGTTAAAACAAGAATACTAGTTTTTCACCAGTACATTATGTAAATAGAAGGATCTAATATGGACATAAAGCCATTTCACACCAAAGAACCATTTTACAAACCAAACCCAGCAAATCAAATTAAAAATGCACAAAGCATTTTTTGCTATTATTTCCAAGAACATCGTTTGTTACTTAGATACTTAGAACCAAGAGAAAAATATTCTGAATTACCCGCAGTACTTCAATTGAAACAGGAGTGGTTGGTAAGCATCTTGCAGACTTAATCTTGATAATCAGTGGGTTTAATTCTTGTTTCTGTTTCTCAGTCATGAGAGTCTTTTCCACTGAGAAGCTTAAGTATGCATCAAAAATTTTAGGGGACTTCTCTCCTAGTCGACTTGCCACATAGCGTTCTCCTGGAAGAGAAGCAGGGGAACTGAATACTGATATAATGACGGTAGAAACAGCTGTGCTTTAAAAAACATGATGTTCTGGGCCACTGCTTAGTAGCCTGTCTTCCAGGAAGATCACACCAATACACTCAGTCACTTTAGCTTCTCAAGCAAATGACAAGAAACTAAAAAATGAGGACATAAAGAACAGAACAGCCAAGCACTGTTCTAGTCAATCCAGACAAAGTTGAAAAGGGGGAACCATTCCAGGACGCAATAAAGAGGAAAAACAACAAAAGGTCAACAGAAGACAACATAGTTTATTGTCATAATATATTCTGATTTTTTTTTTAAAAAAAAATCTCTTCCGCAGGTTCAACTGGAAGAAATTTGTAAAAGGGAATGTTTGAATAATACATCTGATTTCATACAACATATGTTACTTCAACAAACGAACTCTGTGATTGTCTCAAGCAGTTACACTGGGCCTTATATTTTACTTTATATTTTGGTCTGCCTTTCCTTCCAGCAAGTCAGGATAATTACCTATTCCTGTCCAATTCTCACAATAACCCTGGGAAGGGCATTAGGCTGAAAATGACTAACTTAGAATCAACTAGTATGTTTCATGGTTAACATACACTCAAGTTTTACACCTAAATGTCTCCAAACCTGGGCCAATGCCATCAGTTGTTGTACTGGACTCTTCCAGATTACTGCAAGGAATCAAAAGGTCTCACAACAGAAAGCCTTATTACTGGTTAGAGGCTTGATGCTGCTTTTGTATCCACACAGAGCCTCTGCAGTCCCTGTTGAAGCTGGTAGGGAGGAGAGGACAATGAAGGTCTCACAACATCCAGACCCAGTAGTGAGCAAGGGCAGTGGATGTTGTGAGACCTATATGGTCACACATTCTTTTTTAAAAGAAGAGTATTCCAAAAGCCTTCATTTATTGTAGTGAACTGCCTCTGCTCCTTCCTTCCATCCAGCAGGGAAAACAGACAAGGACCTCTAGTACAAAGTGCAAGTATGAAAACATACAAGTCCTTGGGGAATTTTTTATAGCAATAAATCCTGGAATTATTTTAATTAACATTCTTCATGTAGGAATAAAATGTTTGTGCTGGGAACTGCTGCCAAATGATCCAAGACAATAGAGATGTCATCTGGTTTGATTGGTCTCTTAAAGAGTACTACAGGAACAAATACAGCAGCTATCAGCAAAATTTAATCTGTCTTCTGTATCTTTAATACACTTCCTGCAATCCTCCCCCCTTCACATTTAATTCACTTAAGTGGAACAATCCAGCTCCAGGATCCCCAGCTTTTTGATTAGCCAGCCACGTTTAGAATTTTGAAAAATTGTCATGAAGCTTTCACAAAATGGATGCAATGTGGCATTCTCATTAACAGTACGGCTGCTGGGATGAGCACAGCCAGTCTAAAATCACCTATTTGGCTTAAAAAAAGGAAATTGGTGAGGCTAGAAGTATCTTGCCCATGGTCCTTAGTATACCCCATTTCTCTCCATGGCTGCTCTTTTAGCCTCCTGAAAAAGTTGCACAGAGGATCAGGTGACCCTTCTGAATGATCTCAGCTGTGGTATTGGGAGGGAGGAGGATCCCAAAAGTCATAGAAGACTGTCCTAGATCCAACCCCAAATAATCTAAAAGTTTGATGCCTTAATATGTGCTAATATAGAAAACTAAACTGGGGGTCCTGATGATCAAGTCCATTTCCAGAGACCCCTTTACAGAAGTGAAGAGGGAAAGTTATAGAACATTTTGGCCCTATTTCACAGGAGGTAAAGAGAAAAGATAGGATATTTCTACTGGAAGAGGAGAACCAAGTTCCTCCTGATGCCTTCCATGACATTGGGTACTGGTATATCAATAGTGTTTTGATACCTCTTTAATTGCTGTGGTTACATCCTACAGAATCTTGTAGTTTGGAGGGGAAATTGAAGTATCTAGTGCAGTCCCTGGAATATTGCATTAGAGTTCTGTAGAAGAGCACTGTGGCAGAGAATGGTAAGTGCCTATCAATCTCAAGATTACACAGGTTGGAGCCCTGGCTTTTAAAGTGATATCAAAGTGCTATAACTGCACAGCGCAGATACACGCTAGTCAAGAGTCAGTGTGCCATCTTCTTACTAGCTAACCAGTGGACCTCAGGAAATTTCATGTATTTGTTTCTCAACATATCTAGTAAACGACAAAACCTGGGATCCACGTTTTATATTTGTACTGCTTAGATTTCTTCTGCCTACCCAACTCCCTTTCCTTTAAAAAAACGCTCATCTAAGGGCAACAAGCCACATCTCCCCTCACTTCATATTACAATTGACATTTCATCACATGCCACTCAATCTAGTTTTACATTTTACCATCTCTGTCTGTAAGCATCTTTTTTTCTAGGTGCTTTATCTTCTGATAGCTGAGATTCTTTAGCCACGCTCAACTTTAATATTGTCCTACTCCACATTTGCTATGACTGCTTTAACCATTTCTCTCACTATGTCAGCTTCCATGTATTTCCTAGTGTCTCTTCCCATTAAAACAATCCTGTGGACTAGAGGTGGGCAACCAGAGCAAGGGGCTAGAGCAGAGCTTTCCAAACTTGTTAGTGACACACTTTTTAGACATGCATCATTTCACAACACAGTAATTCAGTTTTACTAGCAAACCGGAGGTTAAACTAACCCCTTATTAGAGATACAGACACATACATAGTAATAATAAAATGTATGGGGACACAGCATATCTCATGAAAACCTTTCATATACTTTTAAAAATATATGGTTTATAAATAATAGCATACATTTCCAAGATTGTAGGTGGCATACCTACACACTTCAGGAGACACACTAACGTGTCATGGCACACCATTTGGAAAGCCCTGGGCTAGAGATTGCCAAAATCATAAAACAAGAAAGCTGTAAATGGGCAGAAATCTACTTCTGGCTTTGAAAAAATGTGCTGTGAAGGAGGTGCACACACAGGGCAAAGGGATCCTGCAACCTATTTAAAAGGGCTATTGCCACTTTTGAGGGCTAGCAAGAGAGAAAATTCACCCTTTTGGGAGGTGGGGGCAATCCACCTTGGCAGGACACATGGGGCTCTAGGGCTGCACGTTGCTCACCCCGACTTTGGACTTTCAAAATTCCCTCCCCTTTTCTCCATAAAAACAGTACTCTCCCATCCTGAATTCCCAGTCACACCCTCTAGAAAAATGTGTGCTGAATCTCATCAAATGGATGGAACGGAGAACTAGAATTTAAGAAGTGGTCCTTTTTGTCAAGGGCCAGCTTTTGAAATTGGCATCTGATTAGGATATTTCATAGGTCACCAGCAGGGGGAGCCTAAAGATCAGCAAGAGAATTTTTTTTAAGTGTGGAAAAACAGGTTACCAGAGGAAGTGGCAACTGGCAAGAACTGTAACATTAAAGGACTTTTTCCAGTTGTGGTCACAAAGAAAGGAGAATATTTTTAGAATTCATTGTAGAGCATCTTTTACAGGCATGCTTTAACTTGAACATGCGTATGTGAAAAAGCTTACATCTTTAACTATCAGTAGCATTTGCTGAATAAAATTAAACAGTGTTAGAAGGCAATGAAAGAAGCTCCGAATATACCAGACAGCCATTCAACTAATTTATCAATGTCCTTGAAGCTTCAGCTTCAATTAAGAGCAAAACATCAGGAAAGGTGCAGCAGAGAGGTAATTTTGTATGCAAGCTGTCAGCTACACCCTCAAAGCAGCATGCAGTCTCTGGGGGCTGGCTGCTGTTGCTGTGTATGTACCCTTGCATTTCTAATGAAAGTGAACTTACTGTGAGCTTTTTACCTTTCAGGCATCTGTACTATATTCAGCAAAGATGTCAAAAGAATGTGCTCAGCCCCTGCAATCCTGTTGTGAGCTGAAACTGGTCAACAGCATAGCTTGCAGGGAAAAGCCTTACAAAGCTTTTAACAGTGGTCAAAACTCTCAAAACAATGTGTTCTTCAGAAAGAAGCATGTTCTCTTTAAAGTATTCCCCTTTTAAGTATCAATGTCTTGGCACGCAACCTTATAAAACAATACTGCTGTCATTATTTCTTGTTGAGGCTGTTTCCGCACATTCCGCATTATTTCTTGTTGAGGCTGTTCTAGCGTTATTATTCCACTTGCAACATCCTATGGAAACCTGGGGTTTGCAGTTTCGGGAGGGTCCAGCCAGCCCCTCCAGAAACTGCAAACCCCAGGATTCCACAGGATGTTGCAAGTGGAATAATAGCGCTATAACAGTCTAGTGCGGAAAAGGCCTGACTCCGCTTCATCTACTAGTAGGGACAACGTACATGAACATCAATGGACAACCATCTGCTTGTGGTTGTAGTGACGGTAGTATGGAGTTATGGTGGCATTCTATTAGAATACATGCATGGCACTCATGTTCGAAGATTTATTTAGGAGAAAAGGTATGTGAAGAAACTATACATTTAATACATGCTACTTAATCTGCAGTGACCTGGAACAACAGATTTTAAAACTTCAGGTTTTTATTAACTACAAGCAAGAATATTCAGCTAATGAAACATTCCTCTTCCATTTCATTTTGTCAGTGATCTAATGCAATGTTCTTTATGATGTGCCAGATATACCTTACTTAATAATGTCACATTTACAAACATTAGAAATAGCAGAATGACTAACCTCAGAAATCAGACGGCTTTTCTGTATCTGCTTTAGAAATGGTATTTTAAAGTATTCAAGCATATTTTTTTCATCCTCTGTCTTGGATAGGATATTATTCCACAACTGTTAATATATACATTGTTCACTACAAAGTTCTCCTCATCTTTCACGCAGAGCCACCATTTAATTTTTCCAATAAATGTGAAATAAGTTTCCTAACCATGGTCCATCCTTCTATTACTTTAACTTAACACGGCTGATTGTGTCCAGACAGAATTGTGTTCACTAGGAAACGGTCTTCTAACTCACAGATCCATAGCTCTCCTCCTCACTAGCCTGGTACCAATGCATCCCTTCCACCTTCCTACAAAAGCTCTCATCTTTTTCATTTAAATCTTCAATATCCATGATGTAACTTCTGCACAGAATCCATACACTGCTAGCATTGACTGAATCCTGAAGAGTACTGGGAGTAATACTCTCAGCTTCACATAACAAATGCCACAGAAAAGCAGGCTTGGTCAAAACTTCAAGAGAATATCACCAGCCTCTACCTCAAAAGACCATCCATCTTCCCTTCAAGCCCTACTCATGAGGGACAGACAAAGGCAAGTAGAACTTACTTCCCCAGGCAGCAGTAAGTGTACCTCCATGCAACAAATCAGGGAAGATACTCACTACTGAATTTCCACAAGAAATACCCACACAAGCATTCTTTGGCTTGTTTCCTATTCCCAGGCTGACAAACAGCTATCAACATGTGCTATCAGGCAACCAGTAGGGAACTTTTTACGAACTGGAACACAATCAGTATTCCTCCCACAAGGACTTGATGGATAAACAGAAGGAAGTGTAGACTGGGTGGCTGGTAAGTGTTGCTACTGTTTTTTCTGAGGATAGTAACTTATGCAGATTTATTTATAAATCTCCTTTATTTCATTCAACAGCAGATTCAGCATCATTAGTTCCTCAGCAAAGCTGCTCACCAGCTGTATTCCAGTAACTACAAACCACCACCCAACATTGGATGTATATTCTGAAGCAGAATCAGATGTGATGTTCTGAATATGGAAGCCTCTTCAGAAACCCTATTCATCCTAGAACTAAAACCATTCCTCTCACAACAAAAGGAATGTATCCAACCCATAGTCACTTTTATGGAAAGCTGCTTGAGCATTTTAAACAAACAAGCAAGCTACATTTTCACCCTTCCCCTTACCCAGTGCTGAAGGGGAAAAAAATACCTGAAAGTAGTGGCATGAGGCTGAGCTGTAAAAATGCTATTCCAAATTTCCTTGCCAGTGCTGCTTGGGCAGCAGCTTCCTTAGTGGATGATTTCTGGGGGGTCATTCCCTGTTTTTTTTCTGAACTAAAAATAGCACTTTTCTGTGCCATTTTCTTCTTTTCTGACAACTGGAGAAGAACTGGAAGAGAAGATACAATAAAACTAGATAAATACATCTGAAGACATTAGAGTTTAGGTAATCCTACTCAGGAATAGCAAATCAATGTGGTATAACAGTTTGAGCAGTGGACCATGACTCTGGAGACCAGAATTCGAATCCCCATTCAGTCATGGAAACTCACTGGGTAACTCTGGGCAAGTCACACACTCTCAGCCTCAGATGGAAGCAAAGACCAACTTCCAACCAAAGGTCAACTGGAGTTTTGTGTGGGTGTTTAGTAGGAGAAGGCCAGGAGTTCTGTTTCAGTGCCTCCTTAAGACTAAACCTATGGTGAGGGAGCTCCTCTGGTATGTTTGTGTTCTTGCCAGAGAGTGTGGATAGCTACACCTGCCACAATTGCAAGTTGGTTGTGATGTTGAAAGAGAAGGTTCAGCAACTTGAGGCTTGTGTATCTATTCTGTGGCATATTAAGGAGCAGAGGTTTTCCTGGACATACCAGGGCAGACTGCCCTGCATGAAGAACACACAGTGAATGTCTCTGAGGAGACAGTCAGTTCCCAAACACAGGAGGTAGACATTTAGAGGAATGTGACACATAGAACTGGAAGGATCAGGGATCATTTTGTGAATTTGGAGCTACAGAATAGATTCAAAGCTCTCTCCCTTACCAGTGATGACTTACAGGAACAAGAGCAACAGTGTCAATCCTCAAAGAGTGGCAGGTGACTTTGGAAAATTCAGTATGTGGAATGCTCCCTGCCAACCCCCAAAGCGGTGGTGACAGGGGCTCCCTGCTGAAGGGAACAGAAGCAGTGGTTTGTGGGCCTGACAGGTTGTCTCAAAAGGGCAAAAATCCATGATGTAACAGAGCAGCTGATCAGACTCATCAAGCAAACTGACCATTACCCCCTCTTTCCACGTGGGAATCAATAACACTGCAAGGCATAGCCTTCATGATCTCCCAAGGGATTACGAGGATCTTAGCAGGAAGCTGAAAGACCTCGATCCATAGGTTGCAATTTCATCTCTCCTCCCAGTTGAAGGTCATGGTCCAGGAAGAGAGGGAAGAATAATGGAGGTGAACAACTGGCTCCACCGCTGGGAATGGTTTGGCTTCTTGGACCATGGTTTGCAGTTTCATGAAGATGCACTTCTGGTCAGTGATGAGTTGCACCTCACAGCAGCCAGCAGGGATGTTTTAGCTAAGAGCCTCACAAGCCTGATCAGTCGGGCTTTAAATTGAGTTATGTGGGAGAGGGAAACAATATTCTTGCGGGCAGGAGTTCATCAAGTGCAGCTTGAATATTATAGGAAAAACTGGGGGAACAATACAAGAACCCAACAGTGGAAGGAAAAGACCTTCAAATAAGCAGCTAGGGGAAATGACCCATGATCTTAGATGTCTCTGCATTAATGCACAGAGCATGGGAAATAAGATGAATCTGAACTTTTAACACAGCAAAACAAATATAGGGAGAGTCAGAAAAACTAAAGTGCAGAACAAGGCCTGCTATAGAGGTTAAGAGAGCTGCTATAGAGCAGGCCTGCTATAGAGGTTAAAAATAATAAGTACTTTCTTGTAATGTCTACAGCCAAAAAAAAACCCAAAACAAAAACAAAGGGACAAGGAAATAGTAGAGCCACTACACAGAGAAGATAGTGAAATGCTGACAAGAGACAGAGAAAAGGCAGCACTGCTCAATACCTTCTTTGCCTCAGTTTTCTTCCAAAAGGAAAACAGCGCTCAACCTGGGAAAAATGGAGCTGATGATACAATAGAGGAAATGCAGCATAGTGTAGGTAAAGAAGAAAGCAAGCAAGGAGACCAGAGTTCAGTTCCCTGCTCAGCCATAGAAGTACACTGCGTGACCATGGGCATGTCACAAACTCTCCGCCACAGAAAACCCCATGATAGATTCACCTTATGGTTGCTGTAAGTTGGAAAATGGGGCGAGATGTAAGGGAAGGTTTGAGCTTGTGCTATTGGAGAAGAGGAGACAGAGAAACAGATGAAAAGTTTGACTGGGATGTGGATCTTGGATTGCTCTGGTTTCTCTTCAGATTGTATAAATCTTTTGTCTAATTCTTTTCTCTATTTTTCCTTTTTATCCAAGAACTGCCATTTGATAGGGTAGATAAGAGTCCACTTCAGACCTCAAAGAATGCTATAGAGCTTATTCTGTAAGCCAGGAGCTTCTTGTTATTCATTCTGGAAGACAAGGACCCGAAAATTCATGCACTTGACCAAGAAAAAGGATAGACTAGCACAACTAGATTAGATTCAGAACCAGAGAAATGCAGATTATTGTTACTTTTTTCTTTTTTTTCTTTTCTTTTTTTTCTTAAAGAGGCACACACCAAAATTTCAAATAGAGTTCAAATAACACGAGAAAGAAATCCAGTCGTACCACAATAGGCACTAATATCACAAGCAAGCAAAGTACCTCAGAAAGTCTATAAATGCTTCTCAAAAATGTATGGAAGAAAGAGTTCCAAGTGCCTTAGTCCTAAGAGAAATGGCAACTTGAGGACTGAGATGGAACACACAGAACTGATCTTATAAATCATAGATCTTTGAAGGCTGCAAAACAAATAAGACAGAGGTGGTAAAGAGTTAAACTCCTCAGGGAGAGCCGATTCCCCTTCTGCAAGCAGAGATGCCTGCTCCTAATCCATATGCAGGAAAGACAAGCTACAAAATAATCCTTCCAATTCTCCCCACTTTTGCTTCTATCAAAGGAAGGGCCACATCTGTAGCCGCAATTGATTCCCTAAAGGGCCAGCAAATTTTAACACAGGCTTTGAGGAGAGGATCCTCAGGGCCAGATTATGTCACCAAAATAAAAGAAACTGCTGAGAGACTACACAAAATATACAATGACATATACAGAATATAGTATAGGACCAACACAAAGGCGTATCTGACTATAATGAGGAGGAAAATACCACCATCGTACTGCTGCTCTGTGAAACTATTCTGTTTAACCTAGTATCATCTAACTGTGTAGACACAGGCCTAAGGCTAATTACTGGTCCCAAACAGAGCAGAACCACAGAACCAAAGAGATTCACACATGGTCAGCTTACTGTTCAGCAACTGATACAGTGGGTCTACTCAACTTTAGTCTAGGGCCCTTTCCACACGGGGGTAATAAAACGGTGTAGCGTGACCTCTGACGGAGGTCATCTACACCGTAAAGTGGATTGGGGAGGACTACTTTAGTGTAGTTCCACACCCTAATCCACGCTAGAGCGACTGGAAGTGGTGGCGCCACGTGCTTTTTAAAAACCACTTTTGATTAGGTTTTTAAAAAGCAGTGGGCATGCAGCCACGTGCAGCCCCGTCACAGCGCCCGGTGTAGATTTGCAGGCGTGCGTAAATGCGTGCCTGCAGATCTGCTGGGAGCGGGCTTTCCGGCTGGCGAGCTTCTCTGGTTGGTGGAGAGCCTCCGTCAGGTGTAAGTTGCCATTTTGGACGCTGCAGGACACCGAGGAGTGTGGAGCAGCGAACTCACACTGCCCCGCGTGGCGACGGACTTACCCAGTTGCAGGTAAGCTCCGTTTCAGGACGTTTTACCCCGTTTCTTCCTCCACATGTGGAAAGAGCCTAGGACCTGGATTTTTGTTTCTGTTGTTGTGTGCCTTCAAGTAATTTTTGACTCTAAAATGAACTGTTACAAAGTTTTCTTGTCAAGATTTGTTCAGAGGGGGTTTGCCTTTGCTAAGAGAGTGTGACATACCCAAGATTGCCCAGTGGGTTTTAACAGCTTACTGGGAATTTGAACACTGGCCTCCAGAGTCGTAGTTCAGTGCTCAAACCCTTGCACCACACTGGCTTCTAGACTTGTGCTTAGGCTCTAGTGTTATCATAACCCCTTCACTCCTATGGGTCTGCTATCTCAAGAGGGCTCCCTTATATCACCTAAAGCTTTGAATCTAAATACAATTATTTGACAAAAAGCCCCAATAAGTTAAATCAGATTTACTTCAAAGTAAACTTTCAATCACAGAATCGCATTATTCATCATTCCTGTACTCACTTCCAGCCAATGACTCTTTCTTCTCTGCATGGCCTGCTAATCTTGACTTTGCAGCACTTGCCATTTTAGTAGTAGATTTTGGATTGTGCTTCTGCTTTATAAATTTGGCTTCCTGAATAGTTCTTTCTTTAAGAGAAGAGGGTATGCTCCCAGAAAAACTGATCATGCTTGAAGAAAAACAAAGGAAGGAGAGATGTAAAATTTTATGACATTATGTGGGAGGAATGTTATAAATGCAAGGCAATAGTAGAAAAAATTAAAGCAGAGGTTTAACTTGTAGCAAATCACATACACATATGCAGTAAACCATATTAATTTCTTATGCAACTAGAGTTAGATTTTCAAAAGCAAGACAGGTATTAAAATATATATGACAGACACATGCATGATGGTACTTCACATGTCCAAGTATTACTCGAATAAAGCTAAACAAGAAAAATAAGAATTTTGATAAGAACAGCAAAGTTAATTTTAATGTAAATTAGACAATATAATCTCAAAACAGTTGCATAATAATTTGTAATAAATTTAAAATAATAGCCAACGATGCATCTTGTTTAAGCTGTATTTAACCAGAATTCAAAAATTCAAATAAATGAGAAAACATAAAATTAAGATTATATCATTGAGTTCTTAACACAGAAAAGAAAGTTTTTTGAGGGAGAAATTCTTATAGCAACAGTCAATAAATGGAGTTCTTACACTGTTTATATTCTTCCACACACTGTGGGTAAAAGTTGTGATTTTTTTCATGTATGAATTTTATTATAGATTATTCTTGGTGCTCTAATCATTAAAAAAATTGTACACATCCTGTATAGCTGAAATACTCCTATTATTAATTTAATCTTTTTTTTTTTTTTTACCATTTACCTACCTACCCTCAAAAATTGAGAAATCTGTATGATAGAATACAGAAAGTCCCAAGTACAATCTGTGGCACCTCTAGATAAGACTCAGTTGAGTAGGCAAATCTCAGAAAATATTTATTTACCTATTCTTTAATGCACATCCCATGCTTGCCTATTTAGGATACAATAAAGATAGAATACATAGTGAATTCAATAATCATTATATAAGAAAACCAGTACTGAGGATCTGGAAAAGATATAGAACAAGATCATATCCTAAAACTCCTCTGTGGCTTTCACTGCATGAAGCTTTCTACAAAAAAGAAAATATATTTTATGGAAGATCGATAATATTTAAATTTCTAACAAAGATAAATGAAAATGAAGTGGAGTATAAAACACAGGATGAACTCAGAGAAGATGGCTTAAAATGTCACTGGTTGCTTCATAGGCAATTAAAAGAAAAATGGAAGATTGAGAAGAATCTGAACGGTTTTCAAATTGAAAGAATGGAATTTGACCAGATAATATTCGAAGATAAATCAAAATTGATTTCTAAAATATATAAATTGCTTCTTATGTGGGAGACTGAGGAGGAAACTATTAAAGAATCTATGATCCAGTGGGCACGAAATTTAGACCACCCAATTGAATACGGAAAATGGGGAAAAATTGAAAAAAGAGCATAGGGTACACTGCCAATCAAAATATAAATGTTTATAAAATGTATTAAAGATGATAAACTGGTAAGAATGTATAAAAATGTTGACAATAAATGCTGGAAATGTAAAGATGAAAAAGGAACATTCTACCATATGTGGTGGAATTGTTCCAAAGCTAGAAGATACTGGAAAACAATTCATTTGAGACAGAGAAAATTCTGGGTATAAAATTACAAATGGAACCAGAATTATATCTGTTTGGTATGATAGATGAGAAAATTGAAAAAAAATATGGGAAACTGTTATTTTACATAACCACTGCAGCTAGAATTATATATGCCAAGAACTGGCAACAACTTGATATATCTAATGAAGAAGACTGGTTAATTAAACCGTTAGAGATGGCTGTAACCGATAAGTTAACTGCCTTAGTAAGAGGAACATTGATGGGATCATTTATAAAAACATGGGACCCTTTAATACATTATTTAAGAAATAGGTGGGGAAACCTAGCGGTAAAGAGTTTCACAGATTAGAATTGGACTTAAATTGAAGACATTGTATAGAAATATTCTTTAAGAAATTCGAGTAAATATTTAAATGATTTGGTATATTTGAGCTTTTATGGAACAAAAGGAAGATATCTATTTACGGATAAAGATTAGACTACTTTATATATAAGACAAATATGAAACGAAAACCTGTCAAACAAATTGTCAATTGTTTTAATTGTTAAGCATTTGGATATCTTGTTTTGTGATACAACAATATTTTGTATCTTTTTTTCTCTTTTTTTTTGATGTACAGTTCTGTTCTATTGTACAACTCTGTTCTATTACAATTCTATTTTATTATATAAAATCTGTTAATAAAAAATAATAGTAATAAATGTATATCCCATCCTTCTCCCAAAATGGGACCCCCAGTGGCTCACAGCATAGATTAAAATAATATACAAGTAAAAATAGTATTAACTAACCTATCCTATGAAAACACCATGACTTTAATGCAGTTTAAAGGCATTTAAGCTGTATTAAAGAACAAAGGTACACCACGCTGGAAGACCCTTCTGTTATATGCTGACTGGTGAGTTGGCTTCCATTCAAGGAAGGCCCTGTGATCCCATGGAAGATCTCACTGGAGAATGTGTGGAAGGACAGTAGGCAACTTCCATACAGTCATTTTGTCTGCTTGCAGCCTTCCTGCTCCCAGAGAAACCACCAGTGCTTCATAACAGACTTTCTGAGGGTAGGGGAATACAACATGAAGGAACAGATGGCAAACCGTGCCTCTCTTCATTTGCTTGGTAGGGGCTTACTGTAAGCAGAGGATGGTGGAGGACATGTAGTCATCTATGAGGAGATCTCAGGATCAAAGCTATAATAGTGCTAAAAGTAATTTTCATGGCAAGACTTTTGGAAGCTTTGAATATCACTGGATGCAAATATATATATATATATATATCCTTCAGTTAGTCAGTCTAATAGATCTGGTAGCAACCATTTTGGAAGAAACGATGCAAGGCCCAGTGATGTGTTTCTCTAACTGAACAAGGCTACCACTTTTTTATATTAAATTAAAATAAAGACTCTCTCTGTGCCTGTTGGAAGGTATATATATTGCTGGGTTATAATGAAACACTTAATGAGAAATGCTGCTGTTAACCTGTTAGATTCTTAATTAATACTTGACATGAATCATACACGCAAGGGAAGGCTTAGCTTAAAATCATGCTTTACAATATTTTGTGCCAGTGACAGCAAAGGATTATTTAAAAGATTCTGGCAAAAGTTCATTAAACACTGTACTGTTTGTTGGCAAAAATGTATTATTCAATTAATCACCACTGATACTGGTATATGCCATTAAGCAGAAGAGTAGCCTGAGAAGCAAGAATGAAATATGACTAGTGCTATGAGATCTTACAGAACCTGACACAACATATAATAATGCAAAACTGATTTATTTTAATGCCACTCAAGCAGATGATTTTGCTCCAAACTGTGTTGAAATGCCCATATAAAAGGGATGACCTAATGCTAAAACCCAGCAAATTTTTCCTTGCAAATGCCCAACTAAACTAACCAAATTTCAGACTCCTAGCCAGGCTGTGATGATAAAGAAGCATATGTCTAATATGACTGCAAGTTCAGCTGATTGTAAAATCTAACAATTATGACTATCTGATGCATGGAGACAATCCAGCTGCCAGATCTACGAAACAAGAAACTGTGTAAATTTGTTCAGAGCCAATACTTTTTACAATGACTTTTAAACTGCCAGGACACCTTAAAACATGCCTGTTCTAAAATACTCTCAAAAAGATGTTTGCACGAAAGAACTACTTTCATTCTACATGCATTCAATGGGAGGGGAAACAGTGTTGTAGCAGCAAGCCTTCTCCCTCAACTATGGGCAAATAAGAAGATCCCATTCTGCTAATATAAGATTAGATGCAGATGACTCTCATAAAGTAGGATATTCTGAAGAGAAGGGCTACCAAATACCACTCTAACATACATATTTAGGTCACTTACAAAAACAGAAAAGGGTTAGAGGCACACCAGTGTAGTTCAAACAAACAGAATAGTTCACAATGGCCTTGGCTTAGCAACATGGACCACTTTTAAGACCCAATGATATAGGCGTGAAAGTTATTATGTGCTAAACTGGAATACTGTGCCCACTTTTGGGCATCACAATACAAGAAAGATATCAACAAAGAACATTTTCAGAGGCGGATGGCTAAGATTACAGAAGGTCCAGCAACCAAGCCCTGTGAGACTTAGAGAAGACTGAGAGATAATGTAACAGCCATGTTTAACCACCACTATATGAAGAGATCTCATATAGAACAGTGCTACTAAAAACAAGTAATCCATGGACTGGTAGTGGTCCCCAGTCATTGGCTCCCAGTCTCTGGTGAGCTTCCAGGAAAGAAACAAAATCTGTAGTCTATAGGAGTAAATACAGTACCAGCCCCTGGCATACTGGGGGAAAATAAATGTCGATCCCCCCATCTAATAGCCTGGGAAGCAAGGATATAGAAGATGGAGCAATCTTGTTTTCTGGTCCTTCAGAAGCTGGAACACAAACCAATGAAATTAAATTACAAGTGATTCCACCTAACATTAGGAAGAACCTCCCAACAGCAAGAGCTTTCCAGCAATTGAATTGATTGCCTTAGAGTGCAGTGGTTCCTCCTTTTGTGGAGTTCATTAACCAGAGACTGGATGGCCATTTTTCAGAAATGCTTTAGTTCTGTATTCTAAGATCAGAGCTTTTAGAGTTGCAGTTCTTGCAGTGTGAAACCTCTTCTCTTTTAATAGACAGACACTGATAGTTTGGATTTCTATGCACTTGATTAAGTCACATATTTTCCACCAGACTTTTTCTGAAGGCCAATCAAGTCATGTTTTCATTTCTCTTTATTTCTCTTTCATACTTTGCAGTTTGTGTTAGTTTGCATTTTGTATTATTTTGTATTTTGGGGGGTTTTGTGCAGTACACCACTGTGGTATCTTTCACACTCACTGGTACATAAATCTGTGCAATAAATAAATATTACAGTGAAATTCCACTTATCTCCTCTTGGCTGAGAAATCTAACACAAGCCATAGTAGCTCAGCAGTTCTACAGATTCTCAGACATAAAAATACTACATACCTGCAGGACGCATAGCAATACAGTGCTTCCTGCATGTATGTGGGGGTTCCTGTAGTAGAACCCCCAGGAATGGCAAACAATCAGTAGTGGTGACATGCGGATGGATGCTTCAATGTGTGGGTGCAGACATCACCATTTCAAGTATAGGAGGCAACATGGGCAAAGATGCTCAAATTTGCACATCCAGAGACTGCAGGTAAGGAGGGCCCACGATATCACACTTTTGTCAGACCAAAATTGGTAAGCCTCAAGGGAACAGCCTATTTACATACACACACACACACATTTTTTTTACATACACACACACACACACACACACACATATATACATAGATACATATATAAACTATTTTTAGGACGGGATATTAACTACATCACAGGAAGGAATTGGGGACTATTAACATTCAAAACTGAAACCACTACACCGGTTTCATTCGCATTAGTGACAGAAAACAAATTCTTCCTGCAGCAGGCTGGAATCCCTAGAGGTGGTTAGTAAGAATAAACCATCTCCAGGTGCTAGGATTAATGCAAGGAGCTAATAGCTGTACATTCTATGTCTGCCATAAGTCAAGATTTATTGCTGGGTTCTTTGGAAACAAATTCTCCTCTGCTGATTACAGGCAGAACAACAGAGAGTATGCACTGCCATCTGTGGGAGTTTACAACCCCGCTGAGATCTTTGCTGGAGTCAACCAAAGGAAGGATAAGTATTATGGCCATGTGACTGGGCTACTCCCCTGTGTCCACCCACACACCATGTATGCTAAGGAGATTGTGTACCAGAGAAAAAGTATTTTTCCTTCTGGAACACTAAGTTCTTCTTCATATTGGACATAACCACACACTTATATACCCACACCCGAAAGAAGCAGACAGACCCCAATTTTTTAAAAGTCACATGTTTCTGATCTTTAGCATGTCATGCTCTGCAGGGGAATATGGGACTTTCACTGCAGTGATCACTCATTTTATCCACAGAGCAAATTATTAGCCACAACTATTGTAACACAAGGCCTAAAGTTCTTCTTTTTAGCTGTTTTCATACCTTAGCTAAGTCGATGTCTCTTTTTGAAAATGAAGTAATTACAGAATCATAACAGCATAGTGCTGGAAAAGACCATAAGGGTCATCCAATCCAACCTCCTGCCATGAAAGAATACACAATCTACGCACTCCCAACAGATGGCCTCTGTTTAAAAACTTCCTAAGAAGGAGACTTCATCATACTCCAACACAGCACATTCCACCGTCACACAACTCTTGTCAGGAAGTTCTTCCTAATATTTAGATGGAATCCCTTTTCCTGTGGTCTGAAGCCACTGCTCTGTGTCCTAGTCTCTGGAGCAGCAGAAAACAAGTTTGCTCCCTCTTCCAGACAGCCAGATATGTACCACATGCTTTGTATTGTTACTGAGAAGGCAGCAGGTTATGTGCCATATCCAAATAATTATCTCAAAGAAGATAAAGGCAGGCCAGACTAGCTATCTTATATAAGCAAAGTGGGGAAGGTTGCCACCCTTCTCTAGAGGGGAGCTTCTATCAACCTAAGAGTTCTATACCATACCATGCTGATATCTTCCAAATGTTTTTCAGTGGCCTTAGTTTGGCTATAACCCTAATGGCATTAGTTATCAGCTTGTTTCCTATTTCTATGTGGAGAGTGACATCCCAATAGTATCTGAAGTGGTTCTTCTCCTCACAAATGGCTCTTTTGACCAAGGAAAGAATTCTGTGAACTGAAGTGGGCAAGCATTTGATTGACTTCCCCCTTTCTTTTGCGGTTCCTTGCACCTTCCCAAAATTTGCTCCAGGAGGTTGGAGGGAAACCTCTGGAACAGTATGACTAACGGAGTGCTGGGCTCCAGGAGAAAGAAGAAATCTGCAAAAAAGTGCTATCACTACTCTTTCATTCACTGATTCTGCTGGGTCGAAGAGCTTGTAGGGGAGGGCAGCATGGCACTAGATACAGCCCCAGGCAGGCAAGTCTAAAAATGCAACTAAGCCACATGTTTAACCTTCATATTAATTATTTGTAGCATGTCAAACATCTAAGAGAAAAAAGAACTCAGCATTCTCTAGTTTATAAACAGCATCCTTGATACTTATTACAGCTTACTAGGTAAGGTAAGTGTCTACAGATCTCACTTAGACTGTCTCTATACATTGGCTAGCATCCTGTTAGTGGCATATTCAAGCATAAGCCCACCTCACACTTGAATATGTACAGTTCTCCCTCCACATTCACAGGTTTGACTCTCATGGATTTGATTATTCTTGAGGCACGTGTGCTCCCCCAATTCTCCTCCTCCTCCCATTCTCTTGCATTTCCCTCTCACTTCTTTGCCTCTGTGCTGACACTGAGAACTCACAAGAGGAAAGACAATAGGGTGTCAGAAGACACACACACACGTGCACACTTTCCCTGGGCCCTGGAGCTCTCCCCTCCTATGTCCTTGCCTCTGCATCTGTGCTGAGAACTCGCACAAGGGAAAAGGAAAGGCAATGGGGCAGCAGAAGATGCACATGCACACACCCTTTCCGTGTGCTTACAGAGCTCTTTCCTCCCATTTCCTTGCCTCTGCCCCACACTGAGAACTCACAAGAGGCACACATGCTTTCCCTGTGCCCTCTGAGCTTTCCCTCCCATTGCTTTGCCTCTTCCCTGGACTGAGAATTTGCACCCAGGGGAAAGGTAAAGCGATTGGGGGTACACACATACTCCTTCCTTCTCCCCTTCATAGCTTCACCTCTCTTACTCCCTTGCCTCTGGCCTGGGCACGGAGAAAAAAGGCTCCTGTACCAGAGCCCAGGAAGGGAATGGGGAGAGGATCACAGGGGGGGGGAGTTATTTGTGATTATTCCACTTTTGCAGGGTTCTCTGCCCCTAATCCTCATGAATGTGGAGGGCCCACAATATTATTTGGTTGATATTCCTCCCTCCACAAAGTCCCCTCACAGAACTCACCACTGTGCAATGACAGTCCTGTCCTCTTACTGCCATTCCATTGCTTACATTCCATTCTCTGTGCTCCTCCCGCCACTCCCGCCATGGATGTGGACGTGTGCTACACAGGCAGCAGGAAGGTGCAGGGAAGGTGATCATCCGTTCCCTATGCTCCTCCCGCTCCCACCAGTGTGGGCACACCTCGCGCGGGCAGCAGCAAGGTCCAGAGAGGGTGATCGACCCTTTCCTGTGCTCCTCCCGCTGCCCCGCCACCATGAGTACTGGCGCATCCCATGCAGGTGGCAGGAAGGTGCAGGAAGGGCAATTGCCTGTTCCCTGCCTTCCTTACCCCCACCTGGGTGGATGCACCAGCTGGGCATAAGCCTGTAGGAAGGGCACCCTATTCACAATTACTTGACATTCGCGAGGGATCTGTGTCCCTATCCCTCACGAATGTGGAAGGCCTACTGTAGACATGAATAGGAGATATATGGATAAGGTCCACATCTTCTCTGCTTGCTCTCCATTCTGGTTATATCTACGTCTATCAAGAACTTCTCTACTCAGTAAGCTGAAGTGGGCAAACACCAAGACCTGGGAGTTGCAGTACCCCCGATGGAAACTTGGAGGAACAAACATAACATATTCCACCCTGTTTTTGTTTACTTTAAAAATGTTATTATGGGACATACAGACAATTCACAATGAGGGGGAGGTCTGTTTTAGGCCTAGGAGAAGCCTGTTTTTAACCAGGATGCAATCTGAAGCTGTTTTAGTAGCAACAACTGCTATTCCCCCCCCCTCACAAAGAAATCAAAATGGGGTTGCTGTGGGACTGAAAATTTGCCTGAGGGCTGTATCAGACCCTCCTAGCTCACCCCTGCAGTAAGCAGAGAGACAACAGAAGAAGAAGAGAGAGGAAAAAATGTAGCGTATATTGTATGATACGTATTACAAGATAACACCAGGGGAGAGAAAGGAGTGAGACAGGTAACTCTTGTAACTTCAACATCTGATGTTACATTTTTTCCCCAGCTAATTCTGAAAATGAAAGCTTTCAGCATTGTTGTCTCAATTTTAAGAGAGCCAAATCAATTTCATCAATTTGATATGTATGCAAATATGGTGAAATTTCATTATGCCTAAACAGTACTACTATTTAAAATCTAACAAAATTGATCTTTTAAAAACCTATATGACTTGAAATCCATTAAGAACTGTTACAAAAGAATTTGTAGAGGAATGTCTGGAAGCAGGGGAGTGAGAAGGAATAGTTGGCTATGTCAAAATGACAAGTGGAGAATGTCAACTGAAGAGGCCATTCATAGATGATGAGGAAAAGTAATGGTGATTCTAAATTGCTTTTAAAGAGTGAAGTCAGTTAGGCTGGGTTACCTGATAGAACAATTATTAACTATTTTGTACCAAATGATGACTTGTTCTTGTTTACTTGTTCTGTAAATGCATACATATTTATTGTTTTAACTATTCGTGTTCCGCTCTGAGTGGATTTTATAATGTTATTTCATCTCATCACCCACAATAGTTTCAAAATTCTAAACTATATTCATATGAATATTCTAAACTATGTTCTGCTAAACATAACGAGAAGAGCCATGCTGGACCAGAGCAAAGGCAGGTGCTGTCAGAGTCCAATTCCCTGCCTGTGCCTCACTGCCAGCAAGGCAGAGGAGGTGAGAATACTTGCTGCAAGGAGGAGGAGGCAGCGAGGAACGGTCGATACAACAACTATTAAGGAAACCACAGAGCCAAGCCAGGTCAAAGTCCAGTCCAACAGTCCAGAAAGCAGAGGTTCGTCCAGAGGGGTCAAGGGAACCAGAACACAAGGGTCATGAGGCTTGCAAGTATTTTGCTACAAGCAAAGAGCAAGTCACGCTGACAGACCTAAACAGCCACAGAGACAGGCTTCCTTAATCTAGCTAATGCAGCTTCCCTCTGAGCTGCCTGTTTCGCCCTGACTGTCTTGCATTCCTCGCTTTTTGTATGTTCAGCACCCACACTCCCTTTAAGGGAGGGAGGGAGGGAGGAAGTGAAACAAAACGCGCCTGCTTATGCCGACACCATCTTTCCTCTCTCCCTGTCCTTTCCTCCGTGCACCTCGTGTAAAATGTGGGCTGTTTCGGCATTGCCTTTGGGAGTGACTGGCTTTTTGAACTGTGGAAACCCAACATTCAGAACTAGAACTACTGCCTTAATTCTGGCATTGACGGACGCTTTCTGTGCTTAAAAAAGGGGGGAGGGTTACCAGTTTTTAGGCATTAGAAGTCTATCCAGAGCAGTGATTTAGGGCAGTGTTTCCAATCTATTTGATGTTGGAAATAACTAACTAACTAACTAAATAATAACGAAAATGATTTTATGGTTGGGGGTCACCACAACATGAGGAACTGTATTAAGGGGTTGCGGCATTAGGAAGGTTGAGAACCACTGCTATATACTGATCGTGACTAGTAGTCATCCACTATAGGTTTGTTCAGTCCCCTTTTAGAGCCATCCCAGTTGGTGGCCATCACTATATCTTGTGGTAGCACATTCTACACTTTAGCTATGTCCTGTGTGAAGGGATACTTTTTTTCTGTCCTCACTCTCCCATCGTTTGGCTTCAAGGGATGGCCCTTGGCTCTGGTATTAAAAGAAAGAACAAAATGCTCTCCCTTTGCATTTTCTCTGTACGATGCATAATTTCACCCATCTATGATGCCCACCCCATGTCAAGACACAAGAACAATGAAAAACATGGGAAAGCTGACTATGCCAACATGAGATGTCTGCCTATGCCCTCCCAGGGAATGATACTACAAAAGTAAATGTAAGCTGTGTTGCCTAAGGCTGCTTATTTGATTAAAAATTTACAGTAAAGCAAACAATAAGAATTCCAACAAATCCATTCCCATCATGATGCTTTACATCTACAAATATCAAAGGACAGTATCACAAATTCACATGGCTCCTGGCTATCTCATATCTAGATTAGTAAAACCATAATGAATTTTAAGAAATTATAGGTACTAGCTTTCCTTCTCAAAGTTTTTTTCTGCTAAAACAATATGTACAAAATGCTAATGATTCCCCTTATTAATCTGGAACACTTTGGACATTGGACTTTTTTGATCATTCAGGAATGATCATATCTACACCCATGTTGCTCTTAGCAAAATAAGTGTCACTGCATGACTGGTTAACTTACTCTACAAATTGCCAAGAGCAATGGATAAACGCTATCATCTAAGAATATGAAAAACAGACATAAGTTACAGTTTAAATAAACTCGTGAAGCCTTGTCTGATTTACACCAAAGTTAACCATCTGCCACCATGTACTAAATAATTATATAACTACTGGTGCAAAGCAGCCTGAGAGCTATTAAATTAACTTTAAATGGGATTTCAGTTTCTGGCAATCTGGTCCAAGCATTTGTACCAGCAAATCTGTTTCCAGAGAGGAGAAGCATCTCTGTAATGGCCAAGATAACATCATGATTTATGTTCATTTTATTTGTTGCAAGTCTTATGAGCTCACTGTAACATTGTTGTAGATGCCAAACCTACTCCACCCAAATTATTAGCCAATAAAATATGGAAAGTTTTCCCAGTACCAGTCAAATGTTACATAACATACATTGTAAAACAACCACATATGTGGTTGTCAAGGCTCTTATAAGTTTATGATTACCCTAATAAGGGGCTGTTTTCCTTATTGATAGAATACAAGTAAGAGGAAACTATTAAGTTAACAAGGACTTCAAACACATAATCAGGAAATGTGTGTTTTGTCTACAAAAGAGGAACTAAGAAATGTTAAAAAAAGAGGCAAAACAAATAAAGAAATCTTAAAATAACAGAACCAGAAAAATAAACACACTATATCCTCAAAAATCAAAAAAAGGCTTTGTACCACACATACACACAAACATAAAAACAAAACAAAAAACTAACATTTCAAAGCAATCTGTCTCAGAAGCACCACTATTCTAGCTTTACTAAACTACTTCCCAAAAACTGTTTTGAAGTTTCAGCAGAAAGTTGCAATCCATACTCCTGTACATAGACTGGAGCTTTGTCACATCTTTCTGACTTAGGAGCAATGCAGGAAAGGAAATACTACATAAAGAAAATTGACAAAGACCCAGGTGTATGTGTACAACTTCTTCTGTATACATTGGTAACTCTGGTGGATAGCAGCTGAAATTGCAATGGGATGGCAAAATGGTACCAGCAGGGGTTAAAAATGGTGAGTGTTCACAGAGAAAAGTAAACTGAAGATTTTGAACATATACGTATAGTTCAATAATCTAACATTGTATGGATAAGAGAGGGAAGGCAAATGATAGACTGGCTGACTGAAAGATAGAACTTGTTATGTACTGCAACAGTAAGGTACAAGACAGATTTATGTATATTCTTTCCTAAGATCAATCTCAACTATTTTTCAATTTTTTGTAAGTGGCAAATAGTAATTTATGTTATCCATGTGGGCAACTGATGTGGGCAAGACTGAAGGACTGCTCCCAAAAGACAATCCGTGTTTGCCTTTATATATCTTCTCCTCTCAGACACCAGTCCCTCCTTCACATTACTGGGCAGAGCTTCTCTCGTAAGAAACAACAACCTGCTTCTAGGTTGCTCTGGCACTCTGGATAGCTAAGCCCCTAGAACTCCATCAGACCACCTGCCAAAAATTTAACTCTAAGCAGGCTTAAAAATGCTAGACCCTTCCGGTGGTGCAAACATGGCATTCAGTCGGGATCCGCGGAGCAGCGGTATCCTGATGCCCAGGGGAGGTCGGAATCTCCAACCTTTTTGACCTTAAAACGAGGAGTTGTGTCCCCCGGGTAAGGGGGAACTCGGGGGTGGCTCGAAGGGGGCCCATTGGCGTTGTGAAGTAAGTGGAAGAGGGGAAAGAAGGCATCTTGCCACCCGAGGTAAGAAACGACAGGTTGCAGAGCCACCATTATCTCCCCGGGTGCCCATAAGAGGCTTAACCCACAGCACCACAGACCGTGAATATTAATCATTAAGTACATCAATTAATTCCTCTTTACCAGTTGGGTAAGTTTATCCGACGTTCCTTTATTGAGGATAAGCGGGTGATGGCAGAATCCAGCCCTCACAGAGCGAAAGCGAAGGGGACTTTGGCTGCTTTTCGGCAAACACTTTCCAGCAGCCTTGCAGCTGCCTCGCAGCGGGAAGCTCTGGGGAAGAAAGAAAAAAAAGCCTCCCAGCCTCCCAGTTGTCTTACTAAGTATAAACTGTTAAGTTAAAGATCGTTGAACATTGTAAGCAACAAATTTGAAGAAGCAGGAGAGGTAGAAAATTATTATAAAGGGGGGCAGATAAGAAAGATAGCAAGAAGAGTTGATAGCGGACAGCAGAAAGTAAGAAGACTAGCTAGCGGGCTGTGGAACAAAGCGGAATGGCGGGGTGGCTGCTGTGATACAGAAGCTTAAGAGAACGGAGGATAGAGGTTTGGAGGACTGAGAAATCAACACTTGAAGCGCTGAGAATTTAACAGTCAGTTATTTCAGTGGTGGTGAACTGAAAGAGAGCTGGGATCTCGGAGCCAGAAGTCGTGAGTTAGAACTTTGTTCCTAGACTGGGAAACTGGATTTGAATTTTTGCCATCTCTGTTGCCTTGGCTGCCTTGGTGGGAACTTTGATTTGTAAGCCAACGAGAAGAGAGGATAGAGCGGGAGAAAGAAAGACAAAGGAAGTGAAAGATGGAGACGTGAGCGGCGAAGATGGAGATGAGAGTGGGGAAGACAGAAACGGTGACAAGAGTGGTGAAGATGAAGGCGGATTCGAGGGTTGAAGGTGACGACGGACGATAGACGACGGGCAAGCGGCAGAAAGAAGAGAACGACGCAACAAAGGAAAGACAGGCGATGGAGTTGGCAAAAACTGCAGTAAACAATTACAGTTTAGCTTAGTTTAACGGTGGTAGGAACGAAGATTATAATTTGATGCTGTTTAGGAGGGTTGTGAGTAAGAAGGTTGTAAGAAAAAACTAGAATAGAACAGAAGCAAGGGAAGTTTGATAAGGGGGAGGAGGGAACTTGGAAAAAGTGGTAAGTATAAGAAATTTATGGGTGGTGTGTTACTCTCCTGTTACTTTTCTTTGTATATTTCTTCGTATGCTGACCCTCTATTGGTAAGAGTTATAGTTCCAGCTCTCTCGAGGTGCATGAATTCTAGAGTTCGTTGTTATCAAAGGAATTCAAAAAGGAAAAAAAAAGAAAATTGGAAACCTGTTTATGAACCGACCAGGAGGCTTGGTTTTGGAAAGTGATCTCCCTCTCTAAGGTTTTCCCCCTTCTTAAGCGTGGGAGCTGGGATTGCTAGTATAACAGTGCCAGCTCCAAACAATACTATAACAGTAATATAGAAAGGGACAGGGAGGGTGTGAAGTAGAATTAAAGTAAGATGTAAGAAGAGAATTTAAGGGAGGGGAGGTTGAACATTTGAAAGTTAAAGAGAATTTCTTTAAGAAGAGAAAAGAAAAAAAGGAAATATACAGTAAATTAATAAGTTAAAAAGTACTAGGGTGAATTTAATAACATTTACTAGTGATTTAATAACACTTACCAGTAGGTGTTATTGATAATAAAATATTAATGGATAGACAAAGCTCAACTAAAGTTAATTATTTCCCATTAGTATAAGGAAGCTTCTGTAGTTCTCACAGGGATCTTGATTTAAAGGAGAACTGATTTAATATTTTCAATACCAGGTATTTAATATATTTGCTACTAACATTTAAACATTGAACTTGCTTAGTAACGATAACTGATTAATTAATTGTACAGGCCTGCAGACCTAAGAAATAAAAGTAGAGGACTAAAGCCAAGGGACAGACAAAAGAAGAAAGACAAAAGATATAAGACATAAGGATATAAGCACCTGAGGCAAAAAGATACAAGAACAAAAACAAAAAAGAGTAAGGAAAAAGAAAAGGCGCAATTAGGAGGAGAAGAAGGAGAAGAAGAAGAATAAAAGATGATGGCTGCAGGGAAAAGGAAGGCGGCCATGGGAAGCCAAATTCAGATACAATCCTTAATACAAAGGAGAGCTTCTATAGAAATGAAGCCACCAGCCAATGAATTAAAAACAACTCTGGTAGAAAGCCCTAATGTGGTGCAAGGTGGTGGGTCTGATATCATGGAGGAAATCAAGAAATTAACAATGATGTTCAAGAATGAGATGCGAGAAACAAGATCAGAAATGAAACAAGTAAGAACCGAGACAAGGACGGACCTTAAGAGGGAATTAGAAAGGTTCAATAACAAGCTCGACAATATAACAAAAGAATTGAAACTAGTGAACGAGAAGGTTAAGGAGTTGGAGGAGAAAACTTTGACAACTGAATCTCAGACTAGAAAGGCGGAGGATAGAATTGACAGTCTAGAAAGATCTACATTGACACTAGAAATAAAAAATAGAAGTAAATCGATCAAAATAAGAGGCCTGCGAGAGCTTCCACAAGAAGATCTATATGAAAGGATAACGCGGGCCCTGGCTCACTTTATAGAATGGTCTCCTGAACAACTCGATCTTGAAATCGACAGAATCTTTCGAGTGAACTCGGCAGTAGCAAGAAATAGGAACATACCGCGGGACATCGTGGTCTATTTCCTCAGGGAAAGGGTGAAGGATTTGGTACTTCACCAAAGTTATTCAAAGAGGCTGGTAATAGAAGGAGAAGACCTAAAAAATTTTAAAGACGTACATCCATTGGCCCTGAAGAGGAGGAAAGAATACAATTTCGTTACTCAAGCTCTAAGAAATCTAGGAATAAGATATGCCTGGGAAAAATCTGAAGGAATCTCCTTTATGTGGAGACAAAAAAGAGCGACCCTAAACTCAGTGACAAAAGCTAGAGATTTCTGGAAGAAACATAAGGAAGATCTAACGAAGATAGAAGATACTACGCGGGACCAGGAAAGACAGATTGAAAAGGTGGGCAATCAGCAAGACCAGGAGGTAGAGGGAAACCAGGGGAAAAGAGGAAAGAAAGAAAGAAGTATCATTAGGAAAGAATGTGAGGAAGAGTTAAGAGAACGAGGCAAAGAGATTTCTAAAGAAGAGGAGGCGGATGAAGACAGAGCGGAAATCAACCTGATTGACCCTGAACTAGAAACAGAGACTGATGACATAGAAGAGAGCGAGGACTAAAAAAAGCCCAAAGGTATAACTAAAAGGCAGGTAGGTAAAAGGTAGGTCTTAACATGAAATTGAAAGTAGCATCTTGGAATGTCCGGGGTATCAATTCACCACATAAGAGAAAATGCATATTTCACCAATTAGAAAAGCTTGATTTGGACATTATTGCCCTGCAGGAAACACATATAAAAGAGGAAGATTTAAGATATATTAGAAATCCCAAATTGGGCCAATTGTTTGCGTCAGCTATAGGAAAGAAAAAGAAAGGTGTAGCCATTTATGTTGATAATAGATGGGAAGCAAAACAAATCTTAGGAGATGATAGAGTGACTGGAATAGAGGTAAAAATAAGAGATACAAAATTTGTAGTGATCTCAGTTTATGGTCCCCTGGAAAATAAAAGTAAATTTTACTCTAAATTGTTAGCTAGAATATTAGAAGCTGAGATAAAAGATCATGAGTTGATTTTAATGGGGGACTGGAATGGAGTATTAAACCCATTGAGGGATAGAACAAGTTATAGAAGTAAAGAAAAGAAAAATTTGGGAAGTCAGGGGAAATTTCCTAGATCGTTTTTTGAAATGATGGAACAATTGCAGATCGTGGACGTATGGAGACATGTCTATGCAGATAAGAACGAGTATACATATTTTTCGGATCATTATAAATCTTGGTCCAGGATTGACATGTTTCTTTTATCATCGGAAGTTATAAAAAATGTTGGGGATATAGAGGTCTTCCCTAGAACACTTTCCGATCATAGCCTTTTATTACTAACATTATATCAGGGAAAAGAAGAAAAGAAATGGAAACTCAATGATAACTTATTAAGAAACTGACAAATTGTGGAAAAGGCTAAGAAAGAATTAAAATCTTTTTTTGAAAACAATTTAGATAAGAGCCAGACAGATCAGATTGTATGGGAGACGAGCAAAGTGGTTATGAGAGGCTTTTTCATCAGTCAGCAGGCTTGGTTAATAAGAAATAGAAAATTAAAAGAATCAAAAATAACTGAGCTGTTGAAGGATAGGGAAAGTAAACTGAAGAGAAACCCGCAAGATCCCAGGATTTTAAAAGAAGTGTAAATGCTTAGGAAACAATGGTCATTATTAATGATAGATGAAATTGAGAATAAATTGAGATATGTAAAACAAAAACATTTTGAGCATGCTAATAAAATAGGGAGATGGCTTGTCTATAAACTAAGGAAAGAAAAGGATAAAAGATCTATTACAGCTATCCGAGAGGATCAAAGAATTCAATACCAACAAACAAAGATTAAAAATGTATTTGTTAAATACTTCGAGGAACTGTTTGAAGAGAGGGCCCCCTCGCAGGACAAGATATAAAAAATTAGAAAGTATTTAGAGTGAGCAGATGTAAAAAAAGATCCCGCTGAACCAGAAAGAAGAACTAGATAAACCAATTACACTGCAGGAAGTAAGAGATACGATTAAAGAATTGAAAATCGAGAAAGTCCCTGGGCCAGATGGTTTTACGGCCCTGTATTATACGACCTTCTGTGAAGAACTAAGTCAGATATTGGTGAGATTAGTAAATGTGATAAATCACAGAACACTCCCCAACACATGGAAAGAGTCCAACATCGTCTTAATTCCCAAGGAGGGGAAAGATTCGTTAGACAAAAAAAATTATCAGCCAATCTCCTTACTGAATATTGATTATAAAATACACAATAGAGTATTATCATAAGAACAATAAAAAAAACTAGGGTTATTATTTCTAGATGCCGAAAAGGCATTCGATAATGTGGATTGGACGTTTATGTTAGAAACTTTGGATAGGACTGGATTAGGAATAAGATTTAGAGAGTGGATAAAAGCAATCTATACTGAACAAAAGGCGTGTTTGATTATAAACGGGGAGATTACAAAGCAGTTCGGAATAAACAAAGGAATTCGTCAGGGTTGTCCACTCTCACTTTTGTTGTTTATAGTATGTTTGGAGGTATTGAATACTAAAATAAGGAGTGAAAAGACCATAAAAGGAATTAGAATAAAAGCTCATGAATATAAACTACAGGCGTTTGCCGATGATTTAGTTATAATAATGGAGGAGCCCCTAAACAGTATTGAAACAGTTACCGAAATTCTATATCAATACGGGGAGGTTGCAGGTTTTAAGATTAACAAAGACAAATCTTTGCTGATGACCATGAAAGCGAGAGGAATCTCCTTAGACGATACAGACTTAGATAAGGCGTTGAAAGCAAATGAGAAAGGTTCATTAAGTAAGATTTATAAAATACTACTGAATTTAGAAATGGAAAAAGAAATAATTAAACATAACATGATACGATGGGCACAAGACATAGGTAAATCTTTACCTTTAAGTCATTGGGAGAAAGCGTGGAAGTTAAACTTGAAATTTACAAAAAGTAATAATTTGAAGGAAAATTTTCTAAAAATTTTCTACAGATGGTATTTAACTCCAGTCAAAATCGCAAGAATGAAGAAAAATAAGTTACCGGCTAATTGCTGGAAATGCCAAAAGGTGGGGTCATTCTTCCACTCTTGGTGGAAGTGCAAGGAAGCTCAGAAATATTGCGTACAAGTCCACGAACAGATGGTTAAATGTTTAAAAACCAGGTTTCCAATTTCAGCTGAGATATTTCTATTAAATATGTTTGATGATATAGATGAGAGGGTGAGAAAGAAATACTGGAGAATCATCTGTTATATGGTTTACGTGGCGAGAATCATGTTCGCAAAGAAGTGGAAAGAATCAGCCATACCAACAATAGAAGATTGGACCAACAAACTATATGATCTGGCTGAAATGGATAAGCTTACGTTAAAACTAGCGAATCAGAGCAAGAAATTTAAAGAGCAATGGGATATTTTAAATCCTTTATGGGAGGTACAATGGGGTGACCTTGCTCTGATCGGTTTATATGATTGACCATATTCGGTAGGGTCCGAAAATAGGAGTTGGTCGGAATAAGAAAACAAATTGGACTGGATTACAGAGATTAAATGCGATAAAGAGTAGTGGTTGCGGAAGATAGTACGGATTAGCAGGATGATATAGATATAAAAGAAAATATGCCTAACTGATTAGAGAAAGGAAGTTAAGGAATGATAGGATCATTGAATGAGAATGTATGTTGTAGTCATACCATAATAATATAGACTGTAATAACAAGAAAATTTAGTAGCAATTAAGAATTTCAAGTAAGATTGTAATCTTAGTTTAGGGTTTTGTATGTGGTTAAGTGTGTATTGTGTACTGTGTGTTTATGGGTTTGGGGGTGGCGTGGGCAGGATAAAATGCCCACGGTGTTGTGTTGTATTGGTTTCAATTAGTACAAGGTAATGCTAGAAATGGTTATAGTTATCGAGTAAGTGTGTGTAAAATCATACTTTAATCTTTAATTTTTATGTACAAGATTTATAACCATGAAGAGTCATTGTTGATGTTGTGTTGTATTGTGTTGTTGAATGTATGTATTTGTCCTTTTTTTAATGTGAATTTATTGAATTTTATTTTTTAATAATTAAAAAAAAATAAAAATAAAAATGCTAGATCATCCTACTACTAAATGATGTCTCATTCACATTACAAAGGTGGTTCCAGAGATAACTCTCACCATCAGCTACAACCCATTTGGATTTTTTTTTCTTTTTTTCTTTTGTAATTTACAGCTGACATCAAACACAACAGTCTTCCCCCTACATTCATGGCTTTGACCTTTGCAAGTCTGATTTTTCACGAGGTGTCCGTTTGTCTCCTCCACATTCTCCCCATCTCATTCCCTTGCCTTTTGCCCAGGCATGCTGTGCCTTCTAACTCCATGTCCAGGCAAATTGTAAGTGAATGGGTGGGGGAACCTTGCATGAGAGAAGGAAGGTGCATGAGCCTTCCCAACCCATTCTCCTCCTCACATTCACTTGTATGTTGCCTGGGTGCATGGAAGAAAGGTGTTCACACCCAGAGAAAAGGCAAGAGAATGGGAGTGTAAGAATGAGGGGGAAAACATTTTCAAGTGGGAGTGGGAGTGCTTACTCTACTGTGGGGTTATTTGCATTTTTTTTATTTTTGCAAAGGTTCTGTTACCCAGCCCCTGTGAAAGTTGAGGTGCACTGTACATATACACACAGATGGACACCATACTCTCATAATGAAATATACTGTAGTTAAAAAATTGCCCACTATGCTTAAGCTAATGCCCTGACAAATACTATGTGACAAAAATTGCAAACTAACCCAGTAAACAAGAATATATGCCCTTGCGAGTGAAAAAAGCCTGAATCATTACCTGAATTTATAGAGATCAGACAAATCTGCGCAAGAGAGTACAAAGGAGTTGTTAATTGGAAAGAAAAGCGTAACCATTGCATGATAGTTGGAAGATACAACTGATTTCAGTTTCCTCCAGATGACATAAGTACAGATGGCAATTATTCCAAGAGCAAACAAGCTGAAGAGACTTACCTGAATGATCGGTCATGTTCTTCAGATTTTGTGGGAAGATGAGCAGAACTACCTCTAGGAAAGGATCTACGCTCAACAGCATTAGAATCAGAAGGAACTGCAACATATTTGACATTGATTAGAGCTGCAATGTGTGATTAACCAAAAATTGATTAGAAACATACTTAAAACACAATCTGATATATATGTGTTGTCCACAGTTTATTTCTGTCAACAAGAGCGTTCTTCAAGCATGTTCTAATCAGGACACTCAGACCACGAAAAGGTACTTTAGGAAGGTTCCAGCATGTTCAATGGATCTTCCCCCAGGATTTTGAACAGAAGATTTTAGCTTTTATCGAGTAAAGTAAAAAGGTGCCACTGAGTAGCAAGGCAGCACTTTAAAATATGTCAATACAAGTAGTTTTGGAAATCTCAGATGGCAAATACTATCTTAAAAGTTCCCTTTCTTTTCACAAAAATGCCTTTTCCAAGTAGACACTGGATATATAGATGGTGTGTTTTCTAAAAACAAAGGAAGTGTGTTTCTGGTTTCAGAATTATTTGGCTAAATCTAGAATTTGGCTCCATAAACGGAAGAGCTTCTGATCACAGAAGATTTCTGATCTGCATCATTCCACGCAGAAGAAGAAGGGCAAAGCAAATTATTGCTGAGTCTCTGTTGTAATCAACATTCTGCTAGTAATCCTGAAGATTTTGCCCCCTTCTGTTCTGCATACTAAAATCAAGAATTAAAATGAATTAAAAAATTTCTGCCTGGATTTCCAGCCAAGTAAATTAAAATATAGATAAAAGTCTCAACTGTTCTCTTAGAAAAAAAACAGAAAAGAAAAGTGATGGCGATACCTGACAGAACCGAAAACTGAGGTTGAGTCTCAGTGGCTTAGCAAATGAATGGCATCCCAATATGTTACAGGAAACTGACATGTTGAAGTAGCAGGAAGCTCTGTATGCCTCTCAAAATCTGCACTTCTGAGAGGCATTAAATCCATACTCTTCTTGAATGTGGGACCAGTAAACAAGTATTTCCCACAACTGTGAAAGGCAGAGAGAGGACAGTACCCAGAACTGAGCCAAGAGAAGCTACTTGCTGTTTGCTGGTGAAACCTCAAACTGCTGAGAACACTTCATTTATAACAGAATAAAAGGCCAATGTGAGAGTTAACAATACTGTCTATACAGACAGACTTTGTTAATCCCTTTACAAAATATATATGATGAATGAATGCAATGTATGTAAATGTACTGCAATGCTAAATTTGAAAAGTGTGTGAATAGTATCTTGCAAGAAGCTAGATGCTTTATGTGTACTGAAAATGATAAAATGCTACTAAAAACTGTAATGTACATAGATCTGTCCTGAACAGATGAAATATGAGTTATGATGCCTCAGCATTGTGTCAATTGATACTCTTTACCAAGTTAATGTACTACAAAGTACCATGTGTTTTATAAGGATGAAATACTTACAGAAGAAATGTAGCTGGACTCTGTAATGTCTGTGAAAAAGAATAGACTTGACATGTCTATGTGATATGATGATCCTCCACACGGATTGTGTAACTACAGAAGCCAATTGTTTACTTAATAAATACATAAAAGATGACAAAACTTCATGTTTATTCTCCTGTTTTCTATCTATCTATCTATCTATCTATCTATCTATCTATCTATCTATCTATCTATCTACTCTGGAAGACCTTCAACCTGAAAGGAGGACTCAAGTGCGGTGCCTCAGCATTCTGTTTTAGGGCCATTACCCTTTAGTCTTTTTATCAATGATTTAGATGAGACAGTAGAAGGAATCCTTACCAAGTATGCAGGTGATACAAAACTGGCAGTGGTGGTTAACAAATTGGAAGACAGGAAAAAAATTCAAAAGGACCTTGATAAGCTAGAAAATCATGTAGAAATTAACAAAAAAATTCAATAGAGATAAATGCAAAATTCTACATTTAGACCACAAAAATCAAGTGCACGGGTATAGGAGGGGGAATACACGGCTCTGCAGTCCTACATGAAAGAAGAACCTTGGGATTATTGCTGATCATAAGTAGAACATGAGCCAGCAGTGTGATGCTGCAGCAAAGAAAGCAAATGCTATTTTAGTCTGTATTTAATAGAAGCATAATTTCCACATTGTGGGAAGTAATAGTCCCACTATAATCTGCACTAGTCAGGCCTCTTCTGGAGTACTGTATTTATTTCTGGGCACCTCATTTTAATAAGGCTGTAGACAAAGTGAAGCAGGTTCAGATAAGAGTAATGATAAGAGATAACAAAACATATGAGGAGAAACTGAAAGAGCTGGTCATGTTCAACTTGGTGGGTAGATTTTGATTGAACATTAGAAGGAATTTGTTGATAGTAATAGCAGTTCAGCAATAGAACCAACTGCCTTAGAGAGGTAGCAGGGTCTCCTCTGGATGTCTTCAAACAGAGGCTGGACAGCTACTTGCTGGGGATGCTTTAGCAGGAGATCTTGCACTGAGCAGGGATTGGATTCAATGGTCCATGAGGTCCCTTCCAACTCTGTGATTCTAAGAGATTCTTAAAGGGTATGTCGATGTTGATTTGCCAACTACACAATATTTTTGCTTACAACCTTGGGAGCTCAGGTGATCGAAATGGTAAACTGTTAGGAAATTGTAACAAGATGCAGATTGACAAGCATACACCAACTAACTTTCAATCCACTGAAACTGTGCTCCTGAGCACTGAGAGCCTTTTACAACGATATGGGAAGTGGCAGAGTGAATCAGGAGAAATCACCTCTTCCTGGTCAGAGTGTCCTGATCAGAACTCTGCTTAAGTAATTAATATTGTAGGCAACCCACTATTTTTACCCATATTCAGTAAATAACATCTTAGTTTAGAGAACTAAAAAAAATTTAATTTAAATATTTTTAAAGTTTTTCCAATTGGCTTTCAGCTTTATTCATTAAAAACAGCCACAAAATAAAGCTGCCAGCAAACAGGAAAATGGGATGTTTTCATCTTTACCAACTGCATTTGTTTTAGTCACTGCCTAAGCTTTAAATTTCCTTTGCTAGAATAAACACATTTAAAAAAGAAATAAGCCAAACAAATTATTAGCTTCAATGCTGGTCAGCAGTTCCCCTGATAAAGTTTCCAGGAATCATAAGAGTAACCACAAATGAGCAATTCTTAGAGAGTTTTAAAAGAAATGTAAAAGGATCTGCACAGATTAGAAAGAACTCTGGATGAACTCATAAGAAAAAAAAATTAACTTGTCCTATACATAGCAATTTGGAAATGTGAAAATACCAGAAAAGGAAAGCTTCAAGTTTAGGTGCCTAGAAGTGAGTTGATAAAACTAGTTTGTAACAAAAAAATTGGAAGATGTATTTGAGAAAATGAAAACAATATGAGGATTTTTCCAGGTTGCCAATTTGTTCTCATCTGTCTCACATCTTTTCACATCATTTCTTGATGTATTTTGCTTCTTCCCCAAAACACATTTCCTTTGGCTTTTTGAACATTTAGAAATATGTTGAAAACAGAGAAGGGTTAGGAGACTGGGCACACCTATTTCCATCATCACAGTCCACATGACAACCAAATGAATCAGGGTTATTTTATTAAATTCACCTGCCCAAGGATTGAGATTGCTGGAGGGGCCCACCCACCTAGCTCTGTGTCCTACCAGTGCAGAGCTTTCTAAACTTTTCATATTGGTGACACACTTTTTAGACATGTATCATTCCACGACATAGTAATTCAGTAAGTAGTTCAGTAAGTGGAGGCAGCCCCTCCAGCCAAGCCTGGCCCATAGCAGCATTCACACAACATACCTACACACTGCAGCTGACACACTAACGTGTTGTGACACACAGTTTGGAAAGCTCTGTACCAGTGGGTCCAATACAATATATGAATATATGGGACAAAACCTTCTCCACTGTGGCTGTGGAATGCCCTGCTCCTGGGGGCCTGAGTGACACTGGCACTGGTTTCATGCCAGTCCCGAGTTATAACTTTTTATTAAAGCCTTTGGGCTATAATAATTGCATGAAAATCTGTAAACATATATGATTTTAGACTGTTTTAACTTTTAAATTATTCAACTGTTTAATAAGTTTTTAAAATGTTGTATAATGTTTTATCATTTTAAATTTTACATTGTTTACATTGATTTTAGTGTATGTCACCCAGAAAACTTGTGATATAGGATGGGATAAAAATATTTTAATTAAAAAAAAGTAGGTACAAAGTATTTTAGAATACAGCAAAACAGGAGAGAAAATGGCTGTAAACATTGCGCGACTATCAAAATGTTGTTTGAACCCAAACAAAAAAGTAGAAGTAGAGCCACAAATACTTCTACCTCCCAAAACATCACTCTTTATCCAGAAGAGCCCTGAGTTTCCTGAATAGAAAGAACTCTCGTAATTATAACGATTATGACACCTAAACTAAATTTTCTTTAATCAAATTGCAGGTTATTAAAATGCAACAGTATCAAATATTAGATTAATTTATGGGGCTGTCCAATGGATTTGTTTTAACAGATTGCATTTAACAGATAAAAAGAACAGCTATCACAATGAAGACTGAAAAAAAGAAAAACAAAGTTTCAATAAGTTTAAGGAAGATTATTCATAGCTTGTATAAATGCAGAGGGCTTGTATTAATGTAACAGACCCATATGCTCATACTATCATACCTGCTGAAGTGCTGACTCCTAGTTTCTCTTGCATTTTTTGTCCTTCTGTTGCTTTACTTTTTGTGTAACTGGGTTTGGGCTCATTGCGTTCTACAAAGTCTCTCTGGCACAAAACTATTTGCTTTACAGCACCTTGGGGAAGCAACAAGAAAATTATATTCAAAACTCTTCAATACAACTCCACTCCCTCTCCTGGACCTGGATATCCTTATTACCTTTTTTTTTAGGTATCTTACAGAGATGGGCAACTTTGTTCCTACAGTCCCGTCCTTTTACAAATTCTGTAGAACAACAGAGGATCAGAGCACTAGAAACTTTTAAAAATACAGTAACTGCTAAATACAAAGCAGGAAAGAGTCCAAGAATCCATGACTGATAATTGCATGGAAGGTGACTGTCCTGAAAACGCTTGGGAATTAGAAATGAAAAGACCCAGTGACAAATAATTTCAAATATGGAGGATGAAACCTTTAGGTTTTTCACTGCCTACAAAGCTAGAAGCTACATATAAGTTCAGTATTTCAAAAAGGGAATTTCTGAAGAAAAGTATGAAGCAAAAAGTACATGTCCAAAAAGGACCTTATAAGCATTACTGATTTTATAGATTCATAACTGAAAACATCTCACTCAATGTTCTTAATTGTTTTAATCTGCAATTTCAATTGAACTGCATCACTTCAGAGTTGAGCATAATCAGGAAATTCTAAGTTACTTAAAATTCTAAGGAAATTCTAAGTTAAATTAAAAGACTGAAGACTCTTGCTCTTTTTCAGGAAATTTTGAAAAACACTGCAAAAACATTTGACGGGAACGATTTAGATCCTGCTAGTTTGTATGGAGGTACTAGGGTGCTTCCCAAAGAGCCACTGGCTAAACTGAGACGTGCACAGCTTTAACAATGTAACAATGCCCTAGGCCTTAAGGTACTTTCTTTGTTCCCCAAAACACATGAACAAAATGTTGGTAAAAACTGCTATTTTAGCAACGTAATCACTAAAGCCCTACATTTAAGGTTTTAAGACCATGTTAATCCTTTTATCAGAGAAAAGTTTCCAGGGAGCTTGATTATTTCTGTGGTTAGAACTCAACTCACCATCTAAATCTTCTTGATCCGAATACGGCACAGTAACCTTTTGTTTACTGAATCTGGCTTTTGAGCAAACCTTTTCCTTGAGATCCCATAATCTCAACTTTATGTTGTGGTCTCTTAGCTTTATTAGGAAGTCATTGGTAACATTAATTTCAATACTATGATTCCATGAAACCCAGATCTGATCATTTTCAAGCCACGGTTTCACAACCTGTGTTTTTTTTTTTTTCCAAAAAGATTTTGAAAAAAAAAGTTACTAAAACAGTATACTCTCATAGCAATGGCTGCAATCATTACTGTTTTCCTTTTAGAAGAAACCAAGACATACAAGCTGCTCAGTTTATACACATATATTGTTTTTATGTCAAAATCACAGAACATTAAACAATCTTGCAGAAAAAAATGACTGTAGTTAAACAGGAGGGATATGCTTATGACAACACTACAGACAGACTGGAATAATGGATTAAAAATGCTTTTCTTCGCCACTAGATACCAAATGAGAAGATATAAAACTCTGGCATACTAAAGAATAACATTAAGATATGGCTGCAGATACAAAGAATCTTTTTTTAAAAAAAATCAGTCTGTTCTTAACATATAAACACTATATTTGAAAATCTTCACTCAACATTCTGATTAACCTGTGCAACAGATATTGCCTCATTGTAAGTCCCATCATTTGTGCATCGAGCCTATTACTCTCTCTACTCTAACTGGAAGCAGTTCTCTAGCATTTCTGGAGGGGACCTTTTACATTACCTGCTACCCAGTATGATTTTAATTGCAGATGTTGGGGACCGAATCAAGGAGCTTATACATGCAAAGCATGTGCTCCAACACTGTGCTGGGGCCCTTCCTAACAGGATGAAGAACAGGGAGGATTACCGTATTTGAAAAATCCACTTCAGTCAGTGATACAGATCCCGTGCATTTCATCCTTCCAAAACCAAAACTGAAGTTCATGGGGTCATTGTGAGATATCACTATCTGGAAAACCTGAGGCTCAAGGGCCTGGTTCAAATTTGCTAGCTGCGGTGGGGTTTGGGGAAGTACACATGAGAGTTTATATTTTTCTTGGGAAGGAACAAGAAGAAGTCAAGTCCAAAGTTCCATAATCCATCTTTAGAGAGTATCAAATGGCGCAAGCTGAAAGATAACTTTCATTACTGTGCAATGCAGTATCCATGCCATTGAATATCCAATCATTTTTATTTCATTCTGATTTTTCTGTGCAATCTAATTTAATCAGTCACTTTGAACACCCTGAGATAACAGAAAGTTGAAATACAAGTATAACAAATGGTTGGAGATTTCAAATTAAGGATGTTCTTGCCATTCATGGATGCTTTTTTCCAGTCTTCCTTTATTTTCAGAAGGCTACTTTTACAAGGTCATTTCATACCAGGTATCTGGCAAAAAAGCTTAGTTTACGAGACTTGAAGAGATATGAGTACGCTCACTGTTTTGTATACTAGTGAAGATCTATACTAGAAAAATGAAGATCTGTTTACCCCTGAATATTGGCTAAAATAATTTCAGCAATAGCTGTTATGGAGAAGTTAACATATCACAGTATTCCCTGTTGTGCGAACCTAGTTATGGAATGCACTCCCATCACAGATCCAATTCATGCTGACAGTGACTCCTCTTCAGTGCCAAACTGAAACATAGTTATTAAAGCCTTTAGTGTCTAATGATGTCCAATGATTTAGTGTCCTATGATACATGATTTAAATTGTTTAACTTATTTTAATTTATTAGATAGCTTAATATGTTTTAGACTGTTATCTGACCTTCTACTGGCTTAACTGCTAAACAAGAGGAGGTAATGGGCTGGATGAAGAAAAACAAATTGAAACTGAATCCAGACAAGATGGAGTGTTTACTATTACGGGTCCTAATCTGAGGTTGAGTTGTGTCAACTAGTTCTGTAGGGGGTCACCCCTTCCCCGAAAGACTGTGTTTGCCGCTTAGGAGTGCTACTGGATCCATCCCTTCAAATGTCTGCTCAGACAGATACAATGGTTAGGAGTGCTTATTATTAGCATCAGCTGATATGCCAATCATGCCTCTTCCTAGAACTGGAAGACCTAAAGGTGGCAGTGCATGTGCTAGTAACCTCAAGGCTGGACTTCTGCAATGCACTGTATATTGGTCTACCTTTGCATCAAGTTCAGAAACTCCAACTGGTCCAAAATACGGCAGCCTGATTGGTTACAGGTACATTGAGTAGTGAGCCTATCATATGGATATTCGAATCACTCCACTGGCTGACAATTAGTTTCTGGGCAAAGTACAGAGTGTTGGTTGTTACCTTCAAAGCTCTACATGATTTGGGTCCAAATTACCTGCAGGTCCCATACAATCCAGTCATATGATCATCCTCTGGGGGCCATTTAGTTAAACCACAAATAGACTGGCAACGGCCACACAGAAGACCTTCTCATCAGCCGCCCTAGACTATGAAATTACTTGCTGGAAGAGATTTGACAGCAAAATACACTGTCTAAATTTTTAAAAGGTACTAAAGATTTATCTCTTCTGGCAGGCCTACCCAGTCGATTTTAAACTATGAATTTTAAACTAGTATATCTTAAATGGTTTTGTATGTTTTTAGTTGTATTTTAATCTAGGCAGATAAGAAATTATTGATGATGATGATGATGATGATATAGGGTGGATTACAAATATTTTAATTCACAGGTTGTTGTGAGTTTTCCGGGCTTTTAATTCATTTTAATCAAATGATGGCTTTGAGTGGCAACAGCAGTAATGGTAAGAACTCTGGGGACTGATACGTTTATATGTACAAAATCATAACCTTATGCCCCCCAACTTCATAAACGAATTTTTTAAAAAGCCTATTTTAATGTTCACAAACCATATTGCTTTTTTTTTTAAAAATTAATCAATCTCTCACCAGTTTATTCCTTCGTTAGAATCTGTAAATGGTTTCCATTATGTCTTATTCTCTTAACTGTGATGTCCTGTTAACTATGATGTTCATTATATTGATTTGCCCAGCTTCCAAAATTGATTTTTAACTTTCTTTGAATGAATGGTTTTATAGTGAAAACAAAGTACTTTAAATGAGTGAAATGTGAGAAGCTGACTAAACTTTGCATAACAACTTAAGGGCTACCATTATTACAAGGGCATCCATTATCCCATATCAAAAAATGCCAGACTAGCTCCATCTCCATTATCTCTCCACCAGAAGTCAAAGGTATTTTTATTCAGGCTTTTAGTATATAAACAGTTTTGCTGTATGACATTCTTAACCTGTTGAATGCCAGTACCTCCTTTTTCTTTTTAACTGAAATGATTTTATTTGCTCTTTTATTATTAGTTGCCATTGGTACTATTTTAACAGAACAGTGAAATATGAATTAACTAAATAAAAAAAGTCCCATTTTCTTTTTTAACCCATAACGAAAAACTTTCTTCTTACCACTCTGTGTCCCAGTCAGGAGAAGTGGGAAGCCACCTTGGATCCCATTTAGAGAGAAAGGTGGAGTATAAATTAAGTAAATAAATAAATAGAGAAGAAGCCCAACCATAACTGGCATCCTGTTGGTCACACACACATAGGCATAAATTCAATCCACTCCTGCCTTTGTTTTTTATGGTCATTGCTAGAAGAGCTATTCACTACCTCTCTTGGACAATGAACACCTGACCACTAAACTTGCATCTCCTGTGCTCTCCTTCTTAAGCCATGTAGTGGCCAAAGATGGTGAGGGAAAGCTTCACAGGATCCAGCAATAACTGGACTCAACAAAGACATCATCCTCCATAAGCTCTGGAGGAAGTTTTGGACTACCACTTCCATCAGCTTCGGCTAACATGAGGTCCAAAACATCAAAAGGGCCTCAGGTTGTGGAAGATTGATCCCAAGAGTCATTAAAGACCAGCTCTGAGAATCATTCAAAAGCTACTGACTTTAACCTTTCAGGCTGGTAAAGTAATTGAAGCCAGAGTTATGCCCATGAGGGGACAGGTATTTAAGTTTTATTATGTCCTATTAATTTTAATTGTCCGCTGTCTTTGGCTGTTTTATTAAAATCCCACTACCACCTGGCTAGTGCCTTTGCAATTCCATAATGCTGCCCTAATGTGTTGTGTAAGCTGTCATCAAAAATGAATGAAATCATGAACTAGGGAAAGATAATTATATCTTTGGGAATCCATGAAGTTCTCAGGGTTGTCCCCAACTATCTAAACTCCAAGCTGGAATGGAGTCTAGAGCTTGCCTAGTGCCCTTCTGGATCAATCTGTGCATGTATGGAAATATTACAATTAATTAAAAGATTCCGTTCCTCTGGAATGTAGTTTGCCATGAAGCTGGAAGCCTTAATTTCTCCAATCCATGATCACAGACAACCAAACATCAGGCTCCTCCAGCATCCACTGCAAATTTAGAAGGTATGTAAATCACTTCTAGCATTGTCTCACAATCTTATCTGCACTCACTGAAGTATGTAGTGTGGCTGTCTTTTTCGACCTGGGCCGTTCACCATCTTTTGGAGTCCCTGACTGATGGCAAATGGAAGAAAAGATGCAAGGGCAGAAGAAGATGACAGTGACAAAGAAAACAGAAAAATGAATCAAGGTACAAGAAAATATTTCAACTATATATCTCACTTAAATTGCTATACTTCAATAATGCTTCTTGCTAATTCATGTGTTATTTCCTTTAAAATCAATATTTAATAATTTTTTAAAAAAAATTATAACAAACATACAATAATTTGGAAGCATGGAACAACTCTCAAGAACTACAACTACAAAAAGAAAAACCAAAGTTCTCCAGAGCTGCACACTCAAAAGTTTTTTCTTGGTCAGGATCCCGACCAAAATCAAGAGGGAGAAATTTCCTTTCTTTCCTATATCCCACCATGTGCTTTAAAAGTCTCCTCTTGAGGACTGAAAAACTCAAGAGCAGGTTTCTGGCTCTATGAAGAGCTTCAGGGTGGAGAGGAACAAAGTCCCAGTTCCAGTGGTGGAAGCAGAGAAATCCAGCAAATGTACATTGTTGGCTCCTGGCCACTGTCAGGACAAGTCTTTGTTTGTAATGCTTCTCTCTTCCCAGCAAAGAAGTGACACCTTTATCCGGCCAACTAAAATGCACAAAACACATCATGCATGTTTTCAAACCTTCACTGGCTTCTTCTTCAGGCAAAGATGTTAAAAATCATACTGGAGAAGGAAGTAACAATGTTAGCGTCACAGGCCTACATTTTGCCTCAGATGTAACTTCTGATGTCATTTAAGATGGTCTGGAAGGATCTCAATTCAAGAAATCCCCCCAGACCTGGCTGGCACGCTCCCCAGAGGTGGAGGAGCACTAAGAATGCAACACTTCTAGCAGCTGGGGCTTGCTGCCACTTCCGATGCTGCCCTATAATAAAAGTCTCACCTTGCGAGGCTTTGCAGTCTCTCTGCAAGCCTTGTGAGACTAACTTGAGCATGTGCCTTTTTTGGTATCTGTGGGGGGTCCTGGAACCAATCCTTTGCAGATACCAAGGATCCACTGTACAACCAATTATCTTGTTAGAAAAAAATAAAACTCCAGGTGTCATAAATTATATCTAGAAGTTATGGTTACCACAAACTACCTGCTGAATTTCTGTCTATATTCCCTGTATTTGTTGTAGTAGTTTGGAAGCCATGTAAAAAGGAGATAATGATTAGTTCTGCATCTAGCAAACGATTGTGCAGGTGTCCTTATCACTACTGTCAGTGGTGATACCTGGATGGATCCTTTGGCTAAAGTTACTTGTGTGTGTGTGTTTCTTCCTTTCCTTCTCTTTTCTACCTTGTGTTAGGGGATTCAAGTCAGCTCAGTGCCCACCTGGGGGTATGGTGAGGTGTGGTTTGTTTATTCACCCTAACACTGGCATGTGGCAGAGGCATTCTAAACGGGACTAGGTGAAAAATGCTGATGTTACAGCCATTTAAATCCTGGAAACATTTTTCAAGTTTTCCTTCACATGACATAAAATCCATACTCTTCTTGGAGGCAGTCTATAATGAGTATGCTGGAGGGACTCATAGTGAGACTCACTTCATTGGCTTAGTCTGATCCAGCTACCATTTGACTTGTCACCTCTAGAACTCTACCCCTCAGCATCAATTCTTGATCATTATGACGTTTATTTTCATCTTCTTTCATCACTGCTTTGCCTTTTAGTATCAAATCTATTAGGTCAATTTTTTAAAAAAAAATAACCAAAATAGCCCCCCATGCCTTCTAGGATCCATGTAGCCAGTTCTGCTAGATCCCTACCCCTTAAAAAGGTGTTTCAAGGCTTTTCCAAAACCACAAACAATGTTCTATCACCCTCTTTGAAAAAAACTCTCTCTCTCCTGGGTTGAAAGCTTGGCAGGGGCCACCTAAAAAATTAAGATGGCCTCCCACAGCCCTCAGAGACCATGAGGGTATTTTTTCAGTTAAAAATAACTGCTACATTAAAAAAATGAGGGAGTATGGTAATGGCTCCCTCTGGGTCCAGTTGGGACATGTGCAGTTCCTGGACATGAAGGATTTGTCCACGCCTACATTAGATTATATGAGGATGACTTGCAACAAGATACAGAGTGCTTCTGCTTCATTTCCTCTCTTGCATTCATTGTCCACCTCTGCTAACCCCTGAATCATCAGTTTTCATTTTGCAGCTGCTATGCATGCTCAGCTTTTATTGCATTGTTTCTTGAGAAGGATACTCTCACTTTTTGTTCTTTTCTTCCCCCCTTTGGCAAACTCTGTGACTTCCCAAGCATACTAATATTGCCTTCTTCCTGCTGGTGATGCCATTTGAGCTAAACAAGTGGAGCCTGCAATAAAATTCTGTATTATGGAATTGTCCCATTAATGTTTCCAACCAGTACGTTCCATTCTTCCCTTATTTATTCTATGTGTGCTTGCCACATACAATATATGTGGGCAGTGTACAATGATAATACGTTAACACAAAAATATACTTAAAACAAAACACAATTATATAATATCATCAACTAAAAATCAAAATGGCAGGTGTCATAAATCAACAAATGCCAGGAGGAATTACAAGATCCAATCAACTGCATGGGCAATCTAATTGTCCTTTTCCTCTGTGGTAAGGAATACTTTATGTGTTAATAAATGTGGTTTATTCTTACCTTAGATTCAGTTTCCAAATACAGTTTAGCCAACGGACCATATAAAATCAAATCTAATTTTCGAGGATCAGTATCATCTGGCAGAAGAAAATATTCCATGTGATAAAAACGATGCATTTTTGGAATATATCCTTCTCGTGCTCTAGATGGTGTTCTCTGAATATCTTGCCTAGATGTTGACCAAGTCTTCTGTGCTGGAAAAAGATACTTATTCCAGTAGAAATGTTTACAACCATTCCAAAGAGTAAAAGAGATCATTTCCCATTATATGCAACAGCACACATATACACGCAAGTGGTTGGAGCCCTACAGCAAAACACTGTAGGGTAACTCATATGAAAGAGTTAGCATAAAAACAGGAGTCTGTGTTCTAAATTAGGTCTTACCTACTTCAAGAACTTCTATTATTTTTTAAAACATTAAAGAGTAAAACCCTCAGGTGAGCATGCTGATGAAGCTAGGAACTTTTGCATGCTTTCAGGTGCTTGATTTGGCTTCAGAGGAGTTATGACAGAACAATTTAAGTAAACTGACCTTTATTTAACCTGAGAGGTATGGGGCATTTTAAAAACAACTGACAATTCTGTGGCGAAGAATTGCAAGCAATGCTATTTACCTACTTGGAATTACGACTGGAAGAGCCAGTGAGACAGAGAATGTACAAGTAACTATATGCTCAGAATCAAGTTCTTGACTTCTCACAGAATGACAGAGTGTCATGCTTTCATCTTCGGGAGTGGGGTGACCACCCACACATTCTTCTGGAGTCTCAATTTCATAAGTGCTCTCTGAATGCAGAGAATTGACATCTTTTGCCTCAGCTGCTGCTGCTTCTGGATATTCCCCTTGTTCATCAAGATTTGGCAACCTATTGGCCATCCTGTGATGGAATGATCAGATCATCAGCTTTATGATTTACAGTACTTTTCTCTCACAGATAAAATAACCATATTCCAACAAAAGTAAGGAAGGCCTCCCAAATATCTCTCAATAATTTTATTTAAATATCACTTTCTATCACACAGACAACAAACACAATCACTAAGAGCATGACTTGTGTATAATGAAACAGCTGGTATATACTGAAGCACTGCAACTACCTGTTCATGGCGAACCTTGGGGATCTGTTGCGAACAAAGATGAAACATCACACATCACGATCAGTAAGTATGCTTTATAGTTCTACAGGCATTTTCTTATGTGCTCTAAGAGTACTACAGATACACTGTCCAAGGGCAAGTTCACACATGCACTTTGCACATATTGTTGTTATTAATTATCCTCAAGTTGACTTATGCTGACACTATGGCCATTTCCGTACTAGATTGTTATAGTGCTATTATTCCATTTTCAACATCCTATGGAATCCTGGGGTTTGCATTTAGGGAGGGGCCTCAAAGGCACAGTTGAAACTGGACTTCCAAAGGGACAGCCCATGTGAGGTTATTGCAGGCAAAAACAAGAACATGAGCAATAGTCACTGAAAATTCATTCCATTATAAAAGTTATAGACTCAAGAATTTATTATTCATTGCCATGTTTATTCATTAGGGAAACAGAGAGTTCTTTTCCTCTTCAAGGTTGTAACTGTGCCATAACTTGCTCATATGTGCCAATGAGAAGCCTAGTCTACTAGCAAACATGCTCATAGGCTAATAACAAAAGGTGGAAGAAAGGCCAGAACTAGCCCCATAGGTCCAAGGACACTATCTGAAGTTGTATGATGCAGCAACCTTGCTGAAGTTAAACAACTATTAAATCGTGCCTTTGGAAAAAGCTTGGATGCCTGTGCCTTGGGACAAAGAATTAAGGCTGAGAGAGAATGGTTTCTCTGTAACCACTTCCAGAACTGAGCTTTTCCTCGGGCTGCCTGGTTCACAGCTTTCCCTTCACTACTCCACCCTCTAAAATGTTGAGCACTGTACCAATCTGAAAAAGGGCTTCAGATTACCAGCTTCTCACAGTGAAAATACAAGATGGACTAAAGCATGATTGGACAACTGCGTGAATGCCAGGGCCAGTTTTCCTCCCAGTTTCCCCACAGGCATTCCCCCATCTCCACAAACACATACGGCAAGCCTGGAAACCATTGCTTTCCTCTGCAGTACCTCTCTAAAGGGAAGACGTCACTTCCTGTCACCTTTTGAGAGGGACTGTGATTAAAAACTACGGTAATTGTGGCCAGTAGGGAGTTCTATGGGTGGGGGTGTTTTATGTTTTTTCACGTTTGGGAGGTTTTCTGTGTGCTTTACAGGTAGAAAAAATTGCCTGAAAACCATACCATTTTTAAATGGGGAGATGGGAGCTCTGGAGGACAGATTGGGTCCAAAGTGGGTCCAGAGGCAAATACAGCTTGGGAGCCACACTTTTCCCAGCCCCGGACAAGCTAGCAACAGAACACTTGCTTTGCATTTACAAAGTCTGTAGTTTAGTCCCCAGCATTTTGAGATAAAGCATGAAAAAAATACTACCCTGGGAGAGTCAATGTGAGTCAGTGTTCACAACAGCAGTTTGAGTAGTTCTCTCACCGTTTGGCCAGTATCAGGCAAAGGGTTGTATGAACTCCCTTATAATCAAGAACCCAAATCACTAACGGAAATACACACACAAAAGCAAACACTCATTCATGCATCATACCCATCATACGAAATTCCCAGGAATGTACTTTTGTCAAATGGACACAATGATTCTAATGCTGGATTGGGAGCTAGGCTACTGACAGAAAGTCAGAGATTTTTATGCCAATCATGACCTGGAGATAGGAACAGAAACTCCTTCTACCTTGCAAATACAGTAAGTAATTGGCTGCAGCAAAGCCGACATCTGCAGCAAAGCACACAAAGATGCAGGGATCCAACTCTGCAGCACTATGTCTCCTTAGACTAGGATTAGTGTCTTGAAGCAAGCAACAGAATTGACATGTCAAAAAGTACCAAGGAACAATGAAATTAAGATGCATTGAGACTGTAATTTGTGATGACTTGTTTCAGAATCTTCCAAATCAATCTAAAGAAGCATGAGTTCTTGCAATGTTACTCCTCAGGCTTTGCTGGTTGTTGTCCCCCCAGGGTGATTTGTTCTATTCTTTCTGTGGTTTGTTAGTAGTTATTTCTTGGACCTACATTACTGATCAACAAGTTTTGTTGTTGTTGTTTTTTTAACTGAGGCATAATTTGCTAACGTGAGCCTATGGTTTGAAGAGCAAATTATCTTCTCTCTGAATTTTTTTTTAATTTAGAGTTATAGAGCTAAAGTGCCATTTCACTAATGTGTTTTTATACAACCATGAAAGAAAAATTAAAAGCAATGAGAATAGAAGGGAACATACTGTTCTAACATATCTCAGAATTTAAAAAGCCCATCTGAGGGTGAACAGGTGCTGAGCTGGTGCTGAAAACTGACCATAAATAGTATGAGATTACAGAAACTTTGTTTGGATATTTTTAAAAAGTCCAAGAATCACAGCAACAAATATTGAACCTCCCAGCACCTATGGGCCCATCTGGAAGAGCCCTTAATTATTACGATTTTACTATCTCCAATATGTCCACGAGAGGTGGCCTCTATTACTTTCCCTTGTTGTTGTTGTTGTTGTGTGCCTTCAAATTATTTCTTGCGACGCTAAAGCTGACCTATTACAAAGTTTTCTTGGCAAGATTTTCCAGAGGACGGTGTGCCTTTGCCTCCCCCTGAAGCTAAGAGTGTCTGAATTCCATGGTCAGGCTAGGATTCAAATCCTAGTCTCTAGAGCCATAGTCCAACATTCAAACCACTTACTACACAGGCTCATCCCTGTCTTTACTTTCCCTACCAAGCTTTAAACTGGCACTATACCAAGACTATTAATATTTCTGTATGTATTCTCTATACAATGTGAAAAGACAAGCTAGAAAACAACAGAGTACTGAGTACTGCCAATGCATGCACTCATGCTGGATGAAATCCAAAGAAAGTTAAGTAAATTTAACTTTGAAATCAATAGACCATTAGCAAATACTCTCTCTAATTTTAATGAGTGTCACGCCTGACTTTGCTTAGCCTGGATTGCTCCCAATATATATATCTGCATTACTTAGCGTTCCCATCACTCTGTGCAGTCACCATAAAACAAAATACACCGCCTAATCAGAAAACACCATGCTTCCAATATACAGGCAGGACAATTAACACTGTGTAGTTGCATGGGAAAATCAGAATACAACACAATGTAGGGGGACAGCAAAAGTAGACATTTCCTCAATTTTGCCTTTTAGGCATTACCTCACTTGCCGCCCCTGGGAAAGCTCTGTCTCCTGCCCTTTTAGGGTAAAAAGGATTACTCGTATTTGCAAATATATGTTTTATAACCAGCAGCTATGATTAGAACACAACAATAAACTGATAGAAATGAGCAAGCATAATTCACTTTAAAAATTTGGGGGAGGGAAGACCTCAGCTAAAGCATCTATAGCAACATTCTTGTCTTTGCACTTAGCTAGACTAAAAATTCTTTTCTCCATTAGGAAAGACAGCAACCAGACATGTCACTAAAAGATAACCATGTCTTTAGAAAAACACCCTGTTAAGCAAGGCTGTGGAGTTATTATGCCAAACTTCCAACTCCAACTCTGTTTTTCTGCTGCCCAACTATGATTCCAACAGAAACTCCTTTACAATAGCAAACGTATATTAATTGGTACTGTAATAATAAATTTATTGTAGTAAAATGGGAGCACAAGGCATTTCATCTCCATCATGTGGAGTCTACTCTTACTGACAGAACACAGAATATATTTATTTGGTTTAAATTTCTGAATAAGAAAAATTTCCTGAAAATCTATAAAACTAAATATGCAACAAACTAGGCATTTAATATTATAAGTTGTATTTTGAAGAGCTGGGAGTTGGTACATTTCTACCGACTCCAACTCCACCCAGAATTGCTTCTGACTCCTTGACTGACTCAACAGCTCTGCTGTTTAGGTTGTCATCTAAACAGATGACAGTGATAATCAAACTGTCACCCAACACTGAGGAGATAAAGGAAGGAAAGGCAGAAGAAAATTGCTGACTCCAACCAACTTTTTTCTCCAGTTCCTTACTTCCTTCACATCCACTGTACTCTCCAGCTGTTGCCACTTACACTGGCATAGCTACCCTGGCATATTACACTGACTGGACTCTGGCCATAGTCTGCCAGACCCCCTCTAACCCGTTGGAACTTTCCAATGTTTAGTTTCACCATTCTCGCAACAGATACTGCAAGGACCACTATGTCTTTATGAATAATTTGATTTTCCAGAAATAAAGAAAACAGAGCTAACTTGGGGTCAGATTTTATAAATTGCTTGCTCATCTCCCAAATTAATCCCAAAATTGAAGAAGAAGAAGAAGAAGAAGAAGAAGGAGAACAACAACTATAACAACAACAGCAAATGATCCTTATATTATCTCCAGCACAGAAGTGGAGAGATCATTACTTAAACGTGCAGCTGCACTGGGTCAAAATGTCATCTGCAAGTAAGCTAAAGGGAAAGGGAGTTTTACCTCCTATTGAAGCTTCTAAATGGATGTTGTGTTACAAAATCTGCCCTCGAACATGGAATGTACACTTGGAACCATTGACAGGAACCATGGCAAACAAATGCTACATATGGCAGGAGTTGCACATGCAGGAGGGTTGCCTGCAAGGAGAAATGTTTATATCGCCTTCAAAAGACAAAGACTTGGCTGGAAATGTGGGCTTCAAAGCCAGCCAGATGTTGTGGAATATGTATGCTAAGGAGTCATATGGGACTGAGCCAGCATTTGCAGTACAGCAATGCAGGCACACATCAGTAAGGATGTAAACTCAAGTGTGCTTTATTGATGTATGGAGAACCACTTCTTAAACTAAAGATACAAATAAATACCTTATGCTCTCTGGCAAGGACATGCAGGAAGCCTAGCCTCAAGTGTCTACCATCCACGATCTAGCCACGTAAACCAGCAAGTAGAGAACCGTGTCTCAAAAAGCCAGATCTATCAGCACAGCACCCATGAGGCAACCATCATCCTCAACAGGTAGGCGGAGGGCAAAGCACAGAACACCCAAACTTCTGTTAAAGATAGAAATCTCTCTCTTTCACACTACACTTGTATAGCACTATGGCCATTTCTGCCCTACACTGTTATAGTGCTATTATTCCTCTTTCAACATCCTGTGGGATTCTGGGCTTTGTAGTTTACTGAGGCGCAAGAGCTCTCTGGCTGAGAATTGTAAACGCCCCCCCCCAAACTGCAAACCCCAGGATTCCACAGGATGTTGAAAGTGGAATAATAGCACTATAAGACTGTAGGGTGGAAATGGCCTCTAGTTCCACTTTAACTCCCATGGCTCCATCCTATGGAAACCTAGGATTTGTACTTTAAGGAGGGGTATTTAGCATTTTGAGCTGGAGCTCAAATGCCTTAGCAAATTACAAACTCCAAGATTCCACAGGATGCAGCTATGGCAGTTAAAGCAGAAGCTATAAAAATATAGTGGGAAAGGGGCGCAGCTTGGGTGGGCAAAAATACCACCATGGCTACTTCCTATTTAGGGCCTTTAGGGTGGGTTCTCTGGGAAAGGAGCTCTCCTCACTTTTCGAAACTCCACAAGAGATGGAGGTTTTTCCTAAAGACCTAGAAACTCTACAAATGGCCAATGGTGCTGTCCTCCTTTTTTTTTTCTCCAAGGCTAAGAATCTCCATGAAAATAAACGGAATTAGGCAGCCAACCAAACAACTCCTCCACCCCCAAAAGCACAGGTACACCAGGCAGTCGGGTCCATTTCCGCACTAGACTGTTATAGCGCTGTGATTCCACTTTCAACATCCACTGGAATCCCGGGGTTTGCAGTTTCGGGAGGGGCCGGCCTGCAAACCCCGGGATTCCAGAGGATGTTGAAAGTGGAATCACAGCGCTATAACAGCCTAGTGCGGAAATGGACCCAGACATTCTTAGGCTAAAAAGGAGGGGCGGAAAGAAAGAGGGTGTTCAGGATGTGCACTATTAAAAGACCGACATGGGGGAGAGTTAAAAGAAGGATACTCAAATCACAAAGACGTGGGATGAAATTTTCTGCTTGGGTGACTTCGCCCCCCCCCCGGTAGTGCCAGCAAAAAGTCATGATCAGAGGGTCCCCTCCATGCAAGTCACCAGGGGAGCAGAGCACCGGGGGGGGTCCTGAAGAGGGTCTGCGGGGGAGCCCCACCGTTTACCTCCGAGCAGCCAAAGCAACCAGCCAGGAGTCGACGAGCCTCGCCACCAAGCTCCCTCTGCCCACGGGGCGCAAGACAACATCAAAGGCGTCAATTTTCCTTCGCTCCCCCATTTTCTTTTCTCCTCCCGCCTCTCTAAAATAACCCCGCTCCCTTCGCTTTCAGCGGGGCAGGCGGCGGGCACAGCAGCTGAACCGGTCACCTTGGTGGCTGCTGGTTTGGCGTAGAGAACCCATAAAGCCGACGTTGCTAAGGAAGTAGTTTTTTTGCCTGTGTGGCGGGTGGGAGACTGACAGGAATCAACAGTAGGAGTTTGAAAACAGAGGTGGAGGCAATGTTAGTTTTCTGGAGAGAGGTGGGGGTTCCCCCCCCCAAAGAATGAGGAGCAATGAAAAGAGCGCGGCGGCCACAGCCGTGCCTAGGAGGCTGACGGGGAGCGCTCGCCCATGGCTTTCTTCGCGGGCTGCGCGTGGAGTTCCGCGCCCAACGGACGCGTTCCAACGGCTGGGAGAAGAAGGGCGCGCGGGGGAGGGGCGGAAATGAGAATCCCCCGTGAACGTAAACGCAGAGCTTGGAAGCGTTTGAGATTCACCGCGCCCAGAATTCTCCGCCTGGTATGGTCGCTGACCCCCAAAAGTAACTTCTTTCCAACTTCAGCAACTGAAAATGCGTTTGGGGCTTGTATTTGGATCCACACCCCTTTGGAGTTCGTGGGCAGTTTCGAGAAGTATTTTGAGGATTGCCTCACCCTCAAAAGCGAAGCAATGGCAAACCCCTTCGGGACAAATCTTGCCAAGAAAACCCCACAAGAGGGTTGCTATTGTAGTTGTGTGCCTTCAAGTCGTCTCCGACGTACAGCGGTCTGACCAGGGGGCTTTCTTGGCAAGTTGTGTTCAGAAAGGGGGCTTACTCTTCCTCAGAGAGTGTGTGACTTGCCCAAGGTCACCCAGTTGGCTCCCCTGGCTGAGGGAGGACTCAGACCCTAGTCTTCAGAGTCATAGGTCATTTCCACACTACACTATTATAGTGGTATCATCCCACTTTCAACATCCCTGTGGAATCCTGGGGTTTGCAGTTTAATAATAATTATTATTATTATTGTTTATTTGTATCCCGCCTCACCCCACAGATCGAGGCGGCGAACAACATAAAATATACATTAAAATACATTAAAAACCTTCCCAGTCCTCCCCACCCACCAACCCACCTAAACCAACCCCTTAAAATACACAGCAATTAACAATCCATCAATTACTATTAGCAAAGCAGCAAGGCAATAGATGAGAGGCAATGGAAATGCTAGTCTGGGAAGGCCTATCTGAAGAGATCAGTCTTGACTGCTCTTTTAAAGCTGTCAAGACTGGTAATATGCTGGGTCTCTTCCGCAGGCTATTCCATAGCTTGAGAGGGGCATTTAGACTTCTCAGCCCAAGAGCTCTTTGACTTCAATAGACTACAAACCCCAGAATTCCATAGGAGATTGAAAGTGGAATAATAGCACTGTAACAGCATAGGGTGGAAAGGGCCGTCCATAGTCCAGCACTCAAACTGCTACACGGTCCTGGTCCCACGAAGTTGCTTTAGTAATTTGGAAGTGACTTGAAGGCACATAATAAATTTTGGGGGCCATCAAAACGGCTGTCAAGGTGGGTTGGTGTGCAAGTTCCCAAAGTAGTTGCTGGGTGGGCATGGCCAGTCAAAACACCTGTTTTACCAATCAGATTGCTACTGCAACAAACACTGGTTTCACAGGTGAGTCAACACTTTTCTATCAGACAACTTCAGTCAGTGTCTAGTAGGGAGAATTAATCTTTTAAACAGGTTGAAGGGGCCCGCTGCACTGTTCAGTTGAAAAACAGCAATTTTTCAAAACTAGAAATACAGTGATTTTACTTATATATTTTGTCAGTTTTGATAGTCAGGATGACTCCTCAGAATGTCCCAAGGACAAAAAAATTGGCTCCTGTCTCCACTGCATTTGCCTGTGCCTTATACAAAAGGAGAAGTCTTGCTGAACAAGAATCAACGTGGTGTCTGCAAACTTTATTCGAGGGGTATGTGTGTAAACAATGCACCAGTATAGCACTCTTATCCATTTCCACTGTGGTAATTTCATGGGGTGTTTAGACTTGTGATAGCCAATGTGGTGAAGTGGTTTGAGTATTGAACTAGGACTCCAGCAGACCAGTGTTCAAGTCTCCACCCAGCCATGGGAACCCACTGAGTGACCTTGGACAAGTCAATTTCTCTCAGCCTCAAAGGGAGGCAAAAGCCATTTCCACACTAGCCTGTTGCAGCGCTATGATTCCACTTGCAACATCCTATGGAATCCTGGGGTTTGCAGTTTCTGCAAACTGCAAACCCCAGGATTCCATAAGATGTTGCAAGTGGAATCATAGCGCTGTAACAGTCTAGTGCAGAAATAGCCAAAGACAACCCCTCCCAAGCAAATCTTGTCAAGAAAACCCCATAATGGGGTTGCTGTAGGGCTACTCTAAGTCAGAAATGTAGGAACACAACAATTTAGAATTGTCTTACCAGACCGTTCTAATGTTGTAGTTCAGGAAATTCTGTGTACCTCCCAAAATTACCAGTCACAGGATTCCACAGAATGGAGCCCTGGTACTTAAATTGGTATCAAAGTGCTGTAAGTGTGCTCTGTAGATACCTTCCCGTCTCATTAACTTCGTAAAAAAAATACTAATATTGTTAACAAATACATGGATGGGGTAACCTAATACCACTAATCTACTACGCATGTCTAATCTATCAAACACACATGGCTTTTTCCTTAGTTTCTTCATCAGAAGTAGCCTGTGTGGTCCAGAGACTGCCTTAAACTGAGTCAAATCTTGAGTCTTGATACTGTCACATTAACTAGCACTGGCTCTCTGAAGTTTCAGACAGAAGGGAATCTTTTCCCCGAAGCTTTTTTCTTCTTTTTTTTAAAATTATTTTTATTGATTATAAAGAAATAGAACAAAAAAGAAAAACACCATGTGATACACATAACAGTGGGGGGAAAGGAATGTCAACAAAACAAGCTTACATTGTTATTTCTCTCTAATTCCGTTACAATCATATACTCATTCAAGATATTCTAAATCATACTGCTTATATACTTTTGTTACCTATATTTAGATCTCATTCTCATTATACTCATTATTATTATAATAATATTATAATTATTATAATAATTTCATTCTTAACTCTATACTTTTCAATTACATTTAATCTATTACTATTACTAAATAATCTTATTACTAAACTATTGCTAAAAGTGAACCCACCACCAAGAGCCAATTATATTTCAACTTACTCCACCTTCCAGAATTATAATTCTTCTTGTGGAGGTATGACACCTTCCTCTTTTATTAAAATCTTTTCCACAAATATCTTTCATATTGCTTCAAAATCATTCCCCTTCACTATTCCTTTTTTGCCTTAATTCGACAACTTACCATTAATCGCAATTTTCCACAATTCTTTATACCAATCCTCCATTTGAAAATCTCCATGAATTTTCCATTTTCTTGATATAATTAACCTTGCTGCAGCTAATAAGTTTGTTATTAAATCCTTCATTGCCTTGGTGCAATTAACCTTATCAAATATAGATAATAATGCTATACCTGGACATATTTGTAAATCAATTTCTGTTATCTCTTTTATCTTCTTAAACACCCTTTGCCAAAATTTCTGTACACCTTCACAGTTCCACCACATATGAATATATGTACCAGTCTCTTGATGACCCCTCCAACACAACCTTGAGTAATTCTTATCTATATTATTTAACCTTACTGGTGTTAGGTACCATCTCCAAACCAATTTATAATAGTTCTCTTTTATCCTTATGGACAAGTTTTTTAAATGATGCTGATTCCAAATTTTCCCCCATTCCTGAATATCTATTTTTTGTGCTAATTCTTCCTCCCATATTTTTCTGAGATATTCATCTTCATATTTTGCCAACATTTTGTATATTTCACTTGTGGTACCCTTCAATATTTCATTTTCCTCCATACATTCTGTTTGTATAATCATTTGTTCAAATTTATATATTCTCTCCCCGAAACTTCTTTCTAAAGATGCTGAGGATTGAACCTGGTGCCTTCTTGCATAGCAAGCTTACTGCCAGTCCATGAAGCTCTCTCTTCATAATGAGTGGTGACATAGCCCATTCTTTGTCCACCATAGCTGAAAATGATGAGCCTTGCATTCGGTATTGTGATGTTTCAAACGTACTCCAACTTATGGTGACCCTGTCATACACAGGATTTTCTTTATAAGACTTATTCACAGCAGATTTGCTATTCCTTCCTATCTGGCTGGGAGAGAATATCTTAACAAGGTCACTCAGTGGTTTTGCATAGCAAATTTCAAATCCTTGTCTCCCAGAGTCTTAGAATGGTACACCATGCTGTCTCTTTAAAATGTGCTTAGAAAAACAGGGAGACAATGTTGTCTGTGTGAGAGAGAGAATGAGTTAATGGGGATAGGCACAGTTTGAATGTCAGTCTGTATGAAAGAGTATATGTGTTTGAAATGTATTCAGTTTTTAATCAATATGTATGAAGGAAAAGGAAGTGTGGGGGTTTGTGGTTCTTTTTAAATGAGCAACACTCACTCATGGAACAAAATGATATATTTTAGGAAGATTTTGAAAGATGAATATGAAGGATTTGGGGAATGATTCAGACTACTTTTCTGTCACTACATTTTATTAAAGTTTTATATGAATACATTGCATCAGTGACATGATATTTCAATCCAGTAACACTTACAATAAAATTTCTTCGTCTTTATGGGCCATAAGACTCATTGTTTTTCCTGTGAAAGAAAGAAATATTGTGAGCCTCCCTAGATCTGATTTTTTTTCCAGATTTCCACTGAAATATATATTACAGTGTTCAAATAAATTCTTTCTGAAACAGCTGCAAATCCTGGATGCCCCTGTTTTGTTAGTATGATTGCTCTTTTAATATGTTGGGGTTTTTTGTTGTTGTTTGGGGGTGGTTGGATAGCAACAGTTCTCTCGCAAATGTTTGGAGTGAGATATCCATCAGAATTTGGAGAAGATGACACCACCCCCAGCTGAGAGTAAGGATGTAAAAAACCAGCAGAAAGTATTTTGATGGGGAAAAAACACCATACATTTCTGACTGATGACATGAGCTAAAATGGGTGTGCCTTGGGTGAGTGTTGTCTAAGTTGTTCATTTGGGGATTTTCAAAGTGCAAAAAGCATATATGTTTCCAGCGTGCTGTACTTACAAATACTGTATTATTAAGTCAATGGTATCTATCATTCTCTCACCTAAGGGAAATTGAAGACTTGGGGGGTTTTCCCAAAAGGGTCCCTCAGACTCAGATAATTTATGTCAGTAGCTTAATCTATGGCAAGCTGGTTTATTTATGTAAATAATATCCCAAACATTTCTTGATGTGTCTTGTTAATTGTTTTTCTGGTGCCTCACTGAAGTCAGGCTTACTGTCATAATTATGTTTTTTTGTCTTATTGCAAGGGAGATTCTAGCTACTTCCTTGTCTTGCATGAAGATTCTGGCTGGGAGAACATGCCCCCTGTGTGTTAGTGAAAACAGGCTGCACTCATCATCTACACCCTTTTTGATTCTCAAGTATTTCCCATGTGCAAGATCTGTGTGACTCTCTGCAGGACTTACGAGTCAAGAGAAAAACCACAGCTGTTTGTGACAGGGCTTTCTTCTGGTAGTTGATGAATGTAAAAGAAACATAGAGTGAGAAAGTGTCACATTATATACCAGAGAAACACTTATAACATAAAGATTTTGATTCACATGTCACTAATTCATTTATGTATATTGTGTTCAATTTTTAAAAATTGACCCTTGATGTTCAAAGGTTTTAGAAACTTGATATCAAATTTTCCAGAGAAGTACTCATGCTGGTGTATTGCAGTAAAGAAAGCAACAAGAAGTCTTATATTTTTGTGGTTGCTATGTGTTTTCAAATCGATTAGGATTTTCTTAGCAAAATTTATCCAGATAAAATTTGCCATTGTGTTCCTCTGTACATAGCCTACATAGACTATAACATTTTTCATGGTATGAGCAACTACCATAACCTTATGTCTTGATAAAATTCTTAGTAAGGTACCACCAGACTGTTGTAATAGTGAAGAATGTAAATACTATTTGTATCATTATTTCTGTTTCATTACTGACATTTTTAAAATTTCTAAATCAACATTCTTATTTTCCACTGAAATAAATTGACCTTTTGCAGTATTTTAAGCAGAAAGTTAACAAGGTTCTTCATTAGCTATATATACACAGTACAGTTTAAACGTCTGTGCTCTCATCCTCTGGCTGTGTGCAAATTTTTGTGAAAGCTGTAGTTGAAAGTTACTTTTTCAATGTAATTCGTTCTATACCTTGATATAGAATCCCTCAAATGTGTGGGTAATTAAATTATAATTAGAAAAAAATGGCTAAAGTGATTTCTTAAATTATTTGCTTCTTTAGTCATAATTTTTTTTGTCTCCTTTTTTTGAAAATTAAAATTACAAAATAACTTGAAATGAGGGGGCATCTCTTCAGAATACACCAGGAAAGCATTTTAGTATCATCAAAACAGCAAAGGATAAGTGACAAGCAAAATTTACTTGTTGCACAAGAGAAAAGGAACAATGTTGTTACGAAAGAAATGTTGCTATGCTATGAGTAACCTCAATATCAATGTACCGTACTACAGTTAACGGACTTGTGATGCACTGTTTCCAAATTCAATATGAAAGTCAGTAAGGTGGTTCTAAATTATCTTAAGTATGTCTACTCTGAAGTAAGTAAGTTCCACTGTGTTCAGTTTACAGCCTAAGTGGACAGTTAGCTCTTATATGCTCTAATATGTTTGTTTTTAAATTGCTTGTATGAGTAGGTGTTTTCCGTGTGTGCGCGCGTGTTTTGTCCACATTATTCCAAAGATGGTGTTGAATATGTGAACTTGTAGACATCTTCCCATTCTTGACTCAGTTCAGTCATTGCTAAAAACCATAAGACATTTGTGCCTGAAAAGTATTTTCATCAATCTCTTTCTGTAACATATTTGGTGGGTAAAAAGGAAAATGGGAGACAGATATAAAAAACAAAGACATCAGATGCCTCCTTCATAAGCTATAATCTAAGCATTGCCTATAAAAATATTTTGGTAATTCTGTAAGCATTATTGTTCTAAAGACATGAAAAAACAAAACATGGCCAAATGGGCCTAAAGTAGAGACAACATGGTGATAGCAGGGTCTTAAAGAGATACAGTCACCAGCTAATAGTATGCCACTCTGGTTTATGTGTGCTTGAGACTTTGGTCCTTGATGCTGACAGTCTACAGTGTAAATATACTGAGACCTATGGCCTGCCTGTAGATAGGAGACACATGATGTTAAGTTATACTATGTCCCCTCAAATTGTCAAGAGAATAAATAAGCTTCATAGGCAGATAAAGATCTTCAAAGTCTCTTCATTTGTTCTTTATGAATCCTAGATGCTCTTGATTACTTTTAATTCAATCAGTGGTGGATGAAGAATAATGCAGAGAAGCAAAAATGTAAATCAACAGGAAAAATTTCAAGGATTTTTCCTTCCACTAACTCTGGATGAAGACATGATGTAGGAAATACTGTAAAATGGTTAAGTAGAATTCGAGACTCCAAGCTTCTGTATATCAGCATACTGTTCACTTTAGTCTGTTCCCTGCCCCAAACTATTTCATAATAGATTGGTACATTTAAATATTGTGAGTGACATATAATATATTCAGTTGCTCAGAGAGAAATGGTTATAATATGGAAGTAAGAGCATTTTCCTCCTTTAACTATGTCAAGATTGGTCATGAGACAAGAATTTGTCTTCTTTGCAGTGTTTGTCTTGACAGCTGAACTTGAGTGGGGGGGAAATGGAAAGAAGATGCAGTCCCTTCTTAATTCCTCATCCATTTGTAATAGAGGAAGACTACTTCTCTTTGATCCAGCTCCTCCCCTCTCAGATACAGGGAATCAGTAGTACTCCAGTCCACAGTTGTCAGACAATGGGGCATCAAAAAGTGGGGGCTTCCTGTATCTCAGTTTTTTTTTCCTTCTTCCTACTTTCCTCCTTCACCCTCGCCATAATTCAGTTGCTGCAAACTGTGTTCAAAGCACAAAGGTAGTTTGCCCTCCTTTAACTTAGCAGAGAAAGGAGTGGAGAGAGCAGAGTCTTGCCCTTCCTAAAATCAGTACATAAATTCCAGGGCTTCTCTGCTTAATATAGTAGTTCTGTGTATGCCCTCTTGTTTGGCCGTGCTGTTTTGATCACACTGTGATGCTTCTCAGCCATACATGACCCAGTTTTTATCTGTAAAATGTTGGAGGGTAAGTTTTCTAGAACAGCAACATGCATGGGATGCCACTAGGGAAGAGGACTGTTTCCAAA